>CAXARA010001226.1:0-626000 GCA_963971135.1 Stenus bimaculatus
AAAGAAAAAAACGATGGGAATACGTAAAATTGCTTGAGTCTAGATCTTGAATATAAGAATATAATTTATCGCATTTCCGAATAACTCAAGATGCAAATAAATTTATATCCATTATCCCAAATTGCTTAGCAAAAATTTGAAAAATCCAATCTGATATTTCAATCTCCATATACAGAGATATCTTCCTAACCGATTCTTTATCAGCTTTATAATTATCTTTCTTTGAAATAAAATCCGCTTTTAGCTATATTTATAGTTCCTCTGAAAATTCCCAAATTTGCATAGCAATTTTATCTTATGGTTCCCATACAATTTATGTAAGAAACGGAAATAATGTTATCCAATCTTAATAAAATATTAATCTTGTACATTTTTGTACATTTTTAGAAGTCAACATTTTTAAGCAAACAATACTGCAAGTAGCTCCAAATTTGAAGTAAGACTTCCTCAATTTTACAATAACTATACCTGTTCACAAATTGCCCCCCTACCTAATAAAGAGGCATCAGTATAAATAATTTTATCAAAATGATATTTCCCGATGTAACAATTAACTTTAACTATATTATTTGACCAACATTCAATATCTGGTATTATTTCTTTTCTAAAAATCATTTTTAATCTATAATTGTTTTGATTGTATATTACAAGTTTTGCAATTTTGAACCATAATATTTTTTCCTGAATTGTCGCAATTTTGCTCTGGAAAGGATAATACATTTTTACTGAATCTAAATTGAACACTAAAAACAAAATATGTTATTTTAAAATATGACTAGACTTTTTTCATTAATGAAAAGTTCCAGATGTTCCAAAACAATTTTAGTTTTACACATATTTTTTTTTAACAATCATCTATATCAATTGTAGCAAAATAAGATTTAAATTTTGTCAATCTCGTAAGAGTTTACCAACTCTAACTTAAAATGTTTGGTAATAAGAAATTTACTTAAGTCTTTAAGATTTATAATAAATCTGAAAAAATTATCTTTTTTGGGTATTATAAAATGTTTGTAATGTATTGACCAAATGGTATTATTTCCTATAAATCATAGGTTTACATTTTCCTATTATTTTGTTCTTAAAAAACAACTTAATTTGGTCTTTAAATCAGACCATTGCTGTTCCTTTGGAACAACCCGTTTTATAACCTTTTTGGCAAACGGGGTTTTATAGCCCTTTACCATGACAAAATAATATTGTCATTATTTATTTATTTCTAAAAATATTTTAAGTGGCCAGGACTATTTCTCACCTTTAGTGACGACGTTGGGGTTGAGCTTTCGTTTATGTATGTCCTCCCTGGTACTGCATTGTCGTATAAGTTGACATCTTTGGATAATAATTTCTCCGGATTTTTTGTCCACTCAACTTGTGAATCTTCGGACTACTTGTTGATGAACGATTGAAGTTTAAATTATTTGTAACTTTTGACAATCCCTCTATACAGTTAGTTTTTGGAGTACGTTTTAACTGCTCTGACAAACGCTGAATCGCCATTGCCGATTATAAACGATCCTTCAAAAACATGTGAACATATGTCAGTTTTCTCCAAAGTTTCCTTAATATCTTTATTTAATAAAGATATTGCCAAAAATGATCTTATCTCAGACAATCTTCCAACATCACTGATACATTCTATGTTATATTTAATGGCTTCTTTACATCCCCCACATCTTCTTTTTTAACCAAAATTGCAAGTGCTTGTCCAATATCCGCTAGTCCTATATCCATCCGAATCTGCAACTTTGATAATCTTTCTTTTCTCTTTTTACCTTGATGATTTAACACTACAATTTCAGGATTTAACTTTGGAAGTTCCAAAGAAGAAAACTCAAACAAATCTTAATATCACTTTTTGAATCAAAAATCATTATCAACCTGAAATATTTCTTAATAGAAAAGAAAAGTGTTATAATTTCTTTATTTTAATTATTTATACTAATGTATAAACTGTGCATGTACATACATACATGCCTAAAAATATTTACAAGTAGATACTTGTGTAATCTCTGATCAAATAATCAATATTAAATCATATATTATTTTCCGTATTTCTTTAATACAGAAGGGCATTTACTTACATGTTTAGAAAGACATACTAACCATATTTATGGTTTGTATCATACGTATTTCTAGTCGTATAACATTGATACGAAATATGTATCCTAGCGGACTTTGTGCGTTATATAACATAAGACGATCCACCACTGTCAATAAAATTCTGCTTCTTATACCTACACATGTAGATATTTAACAGGCATGTACTTACATGCTTAGAAATACATACAAGCCATGCTTATGGTTTGTATCATACGTATTTCTAGTCGTATAACATTGATACGAAATATTTAAGTGTGAATTTTCACACTGAAGGTATATTGTCAATAAAGCTTGACGCACTTTTTGCGTTATGTAACACAAGACCATCCTCCACTATCAATAAAATGGTGCTTCTTATACATACACTTGTAGATAATTAACATGCATGTACTTACATGCCAAGAAATACATACAAACCATGCTTATGGTTTGTATCATACGTATTTCTAGTCGTATAACATTGATACGAAATATTTAAGTGTGAATTTTCACACTGAAGGCATATTGGCAATAAATCTTGACCCACTTTGTGCGTTATGGAACATAAGACCATCCTCCACTATCAATATAATGGTGCTTCTTATACCTACACTTGTAGACATTTAACATGCATGTACTTACATGCTAAGAAATACATACAAACCATGCTTATGGTTTGTATCATACGTATTTCTAGTCGTATAACATTGATACGAAATATTTAACTGTGAATTTTCACATTGAAGGCATATTGTCAATAAATCTTGACGCACTTTGTGCGTTATGTAACATAAGACCATCCTCCACTGTCAATAAAATGGTGCTTCTTATACCTACACCTGTAGATTTTTAACATCCATGTACTTACATGCTTAAAAATACATATAAGCCATGCTTATGGTTTGTATCATACGTATTTCTATCCGTATAACATTGATACGGAACACTAACCATCGCCTATTTCCCATGAAATAGCATCAATTATGCGACTATAATTTTGACATTTGACAGTAGGTACTTGTACCAAACTTGAGCACCCACTTTTTCTATGCTTTTTCTTTTTAATATACTTCTCCAAACTACTCACTTTACCTCAAATTGTTAAAATTTTTTACTCTCTTCTGATATGCGACTTGTGCCCTGACACAAAAACAGAAGAATAACGAAAGATATGCGAGCAACATACTAGATTGAAAATTTGAGTTTTTAAATCAAGTTGTGATACCTGACACAGAGTACGGGAGTACTACAATTATCAATTATAAGAGATACATCGAGCAGGACACATACATAATAATTCTATTCATTCTGTAACAAAGCTTAAACCTTTCGAGATAATCTCAGGTCACATTGATGTGGACTCACCTTTTGATATTGACTTGGAATCTAAATTTGTGAACAATTACGTTAGTAATCATAAAGATAAAGTTAAACTTTTATACGGTAAAATTAATGAACGGATTCAAGAAAATAAAGAACATATTATTAATAAACGCAATGAAGCTCGGGAAACTTTACCCGAAATTCCAGTTCAAATATTTGTTAAAAATAAACAAAAGCAATCAAAGACTAAAAACAAATTTAAAAAGGAATCTTTAAAAGTTATTGATCCAAATTTAAAAACTGCAAAAATAAATGCAAAACATCATAATACAGTGGAGAAAATTCATTTATCAAATATTAAGAGACCAAGAGTAAAGCACCGGTTTTCGAAAAAGATTAAAACTAAGGGTATTACTAATAAAGAACTAAGTTTTGAAAATTTTGAAAAATGTATTAATACTGGAAATATTAACCCTAATCCTAATGTAATTGAAATTGAAGATAGTCTATTTAGTGCACCGCATGATTTTTCATTTGCACACTGCGTAAGTCAAGACTTACATATGGGCGCTGGAATTGCCTTAGATTTTAAACAAAGGTTTGGTCAAGTGGAATTACTAAAAGCACAGGACCCAGAATTATTTTCACTCTGTTACTTGAATGATCAAGGTCGATATGTAGTTTATTTAATCACTAAACTTCATTACTATGAGAAACCGAGTTACGAAGATCTTTTCAAAACATTATTAAATTTAAAGGTGTTCTGTGTGATCAATTAAATTATAACAAGGTAAAATTGATGATTGATTATATTTTCAACGACTTAGAAATACTTATCCAAATTTATTTAAAACGCCCTAATAGTAATGATTCCCTTTCAGGTCCCTCTTGGGCACAGTAGTGCAGTCCATCGAAATAAAGAATATTTCAGAAAACTTAGGAATCCTTCCAATAAATTTGGAATTGGCAAAATTACAAAAATCTGAACACACTTTTGTACACTTCTATAATTTTTCTTCATTATACAAAGAATTTCAAAAATTAAATGGGCAACATAACTTTCTAAAAGTTATGCTAAATAATTCAAAATTTGGAAAAGATTTCGAAAATTATATTAAAATTTTAAACTTTACTTGCGAGTTAATTAATACCAAAATTAACAATATTAAATTGCATACTCATGAACGAGTAAGGCAGAAAAGAGGTTTAATAAATGGACTAGGAACAGTTTTTAAGGCTATTACTGGAAGTCTAGATGCAAACGACGGCGACCGAATTAACACTATTTTAAGTCATTTGGAAGCTAATGAAAACAATATTGAGAGCCAGCTAAAAATGGGTTATTCTTTAACCACTGATATTATTAATAAATTTAACGACACCTTACGAAATATTGAGCATAATGAATTAACATTAAAATCAAAGATAATGCAAATATCTGTCGTGTTAAAGGGCCAAATTTAAAACCAAAATATTTTATTCGTTAAGGATCTTCTCAATCAATTAAATATTCTGTATGATACTATATTACGAAATTTCGAAAAAATTGAAAAGTCTCTTTTGTTTTGTAAATTGGGAATTTTATATCCAGATATCATTCAACCGAATGATTTATTTTTAGAACTTCAGAAAATATCAAGTTATTATAATGAACAATTACCTTTCGAACTAAAAATGGAAAATATTATGAATTTTGAATCTATCATTAATGTTAAATGCAAAATTCATTCTACTAAAATTAGTTATTTCTTATCAATACCGATCAATTATGAAGAAGATTTTGAAATTTATTCTTTAAATTCAATATCCACTAAACATGAGTCTGAATATGTAACAATCATTCCCACTGTAAATTATTTGTTAAAGTCAAAATTTAAAAATGAAATATGGCCTCTAAGTCACTTGTGTACCCAAGGTATTAAATACTACCAATGCCAGAATACGCAAACCAATATCTGGCAGTATTTCCATCACACGAAGAAATAAAAATTGTCTGCAAAGAAGACTCCGAATTGAAGAATCTCCTTGGGATTTACCTGATTAAACAAGAAAAATGTCAATTATTTTTCCGGAATAAATTACTTTCCTATCGGGACTCAACAACTGGAAATCCATTGGTTATTGCAAGAAAAGCTCTCCAAATTCCAAAAACAAACTTTACAAATTTTACAATTGAACTTCAAAAACTAAATCTCCAAGATATTTCAACAACACGGCAGTTTCCAATTCTGACTCATCAGACAACATTTTTGGTACCAAGCTTCTGGACCACTGCTTTGTACGTGATTCTACTTCTCATTTTGGGATATGTAATAAGCAAAATAAAAAATGTTCGTCCTTAATAACCGACCCCTATCATAAGTTACGAATTTTCAAAGTCCGCGTCGAAAAAGCCTGAAAAACGATGCGCGACTTGGAGTGCGCCAAAAGTACATAAAAAAATGAGATATGAAAACTGACACCCGCCTATTCAACAATAAATAGAATGCCGATCACAAATCAAAAAACAGCGATTTTTTCGCATCGGTGGAACTCGAGATGAGACTCGTATAGATGTGTTACTTTCGCCGCCCGAAAAAACGCTAAATCTGTACACTCGGCGTGCGGGCGCAGCGACGCCACGCGGTTGCGCTTGGAGACTTAAAAAAGGCCACGGTCCATCCCCAGGATGTGTGAATAAAAGGGGCCAAATTTCGTCGCTTACCTTTAAAACCGGACGGGGGTGCGATTTTTCTAAGTTGAGAACGGCGAAAACCGGAAAAAAAGCAAGAAAAATCGACCGATTTCGAGAATTTTTTTCAGAGTGTTAGAGTGATTGGAAAAATTTAAAATTCTAACCCCACTTAGAATCGACATCTCTCTTCACGATTCAATCGGAGTTTTTAAAATCTGACCAAAAAACTGCCCTTTTCGCGGTTTGGCGCAAAAAACGTCCGAATTTGGGGTAAAAATACAAAAGGGGCTGTATCTCCCCCCCCCTTAACAGATAGGTTCGGACGGATCAAAACCACCGTAGTCAGAATCGGGTCCTCCTTAACATACTAAAATTTGATGCGATTTGGGGTGAATTTCGGACAATGAGGGGATGAATTTGATTTTTCGTTCGGGGCGGAATAACTTTTTTCGGGGTCGAAAAGAGATCGAAAAGCGACAATTTAACTTTTTTCTTAAAATTTTCTCCTCCGTCCACCTGCAAAATTTCAACGAAAAAAAAACTTCCTCATTTCTTACGGTTTTAGTATACATACATACATATATGTACAATATATATATTATATAGAATAGATAAAACCAGAGAAAAACCCATATAACTTTGTAGACTCCGTATCCTCTTAAAAGTTGAGCAATTGCTATTTAAGACTTATAATGATTTCGAATGGCTGCATTGATTGATTAATAGTTAACCAAAAATTTGACAACTTCTTCGGTTCTTTCTTCCCCAATTAAACCGACAGAAAGATTTGGGGCGAATAAGCAAATATGGTTAGAACCAAACGCTCTATGATGCCATTCGAATACAGTTGGTCCAAAGATGACAGACCAATCTAAGAACCAAAGACGTACCAAGGCCATTCGAAATCGCTTTTAATAATAGTACAAAACAAGTAAACAAACATATACATGTTAGGTAAAAACCTACTCCTACGCATTGTACATTACGCATATTATATTTAGTTCATTAGTTGCATCTTTTGTAAAGGAGTCTCATTGTTAATTGTTTCATATTGCTTATTAATTCATGTTAGTTAATATAACAATAAGGCTTCTATTTTAGAAATAATTTAGATAATAATTTTTTTGCACTTCCAAACAATAATGATTCATTTTACTCTCTTAATGGCAGAAGTAAAAGTAACACATTTACTACCAAGTATTCATTTAATCTCTAGGGATTAAAAGTCCCATAACGGTTCATTTAACCCCTAGGTATTAAAAAATTTCCGTAGTTAGATATTACAAACACAGATGGCGCGCAAGTTTTTAAAAATAAATGTTTCTGAATTCTGAATTATATTTGATAATTTAATAGGTAAGTATATTTCTAATATTATTACAATAATTTTTAGGGTTTTTTTTATTTGGGAAAGGAATCTATTATAGTTTTTTGTCTTAAATTCGAAAAATTTTATTGACAAGAAATTCTAACCTCTAAATTGCCTTGTATTATTTATTAAGATATCTAATGGTTTTATCTAATGTAGTATGCTAAATGCTTATATTTATACAATTCAAAAGATTTTTGTTAATTGTTTAAGTTTCTAGAAGATAAACGATAAAATGATTAATCATCACTCGGAAGTTCATGCAGAATGATCCGTACCGAATCATGGTATAGGTACTTACATTTTTAATAATATTTAATTTATCATAAATTAACCGATCAATTGATTTTAGATTTCCGATGTGCTTCAAAATTATACAAGATTGGAGAAAACAACACAAATTTATTAATAGATATGTACATTTACAAATTAGTAAATATAAATATGTACGTTTACTCTAACATTACAATCAATAAAATTTGTTATACCAAATAAGGGAGGTACAACTTGTTCAATTATTTTTTTAAATAAGATGTCTGGCTCAGTAGAGTTATTTGCATACGAAATAACGATTATCCCAAAATTGAAAACGTTTGTTCAAATAATTAATTGGAAGTGCAAAAAAATTAATATGCACCGCTGGAGCAAAGTGCTTTTAATCCTTCGTGTGGTTGTTGCCCTCGACTACGTCTCGGGCAACAATTTCCACACTCAGGATTAAATTACTCACTTTGCTCCCTTGGTGCATAAATAACTATTTGCACTTCCAAACAATAATGAGCCATTTTACTCTGTTAATGGCAGAAGTAAAAGTAACACATTTACTACCAAGTATTGATTAAATCTCTAGGGATTAAAAGTCCCATAACGGTTCATTACATCCCTTGGTATCAAAAAAATTCCGTAGTTAGATATTACAAACACAGATGGCGCGCAAGTTTTTAAAAATAATTGTTTCTGAATTCTGAATTATATTTGATAATTTAATAGGTAAGTATATTTCTAATATTACTACAATAATTTTTAGGGTTTTTTTATTTGGGAAAGAAATCTATTATCGTTTTTTGTCTTAAATTCAAAAAATTTTTGACAAGAAATTCTAACCTCTAAATTCTCTTGTACTATTTATTAAGATATCTAATGGTTTTATCTAATGTACTATGCTAAATGCTTATATTTATACAATTCAAAAGATTTTTGTTAATTGTTTAAGTTTCTAGAAGATAAACGATAGAATGTTTCATCATCACTCGGAAGTTCATGCAGAATGATCCGTATCGAATCATGGTATAGGTACTTAAATTTTTAATAATATTTAATTTATCATAAATTAACCGATTAATTGATTTTAGGTTTCCGATGTGCTTCAAAATTATACAAGATTGGAGAAAACAACACAAATTTATTAATAGATATGTACATTTGCAAATTAGTAAATATAAATATGTACGTTTACTCTAACATTACAATCAATACAATTTGTTAGACCAAATAAAGGAGGTACAACTTGTTCAATTATTTTTTTTAATAAGGTGACGGTTATGTCTGGCTCAGTAGTTATTTGCATTCGAAATAACCATTGTTCCAGAATTGAAAACGTTTATTCAAATAATTAATTGGAAGTGCAAAAAATTTTATATGCACCGCTGGAGCAAAGTGCATTTAATCCTTCGTGTGGTTGTTGCCCGAAACGTAGTCGAGGGCAACAATTTCCACACTCAGGATTAAATTACTCACTTTGCTCCCTTGGTGCATAAATAACTATTATGTGGCTTGATGTATTGTACGCTTATTTAGAATTAGAAGTATCTTAGCTCTTGCCAGTTTAACTTGTCAATCGTTTTAATATTTTACTTAAAATAAATTAATTAATTCCAAGTTTTATAGTATTTGTCAATTTCCTTTCAAAATAAATTAAAATCATTTTTTAAAAATTCATTTTACATCTCTAGAACGTAAAATTGGCGCAGTCGGTAGGATATCGCGAGTTTCCTAAAAGAAATCTTTGGACCAGCACTTAATGGCGAAACGAATTTTAACTTTTCCTCAGAGGCCCCTTTCCTGAAGAAAATAATATTTAGAAGAAAATATTAAATATTGGCTGGCAAGATCAAGAAATATTTTTCAAGAAGTTTTATTCAGCGGCACTTTTCCTGAAGAGAATCTTCAATTTTTGAGCAGTCCGAGGACCATCTCAACTTGATTCAATTTCATCGCACCCGTGGCGAGTTCGCTCAGCGGCACCTTTCCTGAGGAGCACGTCCATCACAGCATCTTTATGAAGATAATTCACACAGTTACGCTTATTGCTCTGTAAGTGATTTTAATAACTTTTGTTTGCTTTCTTATTTTTGATATTGCAATATTGAATATTGTAATTTTATTGTTTTTACTTCTCCTAATTGAAAGTTCAATTAGTTTAATTTATAAAAATGGCAGAATTTATATTAAAAGATTTAAAGATATGAAATCAGAATATGATTGTGATCAAACTACGTTAAACGATTTTATTGAAGCTTGTAATTTTGATACAACACATATTAATGAAGATCAACAAGAAGCTTTGATTTTTATTATTAAAAGTAAATTATAGGTAAAACCTAAAAGGTTTATTTCCTCTAGAAATTTGCATACTTGGGATGCAATTAAAGAATTATTAATTGGTCATTATGGTGATTGTCTTGATACCGAAGGGTTATTACGAGATTTAACATCATCTTTTCAAAAATCCAATGAATATCCACGTGCATTTGTTCAACGTGTTGAAGATTTGCTTACAAAAATTCGAAGTACTGTAGCACTTGATGATGATTTAAACGATGCAGAGAAAATCGCATTAAATAATTCACATGAAAGAATTGCTTTAAAGACATTTTTAGCAGGATTAAATGATCCTTTAAGGTGCAATTTCATGTTGACGCTTGACGCTGGTTTTGAGCGTCAAATGGGGTCACGTGACCGATTTTTAAATTTCGCGCCAAATGATTCAGTCCAGCGTTAAATTCCAGCGTCAACGAGCTATTTGTTGCGAGTTGCGTGCCCTAACCTCATTTTATAGCTACTTCATAGTAGTGCTTGGTGTAAGTAGATTATAAATAATTTTTTCTTGGGAGTACGAAACGGATAAAGTAAACATTAAATAATTTTAATAATAAATTAATAAAATGCCTTTTATATACAAACATGAAAAATGGATTCGTGAATGCCAGCAAATTATTGCTGAAGCAAAAGTCCAAAATACGAGAAGAAAAAGAGTTTTAGCTGCTCTTCTAATAAATGAACTTATGCGACAGATGGAAAAAAAAACGATATGAGAAAAAACGTTTTTGGGTTCATCCTTTATATAAATTGCGACATGATCATGGATTTTTTGAAGCTATATTTCCAACTCTTACTTTGCATGCAGAAAAATTCGAAAATTATATACGAATGTCTGTAATTCAATTTGAAGAATCTGCTCTAACAATTAGAGATGAATTTTGTGATTTTTTTAATGCAGAAGGCGCTATTCCCTGCCAGTATAATAGAAAATAAATGTAATAACATGGACTTATTTACAACAATAAAATAAAAATTACAATTTTGTTATTTATTGAAAATTTCCATCCTTAAAACATGACATTATAAATTAGAAATTTCATCCATGTATTTTGAATGTACTAATTGCGAAATTTCAATAAGTGTAGACATTTTCTTTGGGTAAGGCAGTTTACGTAATTGCAGTCCAACTGCATGCAGAATGGACTCGACCTCATCTGGTTGAGGGGGTGCTGGAGGTAATACAAGTCTTTTCTCCACTTCCCCAATTAATGTTTCCACATCCATATCATCTAATTTTTTAACAGGTTTTGCAATATTTTTCCTGTTCTTTGACTTCTCTGCAATATAAATACAAATGTAGTTGAGTCATTCGGAAAGTTATAAATTGTAGTGTTATTATGATATTATGCATCATGTTCTTACAACTACGTACCTAATTTTACATTCTGATTTTTATCATTATCATTAATCATTTGTTCAATGATCAATTCTTTAGAACCATCTGGCATTAAGCAACGACGTACAATTGATACATCATCATCTAAAAAATTCAAGAAACACACTTAAAAATTAATTTCACAGTAAAGAGAAATAACATTACTTACCTAACAAAGGATAAAAATAATGGTTATCGTCTATGAAAATTTTTTGGCCGTAATCTTTTAGACACGGATGTCCTTCAAACTTCTTACAAATTTCTTCACACAGACCGCATTTATAAACAATCTCCTAAAAAGATTATATACCTCGATGAGTATTTCATGTTTTTAATATAATATTTTTAGGTTATTTTTAAGAATACTTGAAATATCAACATTTACTTACGTCATTAGGTTCCATTTCTTCGAGGAATAATACGATTGAAATTCCAAATTCCTTATTAATTTTTAACTACTAACTATGTAAAATTTGTGCATTCGACATTAACAATTATTCGAGCGATAAAACTGAAACGAGCGTTAAAACTGAAATGATTTCAGTTTTGACACTTTTGACGCTGGGACTGAATTACTTGGCGCGAAATTTAAAAATAGGTCACGTGACCCCATTTGACGCTCAAAACCAGCGTCAAGCGTCAACATGAAATTGCACCTTTAGGTTCAACTATTAGAGCTCAAAGATCTACAGATTTAAATGAAGCAGAACAATTTTTAATTGAAGAAGAAAACATTGCGTACTTAAGAATTTTTAGAATTTCAAAATCAAACGAAAAGGGTTCAAGTAATCGAAATAATTTTAACAGAAATATTTTTCCTAGAGAAAATTACGGTGGCGTGAATGGAGATTACAAATCTCCGCCCACACTAACTTGCAATTATTGCAAAAAACCTGGCCATTCTATTGAAAAATGTTTTAAAAGAAATGCTAATAATCCAGGTCCTAGTACTTCTACTGGCAGTAATAATTTTCAAAATTTTCAAGAAAGACCTTCTGTAATTAGAAGCAATCCAAATTTCTCAGGCAATTCTAATAATCGAAATGTAAATCATTTAAACTTCCAAGAGGAGTCCGATCATTCGGGTGGCGCACTCCTTGCAATTTCAAACCTGAACACAATTAAATGGTGAATTCACTAGAATTCATACGTTAATAAATAATTCCAATAAACTTCTATACAGCGTGCGTCTCGATTTATGAGACGATTCACGGCGTTTCAATTTTGCGCATACGCCTCTTTCGTAAAAATTATAATTTATTGTCCCACCAAGTTGCTTACAAAAACCCAATCCACCAATCCCGAGGCATTGCGCTCACAATTCAATTGTATCAAATGCAAATTAAAAAAATGCAAATACGATTGGTGTTTACGCGACGCGACGCGGTGATAAGATGAATAAGCGCCGCGCGCCGGCTCCAAGCGCATGAGAATCTCACTGTCTCATTTGCTTGACGCAGCAATGCATTTAAACTGGCTAAAAAGCTAAGATACGTACTCCTAATTTTCACATCAAAGATCTGTGTTTTTCGTCCGATTTTCAAAAAAAAATTGCTTTGTAAAGGAGAATGTTCATTTAACACCCTTCCTAATTTTATTTATTTAGGGCTACGCTAACACCTTTAAAAAAAATTCCCAAAACGTTCAATTTATTGTACTGTTTTACCGATTGTTGAGTCGCCGGCGTCAATTTTAAAAAATTGTAGCGCCGTTGGGGTTTAAAGGGAAGCAACGAAATTTGGCACTGTTAATTCGTACATCCTAAAGGTTAACCTGACAAATTTTCAAGTCTCCAGGGCTACGGGAAGATTCACGGCACCTGGATAAAAAAGATGTACTTTAAAATCGTCTTTAAAAATGTGTCATATTTTAAAGCGTTTTGTTAAAATTAACCCCTAATATTGCAACTCGATTTACGACAAAAACTCATTTTGAGGCCTCCTTTCGTTTTTGAGATATGACTGAAAAGTCTTCCGTTTTTACAAAATTATTAATATCTCTAAAAGTATCTGATTTCAAAAACCGATTGCCGAGAAAAATATCAAAGTCCTGATCTTAAAAAATTTTAAGATCATTTCAAGACCAGCCCCGCAAATAAACGATAATGATGTTGGAAATTTAAAACTTCACAAAAATATTTCAGAATTCCTTAACTAAACTAAATTAGTACTTATGACAAAAATAAAATTTTTCGCGAACAGTATCAAAAATGAATCAGGGTACTACCAAACTTCCAAAAAAGGAGAACATTATTATGATCGTTTTACAAAAGTTACTATTTTTATAATATTTTTTTCAATTCCACCATATTAGAAGATACCCACATTGCCAAAATTGTTTGTGAAGTTTTAAATTACCAAAATCATCATTCATTTGCCAGCCGGATATTGACTTAATTCGAAAGACAAGGTCCTGAAAATTTTCTCAGCTATCGGTTTTGAATTTTGTCTCTACGCAATTTTAAAAGGACGCCATATTTTCTAAAAAAATAAGTAAAACTGGTGAATTAAATTTGTAGAAAAAAATCACAAAATTTTGCTAAAATATTTATACCCAATACAAACTAGGAAGGCGCAATATATTACCAAAAATTATTTTTAAGGCAATTATGTAGAAAAAATTATGACGTTTGGGCTATCGTACGTTCTAGTAGAAATAATACTTTTAGAGATATTAATTATTTTCTAAGAACGGAGTGTTTTCAGTCATAACTCATAAACGAAAAGAGATTTCAAAATGATTCTGTTTTTTTCTCGTAGAGAAGACCTTCAAACGTTTCCTGGAAGGTTCAATACGTCATAGTCAAATCCAATATTGGAGGTTAATTTTATCAAAATGCTTTTACGAATAGGTAGTGCTAAATATCGTGACTTTCCTATAAATCCCGATTTTACTATTTTTATATTTGAAGCCGCCTACAGAATTTTTAACTGTTAGCGTACCATAAAAATTAGTAAGGGTGTCAAGATGAACATTTTCTATTCAAACGAAATTTGTTTTTTAATCGGACGATAAAAACAGCTCTTATAGGTAAAAATTGGAAATACCCCTTAAAAAATTAGGCGATAAATCCTTTGTATCCAGGCACCAGTGCCTAATTTCGTAGTTTCCCTTTTAAACGCTAACGGCGCTGATGCATTTTTTAAAATTGACCCCGTCAGCGTCGACTCAACAATCGCTAAAATAGCAAAAAGTAAGGGCGTGTCTAGGATTTCATCTTGGGGTGGGCAAATTATTGATGAAAATTAAAAATTGGGCGATTTTGTCGGGATCCCGAAATTAAAAAAAAAACCTAGGTTACCCTAACATAATCTTAATATTTTATAATTTTGCAAACATATTCAGGATGTCTCGAAAATGGCACAAGAGCGTAGTACGTTGTTGGAGACCCTTCCGCCTTCAGGAAGATCCTCAGAAAAATAGTTAAAAGGTCCTCTTGACCAATTAAGATATGAAGAGACAAAGTTGGGTATTCAATTATGGTATGAATTATGAAAACCCGCTAGTGGTTCTTAAAAGTTTGGGTTCTCTTTAGTCGTGAAGTAATAAATTAAATTTTAATCCTATTATTCACAATTTATTTTTTTAAATTGAAAATTATGACGGGTAAATATTGTAGGTAATTTTAAATAAAAAAATTGATTTCCCAACGTTGTCTCATCAGATCTCGGTTCACAAAATAATTATTTGCTCTTAGCTCCAAAAGTATTATCTGTACCAGGACGGAATAAAAAGTAATTTTCGGTTGAATATTGTGTATTACTGACCGGATTAGTACAAAAAAATGGAACTAACCAGTTTTAACAAAGTATAAAATACGCCCTCTTGCAATAGTTTGCATCAGTAATCATTCGAAAAAATTAAAAACCTATTTTTGAAAAAAAATTACCCATGCCTTAAAAGAATCTTTAGAAGTTTCGAATGATTTTAAGATTGACCTAGCAAATGAAAGATGAGGATTTTTGCAACTTAAAAATTAAAAAAAATTGTAGATAATGTAGGTACCTTCAACTAAATTTGGCGATTGTGTTAATGTGTATTTTTGAAAATTCATATTTTGCTTAATAATCAATCTTTAAAAAAATTAGTACACAAAAGTTTTTAAATTTTATTTTTGTCATAAGTACTATTTAATTCTCTTTAGTTTGACCACTTTGGAAGGGATTAGATACAAGAAAGTAATGAATTCCGAAATGTTTTTGTGAAGTTTTAACTTCCCAACATAATTTTCTTTTATTTGCGGGATTGATATTGAAATCAATCGAATTATTTAAGAATTTTTTAAGATCAGGACTTTGAAATTTGTCTCGGCGATCGGTTTTTGAAATCAGATACTTTTAGAGATATTAACAATTTTGTAAAAACGGAGGATTTTTAAGTCATATCTCAAAAACGAAAGGAGACATCAAAATGAGTTTTTGTCGCAAATCGAGTTGCAATATTAGGGGTTAATTTTAACAAAACGCTTTAAAATATGACACATTTTTAAAGACGATTTTAAAGTACATCTTTTTTATCCAGGTGCCGTGGTTCTTCCCGTAGCCCTGGAGACTTGAAAATTTGTCAGGTTAACCTTTATGATGTACGAATTAACAATGCCAAATTTCGTTGCTTCCTTTTAAACCCCAAGGGCGCTACAATTTTTTAAAATTGATGCCGGCGACTCAACAATCGGTAAAACACTACAATAAATTGAACGTTTTGGGAATTTTTTTTAAAGGTGTTAGTGTACCCCTAAATAAATAAAATTAGAAATGGTGTTAAAATGAACATTCTCCTTTACAAAGCAATTTTTTTTTTGAAATCGGACGAAAAACACAGATCTTTGATGTGAAAATTAGGAGTACGTATCTTAGCTTTTTACCCAGATTAAATGCATTGCTGCGTCAAGCAAATGAGACAGTGAGATTCTCATGCGCTTGGAGCCGGCGCGCGGCGCTTATTCATCTTATCACCGCGTCGCGTAAACACCAATCGTATTTGAATTTTTTAAATTTGTATTTGATACAATTGAATTGTGTGCGCAATGCCTCGTGATTGGTGGATTGGGTTTTTGTAAGCAACTTGGTGGAACAATAAATTATAATTTTTACGAAAGAGGCGTATGCGCAAAATTGAAACGCCGTGAATCGTCTCATAAATCGAGATGCACGCTGTATAAAAAGTTATGATAATGAAACATTTTTAGTTGATATAGGTTCACCAATTTGTTTATTAAAAAATAATATAGCACAAAAATACAATTATAAAATTTTTCAAGAAAATATTAAAATTCATGGTATTAATAGTTCTTATAATAATTCAACCCAACTAACAAGTAGTGTCAATCATCATGTTTTTCCAAATGAATATCATAAATTTTATTTAATAAATTTTAATTTCTCGTTTGATGGATTGTTGGGAATGGATTTTATGGAAAAATATAAAGCTGTAATTGATTTTACAAATACAAAATTAATAATGAATAATCAAAATTATAAGTTATATGTTTATGGTGAAAATGAAAATGTTGAAGAAGTTGAAAATGTTTCATATGTAAAAATTACTGTTTCTGCAAGAACAATTCAAGTTGTTGAATTACCTGTACAGGGTGTCCCACAATATGTGGTACCCAGTTCTAGGGTGGGTAGCAGATGTTAAAAGAATAAGAAAAATTCATATAAACTAATGTCCAATTTCGCCTCATAAGGGAGCTACAGCTCTTTAAAGGTGTTGTTAAAAAGTAGGTTTTTGCTCGTTTATTTCAAAACAAATTGGAGTTGAGATTTGAAATTTGGTGTGAATCATAATACACCTAGGATGCATTTTTGTGAATTTTTTCAATTTTTTTGCTTGCTTAGAAAGGGTAGATTCAGGGAGAGTTGAGGTTAAAAATTGTCATAACTTTTTTGTAGTTAACTTATACAATATTTTTTCTTCAAATTAATGTTCCCCATTTAATTCTTAACAAAAAAGGTAGTCCTATTTATAGTCGGTAGTATGCGCGGTTTTCGAAGAAAATGCATTTTATTATTTTATTGCTGGTCAACACAATTTAAATTTAATAGTATATTATTCAACGAGCGAGTAATGATAGCCATTACTCACGAAGACCGAAATTGCGACACGAGCCGGCAGGCGAGTGTCGTAAAAGGTCTGAGTGAGTAATGGCTATTTAATCGCGAGTAGAATACTATACTTTATCTACGACGATATTTCACTTTTAGATTTTCCTATCTATTATTGTCATTTTGCTGGCCGCTATTTTCATTAAACACTTATGTTTACTCTAGATTTTTGTTCTATGGCGTAAAATTGACAGCCCAATTTAACCTCTAAAATCACCTGACTCCTAATTATATTTTTAATGTTTCTCCAATCCATAAAGGCTCTGTATGCTATATTATACCTGTCTTTTGATTTATTTGGTAATAAATTTTGGGTTGCTGTTAGCGCAGTTTCTAGTATTTCTGGGGGTGTGCAACTTTCACTTTCTGAATCCATTTTATATATTCTGTACTCACGTTTTTTTATTATTTTTGTAATTATATTTTTTAAGAAATATGTTTTTAATTATTTTATTTATTATTTATTAATATAATATAATTGTAAATTCACTTTGAATCACTTTCTTTAAAAATTTTATATTTCAAATTGAAATTATTTTGACAGCGGCGCACGCAAGTGAAGAGGGCGCCGTAACATTCTACTCGTGTAACCTCGTTACTGGTCGGTTTTTAGCCAACTTCAGCCCGGTTGTTATGATAAATGTTTTGAAAATGCTGTCTCGTGATTGGTTGCAGCTAGTGTGTTATGGAGAGACATTTGATTTAAATGGAGATATAACACACGGCTAAATTGTAATGATTGTCATTAATTAATAAGAAATGGTTACGTAATTAACATGTTATTCAATAGTCGTAGATAAAAATAGTATATTAAAAAACGAGTTTCATAAGTCGCATATTGAGCATGCGTTCAATTTTAATATACGAGTCGCGTAGCGATGAGTATTTTAATGAACAAGTGCTACTATCGACTTATGAAACGAGTTTTTTATACTATTTTTCTATTTTGCGCCTTTTTATCTATTTAAAATAAAATATTATAGTTTTCAATTTTAGTAACTTTTTTGGTAGTTGGCAACTCTAATGTCAGGTTTGTCAAATCATCAAATAACCTGTAAATCGCTTGGCAACTGCCACATTAAAATCAATAAACTTCAGTGCTACCAACTTCGAAAAATAAAATTTACTACTCAGTAACGCACCGATAGCACTGCGGTACTGGGTAGTAACGCACTGCTGTCAGTGTGTTACTAGCGACTAGCAACGCACCAAAATAGAAAAAATCATGTTAGCCATGGATTATTTTATTTTAATAAACTTAAAATTCCTGGGTAATTTGTTATTTTCATCAAAATTTTTTAAAATATCTATGCCCTCGGGTTCACCAATGTTGCGATGCCCCACCACGTTGATCGTGTATATCCATATGTACGTGCATTGGATATTGGATGGGCAACACCTTTAATTTCTTTAAAAATAATTAATTTAACTAAAGAACCAAAAGGTACCTATAAAATAATTAAGCTTTTATATTATAACAAATCTTGTAAAACCAGTAACTTACTTTGGCTAAATGTAAACATCCGCATCGATCTTCTTTACAAAAATTTTTTGCAATGCAAATTGTTCTGCTATCGGAACCATGTTTTAACAAGGCAAATTCTAGGCATCATAGATTTTCAGAGCATATTCAATTACGTCCAGAGATATAAGGTGCTTAAAATCGTTAAAATTAGTTCCATTTTGGAAAAAGATTTATTATTTATTTATTATTATATTATAATATAATATAATATAATATTATTATTTATTATTATTTATTATTATTCATTATTATTCATTATTATTCATTATTATTCATTATTATTCATTATTATTCATTATTATTCATTATTATTCATTATTATTCATTATTATTCATTATTATTCATTATTATTCATTATTATTCATTATTATTCATTATTATTCATTATTATTCATTATTATTCATTATTATTCATTATTATTCATTATTATTCATTATTATTCATTATTATTCATTATTATTCATTATTATTCATTATTATTCATTATTATTCATTATTATTCATTATTATTCATTATTATTCATTATTATTCATTATTATTCATTATTATTCATTATTATTCATTATTATTCATTATTATTCATTATTATTCATTATTATTCATTATTATTCATTATTATTCATTATTATTCATTATTATTCATTATTATTCATTATTATTCATTATTATTCATTATTATTCATTATTATTCATTATTATTCATTATTATTCATTATTATTCATTATTATTCATTATTATTCATTATTATTCATTATTATTCATTATTATTCATTATTATTCATTATTATTCATTATTATTCATTATTATTCATTATTATTCATTATTATTCATTATTATTCATTATTATTCATTATTATTCATTATTATTCATTATTATTCATTATTATTCATTATTATTCATTATTATTCATTATTATTCATTATTATTCATTATTATTCATTATTATTCATTATTATTCATTATTATTCATTATTATTCATTATTATTCATTATTATTCATTATTATTCATTATTATTCATTATTATTCATTATTATTCATTATTATTCATTATTATTCATTATTATTCATTATTATTCATTATTATTCATTATTATTCATTATTATTCATTATTATTCATTATTATTCATTATTATTCATTATTATTCATTATTATTCATTATTATTCATTATTATTCATTATTATTCATTATTATTCATTATTATTCATTATTATTCATTATTATTCATTATTATTCATTATTATTCATTATTATTCATTATTATTCATTATTATTCATTATTATTCATTATTATTCATTATTATTCATTATTATTCATTATTATTCAATATTATTCATTATTATTCATTATTATTCATTATTATTCATTATTATTCATTATTATTCATTATTATTCATTATTATTCATTATTATTCATTATTATTCATTATTATTCATTATTATTCATTATTATTCATTATTATTCATTATTATTCATTATTATTCATTATTATTCATTATTATTCATTATTATTCATTATTATTCATTATTATTCATTATTATTCATTATTATTCATTATTATTCATTATTATTCATTATTATTCATTATTATTCATTATTATTCATTATTATTCATTATTATTCATTATTATTCATTATTATTCATTATTATTCATTATTATTCATTATTATTCATTATTATTCATTATTATTCATTATTATTCATTATTATTCATTATTATTCATTATTATTCATTATTATGTAGATGTAGATACATGTTTGCCCCACAATTTAGGAATATTTTCGATATATACAGAGTGTCCTAACATAAACTACTGAAACAAAGTTATATTTCTTTAAACGGAACATCCTGTTTAATTTCACGCTATTGTATTCTACTTCAAAAAAGAATATTACTTTGTATAAATCACTATAGCCTGTATTCAACGACCGTGATGAAAATTTTAGAGACGTCGTTAATGTTAAAGACGTATTTAAAAAAATATTTCTTGTGAAAAAATATTTTTTAATCACGTGTTTAACGTTAACTACGTCTCTATATTTTTCATCACGGTCGCTAAATACAGCCTTATGGGTCTAAGTCATTTCGTTTTGGAATTATTCAGCTTTTTATGAAGAAAACGGGTTACATTTAAGAGACTACTATGAAAAAAGCTGTGAATGCTTTTCAAAAAGCTCTACCAAAAACTTTAGAAAAACTCGTCGTTTCACAAAACGTGGAACTTTCATTCACAGCATGCAGAAAATATACAGGGTGAGTCGAAATTAAACGGCCAAATTTTATAAGCTGGTTCTACGACTAGTTTTAAGATAAAAACTTTAAATTAACATATGTCCGATTTTGCATCCTAAGGGAGCTACAGCCCATCAAAGGTGGTGGGGAAAGGAAAAGTTTTAAGAATTAAAAATACCCTTAATTTATTGAAAACATCCAAAATAATCAAATAAAGACATAGATTTTATTAACTACCTAACAATCAAAGACGTGTATTGTAGAAAAAGTAGATACCTAATGTACAACATTATTCCGTACAATAATATCGTTAAAACGACAAGCGCGTGCATTTTTCTCTAAAATGGTGCATTCTACAGAGTTCGTACAAGAATATCTTTTTATCTGAAATTATTTGGCGAACATTATTTAGAAAAAAAGTCTTAAAAAATGAACCCCTAAAAAGTTATCACAGTTTTTAATACCATCCCTCTCCAAAACTGTCATTTAAAAGCATGAAAAAAAATATCAATAAAATTAGGGAAACATATCTAAAGGGTATTATAATTCATACCAAATTTGAAGTGTTTTCTAATAAACTTACAAAAACCTTCTTTTTTACCCCACCTTTGAAGGGCTGTAGCTCCCTTAGGAAGCGAAATCAGACATATGTTAAGAGTCATTTTATAGTAGGCAAAATAGCAGTTTACGGGCCGCACTAGATATGCTAGTGCAAACAATATTTTTGTATACTTTTTTTTATTTTAGATTCTAGAGTCATTCATCTAAATATGTACAGATGGAAAAAAAATTGGAGAATCTATAAAAAAATATACAATTACTCAAATGTACCTTAATTTTGTTCGCTTATAATTAATTCTGCATAAAATTACAACAGAAAAGCAACTGTCCAGTTTTAGTTTTATTAATCTAGTTTACAAATCAGAAAGAAATTTGAAAATCTGTCAAAAGAAACTAGAGATATGCGGCGGCCAGTAATGTTCGATTTCATGATTTTTCGCGATTTTTGTTCCCATCCTTATGCGCCTCTAGCGGTTCGAATAAAAATTACGTTTTGGGCTCCGCCTTCGCCAGACCAGGCCAGGCGGAGCTACAAATCGCTTGCCAGGTGTTCGATGAAATTTCAATTTCTCTGCTGGGATTGCTTACGAGCATATTTAATCAGTTTTTCGTTAATTATTATTAATAAATAAATTATTTTTAAATGAAATAAAATCATTTCCACAAATATAAATATGATTAAATATATTCACGCAGTTTAAAATTTTAAAATTTTATTTTTTCAAATATACTTAGTTTCAATGTCCAATGAGCTAAGAATTATGCAGATGTTATTTAATATTTCTTTACTCGCATATGAAACTTAGACCAGCATTTTTTAAATTTTTTTTGATTTGGGTCAATATTTTTAATTATGTTGTTTGTTTTCAAGAAATCAAAAAATCAAAAAATCAAAAAATCTAAAAATCAAAAAATCAAACAATCAAACAATCAAAAAATCAAAAAATCAAACAATCAAAAAATCAAAAAATCAAAAAATCAAAAAATCAAAAAATCAAAAAATCAAAAAATCAAAAAATCAAAAAATCAAAAAATCAAAAAATCAAAAAATCAAAAAATCAAAAAATCAAAAAATCAAAAAATCAAAAAATCAAAAAATCAAAAAATCAAAAAATCAAAAAATCAAAAAATCAAAAAATCAAAAAATCAAAAAATCAAAAAATCAAAAAATCAAAAAATCAAAAAATCAAAAAATCAAAAAATCAAAAAATCAAAAAATCAAAAAATCAAAAAATCAAAAAATCAAAAAATCAAAAAATCAAAAAATCAAAAAATCAAAAAAGCAAAAAATCTAAAAATCAAAAAATCAAAAAATTCAAACGTAAAAATTAAAAGCCTATAATATGAACTTTAAAATGATAGGCAATTCATAGAAATTAAATTATTATCAAGGATGTTATAAATTCCTAAGCTAAAAATAAAAATGTCCAATGTATCCCCGCTCTCCCCTATCAAAAAATTAAAAAATCTGTTTTTCCTTTTGATTTGTTGTTGGTTTTTAAAATTTTTCTGTACTTTTTTCAATAGCTTTCTTCATTTGTTCTTACTTTCATCGACTGTAATCATGCACATATCTTTTTAATTACGAGCCTTTAATTTGTAAAAAATTTAAATTTTTTGGTATTTTTAATATTTTTTGGTTCTTTTTATAACCTTTTTGAAATATTTTTATAATGTTTTTCAAAAGAAACATAAATTGTCTGTCGGTTGTTTTTTTATTTTTTTTTAATTATGTTAGGTACTTTGTACTTGGAGCCATACACCTCTTCTTGTTAGATTGAACTTCTTATAATTTAAATATTTTTTAATAAGCGTTATTAAATTGGGCAACTATATTCGTTTTACTGTCATTTGATAAACTATTGGAATGATTTTTCAAATACATTATACGTCTATCGACTGAGATTTTTTTCTCATTTCGATCAGCTGTATTCGTCAAAACAGTGCCTGTTGGATCTACAATTCATTTGAATGATATAATTTATATAATTATTATCGTATGCAGAAAAACAAAAATATTTCTAATCGTTTGTCGAGTATTTCAAAAACGTTGATTGGAATTCTTGATTTTGTCTTTTGATTTTATATTATTTTTAGTTTTAATTAAATTAAATTAATATAAAAAATCAAGATATCAAAAAATGGACTCGGAAGGCCATAATAACGGGTATCTAGTTTGTAAATCAAAAACCCGCTATTTTTGGCACCTAGCAATCCTTAAATATAAGGGGTACAGTTTGAGCACTTTTGTTGCCCTAAAAATGTTAAATTTGTACACTTGGCGTCTCGGCGCCGGGGCGCCACACGGTTGCGCCTGGAGACTTAAAAATGACCGCGGTCTATCCCCAGGATGTGAGAATAAAAGGGGTCAAATTTGGTTGCTGCCCTTTAAAACCGGACGGGGGTGCGATTTTTCAAAGTTGACGCCGACTAAAACCGGAAAAAAACCAAGAAAAATCGACCATTTCGAGAATTTTTTTCTGTGTTAGCGTCGTTGGAAAAATTTAAAATTCGAACCGCACATAAATGCACATCCCTCTTCACGATTCAACCGGAGTTTTTAAAATCTGACTAAAAAAACTGCCCTTTTCGCGGTTTGGAGCAAAAAACGTCGGATTTCGGGGTAAAAATACAAAAGGGGTCCTATCTCCGCCCCCTTAATAGATAGGTCCGGACGGATCAAAACCATCATATTCAGAATTTGGTCCTCTATAACATACTAAAATTTGATGCGATTCGGGGTGAATTTCGGACACTGAGGGGATGAATTCGATTTTTCGTTCGGGGTGGAATAACTTTTTTCGGGGTTGTCCGATCAAAAATGGACAATTAAACTTTTTTCTTAAAATTTTCTCCTCCTTCCACCTACAAAATTTCAACTCGATACGAGAAAAATACCTTCCACGTTTCTTACGGTTTTAGTATTATAGAAGAATAACTAAAATTATTTCAACATCAATTTTATGCAATTTTGGGAGTTTGTATTTTTATTTCTTAAATTACTCAGATAAATTAATAAAAACTTAATTTTTTTTATAAGTAAGTGGGTGTTGTATAATGAATATAGAATAAAGTAGGGCTTTAAATAAATCTATCAAATTATTGATGACAATTTTTTTTCTTAATTTTCTTTATAATTCTTTCACCTTCCCTTGAAATTGACGTTACTACAATATATGATAATTTTATGGTAGCATACTTCCGATAATATAAATATCTCTCAACCGTTCTTACGTATTCGGGAGCTAAATAGCGCAGGTGTTTTATAAAATAGAGTTCTCGCTTGCGGCTTACGCAGCTGCTACACACTCAAGGGCAAAGACACGGTAAAGCACGACTTCGCGCGAGGCACGAGTTGCGAATGTCTCAGGAGTAGGCACACCCAGCCTTACAGTGATTGGCTCGATCATTTTTAGCGAAGCTCCACAAAAGTGGGACGTCTTACGGGGTCCCCTCTGGTGGGGATTTCCCCTAAGTAACCTACAAACCTCTAGAATATGAATCTTAATATGAAGTTTTATCTTAAAATTAGTCGTATAATCGGCTCAAAAAAATTGGCGGTTTAATTTCGACTCATTCTGTATATTTAATTTAAAATTTATATTTTTCTGTTAAATTTAAAAATCAGTTCGGCAAATTCGGTAAACCCAATTCTTTTTAGGGAACTTAACCTCTTAAGAGGCTTTTTTTCGAACCGATTTTTCTTTGCAACACGATTTCGGCCGTATTTTTGAAGTTATAAAATCCAAATTACTATGTCTCTTAAGATTTTGAAATCTCGAAGAAGATGCGGTTTTTAGTATTTTTAAATTTTTATTGTTTTAAAAAATACAAACAAAAAATCAGGAAAAGAAAATATAGAAATTAAAAAAATATAAAAAAACTCCAAACGCATCTTTAAATACATTTATTTAAAAGCTAAAAAAATTTCAAATTTTAAAAAATATTGATAAATAAGGAAGATATCGTGTTTCAAAATTGGCAAAAAAGCATCCCGCGAAATAGCGACCTCTTACATGGTAGAGACAAACGAATATTTGGCCCGCCCTCCTTGCTCTCTTGAGGCGTACCTATTTTACTCGCTTTACACATTTTTCAAACAGAATGTTTATGGTTCGTTCTTCTTTTATAAACCAACATTACCCACTACGGGAATATTGCACGTTATAATTAAAAACTTTGTGTTTATTAAAATTATATTTTAAATTAGTATTTAGTTTCATTTTCATTTTCTGTTGTAAATTCATATCGCTATAATAAAAGAAATATCTTCAATCCTTTAATAAAATGACTACCGTCAAATTAATTTCGCCTAATTTTATAATGACCTTTTCCAAGAAGATCAGTGGCGGTTTCAAGGAAGTGGGGGGGAGGTAATGGGGTAATTAAATCATTTAGCTCTAATTCTTAAATATGCCATTAAGATATACTTATGTTTAATATTTTAAAGAAAATAAAATATTTGTTATGTATATTTATTTAAATAATATACAAATAGGAATATTTTTTGTATATTATGTATATTTTTATTAATTTTTTTAAATTAAAAACATTCAAAACCTAAAATATATATAGGAACCATTTTTCAATTGTATTACGATAATGTAATTATTTTAGTTGCATTTTGTATGCAAGTTGTACTTTTAAATATGGGCAGCATTGGGTAGCGCACTTGTACCTGAAAAGAGGACGCCAATTATCCCGAAACCTTAATCCGGTAGTTCGCTAGCGCACATCAACTTTCGGGGTTGACCTGCGACGCTAATGATCATTTTTCAAAAAATGTGGAGATCGCGTTTCAAAACTTTACTAAAATTTCTGTTTATTAGCAAAAAATAACTAAATTTTTCTAACAATATATATTTTAAAAACTTTTTCCGCATCAAACTCTACCCAAACCTTACCTAACCCGACCAGCACAGAGTGTATTTTAATGTAGATAATTCGTAATTTCTAAAACAAACCGGAAGTACCCGAAACCGGAAGTAACTTTGGAATTTTATATGGCAACCTAGGTTGAAGGTTGAATATGGTATTGTTGGAAAGGTCTTTTAAAAAGAACAACTTTTATTAAAATATTTTTGTAATGTCTTGCATAATTAACAAATTAAACGAAAGAATTGACCATTCGTCTTTTAAATTATGTAAAAAATAAAATGTTATCATCATCCGCAAATATTTGCGATTTATAATATAATGCTATTTTTTCTTCAAACGTCTATTTAAAATTAAAATAATTAATATTTTCACTTTACATGCTTGCATGATTCAAATGATTTAAAAGATCAGGGTAGGCGGCCTAAACGTCAAAGGACGATCTTGTTCGATTATTTCCGATTTATTGGTGTGTATTTGACAATTCCATTAAATATGTTTACATTTTCTATGATAATGGTTAAAACAACATAACCTCATTTTTTCAGCAATTCATTTTGCATACATGATTTCTATTTTTATTCACGATTTTGAAATATAAATGTAGAATTCTATTTTTTTATTAAAATAAGGTGTTTTTTGCAAATCAAATTTAAATTATTTTGCTTAAATTCAACAGAATGACAGACATTTGGTATAAATATTTGACACATTTGAGCGGCAGAAAAATTAACTTTTTCTGCCGCTTACGGCCGGCAGATAAAGTACTTTAACAGCCTAGGCAATAAAATACATGTTTAACCTTTTGTATTGAAGCATATAATGACATGTTTTACTGACGTCTGAAGAAAAATTAATGGTTTAAAACAAAATATAGATATGTTATTTTTCTAATATTTTTTTTTTTAATTTTTCTCATGGTGCCTTCCGAGTTTATTTTTGGTAACGTGCCTTTAAAAGAATTCAACCCTTGGAGCCGCTTATGCGTAAATAAGACAGTGCAGCTGTAGCTTATAGCAATATTCTTCAAGTAGGGATGAAACCAAAATTCATGCCGCCAATGAGAGAATTGTATTCAATTCCCATTCATTAACCCGAGCTTGCATATTATAACGCGAAACTTATTGGCTGAACGGGTGTTCACGCAATTTATGTTCTGTCTTTTTTTGAACTTCCTACTAAAAAAAGTGCTCCCAGCTGGAATTAGGACAAAGAATACGCGATAGTGATTACTTTTGTCCTATTTCCAGCTGGGACCAACTGTACATCTACTTTAATATAACTGTCATTGGTAATATGTTGCAAACTATTTTAAATCTATTTCGACAACGTCGAACCATTAAATTATTTATAAACTTTTCCTGGTCAATTATTTTCCATAAAGTTGTTTGAAAAATCTTATAAATATTTAGCACAATATAATACAATGAGGTTTAGCTTTAGGTAAATTTTTTTTTCGGCAATTAAATGATTCCATATATAGGATGCTAATTCATTTATAGATTTTTAAGATAAAAAAACGAAAAAAAAGGTTATATATTTAAAGTAAAACGTATTTCTTTAAAGTTCTCTCTGAAGTTTTTATTCATAAAAATTATACAAATTATATGAAAATTTTACCGTTTATGAATTTTATAAATACAATATTATAATTTATATTCGTAAAAACATGCACAAAATAATAGTTATATCAATTACTGGAAAGTATTACAGGTTTTGCAGGTTTTACAGTTTGATGTATTGTTTTTTTTTTATTCAAAATAAAACCTAAATGTAGCGTTTTAATTGGACAAATATCATATATTTTAAAGGTTTTCACAAATATTTAACTCTTAATACTTACCCGGTCATGTAAAATAATCAACTTCAAAAAAGGGTTATATTGCCTTTAAAAGGATTTATGATTTATATAATATTTAACATTGATTTTTAACAATAAAACGTATAGATTTATAATTGAATATTTGATAATATCTATAAATTCTAGAAAATGTTGGTTGTATTTTTCATTTCATTTCATTTCATAAAACTAAAATAAAAATGTTTATTATTAGTTACTTTAATTTAGAACATATTTTTACCTTTAATACAGACTACATTTCCGAGAAATACAAGGTGATTTTTAAGTTGATACTTTTTTTTGACAAGATGTAAAACTCAATAAAATAAGTCGATTCGTGAAAGGTTTTGTTAAGGCATGGATTTAAACTGAAACTGGCAGTCAAATAATTCAAATTGCAGTACTGAAAAAAATCGAAGTGGCAGTAGCAACGGGCAGTATTAAAATACCAAAGTGGCAGTAAAACGAATATTTGTGGAAATAATTAAAACTGGCAGCTAACAAGTGGCAATAATAAAATTTAAAATGGGCAGTATAGAAAATAAAATTGGCAGTAAAACGATTATTTTTGGCCGTAGGTAATTGAAATTCTAAGTGGTAATAAATGATAAATAAAAGTGATAAAAAATTAATAATAATAACAAAACTAACATTGTAAAATAAAAAATAAATAAATATGGTAAGATTCAAATAAAATGTATTTCATTTCTTTTTTATTTCTACGATAATTTTATTTACCATAATTTTATTTTCTTCCGCAATATATTTTTAACTGCTAAAATATTTTTTGTACTGCCAATGTATTCTTTTTAGTGCCAAAATATTTTTTATACTGGCAAAATCTTCTTCTGCTATGATATTTTTATTTACTTCCAAAATATATTTTTAACTGCTAAAATAGTTTTTGTACCGCCAAAATATTTTTTGTACTGCTAATGTATTATTTTTACTGCCGAAATATTTTTTCTACTGCCAATATAACATTTCTACTGCAAAAATATTTTTTGCTGCCAGGAAATCTTTTTTAGTGCCACAATATTTTTTAACTGTTATAATATTTATTTTACTGCTAGGTGCCACTGCCATATCATTTTTTTACTGCCCAAATTATTTGTTTCGTTTTGTTAAGAGTCATTTTTTGAGCATACTAAATAAGTATTTTTAATGAACAATATCGGAGAAAAGAATTAAAAAATATTAACAGTAAGTGTATTTTTAAGGCCCTTAAAGTACTCCTACTTTACAGTAAAATTGCTCAAAAACCAATCAAAAAACATTATATTTTTTTATACAAATCACAAAAATGGTTAAATATGTTTTATAATAACACATTACAAATAATATTAGTTACCTGCGTTAGAACTTTATTTTGTAAATTATTTGCTAATATAGAAATTATAAAGAAAAGAACAATTTGTTTATATCGGTGGTTTGAGATCCACTTATTTTCAAAATTGAAGTATTGGGTTTTACATCCTATCAAAAAAAAGTATAAAAATCAACCTGTATTTAACTTATTTCTAACAATATTATATATTTCATTTTATTATTTTTCTTCGGATGAATCCAATAATTTTTTGTTCCTGATGATAGATTGCGGGTACATAAACTAAAATTAAATAAATTTATATACATGGTGTCCCCAATATGGCCCCAAGCTCTCCGCTCTGTTGTTGGGGACCCTTCGAAGAGGATTGAAAAAATAGTAAAAAAAATATTTTTTCCTATTTGATATGAGAAATTTAGGTTCAAAGTTAATATTTTTGAAGTTATACTATTATTGATTAAAATACATAGTATCATGGTAAAAAATTCCAATTTATTAAGACAAAATCAGATTTTTGTCTTATTCTTTGGAGAGTAAAATCGCGAAAATGAATCTGGCTAGAATGTTATTTTAACTGAATTATAATTTTAAAAATCCAGTAAATTAAATTCTTTACTATTAAAATAGGTAAGATTTTTTAATTATTTTTATGAACAATAAAACCATAAATAATTCATAACGTTTATAGTCTTTGATTACTTTGCACCTAGTGCAGGTGCAATTAAGTGTTGCAAAATTGGAATTTCTTTTTGGTTAATAGGGCCTCAACAAATTAGCGGAGAGCTTGTGCGCCAATGTGGGGACACCCTGTATAATCGAAATCAAATTATTTTTCTTTCGAAGAATATGCCTTACTTTAAACTCACCATTTATATTTTCTTTAAAACCATTGATGATTAATAAATGTTAACATTGATTCTTACGCTTTAACATTAAAACATAGATTTATAGTTGAATATTAATACTAAAATCAAATCCATAATTAATTATTAGTTATTTTAATTTATAGCATATTTTTACCTTAACAATTTATTTCCAATTAGTAGTTAACTTGTGTATAACTTTATTATATATTTTTTTAATTTTTTTACCAATTGCTTGAAAAATGGGCTTAATGGTTTTGTTATTGGTTATAGATTGTGTGTGCATAATCTAAAATTAAATGTATTTTGTATTAACACAAATCAAATTTACAGCAACATGCTTTATACCTTGAAAATTTTTGAAACAGTCATTACTCCAGAACCCATAGATTTCAAAATTAAAATCACCTAAAAGAAAATAAACGGCTATGATTAATTTTCAATCTGTAGTTAAACTACAAAAGCCAGCAATTATCCTTAAATTTCAATACCATTTTATTATATCAACAAAAAATTGACTGGTTTTGTGGTTTAATTATCAGTTTTATATTAATATCAAAAAAGTTCATTACAAAAATTTAAATTCAATAGGTCCGTTCACACGTACGCTCTTTCCAACACTTTCAGAACGCCACATGCTAGTCGCGCGTTCCTGAGGCAGGATAAGAACGCCGCGTTCCAAACATGTTGACAAAATAGATGAGAAATTTTTCGCGCGTTCTTTACTGCAGTTTAAAACCGTAGAGGATAACCCTGTGCGTGAACGTCAAAAATGTCTAAAATCCTTGGGGATTGCGTGGCGCGTGGAGTTTTAGCCTTGCCTAACATTTTTTAAGACACTTTTGGAGAATTGTTTCAATCTTGTTGGTTTTTAAATTTTAATATTATGAATAATCATCAAATAAAAAGTAGTACACGTGTATGCGTTGTTGCTGCTATGTACACGTATTGGAAAATTATGAAAAATGATAAAAAAACCAAAAGAACTGAATGGGTAAAAAATTGGAAACTAGATTGTAATCGGTTTGGGCACATGCCACCTATTCGTGAACTGATAGAAAATTATCCAGATGATTTCAAGAATTATTTAAGAGTGGATGCTGAAACATTTGATAAATTATTAGCAATAATTAATGATAAAATTGCTAGACAAGATACAGTAATGAGGGAGTGCATTTCAAAAGAAGAAAGGTTAAGTGCAACCTTACGTTTTTTGGCCACAGGTCAATCTTTACAGGATTTAAAATTTTCTACTGGAATTAGTGCTTCAAGTCTTTGTGATTTGATACCTGAGACATGTAAAGTAATTTATGAATCTTTAAAAGAAGAATACATGAAGGTAAGAAAATTATTTATATTCTTGCAAATAATTTTTCCAGGTTCTTAAGACCAATCCTTCTTTCGTGACGTCATAGGAATCGCAAATTCAAATTTCAATATTCTGATAGTAAAAGTAATTCGTATAAGTTTGGGACTTCTCAGCCACTATTCCAATAATGCACACGAACACTCTCTATGCAGGAGCGCTCAAGGAGCTCCCAGCCGAAAGAAAAACTTAGTTTGCTTGCGTAGTCCTGGACGCGTTAATTTTTAACTCTCTGTTTCTGATTGGTTTAATAAATTGCTAATGCTACCGTTGGGAAGCTCCTGATCTTTTGTAAACAATAGAAGATCAAAATACCATAGAGATGGATTATAAACCTCTTCAGTTCCTATTCCACTTCTTTTAGAATCTACTACTTTTTTCAATTCTTTCCTGAAGGATCCTCTTATGCTTTGAATTTTTTTACAAACGAAATCACGGTTCGCGTCAGGATAAATATTTTTACATAATTTAATTATTTTTTCATATGCCTGATTTTTTAAATTTTTGTTGCAATATTCTTTGATTTAATTTTCCACAAACATGTACTAAATTTATACTGTTCTATAAAATTGGTCATGAATTCTTTGCTCCAATACCTGGTGTGCTCATTTTAAAATATATTTATTTATTTTTACCCAAATTATAAAACATGTAGAGAAAAGTGTGGCGATTTTAGAAAGCACCAAAGACCGCGCGTGTGAATGCAATTTTAAAAAACTGGCGTTCTTGGAGTGGCGCAAATATTGTGCCGTTCCAATCCTGTACGTTTCATTTACACGCACGTCTTTCCTGCGCGCCAAGCCCGCGGCATGCCAAAAGTGTGGAAAAGAGCGTTCGTGTGAATGTACCTAATCCAAATATTGACCAATCAAAGCGATTCATTTACTGTTTTATACCAACAATCAGAAACTACAAAAGCTACTAAATTTTGTGAACAAAATACATCATAGATACGTTCACACAAACGCTCTTTTTCACAGTTTTGGCATGTCGCGGGCTTTGTGTGCAGGAAAGATTGTGCGTGTAAAAATTGATAATGATACAAGAACGTACAGGGTTGGAACGACGCCACTCCAAGAACGTTTTTAGACATTTTTGACGTTCACACGCTCAGGTTTAACCTCTACTGTTTTAAACTGCAGGAAAGAACGCGCGAAAAATTTCTTGTTTATTTTGTCTACATGATTGGAACGTGGCATTCTTCTTATCCTGCCTCAAGAACGCGCGACTAGCATGTGGCGATCTAAAAGTTTTGGAAATAGCGTACGTGTGAATGGGTATTATCCAAATGTCTTTAAATAATTTTATTAAAGAATTAAATTGTTAAAAATAACAACTATCCAGATTATATTATTAAAAAAGTTATTTTAAAAATAGGTTAAAATTAATTTATAAAAATGCATATACAGGGTGATGATAAAGTTTGGAACCTAATTCATAACTGCCGTATTTAATTTTTTTGAGAAAATCGCTCGGACAGGTCAATTTTAGTTTTTAAAATCCCATCTCTTGGTATAATAAAAATATTAATGACGTCTCTGGTGATTTAGCAATGACGTCATCATCGATTTTTTAAAATCGAAACCCCCACTTTTTTTATTGGTTTTTGATAGACATTTATGTCACTTAAACGATGATATAAAAAAATTGTTGCATTTGTAAACAAATTTTCGTTTAAAAATTTTTTAATATAAACTTAAAATTAATTTGTAGGTACTATCAAATTTGAAAAATTTGAATGTTTATTTTGGCCGATTTCAATAAATGCTAAATGCTAAATTTAAAATTTTATTTTTTGTAAATTTCCTTACATTTAAATGGAATCAAAAAATTAGTTTTTCAAGACTATTTATTAAATTTTGTTAAATACATTTAACATTTTACATTTGCATTAGAATGCGCATTATTTAAACATTTACATTCTTTTGTTATTATTGGTAACTTCAAATTCATTTTAATTTATTTTTATAAAACCTTTTTCGTTAAAATAAAAATTTCCTTTTTTGATTTAAAAAGATTTTTTATTCAAAAATTTGTTTAAAAATGTAATTGTTTTTTATATCATTGTTTAAGTGACATGAATTTCTATGGATAATGAGTAAAAAAAGTGGAGGTTTCCATTTTAAAAAATCGCTGATGGCGTCATTGTTAAAGCACCAGTGACGTCATTAATATTCAGTCAACGATAATACTCACGGAGTAATTTCATCTCCAGTTCGAAAAATATTCATACATGTGGTGCTTCTGCGAATGGCTCAACTAGGGGTAAAAACGAAAAAAATAAAAACGAAAAAAATAAAAACGAAAAAAATAAGAATGATAACAGAACAAAGAGCAGTAGTAATAACAAGGGTGATGCCACCAAATCCGCCTCTATCAATACAGTTAAACCTGGTAATGCTAAGTCTCAGGTCGATGCGGCCCCTGTCACTCTCCCTGTCGATGATGCCACATCCCTGGTTCCATCTTCTTTATCTGGTGTGGACTTTAGGAGGAAATGGATTCACGTGGATAGGGTTCGAGCCGGCACCTCTGTCGATCTCGTGTGCGACTTCTTCAAGTCTCATCTTTCTATTCCTAACATTAAATGTATCGCCCTCACCAACAATGAAGAGAGGTGTTCCTTTAAGGTTGGAGTTAGTGATCACCTTTTTGATAGGGTTATGTGTTTTGATAAATGGCCTCTGAACATTCGTGTGAAGGAGTTTGTCTTCACCCGCCCTAAAGCGACATCTAGGGCACCTGTTCCCACTGCTGAGTTGAACTTGCCTGCAACAGATCCTCCTCAGATATCTGGTGGCACTGCTCAGGGTCAGGATTTTCATCCACCTCCCGACACGCATGTGGTAAATTAAACGGCCGGCCTGTGTATAGCAAAAAAGATAAAGTCCCGATTCAATTGTCTATGTACTACCAAAACGTTAGAGGTCTTCGCACCAAATTAGCTGATCTATCTGTCTCGTTAACTACTACTACTTTCGATGTCATAGTCCTTACTGAGACATGGCTTAACTCTGACTTTAATGATGCGGAGTTGGGCTTCCTCAACTTTAACATTTACAGGAATGACCGTAATTCCTCCTTAGGAAAATCTCGGGGCGGCGGAGTTTTAATCGCTGTACATAAGAAATTTGCCTCTAAATTGATAGGCTTATCTGTCAATTCTGTATTTGATGATATCTGGGTTTCTATTAGTGACCATAGTGGTCCGGACTTCTTAATAAGCAGTGTATACATTCCACCTGCATCAACGTCTGAGATCTTTACTTGCTACTCTGAGCATGTGGAAGGCCTTTGCATTAATCTTAGTAACCAGGGTCTGTACGTCTTTGGTGACTTTAATATGCCCAAGGTTATCTGGAATGATCCGCCTTCTTCTTTATGCAGGAATGCTGATATTTTGTCTGATTTAATGAGTCATATTGGCTGTGATCAGGTTAATAATATTCCCAATGCCAATGGAGTCCTTCTTGACCTCATCTTTACCAATGATTCTTGCTCCGCAGTATCTTGTGCTAGTGGCGTGAGTCTACTTAAGTGTGATGTTTATCATCCTGCCTTGTCTATTTTGTCTTCCAACCTTTCAAACCTTCCGGTTCTTCCAACGAGGGAATATTCCTATGCGTACAAGCGTGCTAATTTTGCTGCGCTAAATACCAGCTGGGACACCTTGTTTGCTGGGCTTAACGGATGTGATTCCCTCAATTTGTTCTATGTTATTATTCGTTATCACATTGACTTATATGTTCCTGTTGTTCCCATATTTAACGGAAACAAGTTTCCGAAATGGTTTAACTCTGAACTAAAGACCAACATCTCCAACAAAAACAAGCTCCATAGCCTATACAAATCGACAGGTTCTGGTGAGGTATACAACAGATTCAGCGAGTTGAGATCTATTTGCAAGTTGCAATCCAAAAACTGCTACAGGAACTATGTGAGCGATATCCAGGAGGATCTTAGGAATAATAGTGTCAAACCTTTTTGGGACTTTATAAACTCCAAACGATCAGACTCTGGAGTTCCCAACTCCATGCATCTCGGAGCATTTGCTGCGAATGATGGTTCTTTGATATCTAACCTCTTTAGCCGTCATTTCTCTTCTGTATACGCATGTGCCAATGATGATGTGCTTAATGCTCTGAATATCTCTGCTGTAGGTGGCAATTCAGCTATCAACATTCATAATTTTTCAATTGACATTTCAACCGTTCTCGAGAAACTTAATAGTTTGGATGGTAGGAAAGGAAGTGGACCCGATGGTATCTCACCATTGTTTCTGCGCGAATGTTCTCTTTCTTTGAGTCGTCCCATTTGGCTGATTTTTAACAAGTCTCTTGCTGAGGGTATGTTTCCTGATATTTGGAAGTTAGCCCATATTATTCCTATTCACAAAAAAGGAGATAAAAGTGATGTTCTAAACTATAGACCCATCTCCATAATATCTGCCTTACCTAAAGTCTTTGAATCAATTGTCACTGACTTTCTGACTGCAACTGTTAAAAACTTGCTTGCTGATGAGCAGCACGGGTTCAGAAAGAACCGCTCAACCTTGACTAACCTTATTGTCTTTGAGAGCTTCCTAGCAAACTCCATTGAGAAAGGCCACCAGGTGGACACAATTTATACGGATATGTCAAAGGCCTTCGACAAAGTTGACCACAATTTACTAATTAGTAAACTTCGCACTTTTGGCTTCAATGGTTCTCTTCTTCAGTGGCTTGCTTCCTACCTTAATGGCAGAAAGCAGTATGTTAAGGTCGGTAACTTCAAATCGGATCTCTTTCCGGTGACTTCTGGGGTACCGCAGGGATCTCACCTGGGTCCATTACTGTTCAATATCTTTATTAATGATGTCCCTTGCTGCTTTAAGCACTCTGAACTATTAATATTTGCTGATGATATCAAATTCTTTCAAATTGTGCACGACGATACTTCGGCTGCTGATCTTCAATCTGATCTGGACAATTTTGTTGAATGGTGTCGCTGTAACAAACTTCCAATCAACCGTAATAAATGCTTCCAAGTCTCGTTCTACAAGGGGCTAAGAAAAGTAGATAGTTCCTATTCTATTAATGGGGTTAAACTGGTTTCATGTCCTAGCATCGTTGATCTTGGAGTAACATTCCAAAGTAACTTTTCATTCAATCGCCATATTGACCTAAAATGTAATACTGCCATGAGGATGCTTGGTTTTATCAAGAGGAATACGAGCGACTTTGATGATGTCTCCGCCGTTAAGTCTTTATATGTCTCCTTAGTTCGCCCTCACCTGGAGTATGCGTCATGTATCTGGTCCCCTTATTATGATGTACATATTAAGAAGATCGAGCGTGTTCAACATAAATTTCTGCGGTATGCAGGATTCAAACTAGGAATAAGTCAGGCGGATGTTGATTACCGGCTCATGGAGGAACACCTTGGTTTAAAAACCCTTGAAGCTCGAAGAAGAAACTGTGATATCTTCACCATGGCCAAATTGCTGAACAACTCCCTAGACTGTCCTGCTGCTCTGGAGATGGTGCACCTTCAAGTGCCGTTCTGTGACCTTCGTAGCAAGAGGATCTTCTCTGTACCTACACATGCCACAAATTACGGTTTCCATTCTGCTATGGTAAGAATGGCTCGCATGGCAAATTCAGTTGTGGACGACTTCGACTTTTTCTCCGACAGCTTCCAATCGCTGTGTAGGTTAATGAAGTGAGTGTGTGTTGTGCGATCTGTGAACTGACTGTTTCTTGTTTTGTTATCTTTTTCTGTTATATCACTATTATTTATTGTCTTGTTTATCATTTCTTATCATTGTTTGTATTGTTGTATTGGGCTGTTCCCGTTAGTAAATAAATAAAAAAAAAAAAAAAAAAAAAAAAAAAAATTGTTACCAAATATCACAATTGTTTAAAAAGTATAATATAACTATTTCATTTAAAACCAATAATTCTATTAGTTCATTAAAAAGTAATAAACAAAAAGATCCCGTTTTTTCTAAAAGTGGTATATACAAATTAAAATGTAATTCTTGTGCAGCTGAATATATTGGCCAAAGACATAGATTTTTCTCTTCTAGAATTAAAGAACACCCTTCACCAATTAGATTTAAGAGAGATGAAAGATTCCATTTTGCTGAACACATTATTAATACGAAACATTATTGTATAGAAAACACCAATTTTTTTATTTTACATATCGTAATTGATAATACATTACTAAATTATCTAGAAAATTTAGAAATAATTAAGAGTGTAAATAATGTTTCAATTTAAAATTTAAATATTCAATTAGATTACCCACATTTCGATTTTTTAAATAAATTATTAACAAAAACATTATAGTTGCTTATGCAACTTGTATTGCGCCAAAATATGATAAAATAATTTTGTCAAGTTATTTTAATTGGAGAATCTACAGACATATTTACATATTTTTACTGGTTATTTTATTTTTTAATTATTTTGTTGTTTTGTGTTGGAACTCTTTATTTTAATTAATTTATGCAATGTAAGTTATTTTTTTTTATATTTTATATACACATTTAACTTATTATAGGTTTAGCGTCTGATGTAGCCAGTGAGTTGGCGAAACTTGTAACGCTATATTAAAGATTTTGTATAATAAAGTTGGATAAAGGAATTTTTTATTTAATTTTCTCAACATTAACTATCTATCCAAATCTTCGCAAGAATTTATTTTATTTTCTTAAATAAAAGCAAATAAATTTATTTAAAAGTGAACTTGGCTCTATCATTATGAATCTTCTAGTTAAGAACAAGTAAGTAAATTTATTAATTTTGCATTTGGGATTTTAAAACAACTTAGAAAAAAAAGTAACTCAGTGATTTGTTTAACACCAAGTTGGTCACTATGTAAACCGTGGCTTTATCCTATAAAAAAGATTATTAAGTTAATTACGTTCATCTTTCTTTTTTATTAAGAAGATAGTCGGTGAAATGTTTGAAAAGCGTAGTAAAAATTGATTTTTGGGCATTTCTAATGAAAAATTTAACAAAAACGATGGCTAGTGCCATTTAAATTGAATTTAGTTTTCATATAGAATTTTTGTTTTTCATGTATAGTCTATGATAGGGGCGTAGTTTTTGAACAATGATAAGAAAATGCGTTTTTATTTTCATTCAAAAAGTACGCCCCTATCATTGACACCAACTGAAAAACAAAAATTCTATATGAAAACTAAATTCAATTTGAATGAAACTAGGCATCGTTTTTGTTAAATTTTTGATTAAAAATGCCCAAAAATCAATTTTTACTAGCGAAAAGTACGCTTCTCAAACATTTCGCCGACTATCTTCTTAAGAGCAATCATCCCGGTGCATTTTTAGACGTTTGCTTGGGGACCCTTGGACGCGTTGTTACTTAATATTTTTTAATTTTCTTTTTTTTATAGTAAAGTACATTCATCAACCTTTCGAACGGACAGACTCAATTTTAAAAAAAGTTAAAATTATGTTAGATTTGTTCCATCAAATGTGTTAATTTTACACACAATTAAAGACTGAATTAAGAGACTATAAATCAAAATATTAAAAAAAGGGTCTGTCCGTTCGAAGAGGCATATATTCAACTTTGTATGTGCAAAATTTCAATTTATTTTGTTTATTATTAACAAAGCTACAGGGGACTTTTTGAAGGTAAATTTTGCTTAAGCCTGGAAGCTGTAAGCGCTCTTGCACAGAGAGTGGGGGTGTGTCTTAGTGGATTAGTACCCAATACAGTCCAAAACTCATACGAATGGTTTTTACTATCAAAATATTGAAATTTGAGTGAAAATAATCAGTTTTCGCTATTTTCGATTCCTATGACGTCACGAAAGGAAGATTGGTCTTAAATATTATTTTAAATAACATCATTAAAATAATAAAGACCAACAAGGGTTTTAAGCTGAGGGCCGGCGTAAGATTTACAATATATTTAAATTTGAAAAACAAGAAGTCTATATATGTCAATAATACAAAAAAGTGTAAATTTATTCCACCCCTAACGAAAAATCTAATTCATTCCCTAAGTGTCCGAAATTCTCCCCGAATATCATCAAATTTTAGTATGTTATAGATTATAGAGGACCAGATTCTGAAGACGGTGGTTTTGACCCGCCCGTACTTACCTATTAAGGGGGGGAGATACGACCCTTATTGTATTTTTACCCTGAAATAGGGCGCTTTTTGCGCGGAACCATGAAAAGGGTAGTTTTTTCGGTAGATATTAAAAATTTCGACTTAAGAGACATTCGAATTTCAAATTTTTCGAAGTACCCTAACGCTCTAAAAAAAATTCCGAAGTCGGTCGATTTTTCTTGCGTTTTTTCCGGTTTTCGTCGGCGTCGGCGTAAACTTTGAAAAATCGCACCCTCGTCCGGTTTTAAAGGTCTACACCCCAAAAACTCAAAAAACTCAATTTTTTAGGTAATTTACGTTAAAAAATAATTAAATAGAAAAAAAATTTATATGTTAATATCGGTAATTTTTAGAAACTTATCTGTACGAATTTTTGTTTCTAAATTTTACTTATTTTATATAAAAATCCATAACTTTTGAACGAATCATCGTAGAGACTTCATTTTTTTCTAATTTCTTTATACTTTAAATGTAAATTATTAACTTTCAAATTTTTAATTTGAAACGAAACCCACTTGTTTAACAAAAGCATTTAGTATACAGGGTGAGTTTTTAGTGCGAAATCGGAAGATATATCTTTTGTTTTAAGAGATAGGAAAAAACCTTAAATTACACAATTGCGTGGTTTCTGGATGCGCATAATCAGAAATTATTTTTCCGACGACCATATGAGAAAATCGTATATGTCATTCATATTAGTAGTTTAGAAAATCGTTCATTTCAACACTAGTGACTTTAAGTTTCCATGTTGTAACTGTCAAATAGTTCTTGTAATTTTCGATAGAGGCGCTGCGAAGGAATTCCGAAAGCCCTCTCTTGGATATTTTTGAACTTGCAAAAAAAGGATAGTTCAAATAAAAATTTATATTTAACCCCGCCAATATTACTAATTTTATTATTAAAATCATTATATAATTCACTTTTCTGTAAATTTTAAATAAAATAGGAACATTTTTTATTCGTTTCGATAAGTTGCTTCCCTCAAAACAGCGCCACCTACAATTATTTAAATTTAACTAAAAATAATCGATAACTTCAATGTCAGCTGCTGTTAACATAGGTTATGTTATGTTGTTACTACAAAATATTAATAATGGTCGCAAAATCTCCGTGGTCGTCGGAAAAATAGCGTACACAACTCGCAGAAAGTGAATTTCGTAGCTCGTTTAATATCCTCAATCGGCTAGCGCCTCGTTCGGCTATTTTCACACTCGCACAAAATTCGTCACTTTCTAGCTCGTTGCGTAATATACTATTTGTCTATAGTGAGTGGGCTATTCCACGTTTTTTAACAATGATTTTTCTTTTGAAGATTTCATTGACCCCTTAATTTTTTATCGGAAATTTTCTATAAAATCTATCACATGTAGACATATTTTTAGAAATTTATATTGGCCTTATTATGATCACTTAAAAAACAATTTTTAATATCGATTTTGATGTATTTTTAGTACATTTCTTTAAAATTTTATTACAAATGGTGGTAGGTATGGAGGCGTGAAATATGAAAATGGATTTTAATTTTTATTTTAATTTTTTTAAATGAAATAGTACGAGAGCAAGCGACACAAAATGTGTACTATTTGTAAATGACCCGAATGTGCCTCAATAGCTTGTTGATGATCCATTCAATACCGCTCTTCAGTCAGTCGAGCTAGTTGTGGTGCGTAAAGTAGCTAGAGAGGCGTGGGTGTGTTAAAAATTTAAAAATATTATACTATTTGTAAATGAACTGAACTAATTTGAAGTAAAATAAACGTAAATCAACCAGTCAGCTACCTTGATGGTGCGTTGCCAGTCAGTCAAGCTATGGAAATGTCATTTTCAGTAGGCCCTTTGAACTACTTGTAAATGGATGAAACTTGGTCAGTAGTTAATTTGAAGCATAATAAACATATTTAAATCATTCAGCTGTTTTGGTGGTGGTGCCTTGCCAGTCAGTCAAGCATATTAATGTATAAATTTAAAATTACATGTTGCCCAAAAAAAAGTTTTATTGCTTGAAATGTTTTAATAAATACAAATCAATTAAAATTAAATGAAGAGTTTGAAATAGAATGTAACTCATTACTGATATAAAATAGATTCTTTGGCAGAAAACTGCATATCTTAATTACTATTAGTTTAAGTTTAATAATTCTTATATTTTTAATGCAAAAATTACAATCACAGAATAATTATTCATCACTTGAGTAATTGGATTCTTCGTCATCCGTACTTAAGTCAGTAAATTCATCTTTGGCTAAATCGCGAAACAAATTCTACATTTGTTTACAAAAAATGAAGCCCACACCATTATCGTCGTTTTTGATAGATATACAGGGTGAGTTGAAAGTAACGCATAAAAATCATAACTGCCTTATTTTTTGGAATTTTCAAAAACGTTAAAAGACTTTTTCGGTTGGCATCACGTCACTATGATGTCATCATTTTTTTTAAATGGATTGATATAGTTTTTATATCATAAAATAATACCTTATTAAGAGTGTTTTGCAACAATACCAAAAACTTTATACTAATGCCATCTAGAATTTAAAAAAACGGTAAAAGACGTATCGCACTGTTTTTGAAAAACTGTATTATTTTGAACTCAACAAAAAAAATTCTTCGTTGAGATGACTACGACGTCATCATTTTTTTTTAAATAGAGTGATATGGTTTTTATATCATATGACAATACGTTATTAAGAGTGTTTTACAACGGTACCAAAAAGGGCCATCTAGATGTCATTTAAAAAATTATTAAATTTCACCTCAAAGTATAGTTTATAGTTGAAAGTAACATTATGTCAACCGAGAAATTTTTTTGTTGATTTCTTAATAAAGTTTTTCAAAAACAATTTGACATGTATTTTGCGGTTTTTGAAAATTCGAAAAAATAAGGTGGATATGATTTTTATGCGTTACTTTAAACTATTGTTTACGGGAAAGTTTAATAATTTTTTAAATACATCTAGATGGCGCTAGTATAAACTTTTTGGTACCATTGTATAACAATCTTAATAAGGTATAAAAACCATATCAATCCGTTAAAAAAAATTTGATGACATCGTAGTGACGTCATGTCAACTAAAATTTTTTTTTGTTGAGTTCAAATTAAAGTTTTTCAAAAACAGTGAGTGCGACACGTCCTTTACCGTTTTTTAAAATTTAAAAAAATAAGGTAGTTTATTTTTATGGGTTACTTTAAACTCGCACTGTATATCTATCAAAAACGACGATAATGGTGTGAGCTTCATTTTTTGTAAACAAATGAAGAATTTGTTTCGCGATTTCTATTTTAAACTATTCATTTAATTTTAATTGATTTGCATTTATTAAAACATAGCAAGCAATAAAACTTTTTTTTCTTCAAACATCAGTTAAACATGTTGGTCTAAGCGGCGGCGACACTAGGTCTAGTGTGATAAAACTTTTCAAGGTCGTACATATAATTCGTTACGTCATTGAGGGGGGAACACAAAATGACACTGCTGCCACATGTAGACCGAAAGCCACTATAAATTTTTTTTTTTTTTCAAAATTTTAATTTTTTTCTAATGTCTAGTACCTATCATAAAACTTCAGGACTCTGATTCCTCCTCGCGACAGGGGAGGGTTAGGGCTATAAAAAATGCGGGGCTGCCAGTCTCCGAGAGAACGCTTATCAGTGGCAGCAGGAAAATAAGAGAACCCACAAATTCGATTTTCAAAAATTGACAAACCCTATTACTTACATCTCGTAAAAGTGGTTGCTTATTACTGACGTCTCGTAAAAGTGGTTGCTTATTTTTGAAAATGATTCCCACTTTCGGGTTGCTGCCTCGGTTCCTGTCAGGTTTGGGGGCATTTTTTTATAGCCCTAACCCTCCCCTGTCGCGTGGAACGAGGAATAATCAGAATACTGAAGTTTTATGATACTAGATATTAAAAAAAATAAAAATTTTATAGTGACGTTCGGTCTACACGTGGCAGGAACCGAGGCAGCAACCCGAAAGTGGGAATCAGTTTCAAAAATAAGCAACCACTTTTACGTGACGTCAGTAAAAGTGGTTGCCAATTTTTGAAAATCGAATTTGTGGGATATCTCTTATTTTCCTGCTGCCACTGATAAGAGTTCTCACGGAAACTGGCAGCACCGCATTTTTTTATAGCGCTAACCCTCCCCTGTCGCGAGGAGAAATCAGAATCCTGAAGTTTTATGATACTAGACATTAGAAAAAAATAAAAATTTTGAAAAAAAAAATTTTATAGTGGCGTTCGGTAGTGAAAGTGTAGTGTAGTGAAAATATTAATTATTTTAATTTTAAATAGACGTTTGAAGAAAAAATAGTATGTTTTATTCGGAGCTAAAGTGCTTTTCAGTACCTCGTTCGCAAAAAAAAACGTTGTGAACTCGCCACTGAAAAGTATCACTTTAGCTCCTAATAAAACAATATACTATTGCGCAACATGTAATTTTAAATTTAAAATTTATACATTGATATGATCGACTGACTGGCAACATGCTTCAAATTAACTACTGACCAACTTTCATCCATTTACAAATAGTTCAAAGGGCCTACTGAAAATAACATTTGAATGGATCATCAACAAGCTATCGAGGCACATTCGGTCCATTTACAAATAGTACACATTTTTGTGTCGCTAGCTCTCGGACTATTAAGTATTGTTTAACTTTTATACAAATCATTTTTCGCTAAAATTTTCTAAAAATATGTCGAAATTTGATAAATTTTATTGAAAATGCCCGAAAAAATTTAAATGCGCGTTCAAATTAAAGTTAGTCTTAATCCAAATATAAAAAATATACAGGGTGTTCCATTTAAAAAGAAGGTGGAATAGCTTGCGCTCCAGTTGCAAAACACCCAGTATACACAAAAATAATTTCTGGTTATGCGCATCCATAAACCATGCAATTTGAATGTTTGTCTAATAACGTGTTTTTTAGCACCCTGTATACATTTCTTCTTTTGAAAATACAGGGTGAGCTAAAATGATTGTGGTTTGATAAGTAGGAAACCAAATACGCAGGTTGGTACAACCAAAAAATAAAACCCCTCTAGTAATTCAATGGCGTAGCAAATATTTTTTTTCATAACAATTCAAAAATTCTAACTAAATATACAAATTTAAGTTATTTATTAAGTTTTTGCGATTTTGAATATAAAAAACGTAGAATAAGTTCTCCAATTTTATAAAAAATATAAAATGTTGAAAATAATGACCTTCATGTTCGAGGCAGATGTTAACATAAAAGAAAGATTTGCTCAGAATAGTCAATGATAAAAACATGCGTTTTTATTTTTATTCAAAAAGTACGCCCCTATCATAGACTCTAGATGAAAAACGAAAATTCTATATGAAAACTAAATTCAATTTGTATGGCACTAGGCATCGTTTTTATTAAATTTTTGATTACAAATGCCCAAAAATCAATTTTTACTACCGAAAAGTACGCTTTTCAAACATTTCGTCGAGTATTTTCTTAATAAATATTGATGTTTATGAAACAGAAGGCACAAGGCACAATAGACAATAGCTAAATACAAAAATCCGAAGTGTTGACACAACGGTAAAACATTTACCTACGCCTCTGCTTTTGTGTAGCCTAGTTGCTTTGTTATAATTTTGACATAATTTTACGTTACTATGAACTTGAAGCGATAAAATTCACCAGACTTTTTGGCGGGAAATGTTAATTAATATTTTAGCTCACTCTGTATATTCGACAAAAAAGTTCTAATTTAAATTTAAAAACGCCTACTCATGAAATTATTTAAGATGTCAAATATTTTTAAATTAAATAAAACTCTCCATAATATTTTTCATAAATAATTTTTCTTTTTGGTCTTGTAACTCATTTAAGCAAATTAAAAATAATTTCAAAACCCCTTTTAAAATCATTTGAAAAAACAATAACTTTGAATTAAGTAATAAAAAATAATTTTGTGGCATTGTGTTTATTTAATAAATTTGTTTTTTTTATATTGTCACCCCTCATTTTTTTGAAACGTTGTTATTTATAAATTTGTTTTAAACTACAATCAAAGGTTTATAAAGAAGAATCCAATATTTTCGTATTAATAATTTAACCTTATAATTATCCAAAGAATATGCAACCTAAATTAAAAATTGATACATATCCTGTATAATTAAAGTATACTGACTACTTGGCAATTTCATTTTAAAAATGTAAACTGAAGTCAAATTTTGGATAAACAAAAAGTATACTATGGTTTTTGCTACAAATAGCGACTTTTTTCAAAATATAAATATAAAATTACTGGTAAAAATTTGAAGTTACTGCTCAAGGTAATATTAAAATTTGATTTTACATGAAAAGTGCATGTTAATATCAATCAAAACGTTTCTTATGTATATTGTGTCTCGTTTAAATTGGCACAAATTTGATAAAATTTGTTAAAAGCAACTAAATGAATTTTAAAATAATAATTTTGGTAAGAACTTTAATAAACCCCCAAATTTCTTAAATGGCAAGTGGGGTTGAATAACATATCATTTAGAAGCTGCCAATAATTGGAATCAAACGGTATAAATTAAATTAAAATTGATCGTTTCATTTTAAAGAAAAAAAAAATAAAAACTCATTGCAATAAATAAATTTAAAAAAATTTAAATTAACCCTTGCCGCCAAAAATATTTTTCTAATTAGCAAATTGTTAAATACTGAACAAAAAATTAAAGTTAAGATGTCTTATTTGTTTTTTATGAACAATTTAATTTAATCGCAAAATGGCAATAAATAAATTTCTTTGTAAAAATATATTTCTGCTTAGAAAATTCTGTGAAACATTTACTTGATATAATTGATATTTTAAAATAAAATTATTTTATAACTAAAAAAAATTATATTTTTATTTAAATTTAGATTTTTTAAATTTGGGTTTTACAATAGGTTTTTTTTTCTTTAAAACGACTCGATCAATTTTAACTTAATTTATACCGTTGGATTCCAATTATAAGCAGCTTTCAAATGTTCTTTTGTTCAACCTCTCTTGTCCTTTATGAAATTTGGGGGTAATCGACGTGTTCGGTTATTTTTTTTAAATTTAGTTTTTAGTTATCAAATAATCGAGATTTGAAGTTTTCAATGAGGCACCCTGTATATTCCTACCTGAGCTAATCTGGGTGTCAGGAAAATCTTATTTTGGAGTAATCAGTTGTAAAACTTTCACTTAAAAAACGAACTTGTTGATTCAAGGATTGCAGAGGAACTGTTGCTCGGAGCTCCCAAGTTTTCAATTATATACAAGGATTCTGGGCGGAAGGAAAAAGGGAGGTAGTAAAATAGTTTGTATGGCAAAAGTATTTCCACCAATGGAATTTATTGTCGCGTTGCGAACTAACACCTACTACTTTTCCACCCTAACCAATATAATCCTATACGTAACTAACCATTAGTATATTGTAAACATGTTACATATATTATAACAAGGATGGTACTGATTTTCTTAATTCAGAACACACGAAATAAAATTAAATAAGATAGAATTTGTCATTGTTAAAGAAACTGTATTGGTAATTTTAATTAGTCAGAATTATCTGCATATACGACTCAATCAAAACTTATGGTTCAATTAAATAATTTTCTTTTTAATTTATAAAGCACATCAAACTTTATTATTACATTACACATTACATTATTTATCATCTTTTCCGCTAATAAATAAAATAATTGCAATTTACTAATGGAATTCCACAAATCACTCTCTGATATGGAGAAATGTTTATCTGAATATATCCAGGAAGTAACGCAAATCAAACTATTCTTTTTTTCTTTTATCTAGTTTCCACATCGCATTTAAATAAACGCCAATTTTTTACGCCTCAAATTCGATTTCACCCCCACCTAATGCATCTTCTTCCCCGAAAAGCTTCCAACGCTCACTTTAAGGGACACTTCGTAACTCCACATGGATCATAAAATATTTGTAATACGGTAGCGGATTCTCCACACAGCAATAAAATGAATCTTGAAATGTAAAGACGGATCTCCTCACGGGTTCAGTTTCGAAAACCAACCTTATTGAATTTGTAGAAAGTAGGTACTTCAAAATTAAACTTTGATATAGATTCGATACCAAATAATGAAATAATTTAAAAAGCGTTGACCATCTATAAATACACATTCACCTTCCATGTCAAGTTGAAACTATATCTTACAAGTGTTTACACCGATAGCAATCTAATTACAAACAAAATGAGCATATTTTAGAAATCTGTCTTTAGGGTGCTAAAGCATTTTCTACCTGCTGTGGGAAGATCCGTTTTAACCAGTGCTGGAAAACCCTGAAAATTTTCGAAGGGTTCGGTTCTGGGTTCGGTTCAATTAAAAAAAAACTGAAAGGGTTCGGTTCCGGGTTAGGTTTCATTAAAAAAAATGAAAGGGTTCCGTGTTAGGTACCAAAAAAAAAGTTTGGAACCGGGGTTCCAGGGTTCGGTTCCGAAATAAAATTGGAACCCAGGTTCCGGAGTTCGGTTCCACAAAATAACGGTTTCAGATTTTAATATAGGTGTTTATGTTCTTAAGAAGATAGTCGGCGAAATGTTTTTCAAGTAGAGTCTATGATAGGGGCGTACTTTTTGAACAATGATGAAAACGCATTTTTTTATCATTGTTCAAAAAGTACGCCCCTATCATACACTCTACATGAAAAACAAAAATTCTATGTAAAAACTAAATTCAATTTGAATGGCACAAGGCATCGTTTTTGTTAAATTTTTGATTACAAATGCCCAAAAATCAATTTTTACTAGCCAAAAGTACGCTTTTCAAACATTTCACCAGTCGGTGAAATCTTCTTAACTTCCAAGCTTATAAATTATAAACAATCTAACTTATTCTTTATGGTTTTGGTTTTGAGTTGAGGTTGAGACTAAGACGTACCCGCAAATCGTACACTATAAGAAAAATAAAAACATCAGGCATCTGCTCGCACAATAAAAAAAAACGCGGACGTGCGAGCTGAATCAAAATAAAATTTTACACCGAAAATAAAGTGGTCGATATTTCATATGATATAACAATTGTAAACCCAAAACCCAATATTTTTTAAAATGTTCCGGTCATAGGCGTAGCCAGGGGGGTGCAATTGCACCCCCCAAAATAGACGAAAAAAATGAAAAATTTATTTTCACATATCTTATAACGTATATAAGAGGTAACTAATTTCTAATCCTTATTTTCTTTTGTTTAGTTATTTGTTCCTCAACAGCTAAAGTTAATTCCTTTAGCAAAATACCAGAAACTTTTCGCCAAGATTTTCTTAAAATTTGGTGCTGCTCGATATTCATCGTTGATCTTTGATTTTTGCACTGAACGACTCTACTCTACCACATATTTTAAAATGCGTGCGGACGGGTACTAGACCAAATTCGGTAGAGTTGACTTTCCTGACTAAAAAGTAGGCAAGTGTACTCCCCCACTTACTCTACCAATTAAAACTAGGCTTAACCACCAAATAGGACCCAAATCTGCCTCTTGCGTAAAAACGCCAATCGTATCAACCAAATTACGAAGCCTAGATGACAAAACAGGACTTAGAACCAAAAATCAATCAACAAGAAGGACCACTTTACCTCAGATGTTGTTCGGCTTCGTTTATTGATTTTAATATAACTTCCAGAACGAATCCTCGCTGAAACAGCACTAAATATTGATATTATTAAGAAGGATTTTGAAATTTCAGTAGAATTCGGTTATAACGAGCATCAGGTGACACTGACTTTTACTCGTTATAACCGTGAAAACGTATTGATTTGCTATTATTCTAATTCGAAATATACAGGGTGTTTCAAACCAAGAGTGGGTAACTCTGGAATCTGATTCTTGACTTTGTTCAATTTCAGAAGAAAAAACAAGAATATGTACATACATACAGTCGATAGCAAAAAAAAGTGGACAAAGCAATTTGAGTTGTGTGAAACGTACTTTGATGTCGTCTTGATTAAATTATGGGAAACGTAACCGTCGCTAATTGTAGTTATTTTCAATTGAAGAAAATGCCAAAATTTTCCTTATTATAAAACATTATGTAGAAAATAAATGACGTTCGTGTTAAGTATTGTTGGTGCAAGAGATTCTTCAAGAAAACTCAAAAATTACAGTTGATCGAAACAATTTATTGGTGAATTCATTTACAAAAAAGAGTCGACGTTTCGACGGAGATTCCCGTCTTATTCATGACTAAAATAATAATTTAAGTAACAACTGGAAGACTATATAAAAATGTGTTAACAATTTTAATACATAATTAGCAATATTTTAGAAAAAAAAAAACAAATAACTATTAAAATTATTAAGGTCTAGACAACAACATATAATTTAAATTCTTTTAATATAAAAGGTCTACAATTTATTTATTTACCTGAATTTGTGTGATCACCGCGTAATAATAAAATAAAGATGTAACATAACCTTGTCGTTGAAGATTTTGGATTTTAATTATTGAAAACCATGAAAAAAGTCAATAATAATATTAACGTGGATTTTTTGACTAAGGATATTCTTATAACGTGTTTCAATTCATCTACTCTAAATTAATGGATGATTTATAAATTTAAGGTAACATGCGGTTTTATGGTTAAGTTTGTTAATTTTAAATAATGTTAGCTTTTTAAAATATTGACTTTAATTCAAGTTCCTCTGATGATGCAAGGTTGTTTGCGAAATGCATAAGAACTGATTAATGTTTCTAATAAAACTAGTAACAACTTTCTTTTGAATTTTTTTGAAGTTTTTACCTTTCCATTTAACATTTCATTAAATAGGGTTATATTAATTTATTTTTATGTCTACTATTTCCAGTTAATCGTTGTCGGCCCAATTTTGGGACACCCTGTATAACTGTAAATAGTGTAAATAAGTAAAGGTATCACATGCCAATCTAGCCTTAAAGTAGTGTAAACTGCCCTCGCTCATTAAATTAGATGTTATTGTGAAAGGGAGACTTTGATAATTTTGATTTGGATTACTTCAAAATTTGAAAGTAGGCGAAAGGCGATTATACATGAATTCAGTAGGTTCGTCGGAATTAACGGAATTAGATACATTATGTGTTAATAAAACTCAACATTTTAAATTTACTCTTAAAAACTATTTTCTTTCGTTGTCCTGTAAAGTTTGGCTTCTCTTTAGTCGCTTAGTAATAAATTTTATTTAAATCGCGTATTAGTAACTTCACCATTTATTTTAAGGGAACACTTTTTTCTTTCTGCAAGAGGTGAGGAAGTTCCGTTGATTCATTAGCTTGGCTAATTTGGTGGTGTTATGTTACCAAATCTTCAAATCTGAGACTACTTGTTGTCCAGAAACTCTTTTTATGTCATCGTAAAAACCCATGATGCCTGAGTGATGAATGTGTGTTGTAGTTACGTTCGTGGTGATCAATGAATGGAAGGAGTAACAGCAAACGAACAATTTCTTTGATGAATTTATATTAATAAATAAGAACTGACGTTTCGACTACTATTATATTTTACAATAAATTACCTTATGTTCAAGGTTTATCAAATAAACTCAAAAAAAATTTAAGCACAGATAGTTCTAAGATCAGTTTCCATAATCGTTTCACTAATAGACAGCTTTACTCGAAATTAAAATCTAAGTTACCCTCAAATATCCAAAAAAATGTAGTATATAGCATTCCATGTAAAGAATGCAATCTTAGTTATATAGGTCAAACAAAAACAGTATATTCACAACAGGCTATATCAACACAAAAATGATTGTAAACCTTCAAAATTAAATTGCTCTAATAAAACAGCCCTCAGCTATCATCATTTTAATACTAATCACGCATTTGATTTCGAAAAATTTAAAATTTTGGATGTAGAACCTCATTATTTCAAGCGTCTTTTCAGTGAAATGTTTTTCATACAAAAAGATCAAAAACAATTAGTCAATTTAAAGACCGACACTGACGGTTTACAGTTTTTTAATTAATTAATCCTGATATTAATACAATATAGTTCACTGAATACACACTAACTTTAGTTGCCTAAGGGATAAGATATTTTATAGTTTAATGTTCTTTATATTTGTCACTGTGTTTGTTAAAATTGTTAAGTCATCTGCAAATTCTTGTAATAAAATCACAAAACTCATTCAGCGCATGTATGTGTTAGAGCTAAGGTGTAGATGCGTGTGCACATCTTCGATCGGTTTGAGCAGTCACGACAGCCATATTGCAAAAACCATTGTTAAAAATAATATTAATTATTTCTGCGTTGCGAAAACTCTTTTATATATATAAGTCTGAATTTAGTGATAATTGTTCTAACGACTTGGTCTCAGATCCTGTGTTCGGAGATGAGATTAAAAATATTAACTAACATGTTGAATTTTCTAGAAATAAAAAGGTGAGTGAAATCACGCCATGCGGTGTTTTTTGTATTTGTTTGTAAAATTAATTGTCAACCTTCTTTTTAAATTTGAATTTATACCTGTTATCTAAAGAATTGTTTTATGTCATTTTAGCCATGAATAAGACTATAATAGTAGTCGAAACGTCGGTTCTTATTTATTAATAAAAATTCATCAAAGAAATTGTTCGTTTGCTGTTACTCCTTCCAATATATAAAATATATAACACATATATAAAATATACAGTGTGCGTCTCTATTTATGAGACGATTCACGGCGTTTCAATTTTGCGGATACGCCTCTTTCGTAAAAATTATAATTTATTGTCCCACCAAGTTGCTTACAAAAATTTCGTCCGATTTTCAAAAAAAAAATGCTTTGTAAAGGAGAATGTTCATTTAAACACCCTTCCTAATTTTATTTATTTTGGGATACGCTAACACCTTTAAAAAAATTCCCAAAACGTTCAATTTGTTGTACTGTTTTACCGATTGTTGAGTTACCGGCGTCAATTTTAAAAAATTTTAGCACCGTTCGGGTTTAAAGGGAAGCATCGAAATTTGGAACTGTTAATTCGTACATCCCAAAAGTTAACCTGACAAATTTTCAAGTCTCCAGGGCTACGGGAAGATTCACGGCACCTGGATAAAAAAGATGTACTTCAAAATCGTCTTAAAAAATGTGTCATATTTTAAACCGTTTTGTTATAATTAACCTCTAATATTGCAACTCGATTTACGACAAAAACTTATTTTGATGTCTCCTTTCGTTTTTGAGTTATGACGGAAAAATCCTCCATTTTTACAAAATTATTAATATCTCTAAAAGTATCTGATTTCAAAAATCGATCGCGATAACAAATATCAAAGTACTGCTCTTAAATACTTCTTAAATAATTCGATTGATTTCAATCAAGATCAACCCCGCAACTAAAAGAAAATGATGTTGGGAAGTTAAAACTTCACAAAAACATTTCGGAATTCATTACTTTCTTGTATCTAATCCCTTCCAAGGTGGTCAAACTAAAGAGAAGTAGTTAGTACTTATGACAAAAATAAATTTTAAAAACTTTTGTGTACTAATTTTTTTAAAGTTTGATTATAAGCAAAATATGAATTTTCAAAAATGCACATTAACACAATCGCAAAATTTAGTTGAAGGTACCTACATTATCTAATATTTTTTTTTTAATTTTTAAGTTACCAAAATCTTTCATCTTTCATTTGCGAGGTCAATCTTAAAATCATTCGAAATTTTTAAAGATTTTTTTAAGGCGGGGGTAAATTTTTTTCAAAAATTGGTTTTTAATTTTTGCGAATGATTACTGATGCAAACTTTTGCAAGAGGGCGTATTTTATACTGTGTTAAAACTGGTTAGTTGGATTTGTTGTACAAATCCGGTCAGTAATACACAATATTTAACCGAAAATTACGTTTTATTCCGTCCTGGTACAGAAAATACTTTTGGAGCTAGGAGCTATTAATTATACACTGTAATTATTTTCAATTAATAATTTTTAAAATACAGGATGTCCCAAGTCTTAAAAATGACGTCAGAGCTCTCCAGTACGAGCTTTTCAGGGATCCTCAGAAAAATAGTTTAAAAAATCCTCTTAACCAATTGACCGAGATCTGATGAGACAACGTTGGGAAATCATTTTTTTTTTATTTAAAATTACCTACAATATTTACCCGTCATAATTTTCAATTAAAAAAAATAAATTGTGAATAATAGGATTAAAATTTAATTTATTACTTCACTTCTAAAGAGAACCCAAACTTTTAAGGACCACTAGCGGGTTTTCATAATTCATACCAAAAAAATTTGAATACCCAACTTTGTCTCTTCATATCTTAATTGGTCAAGAGGACCTTTTACCTATTTTTCTGAGGATCTCCCTGAAGGGTCTCCAACAACGTACTACGCTCTTGTCACATTTTCGTGACATCCTGAATATGTTTGCAAAATTATAAAATGTTAAGATTATGTTAGTGTAACCTAGTTCTTTTGTAAATTTCGGGATCTCGACAAAACCGCCCAATTTTGAATTTTCATCAATAATTTGCCCTCCCCAAGATGAAATTCTAGATACGCCCTTACTTTGTGCTATTTTAGCGATTGTTGAGTCGACGCTGACGGAGTCAATTTTACAAAATGCAGCGCCGTTAGCGTTTAAAAGGGAAACCACGAAATTAGGCACTGGCGATTTATCGGTTAATTTTTTAAAGGGTATTTCCAATTTTTACCTATAAAAGCTGTTTTTTTCGTCCGATTAAAAAACAAATTTCGTTTGAATAGAAAATGTTCATCTTGACACCCTTACTAATTTTTCTAGTACGCTAACACCTAAAAAATCTGTAGGGGGCTTCAAATAAAAAAAGATAGTAAAATCGGGATTTATAAATCCTATAGGAAGTAACGATATTTAGCAGTAGCTATTCGTAAAAGCATTGTGATAAAATTAATCTCCAATATTTTATTTGACTTTACGAGAGAAAAAACAGAATCATTTTGAAATCTCTTTTCGTCTATGAATTATGACTGAAAACACTCCGTTCGTAGAAAATAATTAATATCTCTAAAAGTATTATTTCTACCAGAACGTACGATAGCCCAAACGTCATCATTTTTTCTACATAATTGCCTTAAAAATAATTTTTGGTCATATATTGCGCCTTCCTAGTTTGTATTTGTATAAATATTTTAGCAAAACTTTGTGATTTTTTTCTGACAAATTTAATTCACCAGTTTACTTATTTTTTAAAAAAATTTTATAATTACGTAGAGACAAAATTCAAAACCGATAGCTGAGAAAATTTTCAGGACCTTGTCTTTCGAATTAAGTTAATATCCCCCCGGCAAATGAATGATGATTTTGGTAATTTAAGACTTCACAAACAATTTTGGTAATGTAGGTATCTTCTAATATTAGTACCCTGATTCATTTTTAATACGGTTCGCGAAAAATTTAATTTTGTCATAAGTACTAAAATTAATTCTCTTTAGTTTAACCACTTTGGAAGGGATTAGATACAAAAAAGTAAGGAATTCTGAAATGTTTTTGTGAAGTTTTAAATTTCCAACATCATTATCTTTTATTTGCGGGTCTGGTCTTGAAATCATCTTAAAAATTTTTAAGATCAGGACTTTGAAATTTGTCTCGGCGATCGGTTTTTGAAATCAGATGCTTTTAGAGATATAATAATTTTTTTAAAAACGGAGGATTTTTCAGTCATAACTCAAAACCGAAAAGATATCAAAATGAGTTTTTGTCGTAAATCGAGTTGCAATATTAGGGGTTAATTTTAACAAAACGCTTTAAAATATGACACATTTTTAAAGACGATTTTAAAGTACATCTTTTTTATTCAGGTGCCGTGAATCTTCCCGTAGCCCTGGAGACTTGAAAATTTGTCAGGTTAACCTGTAGGATGTACGAATTAACAGTGCCAAATTTCGTTGCTTTCCTTTAAACTCCAACGGCGCTACAATTTTTTTTAAATTGACGCCGGCGACTCAACAATCGGTAAAACAGTACAACAAATTGAACGTTTTGGGAATTTTTTTTAAGGGTGTTAGCGTACCCCAAAATATATAAAATTAGGAAGGGTGTTAAAATGAACATTCTCCTTTACAAAGCAATTTTTTTTGAAAATCTGACGAAAAACACAGATTATTTGATGTGAAAATTAGGAGTACGTATCTTAGTTAGCTCTTTACCCAGTTTAAATACATTGCTGGGTCAAGCAAATGAGACAGTGAGATTCACATCCGCCGGCGCACGGCGCTTATTCATCTTATCACCGCGTCGCGTAAACACCAATCGTATTTGCATTTTTTAAATTTGCATTTGATACAATTGAATTGTGAGCGCAATGCCTCGTGATTGGTGGATTGGGTTTTTGTAAGCAACTTGGTGGGACAATAAATTATAATTTTTACGAAAGAGGCGTATGCGCTAAATTGAAACGCCGTGAATCGTCTCCTACTGCATTTACACACTCGCGCTCGCCATTCGCCTCGTCAATCGCCAAGAGATTCGACGAAACATTCGCGTCAGTTTGCTGACACGAATGACCGCTTACACACTCGCGAAGTGTTTCGCCGAGTGTCTCCAGCGAATGTATGGGGAATATTCAGTTGTCTATCAATTGGTACCAATGGAAAACCTAGACCTAAACTGATGGTCTACGTTAAATCATTTTTTGAATTATCTCTCATTTGCGGGTTCAATTTTGATTTTAATCTGCGTATAAAAGTAAATCCGCCTCAGCGCTCCTTCTAAAATCAACGCGAATGTGTAAGCGGTACACACAAAGTTCGCCTCGTTACTCGTAGTTCCTTTGACTCGTGCCGGAAAAACCGCTTCCAAGGCGAGCGCCAAGAATAGCGAGGCGAGTCGCGAGGCGAGTCGCGAGGCGAATGACGAGCCTAGTGCTTACACATTCGCCTCGCGATTCGCCTCGCAACTGTGTAAATGCGGTATCATAAATCGAGACGCACGCTGTATAACAAAAACAGATAATTGAAATATTAAAAGTAAGAAGAGAACACACCAAGTGAATTATGTTAATATTTTTTAAGTTATATGTATATGGGTAATTAATTAATTTTATATTTATTTTTTGTTAATTTTATGTAAAGTATATGCCAATAAAGGTTAATTGTTAATAAAAAACTACTAATAAACAACTAAGTATTCAAAAAACAAAAATGGCGCCCGAACAAACTTGTGTAATCTACAACTGGCCCGCGATTGATGAAGAGAGAAAAATAAAATGTGAAAAGTGTTCAAATGTAGCCCATAAAGGATGCATTAACTACAATCTCAGAAAAAATATGAGAAAAGTTAATGAAAATACCTTCATTTGCTGTGTTAATGAAAATACAATGGAAACTGTGAATGATGTGCCCGGTAACCAATCCAACACCTTAGGGTGCGATTAAAAAACGATCTTACTCTTCTTCCCTATTTCATATGCCTCTGCCCTCAGCTTAAACTGAACTAAATTTAGTAAACAAATATCACGTGAGAGCGCACGGCCACAGTGATCACATTGCAGCAAAATCAAACCGATTTGATTCTTGAGCGAGGATCAATGAGCGGTGAGTAAAGAGCGAGGAGCACGCTGTTCCGGTATAAACACTCGCATTTAATCCTATGCGTTTGCTTTTTCATCGATGTGTGAGGATCAGATCAATGAGTCGTGAGTTGTGACTCGGCATAACCGAACCCTTACGTTCAGCCACAGAGTTGAATAATCAAAATGAAGAAGATATTGCAAGTAAGGTTGAAATCTTTTACCATAAGAAATTACTACTTGAAAAAGATGCGCTAATAAGAAGCTTACAAAGAACAATAGATATTCTAAGGAACACAAATTATTATAACCACGGGTATGCAAAGGGTATGGGCGAAGTGGAAGCAAAAGTTCTATGGTCTCAAACCGGAGTGAAAACAGCTAGATGGCTAAACAACTTCATTCTAGTCAAGTCACATGACTGATGGAAATGACAATGTCAGGTTATGTTTCATTTCCCGTATTTAGTCCGTGATGTAAGTACATACATTAAATTTTATTCATCATTTAGAAAACCTTTACCTCTTAAAAGAATGGCATCCTTTAAGTTTAAATTTAATTATGCCTGCAAAATTCCAAATTGTGATAACAAATCCTATAATTTACCTAACAATAAAAGATTTTTTAAATTTCCTACCAATAATGTTATTTTAAATAAATGGCAAGAAATTTGTAATTTAAAGGATGTTGATTGTAAAAATTTTAAAATTTGCGAAGATCATTTTAACTCAACAGATTTTATTCCTCCGTTAAATTTAAAATTAAAACCGGATTCCCTTCCAAAAATTGCTTTTTATGGCTTTGAAGTGGGCAGAATTTCTAAATCTTGTATTAGGGAGGATGCTCAAAAAGATGAAATTCTTGAGGGTACTGAATTATTAATTGATAGTGTTTTCGTTGAGGATAATTCTCGGGATAATTGTAACGTAGAAGTTGATTTTCTTGAGGATAAAGATGAAATAAGTGTAGGTCTTCATTCAGTTGATACCTCAAGTAATATTGAAGGTGAGGTTGATTATAGTGATTTTTCATTTCTTTCTGAAAATGTCGTGGAAAAGAGTGGTTTTTTGAGAAAATTAAATACTTCGAAGCGTAATTTAACTCCAAGGGAAGAAAAAATGTATGATATTCATCGGTCAACAACTAGTAAGGTTTGTAAATTAAAAAGATGTTTAGAAAAGGAACGCAATAAGCTAAAATATTTGGTCGATCTTCAAAATTCAGGGTGTTTTGAGTTCATCAATGAAAATTTAAATGATGTCACGAAACATTTTATTAATTCCCAAATTAGAAATGTTTTCAAAAGTTTTGGTGGTAAAAGTTGGACAAGTGAGGATAAGGCCTTAGCTCTTTCTCTTTATAAAAGGAGCCCCCGTTTATATCGTTATTTAGGACATCATTTTCAATTGCCTTCTATTAGAACTTTAAAAACTTGTTTATCGAATATTTCTTTTGACACTGGTATCAATAAAAATCTTCTTAAAAATTTAAAAGGGCAGGTTGATAAATTAGACAGATTGGATAGGTATTGTTCTTTGATGTTTGACGAAATTGCTTTGTCTGGGGGCTTTTATTATGGACTTTCAAAGCAAAAAATTTGTGGTTTCGAAGATTTAGGCCATTTGGGACGTTTTAATCGGAAAGCAAATCATGCTTTGGTCTTTATGGTAAAAGGTCTTCGTAAAAACTTTAAACAAGTGGTCGCTTATTATTTTACAGTCAATACGATTTCAACTCTGAATTTAAAAAAATTAATTGTCGAGATAATATCCCAACTTCAATCTATAGGTTTAAATATTCAAACTACTGTCTGTGATCAGGGAAGTACAAATCAATCAGCTTTAAATCAATTGTGTTCAGAAAATCTAATTAATCGCACTAATCATCACTTTCTTGTTAATGGTAAAAAGGTTTTTGTTATCTTCGATGTACCCCACCTGTTAAAAAATACTAAAAATTCTTTATTGAGACATTCCATTCAGTTCGAAAGTAATAAAATTGCTAAGTTTGAATATATTAGGAAAGCATTCGAAATTGATTCCAAAAATAGGACATTTAGACAACTTTATAAATTAAAACCCGAACATTTTGAGTTAAAAGATTCTTATATGAAAATGAAGGTTAAAATTGCAGCTCATCAATTAAGTCATTCTGTTTCGGCTAGTATAGAGGTGGCTCACTTGATGGATTTACCTGCAGAATCTTTACAAACTGCAGAGTTTGTTCATATTATAGATGCATTATTTGATTCTTTAAATGGTAGCCAAGTAAATTCTTCTGATGGCAAAGTTTATCGCTGTGCAATCTCAAAAAATTCACCCCATGTTGATTTTTGGAATTCTTTATTACCCAAAGTTGCTAGTTGGAAGTTGTTAGATTTAAAATCAGGAAAGGATTGTTCTTCAAAATTTTCATTTGTTAATGGTTGGTTAATTACTATGAACTCAGTTTAAGCTTCGTGGGAAGTTTTAAGAAAGGAAGGCTTTCAGTTTTTATCTACCCGTTCATTAAATGAGGATCCGGTTGAAAATTTATTTAGTACCATTAGACAGCATGGTTTTGCAAATAACAATCCCACATGTCATCAATTTGTAGCAGCGTTGAAATCTGTCATAGTCAATAATTTTGGAGCACCTCTTGGTAGAAACAGTAATTGTGAGGAGGATTATGGTAGTGCATTAGATAATCTTTCAAATCTTTTTAATGAAAGTTCTAAAAATGTTAGTGGGGAAAATGGTCAAAGGTTTCAGGATACAGGGGAGATAAATAGGTTTGAAATATCCGAAGAAATTCAGGAAGAATTAGATCGTCGCTTGTCAGATATTGGGGAAGTATTCTTCTTATGTTGCTGGATACGTTTTAAAAAAACTGAATCCCTCTAAAGATTGTGTGACTTGTATGAATAGTTTATTTTCTGAGGACGTTGGTGATAGAAATTTGTTTATTTCATTGAAAGAGTATGACGATGATGTTTTTAAGTTAAATTACCCTAAGGATTTAGTTACAGATTATGTGCAGACAATTCATACGTATGTTTTCGATTTTCTTCATAAATATGGTCACATTTCAAGTTTAGAAAATAAGTTTAGAGAGGTATATAAGGAACGGTTGTCAGTTTTTCAATTCTGTCCACTTCATAAACCAGAAGATAGTATCCTTTCCATTTCCCTTCGTCTCACAATTTATAAATTCCTTCGAGAAAATTCCAAAATTCCTAAAAAAAGGCCAAAGTTTTTCTAATGATGTTTTTGTTATTGTTTTTAAAAGTTACATTTAGTTTTGTAGAGAGAATTTTTTATTTATTTTTAAAGAATTTTATTTTTGTTGAGAGAATTTTTTATTTATTTTTAAAGAATTTTATTTTTGTTGAGAGAATTTTTTATTTATTTTTATTGAATGAATTTTTTATTTATTTAAATTATATGTATATATTATATTTTTATTTCTTGTAAGTAATGATATGGGTACTCATTATTACTTCCATTTTCTTTCTTTTAGGTAAAGAGTACACCTTCATATGAAATGAAGTAAAATAATAAATCCGTGTGTTGCTTTTAGATGCACTTTAAAGAACCCACCTTGAAATTTATTCAATGTGCCAAAATTATTTTTTTGTTTTTTTACTTTATTAAACTTAACACGATTCTACATTTTCCATTAAATTATTTATTTATTTTCTGAGTAGACACGTGTATATGATTTCCATTATATGAATATTGTTCTTTTAAATATGAAATATTCATGTAGCGGACATATCGTACTGATGAGATCAAGGAAGATCGAAACACATGTTTATTCTGAATAATAAATTAAAATGTTTTATTTTTGACATAACATAAATAATCATTTCCTTTCAAATTGCATGGATAAGTAAGTATTTTGAACAGGTAGGTATATCTAATTTTTTTTATTTCATAAAATTTTGAACTTTATACTTGATAATTTTTGTATGTAAAATTGTGGTTTATTAAATTCTGTAAGTTATTAATCCAGTATAATTTAGTAAAAAAATTAAAGCAGCAAATGAATATGCGGCTTTAAAATTTTTGCTAAATTATTATTAAATTATTACTACAAAATATTTGAACTGGAATCAATACGCGGTTTAAATTTCGCGGCATTCTAATCCGATCTTGCCCGACGATATACGATCGCTCACGATCTAGACTGGAGTGAATTGGCGTCAAACCATCTAACGCACTTCAGGTTGGTTAAAATTTGTTTCCTCGGATTTACATGGCATTGGCACTTCTAAAGAGTATTATTATTCTGTGATTATAACCCTCAAGTAGAGACATCTAGTAATATCATCCATAACTTTAAATCACGGGACTCACAGATGCCTTTAGAGCAATTTCCTAAACGGAAAATATAGTGGTTTAGCTCTGCAGTCATAAACTACATTTTTGTATAATTTTTTTTTATAGATGATTTAGAAGTCATTTTTTAAATTTTTGCCAGAAGGAAAAAAAAATTGGAGAATGTACAAAAAAAATATAATGATCTATAAGTACCTGAAAATTGGACCCCTCTAAATAATTTTGTGCTAGGTTGCAGAAGGTAACTCGTTAGCATGAACAAGCCTAATCAATTTAGATTATAAATCTGAAAAAAAATTGAAACTCTAACCAGGGAAACTTGAGTTATGACTGCAGAGCTAACGCTTGATTTCATGATTTATCACGATTTTTCTTCCCAGCAGCAAGCGCGCTCTCGCGGAGCCGCGTATTTAGAGGCCGGATTTTGTTTTGCTAGCGAGTTTTATGAACACGCTAAAACGTCATCGTTTTCGGCACTTTCGTCATCATTTTTGGAGAACGGCGATAAATATGGAATAATTGCGAAATCGGTATTTTGTTTCACTAAAACACGCTAGTGGCGAATTTATACGTTCAAAACATTAGCGTGAATTTGCGCCTGGTACTAGGGAGGCGAAGAACGTTTAAGAGTCATTTTATAATAGGCAAAAATAGCAGTTTACGGGCCGCACTAGATATGCTAGTGCAAACAATATTTTTGTATACCTTTTTTTATTTTAGATTCTAGAGTCATTCATCTAAATATGCACAACTGGAAAAAAAATTGGAGAATCTATAAAAAAATATACAATTACTCAAAAGTACCTTAACTTTGTTCGCTTATAATTAATTCTGCATACAATTATAACACAAAACCAGTTGTCCAGTTGTAGTTTAATTAATCTAGTTTACAAATCAGAAAGAAATTTGAAAATCGGTCAAAAGAAACTAGAGATATGCTGCGGCCAGTAATGTTCGATTTCATGATTTATCGCGATTTTTGTTCCCATCCTTATGCGCCTCTAGCGGTCCGAATAAAAATTACGTTTTGGGCTCCGCCTTCGCCAGACCAGGCCAGGCGGAGCTACAAATCGCTTACCAGGTGTTCGATGAAATTTCAATTTCTGTGCTGGGATTGCTTACGAGCATATTTAATCAGTTTTTCGTTAATTATTATTAATAAATAAATTATTTTTAAATGAAATAAAATCATTTCCACAAATTAAATGTGATTAAATATATTCGCGCAGTTTAAAATTTTTCAAATTTTATTTTCTCAAATATACTTAGTTTTGTTGTGTGCCCATCCACATGTACCATGTGTGTTATCATAAACAATATGTTTATTAACATTTTTAATATTAATTTAGTATTTTGTATGTAATCCAGTTCTAAGTAATTTGTATATCTATTGCTATCATTTCCTTAATCCTGCTATGAAATGTCTACCTTCCACTTCCCTTACAACGACCTTGTTCCTGGAAGATTATCTTAAATCCCTAAATTAGGTATTTCTAGTATTAAGCACAATTTTGTAATTGAACATATTTAATTTAAGTACCTGCGAGTTTAACCAATCAGAGAGATACTACGAACTACGAGACCATCGACTACGAGCACCCTTAAAAGGGCTGCACACGCAAAACTCACTCTCTTTCACTCTTTCACTCATTATCAAGACACAGACACACATTTCTACTCTTTCAAGTTACCAAGTTCTAGTGAACAACGTCGTCGGTTAAACCTAGTAACTGTATATTTGTAAAACCAACTGTTAGTATTTTTCTCCAAATAAACTTGTTGTATAGTAGTTAAAGTTGTTTCTTGCAAATTTAATTATTTGTCACCTTAACTACGACGCCTATCGTCCTGACCGAGTAGGTACACAACAGTTTCAATGTCCAATGAGCTAAGAATTATGCAGATGTTATTTAATATTTCTTTAATTAATCGCTTATGAAACTTAGACCAGCATTTTTTTTAATTTTTTTTTATTTGGGTCCATATTTTTAATTATGTTGTTTGTTTTTAAATCGTAGCGCAGGGTTTTATAAATTGCGCCTTCATGGTACGGTCTGATCTATTCTATTGTTATTCCACACGTGCACACTCACATGCCAAACCTAGCCTCGAAATATTCGCGTCGCTCGCATTATTCTGTAGAATATCTTTGCAGTGCGTGCATTGTGCATTTGTGGCATCTACATTTATTGTTTGTTGTGCTTTCTAAAGTGAAATGGAGCGTGAAAGCGATTCGCAAGTACCGAAAAGGGTAAGAAGAGCAGTAGCCACAAAAAGACTGCGAAAGAAAAGTAGAAAAGAACAATTAAAAAAGGCTCGTGCCGCCAGAGGAAAGAGGAATGAACCGGAAGAGGTAAGAAAAAATCTATATGCAAGTACAATTACTGCCAATTAAATTATACATATTATTTTTTTTTTCACTTTTAGTAATTGCTGGTACTAAAAAAAATAAAATATTTGCAACCACATACCTATCGATAATATTAATTACCGCATTTGATGTATCATTTTCAGTTTTCATATACAGAGTGTTTCTAAATATACTGGGTGTAAATTAAAACTTTATAATTATTTCTTTATTTACGAAAATAAAAATTTGAAATTTGACCATATACCGGGTGTGAATAAAACGTGTTTTCCGAGACTGTAGAACATATTAAAATTTCAATTTTTTCTCTACTCAGTGGATGCTCCTAGTAGTGCTTTATAAGCCAGAGCTTGAAGGTGTAGCAATCAACAATTCGTCCGATCCCTTTGGGAAAGGACACAAGCAAGCAGTATGTGATGCTGATGAGTGCTAATAAGCACGAAACGCAGCCTCCATCACTCTGGAATTGTTGCTTGGTGCACCTTCACCACTTTAACAAAGGCAGACCTAAGGAATTTTCTCCTCAATCTTTTATTAATATTCGAATTTTTTATTTTAGTAAATAAAGAAATAACAAAATAGTTTCGAAATCAAGACACTAAATAAATTAATGTTTAATTTAATTACAAGCATCAACATTTTTCATTTTAACTGTAGATAATTCAAAAATTAATTGTTTATCTTCAGAAAATACATAAGATATGTATTTAAAATAATTTAAATGTTTCAGGGACCGATAAATCCAGTTTTGGAGGACGCGCCTCCGGAAAGCCCCATAGGTAAAAATATAATTCTAATAATTAAAAAAAATAAATAAAATTAATATTTTTATAGTTCCATCAGTTGATGAAGCCGTTGCCGGTCCATCTTGGGCGACAGAACCAGAACTCGGCGATGTTTTGATTATTGAAAAGGTTACAGGTAAGGATATTTTCAATTATTTACTACGTTTCCATGCAGTATTGAAAACCTAAATCCGTGTTTTTGATTGGCTGATTTATAACAAAGCCTTTTTACTAAATAGGTGTTTTTTCTGTTTCAGACGAAATAGAAAATTTTTCGTTGAAGGGTAGAAGGTTGGTATCCATCGGGGAATTTATTGAGGACTTTAAAAAAATTTGCGACCACTTTTATAATTCTATTTTTGGGTGTACTCTTAGTAATATGGAGGTGGTTAAAGAAACACATATTCGTGGTTTTTGCAGCACTATAATGTTTAAATGTAATATGTGTGGATTTACAAGCGGGGTAGAAACCGATAAAGATGATACAACAAATAAATTGGCGGTTGTAGGAATGGTAAGCATTGGCTCTGGATACTCTCATTTGCAACAACTTACAGCTGCTTTAAATATGAGGTGTATGTCTCAGGTTTTATACAAAGAGTGTGAGAAAATTGCATCAAAAAATTGGGAGGAGGCTGCAGAGGAATCCATGGTAGAAGCCGCCGTAGCGGAACGGGAAGCGGAACACTCTAACCAAGTTACTGTCGTTTGTGACGGTACCTGGTCTAAGAGACGCTACCGAAAAAAGTACGATGCTCTTTCTGGTGCAGCTTCTGTATTAGGACACAAAACTGGGAAAGTATTGTTTATGGATGTTCGAAATAAATATTGTGAGGTATGTAAAAGAGCCCAAAATAAGAATATCACACCTAGGGAACACGAGTGTAATGCAAATTGGACAGGCAGTTCATCTGCTATGGAAGCTGATATTCTTGTTCAAGGTTTTAAAGAAAGTCAAATGAAAAGGGGACTAATTTATAATAAATTTATTGCGGATGGGGACAATAGTAGTTACAAAAAAATATTAGAAGCCAATCCTTATCGTAATAATAATATTCGTGTCAAAAAAATCGAATGTAAAAATCATTTGCTTAGGAATTTTGCCATTAAACTTAGTGATATTTTAAAAGACACTCGAGTAGCTTCTTTACAATTACGCAAAGAATTCAAAAATAACATTTTACGAATGCGCAGAGATGTTACTAAGGCGATTTTGTATAGAAAGTCGGAAGATGTTTCTTTAGGAATAAAAATAAACAATTTAACAAAGGACATTATAAATATCCCATATCACGTTTTTGGACAGCACGACAAATGTGCTGACTATTTTTGCTCTTCTAAAGATAATGAATGCACCAATTTTATTAGTCAAATGAAAGATACGGTATTGTTTTCTCAAATGTCAAACATCGTAAAGTACTTGTCGAATCATTCTAATAGTTTAATTTAAAATGTAGATAGTAATATGGTTGAACAATTTAATGCGATTATTACTAAATATGTCGGTGGCAAACGAATAAATTTTTCGAAATCTCAATCTTACAGGACTAGGTGTTTGGCTGCAGTACTCACATATAACACAAAACAACCTTTGAGTATTGTGGTTGAAAAAAAAACCAAACAACCGCCAGGTGAATTCTTAGTTTCATAAGAAAAAAAATATCAAAATATTTTGAAAAGAATAAATAGTAACCCAAATAATATTTTAAAACAAAGAAAATCTAAAAAATATAATAAACAACCTAAAGGAGATCGCGATTATGGAGATAAGTGTATGAAACCAGACATGGAGGAAGACATTTTTGAAAATAACAAAACGCTCTTTTTAGAAGGTTTAAAAAAATCTGAAACAGATATAAAAGATTTTGAAATACTAACTAGAAAACAAAGCGATTCAGAAGAGTGGAAAGAAGAAAGAAAAAAATTATTGACCGCATCTAATTTTGGAAAAGTTTGTAGGTTATTGCCCCATACCAGTTGTAAAAGTACCGTGAAACAAATTTGTCACCCAAATAAAAAACTGGAACATTTACCAGCTATTAAATTCAGCATAGACAATGAAATAACGGCAAGGAAAGAAATGGAAAAGATAATAAATAAAAAATCTTTGATTGTGACCTGTTTATTTGTGAAGAGTATCCTCATTTAGCAGCATCTCCGGATGGCATAACGGAAGTTGATTGTATAGTAGAAATTAAATGTAGTTATTCTTCCAGAGATGTAACTGTCGAAGAAGGTATATCAAATAAAAATATTAAAATCTGGAATGCGAACACAGGACAAATAAATGAAAAACATATTTGCTATTACCAAATTCAAGGCCAGTTAAATGTGGCCAATAAAAATAAGTGCTATTTTGGGGTATGGACGACGAAAAATATGAAAATTGAATGTATTAGCAGAGATATAAATTTTTGAGAAACAAAAATGTTCCCCAAATTAAATAAATTTTCTTTTAATTGTGTATTACCAGAAATTATCGATAGTCGGTTTGAAAGAAACATGGAAATTAGAGATCCCCCGTACACTCTACAAGCTATTCAAAATAGAAAACAAAACAAAAAATAAATTGTTTTAAATGTTAATTTGAATTCAAACGAATTTTGACACCTTTATCAATGTTTATCATTTGGAGGGTTGATATAGTACATACGCCGAATAAATTTCTTTTCCAACCTAACATGTCACGTAATAGTCACCTCTCTGGATTGTTAATTTCTGCGACCTCAACCCAGCATCAGCATCGGTACACACAAAAGTTGCCTTGTTTACGGATTTTTAAATGTAAAAGAAAGTGAGCAAAATTGTTTGCTTTTCTTTCGGTAGCCCAAATGACATCCATTTATGAGGCAAAGGACAAACTATAACAACATGAAAATTCGTTACTTGTACTTTGGAGTAAACGATTTTGAGCTTCGAATTTGTCCTGAAATTTATCGAAAAACTTACAGTGAATCAGAGAAATAAATTGTGGAATTTATTCTGATCTCGAGAAAGCAGGGATAACTACTTCATATATTATTTTACTTTGGTTTTATACAAAATTATCAAACTACTGTGCCAAACTTGTCAATATGTCATGTCTTCATTATTATTTCATTAAAATCAAGAACGTGGGTAATATAGTTAATTACTCAACTGAAATCGATTGAGTAATGAAGCCCTTACTCAACAGGAGTGGAAAAGGAATAAACGTGTAACAGAACGATGAAATAATTTTGAATTAGTAGTGGATAACTAAAATTATTTCAACATCAATTTTATGCAATTTTGGGAGTTTGTATTTTGTATTTTTTTATAATTCCTATCTGCTAAGTTGTATTGGAACCCACAACTAATAAAATAATATGTAAGTTTACAATTTGCTTCTTTAAAAATATATTTTTTTAATTTTTGAAAATTTCATCTATAATAAATGTCGTGTTCTATGTATGTACTAGGTAGTTGTAAGGCGCCCGTTGATTGTGATTTTTTGATTATTTGATTTTTCGATATTTCGATAAAGGGTTACTGAGTCAGTTAGTCAGTCAATCAGTGAAGAGCGTAACTATTATAGTCTGATTCTTTTTAAACATATTGTTCAAAATCATAGCACTTTCATAGTAGCAATGATTTTGTAATTATTGTCAAAATGTATTGTAATATACATTTACCTAATCTTTTTGTGACAACTGAAGTAAATTACTCAGATAAATTAATTAAAACTTAATTTTTTATAAGTACCTAAGTGGGTGTTGTATAATGAATATAGAATAAAAGTAGGGCTTTAAATAAATTTATCAAATTATTGGTGACTATTTCTTTTCTTTCTTTTTACGAGTTAAAAAAGCATTTGTCACTTTGTTTTTATTATTTGTTTTTATATTTATGCGTTAGGTAAAACCCTACTCCTACGCACTATACATTACGCATTATTATACTTGGTTTATTAGTTGCATCTTTTGTAAAGGAGTCTCATTGTTAATTGTTTTATATTGCATAATAATTGATTTTGGTTAAAATAACATCAAGGCTTCTATTTTAGAAATAGTTTAGATAATAATTTTATGTGGCTCGATGTCTTGTGCGCTTATTAGAATTATGAGTAATCTTGCAATTGCCATTTTAACTTGTCTCCAACAGTATTAGTTCTTTATTAAAATAAATTAATTGTTTTAAAGTGTTTAATAAATTCCGTTGAAACAAAATAAAATTATTTTGCGTCGTTAGAACGTAAAATTTATAAATGTCGGAGCATTTAGATACTCTATAAAATTCGTATATTTGTTTCAAATTAACATAACATGTAAAAAGTTTAATAAAATCATTTTAATTTATACAATAATATTTTTTACTAATTATTTCAACTGTATGTTTTTATAGTTCCTATTCATTTAATCTCGTGTTTTATTTTTGTAATATATGTTTTATGTACCAAATATAATTTATTTTTGTTTATGATTGTACAATTCTGAAATGAATAAATTTTGTAAATATATTTATTTGTAATTGTTTCACCTTCTCTTAAAATTGACGTTACTACATTATATGATAATTTTATAGTAGCAAACTTACGGGTCTGGCGAATTCGGGAGTAAAATAGCGCAGGTGTTTTTTAAAATGTCTCAGGAGTAGGCACACCCGGCCTTACAGTGATTGGCTCGATCATTTTTAGCGAAGCTCCACAAAAGTGGGACGTCTTACGGGGTCCCCTCTAGTGGGGATTTCCCCTAAGTAACCTACAAACCTCTAGAATGTGCTTCTTAAAATGAAATTTCGTTTGTCACTGTTACCAAGTACCTATATAATAGTTATTTATGCACCAAGGGAGCAAAGTGAGTAATTTAATCCTGAGTGTGGAAATTGTTGCCCGAGACGTAGTCGAGGGCAACAACCACACGAAGGATTAAATGCACTTTGCTCCAGCGGTGCATATTAAATTTTTTGCACTTCCAATTAATTATTTGAACAAACGTTTTCAATTTTGGGACAATGGTTATTTCGAATGCAAATAACTATTGAGCCAGACATAACCGTCACCTTATTAAAAAAAGTAATTGAACAAGTTGTACCTCCTTTATTTGGTCTAACAAATTGTATTGGTTGTAATGTTAGAGTAATCGTACATATTTATATTTACTAATTTGTAAATGTACATATCTATTAATAAATTTGTGTTGTTTTCTCCAATCTTGTATAATTTTGAAGCACATCGGAAACCTAAAATCAATTGATCGGTTAATTTATGATAAATTAAATATTATTAAAAATTTAAGTATCTATACCATGATTCGATACGGATCAGTCTGCATGAACTTCCGAGTGATGATGAAATATTCTATCGTTTATCTTCTAGAAACTTAAACAACTAACAAAATCTTTTGAATTGTATAAATATAAGCATTTAGCATACTACATTAGATAAAACCATTAGATATCTTAATAAATAATACAAGGCAATTTAGAGGTTAGAATTACTTGTCAATAAAATTTTTTGAATTTAAGACAAAAAACTATAATAAATTCCTTTCCCAAATAAAAAAAACCCTAAAAATTATTGTAGTAATATTTGAAATATACTTACCTATTAAATTATCAAATATAATTCAGAATTCAGAAACAATTATTTTTAAAAACTTGCGCGCCATCTGTGTTTGTAATTAATTAATTATGGGACTTTTAATCCCTAGAGATTAAATGAATACTTGGTAGTAAATGTGTTACTTTTACTTCTGCCATTAAGAGAGTAAAATGGCTCATTATTGTTTGGAAGTGCAAAAACATATTTTCTGGTGTCAGTCATAGTGTAAGTGTTCGTCAAATTATTTGTGTAAAATTTAGACTTGAAAATCAGGTAATTATAAAAATCAGTTTAATTTTTTTAAAGAAAAAAACGAGCAGGATGTGTTATGTGTTAGTGAATTGTGGTTGATAAATGTAAGATTGATTGCTGGTAAACACAAATGTGAATTGAAGATGGTTATGTGTGTGAATTCATGGATTTTAGAAAATGTATTCATTTAGTTCATTTGCACATCCTGGTCCTTTGCTTAAAATAAAAAAATTAAAGTAATTTTTATAATTAATTTGAAATATTTTAAATTTTATTCAAATAATGGCGACTTTTTCGGTAACCATGGCAACTTTTTCGGTAACCATGGCAACGAAAAACATATTTGAATAAGACACGCCCACACCCTATAGTGAATTTCTACCGATTTGTATTGTTACAATTATTAAAACAACACCTTCTAGGCAATGGAAATATTTTAATCAATTTTAATTTTGTAATTTGTGACAAGTAACTATGAACAAATATCAAAGTTAACTTAAAAATTACTATTTTTTTATTAAAGGGGAATCATAGAGGGGAAGAATTTTGTAAAAAAAAGTTGCCTAAAAAAACTAATACAGCAGCGACACATATTAAAAATCCAATGAACATATGGACGACGTTTTTTATATGACAGATATTCTACCCTGTATACGACTTCTGTGATTCATTGACATGTACAATAACTTTTAATTATTTCATTAATTTATAATAGTTTTGGAAAAGAAGAAAGAAAAATTGTATGCAACACGAGGGATAAATGTATTACCCGTATGACACCTGTTCTATTTAGCTCGAAAATTTGCGAGACCCGGTTGTGAGGTAAACACCACAAGTTGCATACACATTTTACAGATCGCTAAATCACACATAACATATACATACAGGACAATGTCGTTTCTAGCAACGTGATATTTAGCGAGTTGTAAAATGTGTATGCAACGTGATATTTACCTCGCGACCGGCTCTAACGAATTCGCGAGCTAAATAGTGCTGGTGTCATACGAGTATAAGGCATTCGTTCCTAGCGAAAAATCCGATCTCTAAGGCCCGCCGCACACTGCAACCGACGAAACAGCCAGAGACAAAATGCCTCGAGGCAAAATGTCAGCAGACAGAAATTTTTGACCGAAGCTGTCGCGAAACATAATGTCGGACGACAATTGTCGCGGGACATATTTAGCACATCCATTACAAAAATAATAGTATATTATTCAACGAGCGAGTAAAGTTAGCCATTACTCACGAAGACCGAAATTGCGACACGAGCCGGCAGGCGAGTGTCGTAAAAGGTCCGAGTGAGTAATGGCTATTTAATCGCGAGTAGAATACTATACTTTATCTACGACGATTTTTCACTTTTAGATTCCTATCTATTATTGTCATTTTGCTGGCCGTTATTTTCATTAAACACCTATGTTTACTCTAGATTTTTGTTCTATGGCGTAAAATTGACAGCCCAATTTAACCTCTAAAATCACCTGACACCTAATTATATTTCTTATATTTTTAATGTTTCTCCAATCCATAAAGGCTCTGTATGCCATATTATACCTGTCTTTTGATTTATTTGGTAATAAATTTTGGGTTGTTGTTAGCGCAGTTTCTAGTATTTCTGGGGGTGTGCAACTTTCACTTTCTGAATCCACTCACGCTTTTTATTATTTTTGTAATTATATTTTTTAAGAAATATGTTTTTAATTTGCAATAAATAATTACTTTTATTAATATAAAGTAATTGTAAATTCACTTTGATTCACTTTCTTTAAAAAATTTATATTTCAAATTGAAATTATTTTGACAGCGGCGCACGCAAGTGAAGATGGCGCCGTCACATTCTATTCGTGTAACCTCGTTACCGGTCGGTTTTTAGCCAACTTCAGCCCGTTTGTTATGATAAATGTTTTGAAAATGCTGTCTCGTGATTGGTTCCAGCTAGTGTGTTATGGAGAGACATTTGATTTAAATGGAGATATAACACACGGCTAAATTGTAATGATTGTCATTAATTAATAAGAAATGGGTACGTAATTAACATGTTATTCAATAGTCGTAGATAAAATTCTTTGCACTATGGAATGCATTGATTCTGTTGTCCTATATTACCATTTACCGTTTGCTTTTATTGGAAGAAAAGAACCCTAGAGATTTATGTTTGACAATATTTACGTTTGACTCAAGGGGAAACTACTATAATTTATAACTTGTCAAAGTCACAAGTCACGAAATTTTTACTCCAGTTTTTTTATTGATCTATTAACTTTTAAAATATTTTATAAGAACAGTACCTTCTTTTTGGACTTATTATACATTATTAGTATTAAAGATTTGGAAAATTTATTCAAATACTGGTCTACCAAAGATTTAAAAATATTTTTTGAACCATTGTCACTGTCACAATAATATCCATATATTTTTATATGTTTTTATATACAGCGCGCGTCTCGATTTATGAGACGATTCACCGCGTTTGAATTTTGCGCATACGCCTCTTTCGTAAAAATTATAATTTATTGTCCCACCAAGTTGCTTACAAAAACCCAATCCACCAATCACGAGGCATTGCGCTCACAATTCAATTGTATCAAATGCAAATTTAAAAAATGCAAATACGATTGGTGTTTACGCGACGCGGTGATAAGATGAATAAGCGCCGCGCGCCAGCTCCAGCGCATGATCATCTCACTGTCTCATTTGCTTGACGCAGCAATGTATTTAAACTGAGTAAAAAGCTAAGATACGTACTCCTAATTTTCACATCAAAGATCTGTGTTTTTCGTCTGATTTTCAAAAAAATAATTGCTTTGTAAAGGAGAATGTTCATTTTAACACCCTTTCTAATTTTATTTATTTAGGGGTACACTAACACTTTTAAAAAAAATTCCCAAAACGTTCAATTTATTGTAGTGTTTTACCGATTGTTGAGTCGCCGGCATCAATTTTAAAAAATTGTAGCGCCCTTGGGGTTTAAAAGGAAGCAACGAAATTTGGCATTGTTAATTCGTACATCCTAAAGGTTAACCTGACAAATTTTCAAGTCTCCAGGACTACGGGAAGACTCACGACACCTGGATAAAAAAGATGTACTTTAAAATCGTCTTTAAAAATGTGTCATATTTTAAAGCGTTTTGTTAAAATTAACCCCTAATGCAACTCGATTTACGACAAAAACTCATTTTGAGGTCTCCTTTCGTTTTTGAGATATGACTGAAAAGTCCTCCGTTTTTACAAAATTATTAATATCTCTAAAAGTATCTGATTTCAAAAACCGATTGCCGAGACAAATTTCAAAGTCCTGATCTTAAAAAATTTTAAGATGATTTCAAGACCAGCCCCGCAAATAAACGATAATGATGTTGGAAATTTAAAACTTCACAAAAATATTTCAGAATTCCTTACTTTTTTGTATCTAAACCCTTCCAAAGTGGTTAAACTAAACTAAATTAGTACTTATGACAAAAATAAAATTTTTCGCGAACCGTATCAAAAATGAATCAGGGTACTACCAAACTTCCAAAAAAGGAGAACATTATTATGATCGTTTTACAAAAGTTAACTATTTTTATATTATTTTGTTCAATTCCACCATATTAGAAGATACCCATATTACCAAAATTGTTTGTGAAGTTTTAAATTACCAAAATCATCATTCATTTGCCAGCCGGATATTGACTTAATTCGAAAGACAAGGTCCTGAAAATTTTCTCAGCTATCGGTTTTGAATTTTGTCTCTACGTAATTTTAAAAGGACGCCATATTTTCTAAAAAAATAAGTAAAACTGGTGAATTAAATTTGTAAGAAAAAAATCACAAAATTTTGCTAAAATATTTATACCCAATACAAACTAGAAAGGCGCAATATATTACCAAAAATTATTTTTAAGGCAATTATGTAGAAAAAATTATGACGTTTGGGCTATCGTACGTTCTAGTAGAAATAATACTTTTAGAGATATTAATTATTTTCTAAGAACGGAGTGTTTCAGTCATAACTCATAACCGAAAAGAGATTTCAAAATGATTCTGTTTTTTTCTCGTAGAGAAGACCTTAAAACGTTTCCTGGAAGGTTCAATACGTCATAGTCAAATCCAATATTGGAGGTTAATTTTATCAAAATGCTTTTACGAATAGCTAGTGCTAAATATCGTGACTTTCCTATAAATCCCGATTTTACTATTTTTATATTTGAAGCCGCCTACAGAATTTTTAACTGTTAGCGTACCAGAAAAATTAGTAAGGGTGTCAAGATGAACATATTCTATTCAAACGAAATTTGTTCTTTAATCGGACGATAAAAACAGCTCTTATAGGTAAAAATTGGAAATACCCCTTAAAAAATTAACCGATAAATCCTTTGTATCCAGGCGCCAGTGCCTAATTTCGTAGTTTCCCTTTTAAACGCTAACGGCGCTGATGCATTTTTTAAAATTGACTCCGTCAGCGTCGACTCAACAATCGCTAAAATAGCAAAAAGTAAGGGCGTGTCTAGGATTTCATCTTGGGGAGGGCAAATTATTGATGAAAATTAAAAATTGGGCGATTTTGTCGGGATCCCGAAATTAAAAAAAACCTAGGTTACCCTAACATAATCTTAATATTTTATAATTTTGCAAACATATTCAGGATGTCTCTGACCCTTCCGCCTTCAGGAAGATCCTCAGAAAAATAGTTAAAAGGTCCTCTTGACCAATTAAGATATGAAGAGACAAAGTTGGGTATTCAATTATGGTATGAATTATGAAAACCCACTGGTGGTTCTTAAAAGTTTGGGTTCTCTTTAGTCGTGAAGTAATAAATTAAATTTTAATCCTATTATTCACAATTTATTTTTTTAAATTGAAAATTATGACGGGTAAATATTGTAGGTAATTTTAAATAAAAAAATTGATTTCCCAACATGGTCTCATCAGATCTCGGTCATTTGATCATTTGGTTAAGAGGATATCCTGTATTTTAAAAATTGTTAATTGAAAATATTTACAGTGTATCTCAAAAAGAAGTGATGAGAAGAATATCGGAGAAAGTAGGCTGTACTCATCTACAAAAAAAACAATTTTTTAATTTTCACAAAATAATTATTTGCTCTTAGCTCCAAAAGTATTATCTGTACCAGGACGGAATAAAAAGTAATTTTCGGTTGAATATTGTGTATTACTGACCGGATTAGTACAAAAAAATGCAACTAACCAGTTTTAACAAAGTATAAAATACGCCCTCTTGCAATAGTTTGCATCAGTAATCATTCGAAAAAATTAAAAACCTATTTTTGAAAAAAAATTACCCATGCCTTAAAAGAATCTTTAGAAGTTTCGAATGATTTTAAGTTTGACCTAGCAAATGAAAGATAAGGATTTTTGCAACTTAAAAATTAAAAAAAATTGTAGATAATGTAGGTACCTTCAACTAAATTTGGCGATTGTGTTAATGTGTATTTTTGAAAATTCATATTTTGCTTAATAATCAATCTTTAAAAAAATTAGTACACAAAAGTTTTTAAAATTTATTTTTGTCATAAGTACTATTTAATTCTCTTTAGTTTGACCACTTTGGAAGGGATTAGATACAAGAAAGTAATGAATTCCGAAATGTTTTTGTGAAGTTTTAACTTCCCAACATAATTTTCTTTTATTTGCGGGGTTGATATTGAAATCAATCGAATTATTTAAGAATTTTTTAAGATCAGGACTTTGAAATTTGTCTCGGCGATCGGTTTTTGAAATCAGATACTTTTAGAGATATTAATAATATTGTAAAAACGGAGGATTTTTAAGTCATATCTCAAAAACGAAAGGAGACATCAAAATGAGTTTTTGACGCAAATCGAGTTGCAATATTAGGGGTTAATTTTAACAAAACGCTTTAAAATATGACACATTTTTAAAGACGATTTTAAAGTACATCTTTTTTATCCAGGTGCCGTGGATCTTCCCGTAGTCCTGGAGACTTGAAAATTTGTCAGGTTAACCTTTAGGATGTACGAATTAACAATGCCAAATTTCGTTGCTTCCTTTTAAACCCCAAGGGCGCTACAATTTTTTTAAATTGATGCCGGCAACTCAACAATCGGTAAAACACTACAATAAATTTAACGTTTTGGGAATTTTTTTTAAAAGTGTAAGTGTACCCCTAAATAAATAAAATTAGAAAGGGTGTTAAAATGAACATTCTCCTTTACAAAGCAATTTTTTTTTTGAAAATCGGACGAAAAACACAGATCTTTGATGTGAAAATTAGGAGTACGTATCTTAGCTTTTTACTCAGTTTAAATACATTGCTGCGTCAAGCAAATGAGACGGTGAGATTCTCATGCGCTTGGAGCCGGCGCGCGGCGCTTATTCATCTTATCACCGCGTCGCGTAAACACCAATCGTATTTGCATTTTTTAAATTTGCATTTGATACAATTGAATTGTGAGCGCAATGCCTCGTGATTGGTGGATTGGGTTTTTGTAAGCAACTTGGTGGGACAATAAATTATAATTTTTACGAAAGAGGCGTATGCGCAAAATTGAAACGCCGTGAATCGTCTCATAAATCGAGATGCACGCTGTATACATGAAGAAAACTAGAAATTGCGAGCTATGTGGGAAAGAAAATTTAAGTAATTCAGGATGGTTAAAACACAAGGGAAGTAATGTTTGTTTGAAAGAACAGTTTAAATTGGAAAAAGCTAGAAATCTTAATTTAACTGATAATGTTAATAATACTTTTCAAGATGCTTCTTTTAAAGAAAATTTATTTTTAAAATTAGGTAATCTACGTCATTCAACTAAACTTTTGCGTAGAATTCCAAAAGGTGTTCGCTACCAAGTTGTTGTAGCATTTACTGATGTATTGCAATCATGTATTAGCAAAAATGATACAGAATCTTGGTTTGGTTTACTTAGGCCTTGTTATTGTATGAATAAGCTTGTGCGGGAAAATCCGGTTAATTTCCACATCTTGCCGAAGTTCTCAGCCAGTGTTCTAGAGGTGCAACGTTTGTCCTCCTCCATAACCGCTAGAAGGACGTAGATAGCAAAATCCGAAGATCGACCTCTTCCTGACTTATATCGTTCCTTCGCCGAAAAAATCGTTGAAATCGAGAAATTACTTTCCACCCTTTCTCAAAGTGCTGCAGCATAACTGAAGCATATAGATATGTGGTTTTGGATGCGCATTTCTATTTCCTAACCATATTGAAGAATTATAGGTACTATGAAAAATGTCAATTTAAGCTACAAATTCAAATAACAGAACGCTTAAAACTGGAACAAGGCATTTACAAAGACTATACACTAGTTTATTGTTTTTATTAAAAAGAAAACTTTAAACTTTGTTATTTTTTTACGTCAATTAATTACATGCCAAAATCAGTTTGTGTGTTTTATTCAAATTGCGTTCAAAAACTGCTAAACCATAGACAAATTTCGTAAAATAATGTCGGCAACGTTGTAAGCCTTGTCGGTTGTAATTTCGTCCCGTTTCGTAAGTCGTTAGGTGTTATAGACTACCAAAAACTAGTAACTAACGACTTAGCTAACGTGAAAATTTGACAACCGAGATCAACTCGTTAGGGTTACAGACTTCCACCTCTGGATATATTTAAATCGGCCGCAAAATTAATTCTAGCTCACTTGGTTATTTTTTGTTATAAATTTTTAAAAATCATTTTGCTGTTTCAAAATCCCATTTTTTTTAATTTTCACCTTTTCAACAGACTCGAGTTTATTTTTTGCAGAATTTTCTAATTTACTTAAATCAACCATAAAATCACTTGGTTATTTTTTATAAATTTTTAAAAAATATTTCACAGCTTCAACAAGTAAAATAGTGTAAATTTTTACAAAATATCAATGTTTTTAATGTTTCCCAGGGATTTTCTCAACTAATTCGGGTTAATTTTTTTCAGAATTTTCTAATTTATTCAAATCGACCGCATTCATTTTACAACTTCAACAAGTAAAATAGTGCAATATTTACAAAATCAAAGTTTTTTTAATGTTTTCTTTGAAATTTTTCAACAAACTCATATTTAGTTTTTATAGAAGTCTCTACTTTATATAAATCGACCATAAATTATTTTTAGATCACTTGGTTATTTTTGTATAAATTTTTAAAAATCATCTTACAGCTTCGAAAAGTAAAATAATGCAATTTTTACAAAATCTCAATTTTTTTCTCCTAGGAAGTTTTCAACAAACTAAACTTTATCTTTTGCAGCATTCTCTAATTTATTCGAATCAATCATAATTTTAATTTTAGCTTCTTATTTATCTTTCTGTAAATGTTTTAACACCATTTTACAGTGTCAACAACTAAAATAGTGCAATTTTTACAAAATCTTAGTTTTTTTATGGTTCCCTTTAGGATTTTTCATCAAACTCGAATTATTTTTTTTACAGAATTCTCTAATTTATTCAAATCAATCGAAAAATTTGCAACTTCAACATGTTAAACATTGTAATTTTTAGAAAATCTAATTTTTTTAATAAACTCGGTTTTACTTTTTGCAGACTTCTTTAATTTATTTAAATCAACCGTAAAATTATTCTAGCTCACGTGGTTATTTTTTTACAAATTTTTGAAAGTCAACTTACAACTTCAAGAAGTAAAACAGTGCAATTTTTACAAAACCTTAATTTTGTTAATGTTCGCCTTGGAATTTTTCAATATACTCGGATTTATTTCTAGCAGAATAGCGACGGATTTATATAGGGTCTAATAGACCCCCTCTCTTTCTGGGGCCCTCAAAAACGAAATTGCAACTTTATTAAAAAAATTAAAAAATATGTACTAATATATTGGGATTAGACCAGTTTTGTGCTATCCCGGGACCCCCAATTTTTGACCAGGGCACCCAAGTGCTAAATCCGCCCCTGCGAGGGGCCCGAAAAGGTCTAGACGCCTCCCGGTTTAATTCGCTATATTTATGCATGTAGTTTTAAACAATAGCTCCCAGCTGGCATTCCTTAGCATAAATTCAGTCACTGTGATGAAAAATTCAGAGACGTCGTTAACGGTAAAATATTTCTTCATGAGACGTTAACGACGTCTCTAAAATTTTAATCACGGTCGCTGAATACGGCTCTTGCCTTTACAATTTGATGCAAACAAAGGTTCCGCGCGTCGCTCCGCGAGCTCGGTACCTTACGCTTCGACCTGCGATTACATATTGGCATTAGAGGTGATAATAGTGATAAAAGCCCAAGTAGAGTAGGTGCTCCCACCTTATCAGTGATTGGCTCATTATTTGCAACGAAGTTCCACAAAAGTGGGACGGGTTTTCCATGCCCACTGAGTCAACTTTAACGAAAATTGTATCCGGGTCCTGTATCCTGTAGAAAGATGCTCTTTGCATCTTAAAAATTACGTTGTTGATAACATATCAAATTCAGTAGTAGTCCGGAGCTGAAGGTTATTGACTCACAATCGAATTTAAACAACACTTCTCAGTTGAATAATAATTTAACAAGCAACGACTCCAACCAAATTCGCCCAAAAAATGAACAAGCAAAATCAAAAACCAAACTTAAAAATAATATTGTTATTGGCAAAGGTAACAGCGATAATGTGGCAGCAAAAAAGAAGCATTGGTTTTATGTTTCCAAGTATAAAACAAACTATACAAGTGAAAATTTAAAAACATTCCTTGATGATAATTTTAAAAACAAATAATTCGTAATAGCTGATCTAACAAGAATGGAATCAGAGGTTTTAATTCATTCAAAGTAGGAGTAGATGAAGATATGAAAGATCAAAAATTTGGCCAAATGGGATTGAAATTACTAACTACTTATGTATTTCGAAACTACAACACATCCTCAAGTAAAATTAACAGAGGTGCAGGTGTAGCAATATTAATTAAAGAAAATTTAGAAGTTCAATTAAAGAATATGATTTATAATCAAATAAAAGAAAAAACCATCGAAGCAACTGCCATTAAATTAAAATTTGAAAATCTAATAATTTCAATTACTTGCGTGTACAGAAAACCAAATTCTAATGACAATGATTTTCTAAATTCATTAGAAGACCATAATATCTTTAACAAGTGAAAATAATGTACGTCATTTTATTTGTGGCGATTTTAATTATAACTTTTTTAATGCTATAATAATAATTCGAACTCTCAAAAATTAATTTCTTTATTTGAATCTTACGGTTTTAGTCAACTATTTAATTTACCATCAAGAGTGCAAGCAAATACAAGAACATTAATTGATAACTTTTTTTCTACTTTTCCCTGTAATGAGCTACTTACATAAACGGTAGCAAATGATATGTGGTTTTCATCTGAAGAGAACCCTGCTCAGAAATCAATGTTTCAGAATATTTAGATTAACTTAGTTTATGATTGATGTACGTGATGATGTATCTAAAATTAAGGTTTCTGAATTAATCTGAATCTGTAATGTATGAATCCACATTATTTAGGTTTAATAGTAATCGCTCGGATAAATCGCGCGCGGCGCAGGTAAGGTTCACTTCAGGTGAAATTCACTATAACAAAATTTGAGGAGTTTTTTAAATAGGTTTTACACATTGTTTAACATTGCTTTTCCTTTTAAGGAAATTACTAAAAACCAAAATTCAAGAGGAAACTAAGCCCTTGGATAACTTTAGATATTATTAATGAAGGTAAATACTTAAGAAATTTATTCCTCCAATTCAAAACTAATGAAACTCTGAAAAATAAATACAATAAGTTAAAAAAAGATTATCAAAGAAATATAGATGATGCCAAAAATCAATATTATGTATGTGTCCTGCTCGATGTATCTCTTATAATTGATAATTATAGTACTCCCGTACTCTGTGTCAGGTATCACAACTTGATTTAAAAACTCAAATTTTCAATCTAGTATGTTGCTCGCATATCTTTCGTTATTCTTCTGTTTTTGTGTCAGGGCACAAGTCGCATATCAGAAGAGAGTAAACAATTTGAGGTAAACTGAGTAGTTTGGAGAAGTATATTAAAAAGAAAAAGCATAGAAAAAGTGGGTGCTCAAGTTTGGTACAAGTACCTACTGTCAAATGTCAAAATTATAGTCGCATAATTGATGCTATTTCATGGGGAATAGGCGATGGTTAGTGTTCCGTATCAATGTTATACGGATAGAAATACGTATGATACAAACCATAAGCATGGCTTGTATGTATTTCTAGGCATGTAAGTACATGCATGTTAAAAATTTACAGGTGTAGGTATAAGAAGCACCATTTTATTGACAGTGGAGGATGGTCTTATGTTACATAACGCACAAAGTGCGTCAAGATTTATTGACAATATGCCTTCAATGTGAAAATTCACAGTTAAATATTTCGTATCAATGTTATACGACTAGAAATACGTATGATACAAACCATAAGCATGGTTTGTATGTATTTCTTAGCATGTAAGTACATGCATGTTAAATGTCTACAAGTGTACGTATAAGAAGCACCATTATATTGATAGTGGAGGATGGTCTTATGTTACATAACGCACAAAGTGCGTCAAGATTTATTGACAATATGCCTTCAGTGTGAAAATTCACACTTAAATATTTCGTATCAATGTTATACGACTAGAAATACGTATGATACAAACCATAAGCAAGGTTTGTATGTATTTCTTGGCATGTAAGTACATGCATGTTAATTATCTACAAGTGTATGTATAAGAAGCACCATTTTATTGATAGTGGAGGATGGTCTTGTGTTACATAACGCAAAAAGTGCGTCAAGATTTATTGACAATATACCTTCAGTGTGAAAATTCACACTTAAATATTTCGTATCAATGTTATACGACTAGAAATACGTATGATACAAACCATAAGCATGGCTTGTATGTATTTCTAAGCATGTAAGTACATGCCTGTTAAATATCTACATGTGTAGGTATAAGAAGCAGAATTTTATTGACAGTGGTGGATCGTCTTATGTTATATAACGCACAAAGTCCGCTAGGATAAATATTTCGTATCAATGTTATACGACTAGAAATACGTATGATACAAACCATAAATATGGTTAGTATGTCTTTCTAAACATGTAAGTAAATGCCCTTCTGTATTAAAGAAATACGGAAAATAATATTGATTATTTGATCAGAGGTTACACAAGTATCTACTTGTAAATATTTTTAGGCATGTATGTATGTACATGCACAGTTTATACATTAGTATAAATAATTAAAATAAAGAAATTATAACACTTTTCTTTTCTATTAAGAAATATTTCAGGTTGATAATGATTTTTGATTCAAAAAGTGATATTAAGATAGATTTGTTTGAGTTTTCTTCTTTGGAACTTCCAAAGTTAAATCCTGAAATTGTAGTGTTAAATCATCAAGGTTAAAAGAGGAAAGAAAGATTATCAAAGTTGCAGATTCGGATGGATATAGGACTAGCGGATATTGGACAAGCACTTGCAATTTTGGTTAAAAAAGAAGATGTGGGGGATGTAAAGAAGTTATTAAATATAACATAGAATGTATCAGTGATGTTGGAAGATTGTCTGAGATAAGATCATTTTTGGCAATATCTTTATTAAATAAAGATATTAAGGAAATTTTGGAGAAAACTGACATATGTTCACATGTTTTTGGAGGATCGTTTATAATCGGCAATGGCGATTCAGCGTTTGTCAGAGCAGTTAAAACGTACGCCAAAAACTAACTGTATAGAGGGATTGTCAAAAGTTACAAATAATTTAAACTTCAATCGTTCATCAACAAGTAGTCCGAAGATTCACAAGTTGAGTGGACAAAAAGTCCGGAGAAATTATTATCCAAAGATGTCAACTTATAAGACAATGCAGTACCAGGGAGGACATGCATAAACGAAAGCTCAACCCCAATGTCGTCACTAAAGGTGAGAAATAGTCCTGGTCACTTAAAATATTTTTAGAAATAAATAAATAATGACAATATTATTTTCTCATGGTAAAGGGCTATAAAACCCCGTTTGCCAAAAAGGTTATAAAACGGGTTGTTCCAAAGGAACAGCAATGGTCTGTTTTAAAGACAAAATTAAGTTGTTTTTTAAGAAAAGAAAAAAGAAATAATAGGAAAATGTAAACCTATGATTTATAGGAAATAATACCATTTGGTCAATACATTCCAAAAATTTTATAATACCCAAAAAAGATAATTTTTTCAGATTTATTATAAATCTTAAAGACTTAAGTAAATTTCTTATTACCAAACATTTTAAGTTAGAGTTGGTAAACTCTTACGAGATTGACAAAATTTAAATCTTATTTTGCTACAATTGATATAGATGATTGTTAAAAAAAATATGTGTAAAACTAAAATTGTTTTGGAACATCTGGAACTTTTCATTAATGAAAAAAGTCTAGTCATATTTTAAAACAACATATTTTGTTTTTAGTGTTCAATTTAGATTCAGTAAAAATGTATTATCCTTTCCAGAGCAAAATTGCGACAATTCAGGAAAAAATATTATGGTTCAAAAATTGCAAAACTTGTAATATACAATCAAAATAATTATAGATTAAAAATGATTTTTAGAAAAGAAATAATACCAGATATTGAATGTTGGTCAAATAATATAGTTAATGTTAATTGTTATATCGGGAAATATCATTTTGATAAAATTATTTATACTGATGCCTCTTTATTAGGTAGGGGGGCAATTTGTGAACAGGTATAGTTATTGTAAAATTGAGGAAGTCTTACTTCAAATTTGGAGCTACTTGCAGTATTGTTTGCTTAAAAATGTTGACTTCTAAAAATGTACAAAAATGTACAAAATTAATATTTTATTAAGATTAGATAACATTATTTCCGTTTCTTACATAAATTGTATGGGAACCATAAGATAAAATTGCTATGCAATTTGGGAATTTTCAGAGGAACTATAAATATAGCTAAAAGCGGATTTTATTTCAAAGAAAGATAATTATAAAGCTGATAAAGAATCGGTTAGGAAGATATCTCTGTATATGGAGATTGAAATATCAGATTGGATTTTTCAAATTTTTGCTAAGCAATTTGGGATAATGGATATAAATTTATTTGCATCTTGAGTTATTCGGAAATGCGATAAATTATATTCTTATATTCAAGATCTAGACTCAAGCAATTTTACGTATTCCCATCGTTTTTTCTTTAAATTTAAGGATATTAGATAAAATAGGACATGATTAAGCGGGGGGAATCGTGTTAGTATATTTTTGGCAAAGCCTACTATTGAGAATTCTTCTTAAAGATAAACCTATCTTTTTTGAACCTAATGACAATGTTTTGGCAGGAATTATTCTTTGGCTAGTCAACTTCTCCTGGTGGTACAGAGATTATAATAGGGAATCTTATGGTAGCTTCCTTAAGTATACATATAAATAAACTTAAACAATGTAACTCCAGTTTAAAGTTATAAGGTGGGAGTTTTGTAATGCAACAAAATTTGTATATTTAATGGAGAAATTTACCCTATTATAATAATAAAATCTTTAATGATTTTATGAAACTGTGCTGCATATGGAATATTAAAAAGTCATCGAGCAGCTATAAATTTAATTAGTGAAAATTCAAAAAGTAATGATCCCATATATTAAAGAGGGGTTTTAAGAGTATATGCAATAATAGAATATTGAACCAAAATATGTAGTAACTTGGGTTCCACGAGTAATAATAGATTTTCTATCTTTTACAGAATTTACAAATAAAATTTCAATAAGTATGCTTTTCAAAAAATTGGTTAGTTTGTTGGTACTGGCCACTGTACAAAGAGTCCAGATTCAACATTTAATAACAATAGGAAATATAAAATATGGTCCAAAAAGGGGTGATTATTAGAATTCTAGAGGATTAAAACATCAGGCGCAATAAAATATAACCAACAATAATACTTCCAATTTTTTGTATTGTATGTCATTTGGTGAAATATTTAGAAATATTTAAAGAATATAGGGGGGAGATTCAACATGTTTATAACGGTTAATAGACCGTATATAACAGTTAGCAAACAAACCATTAGTAAATGGGTTAAGGAAATTTTAGGAAAAGGAAAATTTGCAAGGAGTTAATATTAATTTAATCCACAATAAGGCGGGACAGTCCGACATATTTAAGTTTTTTGCTAATTTCTATAATATTGCCTATTATATTTCAAGATAATTTTACAAATGATGTGTTTAATTTGTTTTAATGATTGTTACAATTGGTTTTGAAAATAGTTTATGCTGTTTTCTTCTTATGTAAGAATCTTCTATTGTATTTTAAATAGACGAATAAAAATTACTACAGTAATTTTATTCGAACTTATTCTTGACGCTTAAGAGCTCTAAAAGTCTACAATTATCAATTATAAGAGATACATCGAGCAGGACACATACATAATTACAAGATCAAACGAACTTACCTAGGAAGGAAGTTCGATCTTGATTATGTTTGTGTCCTGCTCGATGTATCGCGCCCTCCCAATATCCCAGGTCCCATGCGTCAAGAATCAAGAAGCTTTAAAGGAATAACGAAAGATATGCGAGCAACATACTAGATTGAAAATTTGAGTTTTTAAATCAAGTTGTGATACCTGACACAGAGTACGGGAGTACTACAATTATCAATTATAAGAGATACATCGAGCAGGACACAAACATAATCAAGATCGAACTTCCTTCCTAGGTAAGTTCGTTTGATCTTGTAATTATAATGACTTGATAAAGAATTCTCAAAATATTAATAAAAGAAGCTGGGATATTATAAGCTCTCACAAAAATAAGACTTCTAATAATTCACCACGCACTATCGTACAGGGTGTTCATTTTAAATAATTAAATATAAAAATGCCGTGACAGGTCGATTTTTACCTTCAGGGGGACATCTTTTTACGACAAAATAAGAATGGTAATTGCAACCCCCTTCCCTACGGAGCCACCCTTTCAATTTTTTAAGTGGGAATAGCGGTCGAGTGATACATCACTTGAAAGTGTTTTTTACCCTGATAATCGTAGTCATAATTTTTTTGGAAACTTTTTGATTTCTAACCTACCTAAAAATTTTAAAAGTACCTACTTAATAATGGTATTATTTATGTACTTTTAAATCACTTTTGGATAAATTGTTTTGACCATAAAACTAACTTAATAAAAGCTAATTATTTATAATTATTGAAAAATAAATCAGTTACCATATTTTTTTTATTTTTTTGTGATAAATTACTTTTCTCTTTTATCGTGTCCTGTAAATGACTAAATTAAAATAGGGCCAAAATTATTCATATTTTTATTTTCAGGATAAGCAGACCTTAAAAATGATGCGTCACTTGACCCCCATTCCCATTAAAAATAATCAAAGAGGAGGTCCTGTGGGGTAGAGGGTTGCAAAGACAACTTTAATTTCATTGAAAATAGATGCCCCCCTGAAAATAAAACCCGACCTGTCGCGACATTTTTATATTACATTATTTTTGCGAGAGTTATTTAGGGTGGCTTCTTTTAAAATGCACACCCTGTACTTATATGAATCTGTCGAAATAAATTCTAAACCTGAACAAACGAATGTTTTTCTTGACTTCTTCGTGAAATCTGTTGAAAATTTCAATAATAACGATAAATAAATAATAATAAATGCACTTTACAAGAATTTCGTAATAAATCAATATTTTTAAAACCTATCGTAGAAAGTGAAATGTTTGAAATAATTGTTGAGGTATCCAATAAAAATTGTTCTGGAATTGATGAGGTGGCGTAAAATATGGTCAAAGATTGCGCTGAATTTCTAACTAAGCCATTAAACTATCTTGTAAATATTTCTTTTGAGGTAGGATATTTTCCTGATATCTTAAAAAGATCTTTAGTAATTACTCTACATAAAAAAGGTGATACAAAACTAGTTGAAAACTATCGACCTATTTCTCTTTTATCTATTTTCTTAAAAGTTTTTGAAAAAGCTTACTATTCAAGATTATCTTCGTTTTTATATACGGAAAATATTTTGTCACCCAGAGAGTTAGACTGTAGAGCAGAATTGTCAACGCAGGACGCTATTACTTCGTTCTACAACGAAATATTAAACAATTTTAACGAAGACCTCAAATCTATAGGTATCTTCTTTGATATAACCAAAGCTTTCGACTTAATTAATCACTCGATTTTATCAGAAAAGTTATATAAAATAGGAATTCGTGGATGAGCGTTAAATTGGATTGATTCCTACCTAAAAGACAGAATAACGCAAACATTATGCATATCTGATGAAGTGGGTGAGAGATTTTTTTTCAAATCCTGTAAAAATTATCACTGCCGTGCCTCAGGGTAGCATTTTAGGACCTATTCTGTTTACGATCTTTATTAACGATCTTCCATCCAACTTCACAACCTTGTATCCTACTTTATTTGCGGATGACACCCCATGTCTAGTATCTGGTGAAAATTATGAAGATCTACAACAAAACTGCAAACAATGTTTGGTTAAAATGAATAGCTGGTGTTTTAATAACAAGCTTGTTTTAAACAATAACAAATGTCTGTTAATTACGTTTGTACAATCTCAATATTTTCAGGATAAAAGTTTTCTTATTAAAGATGTAAAGTCAATAGTTCATGACTAAATTCCTGGGAGGGTTTTTTGATACCGAATTAAATTAGAGCTCTCATATTGATTTTGTTTGTAAAATATTAAGTGGAAAAAACTGAAATACATATACACTAAAACTATTTTATTATGCATGTGTGGAATCACATTTTATATATGGTATAATCTGTTGTGGTAAGTCATCTTATGTGCAAAAAATATTTATTTTACAAAAGAGAATCATACGTACAATGCTCAGACTTCCGGTCAATTCCAGCTGCCGCAATGTATTTAAAGAGTAATGAATTCTAACAATTGTTTCAATATATATATTGTAAAGTGTTTCGTTCATTAAGAAAAATGAGGAAAAGTATCAAATTTGTAGTGACATAAATTCGTACGTTACTCGTAATGCAGATAAACTAAAGGTTGTTTCTGCGGCAATGAGACGACCCGCGTAGGCTACTAATGGCAGTCACGATCGTTCTAGCGCGCCCATTCTAAGCGCGCTACAAAATTAAAAAGTAAAAGCCACACGCGATATGTAAGTTGCCTAGCCACCTACTCATTACTAGGAATGGACATCAGCCTCCGATTCTACTGTACTCGGATAGATGTGTGTGCTTAGTTAGCCCTTTTACTCTTATCTATTATTATGCATTGTTTTATAAAATTATAAATAGTCGCTTCTCTTAATTATGTTTAGATCTAGTTTTGCCTTTGTAAGAATAATCTCAATATTGTATTCAATAAAATTTGTTTTAAAAAAATAAGTATTCCAAGCGAGTTATTTAAGTGGCGCAGTCGGTAGGATTCCCGAAAACCATCAATCAAGCGAATATTGGTCCGTTGGTTTTTTCGTTTCAACGATTGACGGGAAACCTTTCCAAAACTCCAAGAAGCGAATCCGAAACTCTCCAAACATCGAGAAATTTCCATTCGAAGATCTTCGAGGACACATGGAATTTTTAATTCTCTTGTGAGTACACACTGTTTTATTGAGGTACAAATTTTATAATCAATTGAATATTTTAAAATTGATAATATACTCAGACCTAAGTCTAAACTTGATTCTCAAATAAATAAAAATATTAAAAGTGGAGATGTTATAATTCCAAATATAAAAGAAAATAATATTGAAATACCTGAATGTTTAACAAGGGTGAAAAATTATAAAGCATACTGCACAATAATAAATCCCACATATGAGGATGTTTCAATGCGTCTAAGGAAACCTTTAATTGTTGAATCGATCAATGAATATGACGACAACAAAGGTTATACCTTCCCTAATTTAAATTTTCTTACTGATCCACAATATAAATTTAATCCTTCTCAAATTCGTGCAGAGCACATGAATGAAGAGGAGAAAAGTAAAATCTTTAATTTAATTTCAGAATATGCTGATATTTTCCATGTTATTGGTAATGATTTAACTTTTACTAATCAAATTAAACACCGCATCATTACTGAAAATGAAATTCCGGTTTATACAAAAACATATCGATATCCAGAAATACATCGCGAAGAAGTTAATAACCAAATTCAGGAAATGCTTAAACAGAATACAATACGTCCATCATACAGCCCTTGGTCGTCACCAATATGGGTGGTACCTAAGAAGTTAGATGCTTCTGGTAAGCGCAAATGGCGTGTTGTGGTTGATTACCGTAAGTTAAATGAAAAAACAATTGGAGATCGTTATCCTTTACCAAATATTACTGATTTATTGGACAAGCTTGGGCGTTGTCAATATTTTACTACTTTAGACCTTGCCTCCGGGTTTCATCAAATTGAAATTGATCAAAACGATAATCATAAAACTGCTTTTAATACGCAGAATGGGCATTACGAATTTTTACGTGCTCCAGCTACGTTCCAAAGAGTAATGGATAACATCCTTCGCGGTATTCAAAATGAAAAATGCCTTGTTTACATGGACGACATTATTGTGTTTAGTACAAGTTTACAAGAACATATTCAAAATTTAAAAGAGGTATTGTTGAGATTACGTAAAGCGAATTTCAAAATTCAAATTGATAAATCGGAATTTCTACGAAAAGAAGTCGCATATTTAGGACATGTTGTAACCCCAGAGGGTGTTCGTCCAAATCCAGATAAAATATTAGCTATTCAAAATTTTCCTATTCCAAAGACAACGAAAGAGATTAAAGGATTCTTAGGTTTATTGGGATACTATCGAAAATTCATTAAAGATTTTGCTGATTTAACTAAGCCTCTTACCAAATGCTTAAAGAAAAATCCAGTAATAGATATCAATAACCAAGAATATAAAACTTGTTTTAATCTATATGATATGTAAAAATCTATTGACAAATGAAACTTTATTACAATACCCAGATGTTTCTAAACCCTTTATTTTAACAACTGACGCGAGTCAATTTGCTATTGGCGCTGTTCTATCGCAGGGTAAGGTAGGTGTAGATTTACCTATAGCCTATGCCAGTCGAACATTGAATACATCAGAAACAAATTACTCAACCATCGAAAAGGAACTCTTAGCAATTATTTGGGCAGTAAAATATTTTAGACCCTATTTATTTGGTAGGAAATTTCAAATTGTCACTGATCATAAGCCCCTTCAATAGCTCATGTCTGTCAAAGAACCAAATTCAAAATTAATTAGATGGCGTCTAAAACTTTCGGAGTATGATTATTCAATAGTTTATAAAAAAGGTATCCTAAATAAAAATGCAGATGCTCTTTCGCGTATTCAAATTAATGTAAATGATGATTTTAATGTTCCAATGATATTATTGATATTGATGAATTTTTAACTAATTATCTTAAGAATCCAAATACTAGCGAGTCGCTAATAGTAGAGCTGGATGATGATGAAAATAATCCAAATGACGATGGAGTCACGGTTCATTCTAACATAGAAAATCCTAACATTGGTATTCCTATAATTGATAAACCTGTAAATTACGGTGATAACCAAATTATTCTATCCGAAGGTGAATTGTTTTCAAATGCACGTCTAAATTTAAGAAAAGTAATGTTATTTAATAATAAGAAAATGAGACTTTTTGTAAAGTTATCAAAAGAAAATTTTGAAAATGAAGTAATTACCTTTATTAAAGAATATATTACCCCAAAAGTAAAATATTATTTATATTTCGAGGACCCAATTTATGAGAAATTTAGTGTTGTCTTACAAAAATATTTTAGGAATTCAGAAATTAATTTTGTTAAATGTACACAAAAATTAATAGATGTAGAAAATGATGATGACATTAATACACTTATTAAAAATTATCATGAAGGTATAACAAATCATAGAGGTCTGGATGAAACCGAAGCGGAATTAAAACGAAAATATTATTGGATAAATATGAGACTTCAAACTTATTTAAACGAGTGTGAAATATGTTTAACTAGTAAATATGATAGACATCCTCTAAAATTAAAGTATAATATTACACCCACCGCAACAAAACCTTTTGAAATAGTATTTATTGATAGCATAGCTCTAGAAGGGACTAAATTTTTAACAATAATTGATTCTTTTTCTAAGTACACGCAATTATATAGATTAAATTCTTATCAAGCTATTGAGATTGCGAATAATTTAATTAGGTATTTTACTCATCATGGTATCCCTGATCAAATTGTTGCAGATCATCATCTGGAATTTAAAAACTCAGTTGTAAAAGAATTATTGGAATTACATAAAGTCAAATTACATTTTATTAGTTCACAGCATCCTGATTCAAATGGAATCATTGAACGCGTACACTCAACAATAATCGAACACGTTAGATTATTAAATAATCAAGAATTATTTAAAAAAGAAACTATCGAAATTAAAGTTAATTATGCAATTCTTGCATATAACAATTCCATTCATTCAGTAACGCAACTAAAACCTTCCGAAATTATTTCCGGTCATGCATCTGATCCATTTGAAATTGATCTTGAAGCTCATTTGGTAAATAATTATATTATTAATCATAAAGATAAATTAAAGTTAATGTATAATAAGGTCAATGAAAGAATTCAAAGTAAAAAAGAAACTGTTATAAATCAAAGAAATGAAACCAGAGAAAATTTACCTGAAATTCCTGAAAAGGTTTTTGTAAAAAATAAACAGAAACAATCGAAAACCAAAAATAAATTTAAGAAACAAAAATTAGAATCTATTAATCGTGAATTGAAAACTGGCCGAATTACTGCTAAACATCACAACACTGTTGAAAAAATTCATTTAGCCGATATCAAGAGACCCCGAATTAAACCTTCTCAAAATGTTCCTAAAACGACTGATTTTAAAAAATTAAAATGTACATACAAAATATTTGAGAAATATTTCCGTAATTCAATTATTTTATCAAATCCAAATATTATTGAATTACATGATAATTTATTCAACGCACCTTTAGAATTCTTATTAGCTCATTGTGTGAGTAAGGATTTGCACATGAGTGCTGGTATAGCTCTCGATTTTAAACAAAGATTCGGACAGGTAGACCTATTAAAGGCACAAGATCCTCAGTTACACTCTCTATGTTATGTTAATGATAATAATCGATGTATAATATATTTAATAACAAAAAATCAGTTCTTTGATAAACCAACTTACGAAGATTTGTTTAAAACATTAATTTCTTTGAAACGATTTTGTCAAGAGAAAAACATAAATAAATTAGCAATTCCTAAGTTAGGATGTGGATTAGATAAACTTACCTTTAAGAAAGTTAAGGCAATGCTTAATTACATCTTTAATGACGAAAAAATTACTATACAAATTTATACTGGTATTCCTATTGCAGGACCCTCATGGGAACAATAACCCAGGGTATGGAAATAAAAAATATAACAAGAAATTTAGGAATACTCCCAATTAATTTAGGCCCCGCAAACTTACAACGAACAGAACATACCTTAGTACACCATGTATATCTGGATCCATTGTATATGGAATATAATAAATTAAATAAGCAAAATGATTACTTAATAAGTTTAGTCGTAAACAACTCAAAATATACAAAGGGTTTTGAGAATTATATTAATATTTTAAACTATACACGTATCCTAATATCTGAAAAGATAAATAATATTTATTTGGGAGCACACATTAGTAGAAGAACAAAACGAGGTGTGATAGATGGTCTTGGTTCAGTAATTAAAATGATAACCGGAAACTTAGAAGCTTCCGACGGAAAAAGGTTCAATGCAATTCTGCAACATTTGGAAGAAAATGAGAATAATCTAATAAATCAGATTAACATGAGATATAGTGTTACTACAGAAGTTATTAAAAAATTCAATGCTACCCTGAAAACTATCGAACATAATGAAATAATTTTAAAATCTAAAATTATGCAAGTATCTGTTGTTCTGAAAGGACAATTAGAAAATCAAAATATTTTATTTGTAAAAGATTTATTTAACCAACTTATTATTTTATATAATTCCTTGCTGCGAATGTTTGAAAATATTGAAACTTCGTTAACATTTTGTAAATTGGGAATAATGTCAAATATTATTGGTCCTGAAGATTTATTTGCTGAAATAAAAAAGGTATCAACTCATTATAAACTTCAATTACCATTTGATTTAAAACTGGAGAACATTATGGCTTTCGAATCAATAATTAAAGTAATTTGTAAAATTGAAACTTCAAGAATTACATACTTTCTTTCGTTTCCAATAAATTATGAAACCAAATTTGAACTATATTATTTACTTCCAATACCAACAAAGTACGAATCTGAGTATCTAACTATTATCCCATATATTAGATATTTATTGAAATCAAAAAATGAAATTTTGCCTCTTGATCAGTTGTGTACAGCTGTTAACAATGAATTTCAATGTTCCTCAACTCTGCTCAATAACAACCTAGCAGAATGTGAAAGGGAAATTGTAAATAATGGAGATTCAAGAAAATGTACAGTACAGTACAGTACACCTCTCTTCATATTAAAGAAAATCACTTGGAATCGATTCCTATTATCAATCAATATTTAATTGTGTTTCCTACTGAAGACTTAATAAAATTGAATGTCAAAACGAAGCTCAAACAAAACAACTTCATGGAATCTACTTAGTTAATCAAGGTGAATGTCACTTGTACTTCCGGAAAAAATTAATTCAATCCAATGGTAGCAGCCGGGCTAGTCCACTAATTATCGACAGCAGCCCACTACATTTGACGAAATCGAATTTTACGGGATTGGCAATCAACCTGAAGAAATTAAACTTAGAAGAACTCTCTGCACTCCAACCTACTCCAGTTATCAGTGCATCATCAAATTTAACAGACTTAAATGTTTGGACTCTGACTTTATATTTAGTGGTATTCGGTATTGGACTTTATTTTATTATTCGATGGATACTGGAGAAGAAGAGGAAAGTAAATCCACCACCAAAGATGGTTATTCCACTCCAGGAGATGGGACCTTCCAACTTTTGTCTTCCAGGAGAAGCCAAACTCTAAGGGGGGAGGAGTTACCTAGCCACCTACTCATTACTAGGAATGGACATCAGCCTCCGATTCTACTGTACTCGGATAGATGTGTGTGCTTAGTTAGCCCTTTTACTCTTATCTATTATTATGCATTGTTTTATAAAATTATAAATAGTCGCTTCTCTTAATTATATTTAGATCTAGTTTTGCCTTTGTAAGAATAATTTCAATTTTGTATTCAATAAAATTTGTTTTTAAAAAATAAGTATTCCAAGCGAGTTATTTAAGTTATATATGTATATGTAAATCGCCTTACGCATCGGTCCGCATATGCGGAGCACGCTTCTCGGTGCAACTCACATTCTAAGCGCTCTCGGGCGAGAATCACAAGCGCGCCTCGTTTCAACACGTACTACAGGGTTTCTTTTTTAACCGATTTTCAAAATTTTAGCAGTTTATAAAGGAGGTTCGTTTAATTTACGACTTTTCGAAAAAAAATCATCCCCAAGAAGGTCATTTTTGGGACTTTATTAGAGACGTGCACCGCCGACTTTAAATAATCGTTTGTGACGAAATTTGCACCTTAGCTGACCTACATTGTGGTGTCAGGCATTTTTTTGACTTATTTAAATAATATGAAGTTTTTCTCGTCTTCGAACTGGAAATTTGGTTCAATTTCTTATAAATGTCGTCGGCGGAGTTAGAATGGGATTCACACCGTGCTTAGGATACGCGTAGTGTCCCTAACACCACGGTCAAAAAACGTCAGCGCTCCGAACAGCACGCGAGTATCAACGCGCTCTAATGGGGTAATTCTGAACAAAAAATGTTAGCCGTAACAGCGATGTTAAATTTGACAGTCACCCCGATGTCAAAAAAACGCTATTCTGTAAACTTTAGTGTAACTTAACGACAATATAAAATAACATTTTCGGTATTAAAATGCATTGTAGATTTATAATAATGTATTTTTTTGATCAATTATACATTAATGTATTATTGGTACTTTGCTGTATGTTATTTTAACACCGAAAATTTTATTTTAAATAACCTTTAAGTTGCAGTAAAGTTTACAAAATTGCGTTTTTTTTGACATCAGGGTAACTGTCAAATTTAACATCGCTGTTACGGCTAACATTTTTGTTCAGAATCACCCCATAAATTTACATGGATGTAAACGTACAAATGAAACAGTCATGCTTTAATCACTAAAACGCTAAGGTATGCGTGGAGGGAGGAAAGGTAGGGGGATGAAATTTTGTGAGGGTGTGAAGGGTTCGTTTCTAAGATACACAAGGATCACATAATTTTGATATATCCACCCCTTCCCCCGTTACGATCCCCAAAATTCGAAAACACAAAAACTGGAGAATTTCCCCCAAGTGTGTCCGATCGGTCTGAAATTTTAGTATGTTTTAGATCTTGCAAACTTTGACGGCAAAAGTGTTTTTGTTTTTGTTCATCTTTGTATTCAACGGAAATATCGATTTATTTCTGTATTTTAAGTAAAATCTACCCGGGATCATTTTCTTGTAAAAAATGGTTTGTTTTCTAACAAATTTTCAAAATTTTGCTCTTTATCAAAAGAAGTCATTTAATCTACGATCTCTTTGGGTTTTCAAAGTTTTAGGCCTCAAAAACGCTTAAAAAATCACCCTGGAAAAAGTCAATTTTTGCGATTTTGTTAGAGACGTGCACCGCAGACTTTAATAAATCGTATGTGACAAAATTTGCACCTTCTCTGACCTATTCTGTAGTGTCAAGTATTTTTTTGACTTGTTCAACTAATATGAAGTTTTTCTCGTCTTCGAACTGGAAATTTTGCTTCAATTTCGCATAAAAGTCGTCGGGGGTGTCAGAATGGGATTCACACCGTGCTTAGGCTACGTGTAGTGTCCCAACCTAACACCACGGTCAAGAAACGTCAGCGCTCCGAGCCGCACGCGAGTATCAACGAGCTCTAAGTTTACATGGATGGAAACGTACAAATGTAACAGTCATGCTTTAATCACTAAAACGGTAAGGTATGCGTGGAAGGAGGTAAGCTAGAGGATGAAATTTTGTGAGGATGTAAAGGGTTCGATTCTAAGATACACCAGGATCACATAATTTTGATATGTCCACCCCTTCCCCCGTTACGATCCCCCAAATTCGAAAACACAAAAACTGGATAACTTCGCTCAAGTGTGTCCGATCGGTCTGAAATTTTAGTATGATCTTGCAAACTTTGACGGCAAAAGTATTTTTGTTTTTGTTCATTTTTGTATTCAACGGAAATCGATTTTTTTCTGTATTTTAAGTAAAATCTACCCGAGATGATTTTCTTGTAAAAGAGGGTTTGTTTTTTAAACTATTTTCAAAAATGTTGCAGTTTATCAAAGATGGTATTTAATTGACGTTTTTTTAGATTTTTAGGCCTCAAAAACGCTTAAAAATCACCCTGGAAAAAGTCAATTTTTGCGGCTTTTTTAGAGACGCTGTAAATTATGTAGTTTAATTGGTAGTATTGGTACTCTGTGACATAAGATTATTTTCAAGAATTTTAAATTGCTGTTGCTATGCAAAAAACAATACGGCAAGAAATCAGAGTGGGTTTTTATGCATTTGGCTGGAAAATGGTGTTGCAAAAATTCCCGAACGACAAGAGTATTATGTGCTGGACATCCATCTTCCTGGAAATACACGTTATTGATGTTAATATCCGGCAATAAATTAATAGCTGGTAAAATGTTGTCCCTCAGCAATGCCAGATATTTTTGGGAATTCAAACTTCCATTTATAAAAAATGGTCCAATTACATTATCACCCAAGATTCCAGTCCAAACATTTAAAGAAGCTTGATGCTGAGTCGATGAAATTAACACCCTATGCTCATTTTGAAGTGCTTGGTATCTTGTATTTAATGAGTTATGTTTTCTTGCGAGAGGAAAACTTGACTTATCCGAAAACAATATGTTGTTAATAAAGTTTTCGTCAGCATTCGCTTTTTCCATTGCACTTTCACAGAATTGCATTCTGCGAAATTTATCATTGTCGCTTAACTCCTGACAGGTGGAGTATTTAAATGATTTCTACCCGTGATCTTTTAAAATATTTTGGACGGAGGTGTGAGATAACACCACTTCATCGGCAATGTCTCGAACAGACAAATTTGAGTCATTTTCGATGGCTGCCAAAACCAAAATATTTTCTCTTCAGTTATCCTACGAATCACAAGAGCCTGAGGAGGACGATGTTGCTTAAAAACGGCACCTGTTCTTCTGCATAATTGTTTTACTCTTAAAACAGTTGTACGAGTGGGAATAATCCTGTCAGGATATTTGACGCTAAACAAATCCGCAACTCTTTGTAAACTATGGCCTTCCTCGATATACCAAAACAACACATCGGTCTTTTCTTCAATTGTGTAGCGGGGCATTTTTATTTTGCTTATTTCGATTACGTACAAAACAACAAGCAAATGCGTAATGAACTGAGGTGGGTCTGCGTGGATATTTATAACATTGCAAAGGGGCGGAGCAAATATTTTTTGATGACTGTTGCATTATTGCATTTGTATTCGGTCGTGGTGTTAGGATGGGACACTACCCGTAGCCTAAGCACGGTGTGAATCCCATTCTAACACCGCCGACGACTTTTATGCGAAATTGAAGCAAAATTTTCAGTTCGAAAACGAGAAAAACTTCATATTATTTGAACAAGTCAAAAAAATACTTGAAACTACAGGATAGGTCAGGGAAGGTGCAAATTTTGTCACATACGATTTATTAAAGTCTGCGGTGAACGTCTTTAACAAAATCGCAAAAATTGACTTTTTCCAGGGTGATTTTTTAAGCGTTTTTGAGGCCTAAAAATTTGAAAACCTAAAGAGATCGTAGATTAAATGACTTATTTTGATAAAGAGCAAAAATTATGAAAATTTGTTACAAAACAAACCCTCTTTTACAAGAAAATCATCTCGGGTAGATTTTACTTAAAATACAGAAATAAATCGATATTTCCGTTGAATACAAAGATGAACAAAAACAAAAACACTTTTGCCGTCAAAGTTTGCAAGATCTAAAACATACTAAAATTTCAGACCGATCGGACACACTTGGGGGAAATTCTCCAGTTTTTGTGTTTTCGAATTTGGAGGATCGTAACGGGGGAAGGGGTGGATATATCAAAATTATGTGATCCTTGTGTATCTTAGAAACGAACCCTTCACACCCTCACAAAATTTCATCCCCCTACCTTTCCTCCCTCCGCGCATACCTTAGCGTTTTAGTGATTGAAGCATGACTGTTTCATTTGTACGTTTACATCCATGTAAATTTATGGGGTGATTCTGAACAAAAATGTTAGCCGTAACAGCGATGTTAAATTTGACAGTTACCCTGCTCGCGTGCGGCTCGGAGCGCTGATGTTTTTTGACCGTGGTGTTAGGATGGGACACTACGCGTATCCCAAGCACGGTGTGAATCCCATTCTAACTCCGCCGACGACTTTTATAAGAAATTGAAGCAAAATTTCCAGTTCGAAGACGAGAAAAAATTCATATTATTTGAACAAGTCAAAAAAATACTTGAAACTACAGGATAGGTCAGGGAAGGTGCAAATTTTGTCACATACGATTTATTAAAGTCTGCGGTGAACGTCTTTAACAAAATCGCAAAAATTGACTTTTTCCAGGGTGATTTTCGAAAAGTCGCAAAGTAAACGAACCTCCTTTATAAACTGATAAAATTTTGAAAATCGGTTAAAAAAGAAACCCTGTAGTACGTGTTGAAACGATGCGCGCTTCTGATTCTCGCCCGAGCGCTTAGAATGTGATTTGCATCGAGAAGCGTGCACCGCATATGCGGACTGTTGCGTAAGGCGATTTACACGGTGTATGTTTCCTTTGCAAAAAAACCAAGGTTGAGAATGCAGAATGGTACTGATATAACTTCAATAAAACTTTTTAATGCGCTACCAGATTATATAAAAACGGTTAATCGTAAGCAATTCAAAAAGAGAGTTAAAGAATTCCTATTATCAGAACCCATTTATTCAATTGATGGGTACTTTGATCACTGTAATAATTATAATTATAAATAAAATAAAATAAAAAGCTGATATATGTATAAATATTATTCGTTTATATCATTGTCACTGTATCTTTTGTACCTAATTTTTAGTATCTTATTGTTTAGTATACAGGGTGTTTAATTGAAAACCGTCTCTATTTCTGCTTGAAAAATTCTGGAAAACATTTCAAACATTTACTTTAATTGTCTATTTAAAAATAAAATTATTTTATAACTACAAAAAAAATTTATTGCAAATTTTAAATTTGAGTATTACAATAGGTTTTTCTTTTTTTTTTTTCTTTAAAACGAATCGATCAATTTTAATTTAATTTATACCGTTGAATTCTAATTAAAATCAGCTTTCAAATGATATATTACTCAACCCCTGTTGCCATTTAAGAAATTAGGTGGTTAACGCCCCCCGCTTAAGGGAGTGACGTGAGTGCTTGAATCGGTCTTATAATGCGACCCCCTCAAAACAAAAATCGGCGTGTTGGGTTAATTTTTTGAAACAAATTTTGGTTATGAATTAAACGACATTTGAAGTTTTCAATGAAACACCCATGTAGTAATTTTTGTAATTTAATGTTATATTTTTAATTAATTGACTAAGCTAATAATTACTATATATAAACTATTCTATGGCTAGTATGAATAAATAAATAAAATACTTTCTAAGAAAGTTAATGGTGATTTAAATATTTATTTTCGGAAAAATAATTGTTTAATTAAATCTAAACAAAGTAGTGTATGAATTGCCGAAAGGTCTCTTGGAATTTATTTTCGGATAAAATGTTTTTATTTCTCATAATACAAAATATAAGAAATTACTTGTCAGTTTTTTTCAACAGCGTTAATTACACAAGCAACCAATTAAAATATATTTTTGTTTTAAACGAAGTTAACGAAAACACCAGCTAATTAAATTTTATCAAAATACTAGACACCACCAAACGGGGGTTTCTAACTAATTAAAAAGTTTTATTTTGATGCTTCCGAATAAACAATTGAGATACTCAGGGTTGGATGTAACTGGCGCAGAAAAAGCAATAAACAGTTTATGGCATAGACAAATCGCGCACTAGCTAGGGATTATTTGAAAATTTCACATGTAACTAGCTCAGAAAAAAATTTATGGCAAGTATCGAAAGGTAACTTAGCATTTGCAACTTTATTTGATTCGGAAAATAAAACACAAAATTGTTTAAAAATATAAGTTACCTACCGTTCACCCCATGCCCACGACATGGAGATCATCGCCGATCTTACGCAGCTTCATGCATGTGTGTGCTTAATCAGCCCTTTTAGTATTTATCTGTATTTTCTATTCTTCTATTGTAGTCTGTAGATTAGGAAAGTTATATAAGCTTTAATTATTATAATTATTATTCATTCAATTATTCATATTGTCAGAGTTAAATCATTTGTTAAATTAGAGTCAAAACTATTAATTTGTAACCGTTAATTTTGTTGAGAATAAATAAAATCATTTTTTAAAAAAACAATTGTGCTTCGAAGTTAATTAATTGGCGCAGTCGGTAGGATACCCTGAAAACCGTCAAGAGAATATTGTTGGTTTTTTCGTTTTTACGATTAACGGGGTTAGAAATCCAAGAAGATTCCAAGGCGGAACTCGAAGCTCTCCAAACATCGAGACACTCCGAGATTCAAAACTTTGGTACTCCAAGAAGATTCCAAGGCGGAACTCAAAGCTCTCCAAACATCGAGACACTTAGAGATTAAAAAAACTTTGGTATGACGTTGGAGATTTGGATGCTTATGTAAGTACAAAAATTGTTTTATGAGGTTTTACTTTTTCTCTTGATGACCGAATTAGCGGGAAATCCAAATATTAACTCTCAACCTAGTACTAGTGATCCACTTAGTGGTAGAGATCGTTCACGTTCACCTATTTCCCGACAAGACGAAATGGCTTTTAAAACGGAATATTTACAAATGATTCCCGAATTTTACGGTGAATCCGAATTAGTTGCTAGATTTATTGAAATATGTGAAAAATTAGTAACTACTTTTTATGACGCACGAGTACCAGAAAATTTTCAAAATGTGTATTTAATGTCAAGTATACTTGCAAAAATTAAAGGCCAAGCAGCTGTTAATATTTCGTCGAATATAATAAATTCGTGGGACGATTTGAAAAATGCAATTCTAACTTCTTATGGTGATAAAAGAGATCACTTTAGCTTAAATTTTGAAATAACAAATCTAAAACAAAATTTTAATGAGTCTCCATTTGAATTTTATAATAAATTACAAAAATTGCTAAATTTACAAATTTCTTATATTACGACTCATAATGCAAATGCGGTTGAACGCGGTAGTTTAATCCAATTTTTCCGCGATAACGCTTTACGTGTGCTGTTGCGTGGGTTAAAAGAACCCATTGGATCGCAGATGCGAGTAAAAAACCCACGAGATTTAAATGCCGCACTTCACATGCTGACTAATGATTTTCAAATAGAAAATAGAACGCAAATTCCAAGAGCACCTTATCAACCTCCTAGTACTTCAAGACAATTCCTACGAAATAATAATTTGAATCATAATTTTAATTCAAATAATAATTTTAATTCAAACAGCAATTTTAATCAGCGCTCTAATAATTTTAATAATAATTTTAATCAAGGTTTTAATAGGAATAGATCAGGATTTAATCGAAGATTCAATAATTACAATAATGATTTTCGAAACAATTTCCAAAGAAATTTTAATAATACTAATCAGAATAATCATAATGGTCAACAGAACCATAATCTTCCTCGACCTACTCCTATGTCGGTTTCTACAAATAATACAGTTAGACCACAGCAAAATCAGCTATTTACTATCGATGAAAACATGCCAGCTAACAGAGCTAATTTTTTAGGAATAGAATCTCCGACGATTCAATCAGATCAGGAATAGAATTTATGAGCCTGATAAATAATTCTAGTACTTTACCATATATTATCGAACCAATATTTAATCTTAAGATACTTATAGATACTGGAAGTTCCCGTTCATTTGTAAATCCTTCAATTGCAATTAAGAATTTTAAAGGAAGTATTAGAAATGATCCATTTAGCGTGGCCAGCGCACATGGCAACACTAATGGAAATCATAGTGCCGTTATACCTTTGAAATCATTGTTTAAAACGCAGTTTGCAAATAAATTAAAATTTTACTTGTTTAACTTTCATTCTAATTTTGATATTTTATTAGGGAACGATAATTTAAAAATATTAAAGGCTTGTATTGATTATGAAAAAAATATATTAAATACTCCATATTGTGAAATTAACCTTAATTTTGGTAAAATTCAGGAGACAGGTACGAAGTGCATAGTACTACCTGCTCGATCTGAACAAGTTATAGCTGTAGATATTAAGAATATAAAAAATGGAGATATTATTATACCATGCCTTAAAGAAAATAGTTTAGAAATTCCTGAGTGCCTAACGACGGTACATAATAATCAAGCATATTGCACAATAATTAACCCAACTGATAAAGATGTTTCTGTTAGGTTACTAAAACCTCTTATCGTAGAATCAATCAATGAATATGATGATTTTACTGAGGAATATCCTAGTTCTAATTTAATGTCTAATAATTTAAATAAATTTGATCTTTCACAAATCCGTTCAGATCACATGAATAGTGAAGAACGAGAAGTAATTAGTAAATTAATAAAGGAATTCGCTGACATTTTCCATGTTAATGGAAATGATTTAAGTTTTACAAATCAAATAAAGCATAAAATAATTACAACGGACGAAATTCCCGTTTATACAAAAACTTATAGATATCCTGAAGTCCATCGGGACGAAGTAAATAATCAAATTCAAGAAATGCTAAAACAAAATATCATACGTCCTTCATATAGTCCATGGTCCTCACCCATTTGGGTGGTACCAAAAAAATTAGATGCGTCCGGGAAACGCAAATGGCGCGTTGTTATTGATTATCGGAAACTTAATGAGAAAACCGTGGGGGATCGTTATCCATTGCCTAACATTACCGATTTGTTGGATAAGCTGGGTCGCTGTCACTATTTTACAACTTTGGATCTTGCATCTGGATTTCATCAAATTGAGATTGATGAAAGTGATACTCAGAAAACTGCGTTCAATACTCAAAATGGTCATTACGAATTTTTGCGTATGCCTTTTGGCTTAAAAAACGCTCCAGCCACTTTCCAAAGGGTAATGGATAATATCTTGCGTGGAATTCAAAACGATAAGTGTTTAGTTTATATGGACGATATAATTGTTTTTAGCACAAGCTTGCAAGAGCACATTCAAAATTTAAGGGAAGTTTTTAATAGATTACGCCAGTCAAATTTTAAGATTCAAATAGATAAGTCGGAATTTCTAAAAAAAGAGGTTGCTTATTTAGGGCATATTGTGACTCCTGAGGGTGTTCGTCTTAATCCAGACAAGATAACTGCTATCCAAAATTATCCAATTCCGAAAACCACAAAGCAAATCAAAGGATTTCTGGGATTGTTAGGTTACTATCGTAAATTTATAAAGGATTTTGCTAATCTAACCAAACCGCTAACTAAATGTTTGAAAAAGAATGCAGTTATAAATATTGAAAATCAAGAATATATTAATTGTTTTAATCTATGCAAAAATTTATTAGCTAATGAACCCTTGTTGCAATATCCAGATTTTTCTAGACCCTTTGTTCTAACAACGGATGCTAGTCAGTTTGCAATTGGCGCCGTATTATCACAGGGGAAGGTTGGTTCAGATTTACCTATAGCCTATGCGAGTAGGACTTTGAATACTTCGGAGACTAATTATTCTACGATAGAAAAAGAACTCCTTGCTATAATTTGGGCAGTTAAATATTTTAGGCCATACTTGTTTGGTAGAACTTTTCAAATTGTAACTGATCATAAACCTCTTCAGTGGCTTATGTCAGTTAAAGAACCTAATTCTAAATTAATTCGATGGCGGTTAAAACTTTCAGAATATAATTATACAATTGTTTATAAAAAAGGGATTTTAAATTAAAACGCAGATGCTCTTTCGCGAATTGATATAAATGTTCACGACGATCACAATGATCTAATAGATATAGATGAATTTTTAAATGACTTTTTAAAAGAATCAGGAAATCAAAATACCAAAAAATATAGTGAATCCTTAATAGTTGAGACCGGATGTATAAGCGATCAAGGTGAAATAATTCAGGAAGCCGAAAATGAAGTTAATGAAAATAATGATGACGGAATTACGGTTCATTCAAATATAGAGAATCCCATATTTGGAATTCCCATCTTAGAGAAACCAGTTAATTTTGGTAATAACCAAATAATAATATCCGAAATTGAATTTTCCACAAAATCCAAATCACGACTAAATTTGAATGAGATTAAATTGTTCAATGGTAAGAAAATGAGGTTTACTGTTAAATTTGCAAAAGTAAATTTTGAGAATGAAGTTATTAAGTTTATGAAAGATTATATAGTCCCTAAAGTAAAGTACCATTTATATTTCGAATCTCCAATTTATGAAAAGTTTAGTACAGTTTTACAGAAACACTTTAAAAATTCGCATATAAATTTTGTACGTTGTACACAAAAACTATTAGATATTGAGGACGATGATGAAGTAATTAATATAATTAAATCATATCACGAAGGAATAACAAATCATCGAGGTATAGATGAAGTTGATGCTGAATTAAAACGGAAGTATTACTGGGTTGATATGAGAAGAACTATTCAAAATTTTATTATTCAATGCGAAACATGTTTGGTGTGTAAATACGAGAGACGTCCCTTGAAATTAAAATACAATATTACCCCAACTGCAACTAAACCATTCGAAATATTATTTATCGATAGTATTGCTTTAGAAGGAGCTAAGTTTTTAACTTTAGTTGACTCATTTTCGAAATATACCCAGTTATATAGATTAAATTCGTATCAAGCAATCGAAATCGCTAATAATTTAATTAAATACTTTTCCCATCATGGGATTCCCAATCAAATAATAGCTGATAATCACTTAGAATTTAAGAACTCTGTCATCAAGGAATTATTAGAATTACATAAAATAAATTTGCATTTCTTTAGTTCACAACATCCGGATTCCAATGGAATAATCGAACGAGTTCATTCCACGATTATAGAACATATTAGACTACTTAATAATCGTGAAATCTTTAAAAAAGAAACAATTGAAAATAAAGTAAATTATGCAGTCCTTGCATACAATAATTCAATTCACTCGGTAACTAAATTAAAACCATGTGAGATAATTTCTGGACATTTTAGTGAATCTAATGACCCGTTTAATGTTGATATTCAAGCACAGTTAGTAAATAATTATATAATAAATCATAGGGATAAATTAAAAATAATGTACAATGAAATTAATGAAAGAATTCAGACTAATAAGGAAAATGTAATTAATAAAAGGAACGAAACTAGAGAAGACTTGCCAGAAATACCACAAGAAATATTCGTGCAAAATAAACAAAAACAATCTAAAACAAAAAATAAATTTAAAAAACAAAATCTGGAAATAATTAATCCCAATTTAAAAACTGCTCAAATTGTTACTAAACATCATAATACTGTTGATAAAATCCATTTGTCAGATATTAAGAGACCTCGCGTTAAAAATCTAAAAATAAAGAAGCCCACTGAAGGATTTAAAAAATCTTTAAACTTTGAAAATTTTGAAACTTGTCTTGGCAATTCGAACATTTCTTTTAGCTCAAAAATAACTGAGGTTCACGATAATTTATTCTGTGCCCCTACTGATTTTTCACTCGCTCACTGCGTGAGTAAAGATTTGCATATGGGTGCAGGCATAGCTCTAGATTTTAAACAGAGATTTGGACAGGTGGAACTTTTGAAGGCACAAAATGCTTCATTACATTCCTTGTGTTTTGTTCATGATCAGAATAGATATGTAATTTATTTAATCACAAAACTTAGATATTATGATAAACCTACTCACGAAGATCTATTTAAAACACTAACTAATTTGAAACACTTTTGTAAAAATAAAAATATAACTAAATTAGCAATTCCAAAATTGGGATGTGGTCTGGATAATTTGGATTATGAAATAGTAAAATCAATGATCCATTATCTTTTTAATGATTTGGCTGTAACAATTCATATCTATTTAGGACTACCTTTAAGAGATAACTCCATTTCAGGTCCCTCATGGGAGCAGTAACCCAAGCGGTGGAAATTACAAATCTAACAGAAAACTTGGGGATTCTTCCGATCAACTTAGGTGCAGCAAAGTTGCAAAGAACTGAACATACGCTTGTTCACTATTATAACCTAGAACCCTTATATATAGAAATTAAGAAATTAAATGTGCAAAGCGAATTCTTAATGAATGTAGTTAAGAATACTTCAAAATTCACTAGGGATTTTGGAAATTATAATAAAATATTAAATTATACAAAAAACTCTATTAATGATAAAATTAATAGTATATCCTTACGGGCGCATATAAATAACAAAAGAATGAAAAGAGGTTTGGTCGATGGTCTTGGAACCGTTATTAAAATGATAACTGGGAATCTAGATTCAAATGATGGAGAAAAATATAATAAAATACTAAATCATTTGCAGGAAAATGAGAATAATATAAGAAATCAATTACAAATGGGATATAGCGTAACTACAGAATTAATCAAAAAATTTAATGAAACTTTACAAAATATTGAACACAATGAATTGGTCCTAAGGTCTAAAATTATGCAAGTATCCGTGGTACTAAAAGGTCAAATTGAAATTCAGAATGTATTATTTGCTAAGGATTTATATTATCAACTTATTAGCCTTTACAATGCTATTTTGAACATTTTCGAGACTATTGAAAATTCATTATTGTTTTGTAATCTGGGAATACTCTCAAATATTATTAAACCTGAAGATTTACTTTCGGAACTAGTGAAAATTCTGACTCATTATAACTATCAGCTACCATTAGATTTAAAAATTGAAAATATTATGGATTATGAATCAATCATAAAAGTAAATTGCAATGTTGAGCCAAACAAAATTACTTACTTTCTTTCGGTACCTATCAATTATGAAAAAACTTTTGAACTTTATTACCTAACTCCTATTCCAACTAAACACGGGTTCAATTATGCTACATTTATCCCAAATATTCGGTATTTATTAAAATCAGGAGATGAAGTTTTGCCTCTGAATCAATTATGTACAAAGAGCCCTAAATCTTTCCAATGCTCTTCGAATCTGCTTACAAACCATCCAGCAGATTGTGAAAAACGTATTCTACTATCCGGAGATGCAAGCAAATGCCAATACACTATTGTTCATATCAAAGACAATCATTTGGAGTTATTACAATTAATCAATCAATACTTAATTGTATTTCCTCGGTTAGAAGAAGTTAAACTTGAATGCCAGAAGGAAGTTCAGACGAAGCACTTAATCGGAATCTATCTTGTAAAACAAGGAAAATGCAACTTATATTTTCGAAATAAATTTATTAATTACCAAGAAGGCACTTATGGTACGCCAACAATAATTGAGAGTAGCGTTCTTCAAATGACTAACTCAACGTTTAATGGTTTGGAAATTAATCTTAAAAAATTAAACTTAGAACATATTCCTGTGGTTCAGCAGCTACCCATTGTCCCAAGAACCTCAACACTTCTAGTACCAAGCATTTGGACTTCTATGTTGTATTTGGTAATCTGTGGAATTTTGGGTTATTTCGGACTTCAATGGTTTAGAAGACGACAACAACCAGCATCAAGTCCTTCACCAGGTCCAGCAGCACTTCTGTCTCTCCCAAGAGATGCCAGAATCTAAGGGGGGAGGAGTTACCTACCGTTCACCCCATGCCCACGACATGGAGATCATCGCCGATCTTACGCAGCTTCATGCATGTGTGTGCTTAATCAGCCCTTTTAGTATTTATCTGTATTTTCTATTCTTCTATTGTAGTCTGTAGATTAGGAAAGTTATATAAGCTTTAATTATTATAATTATTATTCATTCAATTATTCATATTGTCAGAGTTAAATCATTTGTTAAATTAGAGTCACAACTATTAATTTGTAACCGTTAATTTTGTTGAGAATAAATAAAATCATTTTTTAAAAAAACAATTGTGCTTCGAAGTTAATTAATTTATATGTATTAAAATAAAGTAAAACCCGATTGTTGATCACACATAATTTTAAATAAAAAAATATTAATAAAATGTTAAATAAAATACGGTTAAAAAAACACTTTAACAAAAATAAATACTATAAAACAAGTTATTTTTCAGAAATATACAATCAAAAATTACTAATAGTATTGTGGTTTGAAGTAAACTTCAAAAAAATTTTAGTATTAATGTCGCCATTTTGTAAGGAACTTATCATTTTATTCAAAAATAAATATTTAGATTTTGTTTTAGCGTCGACTATTTTTTTTTGCAAATGTGTACTTTGTATTTTTAAATAAGTATCTATTTGAAACTGTTTTAATTTATCAACAAATATAAATATATTGGGATGGGACTTATTGAAAGGGTCGTTAAATTTGGAGTGAAAACCTTCACAGTTATTGGTTGTTCTGTCTAAGTTGGCAGAATTTTCAGCCCAAACCCGGGGTGGAAATCGACCATCTTCAGTTATGTAATTTTCCACTAAATAGTTGGCCATTTTCTCTACACGCTCATCATTTGGTATATCCGCCATTATGTCCATCGCAAAACAATCACCTATATCATCTGGTCGTAAATAAGTTAGACTAAATAATTGCTTCAACCATACACCAATTTCAGTGGTTCCATTGCTGTATTCTTTATCCAATTTTATCGCCTGAAGTTTCCTGTACCATGCTTGGTGTAGGTGAAAACGACATCCAGTAATTTTGGATTTGGGCCAAACGTTTGTTAAGGCTAAATGAATGCCTAATTCAAAATCTACCACCACTTCATTTGGCTCTATAGTTTTTCCCAGCAAATCCCGAGAATGGTTTTTAATTTGTTGGAATAATAAAGCATAAGTATTGGTTTGTTTATTTGGTAACAAACAAAATAATAATGGGATATAATGGCCATTTTTGATTCCATGAATCGTAAATAATTGATAGAAGTATTTTGTGCAATACGAGAACGTTCCATCAATATAAATTTTGTCAACTTTACTTAAAAGTTTAATATTAGTATGGCAGGAAAATACAACGATATTGTTCGTATTATCGTTTATAAATAAAAAATCTTCATTTTTGTTTGTTTTTATGGTCATTTCATTTATAACTAAATGGAAATTGCATTTTGGAATTTTATTATCAAATGTTTTTTTCCTGGCATTGTATATATTTCTTCTTATGTTATTCACATCTTTTGTCGTAAGTGATTCGAGAATTTTATTATTTAAAACACCGCTTATAATATCTTGGGGTTTAGTGTGAAGATTTTCTAGTCCTGATTTTTTGCATTCAAAATTAATAAGGTCTCGATGAATACCTTCTTCATTTGGAGGACGTATATGATGACCGACGCGTTTTGTTACCTCATGAGATTCTCCAATAGTGTACATTTTAGCTTTGCATTCTTTATTTGTGCACCGCCAAAAAATTTCACCAGTTTTTAAAACGGTTGTTTTTCTGAATTTAAAATTGTCCACCAGGAGTTGGTCTTTCCCGTAAACACTTTTTATAATAGTTATATTCATTTTAAGCACTTTTAAACACATATTACCAATCTGAGGTTAACTTAAAATCAAAGACTAAATGAAACTAAATTTGCAATCGGCTGAAAAAAACCCAAACCCCTTTCTTTCTACCTGCTTTCTTGTTGCGCAAGTTACATCCCTTATTTTATGACCGTTCAAAGCTGTTGCGCTGAGCGTCTTTACTTAGTAAACAAGGACATCACGATTTAAGTTATGCATAAATTATTTGCGCCAGTTACATCCAACCGTTGAAACAACATAAGGCGTGCTCGTTTCATTCCCCGGTTCTTGTTTTGGTTGGTTCTGGTTGACATTAAAATGACAGCTTTTTTGACACTGGTTATACTTATGACGTACAAATATGACGTCATTTTAAAACCGAAACGAGCAGACTGGTTAACCAAAACCGAAAAAAATTGAAAAATTAATAATTGAATTAATTCTAATTTAATATTCGATGGGATACTGGTTAATATTAGAAAATTTTCACAATTCTCCTCAAAATATACCACTTTACCGATAATAATAAATTTTAAAGCTTCTATTCTTTATATATTTTATTTGCATTTAAAAATTTACAAGTAATAATAAAGCAAACCGGCCCTCGACGCGAGGAATAAGGCTAGTTATAAATCTGTAACCGATTGCTCGCAGTGACGTCATTGTTTTGAATCGAGTACGATCGGTAAGTTTTGGTTGTCCTTGAAGTAGAACCAAGAGGTTACCAAAGTGAAACGAGCACGCCTATAACATCATTTTTTCAGCAATTCATTTTGCAAACATGATTTCTATTTTTATTCACGATTTTGAAACATAAATTTGGATTCTATTTTTTTATTAAAATAAGGTGTTTTTTGCAAATCAAATTCAAATTATTTTGCTTAAATTCAACAGAATGAAAATTTTAAATTCAATTGATTTGACATTTGGTATAAATATTTGACACATTTGAGCGGCAGAAAAAGTAACTTTTTCTGCCGCTCACGGCCGGCAAAAAAAGTACTTTAACAACCTAGACATTAAAATACATGTTTAACCTTTTGTATTGAAGCATATAATGACATATTTTACTAACGTTTGAAGAAAAAGTAGTTATTCTGCCGCTCAAATGTGTCAAATATTTATACCAAATGTCAAATCAATTGAATTTAACATTCTGTTGAATTTAAGCAATAGTAGGTATAAATAAAATTGGAGGACTCGACGCTACGCTTCTCGTCCTCCAAACTTTGCGAACTCGCCACTGAAAAGTATCACTTTAGCTCCGAATAAAACATGCTATTTTTTCTTTTAAATTAAAATAAATAATATTTTCATTACATATGCTTGCATGATTCAAATTATCTTTGAAACGGGGTAGGTGGTGTAAGGTGTAAACGTCAAAGGACGATCTTGTCCAATTATTTGCGATTTATTGGTGTGTACTTGACAATTTCATTAAAACCTTCCGGGACGCGCGTCCATTTAAAATTAACACGAAAACATAATTTCTGCATAAAATCGTTGAGGTGCAATCCCCATCCTTAAACCGGTTTATATTCATCGAATAGATTATCCCTCGCAATTAGCAAGTATACGTAATCCTTTTGTTTGTGGGTTTTAAAAATCAAGTTATTAGTGCATATTTGTGATATCTGACATTGTGCAAAATTCACACGACGCGCGCGGTTGCGTTAAATTTTAGGGCGCGCGTATCGGAAGTTAAATATGTTTACATTTTCTATGATAATAGTTGAAGCAACATAACCTCTTTTTTTCACAAATCCAATTTGCAAACATATTATTTCTAGTTTTGTTCACGATTTTTAAATACAAGGTGTCCCGTTAATCGACCGACAACGTTTAACTGAAGATTCCTCACCCAAATATAAGTCGATATGACCCTACTTATCTATTACTAAAAGTGAACCCCTGAGGAGTTATAAGCTTTTGAAGTTGAACTAAAAAAATACATTTTTCTTTATTGCATCCAAACCAATGAAGATTTTATGACGAAATTTGGCGTATTTGAGTTTTTATAAGAAACGCGCACTTTGTAAAAAATTAGACAAAATTTAACATCTGCAAAGAGTTTAAATTGAAGAGGATGGGCATAAACCTCCTTTTAAGTTTTTAGTCTCTTAAGATATTAACATTAAAGTTACCAATTCCCATTTAATCATTCAATTGTAAAAATTTTTGTCTCTTATGTCTTCCAAATAAATAAAGCCGTTCCTGCGAAAAATGTAAAAAAGAAATTCATTGAAAGACTAATTTAATTAATACTTCACATTATGTAAGTGAAGTTGCATAAACTTAAATTTTAATTTTTTGAAGAATATCTAATGTATGTTAAAGTTTACCAGTTTAAACGGTATTAATTTAAAATAAAACAAATTAAGAAGAATTAATTTAACAGTTTTATTAAAAAAATATTGTAATAAATTAAGTGCATGTTCAACGTGAGTGCCCTCTGAACGAATACAAGAATTAATACGGCGCAAAAATGAAAATCGAATAGATTCAAAGGCTCATTGGTTGCGTTGACGATTCGTACCCAAAGATCTTCTCTGCGTTCGACTGGAGTACTGTAAACTTTATCTTTTAAACAACCCCAAAAAGAAAAATCTAGAGTATTTAGATCTGGTGATCGCGGTGGCCAAGTCACTGGAGCATCAGCACACCGAACAATCCATCGGCGAGGAAATTTTTCATTTAAATAATTTCTCACATTTATTGAAAAATGAGTGGGGGCTCCGTCTTGCATAAACCACATCTGTGCTCTGATGGCAAGGGGTACTTCTTCTAGTAGTCCAGTAAGATTATTTCTTAGAAAATCTAAATACGAGACATCATTCAGTCTTGGTGGTAATTCAAATGGCCCTATAATATGATTGTCGATTATACCTGCCCACAGGTTGATGGAAAACTGCCTTTGATAATTGGCTACAATTTTCTCATGGGGATTTTCATCCGACCAGCTATGCAAATTATGCAAATTAATCATTCCCCTTCTTGAGAAGCAAGATTCGTCAGTTAACAAAATTATTCTGGCCATATTTGGATTTTGGTCGTATTTGCGTTTGAACCATTGGAAAAATAACAATCTATTGTTCAAATCAATCGGCAGCAATTCTTGAACTTTGCGAAAATGGTATGGATGAAGTAACTGTTCTTGAAGTGTTCTGTGTACGGAATTTTTTTGAATTTGTAATTGCGTAGAAATCTCTCTTACACTTACTCTGCGATTCTCCTCCACACATCCCAATATTTATTCTTCTGCCTCTACTGTTCTTATTGTTCGTGGGCGCCCTACATTGCTATGATCAGTTTCCAGTTTACCATATTCACGCAAACGACGATTTACGTTAGCAAATGTTGTATGATGAGGAGTTTGACGATTTGGATACTTCTCAGCATATCTTATGGCAGCAGCTCTACCATTACTGTGACATTCACCGAATACTAGGTGCAAGTCGGCATAATAATTAAATGAATAGATTGCATCCATTTTATAAGTAATTTTTATAAATTGAAAGTTACTGTATTATCTATTATAACATTAATGTTGTTACTATGGTTTTGGTTTCAAAGGGCGACTTAATATTGAAACAATAGGAAAAAGTACTTTGTGTTGCCTAACTTTGCTGTTTTGCACTAGTTTAATTTTTCTCATTTTCTGCAAGAACGGCATAATTTATTTGGAAGACATAAGTGACAAAAAATCTTACAATTGAATGATTTAATGGGAATTAGTAACTTTTATGTTAATATCTTAAGAGACTAAAAACTTAGAATAAAGTTTATACCCATCTTCTTCCATTTAAACCCTTTGCAGATGTTAAATTTTGTCTAATTTTTTATAAAGTGCGCGTTTCTTATAAAAATTCAAGTACACCAAATTTCGTCATAAAATCTTCATTGGTTTGGACGCAATAAAGAAAAATGTATTTTTTTAGTTGAACTTCAAAAGCTTATAACTCCTCAGGGGATCACTTTTGGTAATAGATAAGTAGGGTCATATCGACTTATTTTGAGGTGAGGAATCTTCAGTTAAACGTTGTCGGTCGAATAACGGGACACCTTGTATAAATTTAGAATTCTATTCTTTTATTAAAATAACATTTTTTTGTAAATCAAATTCAAATTATTTCGCTTAAATTCAATCTGTTTAAGGTACGTTTTCGTAGCGACATTCGCGGACGACGCTGGGTAGGGAATCTCCCATATTAAAAGTTTTTTCTCTAAGTTCGGGAGGACCCTACGTGATGGCGCTGCTTTATTAGTTTTTTAGGCAACTTTTTTTACAAATCCTTACCCCTCTATGCTTCCCCTTAGTCAAGAAATATAAAATAAATAAAAATTTGGATAAATTATTCAAGTATTCAAAAGTAAAAAAAATCGATTACATTTTGAATTGTTTCTTTTTAATTTTCTTGACTTTGCATTATTTTAAAAAATAATTTATAGTAATCTTTGGAAGTAATGTCACCGTCATACTTTTATTTTTGGGCTTTTCGGTGTGTTTTTTTGTGTTAAAATTTTAAGTATTAGGGACTGATACACAACCAATAGTGGATGTTTACCAAGAATAATTTCTAACTTGGAACTTGAACAAGTGATTTGCAACTGATGTGAAAATAAAATATCCCAAGTACCCTTGAACTCTTCAAACAGCACCAGCACAATACAGCACAATACCTCAAAATTATTTGATTTTTGAAATTAAATATTAAATGTTTTGTAAGTATCTATAAAATGTACTCATGAACAGAAACATAAATAAATATTAACCACTTAATTATATTTGTTTCTTTTCGTTAAAATAGCTAAAAGTTAAAGTGCAAAAAAATGTTTACTTTTTATTAAATATTCTAAACGACAATATGTATTAAAAAGGAAATATTAAATAAATTTTAAAATTATTAGCTTATTTTGAAAAATATTTAAATTTCCCCGGCCTTCTAAACATCAAAGTTGCGGGAAAACCCTTTCAGATGGCGCTATTTTTGATATCCGAAAATTTTGTATCCCAGTTAGCTATCTATTTTATCTATGTGACGACGGAAACGCGGAGCTTAGCAACGTGTCGTTTACGCTGCTAGTTTGCTTAGCAACAGCTAAGCAAAGTATTCCCTTTAGCGTTTTGGTCGTCCGCGAGGGAAGATTTTAATGCGTTTTTTGGGCAAACGGTGCATCCTAGCGACTAGAATAAGAGGATCTTTTTTTTTTCTAAAATATAGTAGAGAATATTATTTTGAAAGAATAAAGCTTTGATATTTAACCCCTGGAAAGTTCACACAATGTTTATCTTCAACCGTATTCAAAATTATCCTTTATAGGCTACCAAAAAATCTCAAAAAAATTATAATAATAGATCTAAAGTTCATAAAGATCTGTAGCAAATTTAAATTGTGTAATGTATACCGTTTGGAAATAGTAGCGTAAAAACATACTTTTTGGCAGCATCTTCAATGAGCTGTAACTCTCTCAAAGAAAGTTTTACTAAGATGATTTTTTGTCATTCTATTTATATTCATCTCTAGTATCACCACTTCAAAGATAAACGGGTGAACCGTAAACACCCTGTATGTATTAAATTTTTTTAGGTGAATTTATACAGGGTGAGTCAGACCACCCGTAACAGCCCTTTATCTCGAAAACTGTTGTCGCACATAGATAGAATAAAAATTTTAACCCAAAGAATCCATTGGTGCACTTATTATTTTCCGGAACAAACCGGAAGGGCCCGGAACCGGAGGTAACTTTGATTTTTTAAATGGCAACATAGGTCGAGGATGGTATCGTTTGAAAGGTCTTTTAAAAAGAAACAACTTTTATTAAAATATTTTTTTAAATCTTGCATAATTAACAAATTAAACGAAAAAACATAAGCAAGTGACAAATGGTTTCTTAAGAGCATCTTCCTAGACACCCGCGATAAAATAACTGATAATTAATGCGAATCCCTAGAGGGCGCGCGAGTTTGGGAGGAAAAATTGTGAAAAATCATGAAATCGACCATTCGTTCTGCAGTCATAACTCAAGTTTCCCTTGTTAGATTTTCAATTTTTTTTTTCTGATTTGTAATCTAAATTCATAAGGCTACATCCTGCTAAAGAGTTACTCTCTGCAAACTAGCACACAATTAATTAGAGGGGTCCAAACTTAAGGTACTTTTAGATCATTATATTTTTTTTTGTACATTTTCCAATATTTTTTCCTTCTGGCAAGAATTAAATAAATGACTTCTAAATCATCTACAAAAAAAATTATACAAAAATTTTGTTCGTACTAGCTTTTATAACTGCAGAACTTAACCACTATATTTGCCGTTTAGGAAATGGCCCTTAAATTATGGAAAAATTAAAACACTACCATCATCCTTAATATGTGTAAGGGTAGAGGCAATTATAAATTTTAAATGGAAACTTGTAACTTTTGCATTTTTCGTTTCGCTTGTTAAAAATAATCAACTTTTTTAGGTTATGTATTTTCCTTAATTCATAAAATAAAAAAAGGTGATTATTTTTAACGAATAAAGCGATAATAACTGCAAAAAAAGAGTTTCTATTTAAAAAAATCTCTCTTGCCCATTTGCCGATGATGGTAACGATTTAATTTTTCCGTTTAAGGGACCAATGGTTACTTATTTGGATATTTTTTTTTCGTTTAATTTGTTAATTATGCAACATATTACATAAATATTTTAATAAAAGTTGTTTCTTTTTAAAACACCTTTTCAACGATACCATATGTTAATACTATCAATTGTATTAAGTGCGCATGATCCCACTAGGGAGAATAAGCTGAGAGCCAAGCGCAACGCGCAACGACATTGTATTTGAAACAGCTCTAGCGTACGGGTGTAAAACGTATAACAATAAATACAACCAAAACTTTAAACAAAAGAATTTCATTATCCCCTTATGGTGAATCCTTCACCATAAAATTGGTCCTTCGAACCGCATTAAATTCAGCGAAAGGTAAGTGTCGCGCCAAAAGTAATTAAAAACACGTGAACGCGGCAATTATAAATCAAGCGGTTAACATCAAGGTGTTTCAATCATAGGTTAACATCAAGGTGTTCCAATCATAAGTTAACACCAAGTGTTTCAACTTAACAGCTAATTAAGCGTTTCAACAGTAGGTTAACGCTAATTAAGTCAAACATTAACTCATTAACATATACGTCGTAATCAACAATCAGAGTCGGGTAGCACCACGTGTCGCCAAGCGAATTCTAACTATGTTACAAAATAGTGTAGAAGACTGCAAGGGTGAACCAGATCAAATAAACAAAATACAGATTCAGTTGACGACGTCTGAGAGGCTTTTGCGGGCTTAAGAAGATTTCCTTGAAGAAATTTTCGATGCAGAATTTCAAGCAGAATTCGAAGAGTATTTCTCAGGCGCAGATGTACTAAACGTGTTATCAAACTTAAAAATCAAAGCGTTAAAGTTTACTCCACTCGATATTCCAAATTTAAAGTCTAATCCACAAGAAGATAATACACAGGTTAAACTGCCATTTTTGAGTTTAACCGTTTTTACAGGTCGTTTTGACGAGTGGCTTTCGTTTAAGAACTCTTTTCAATCAGTAATCGATTTTAACAATTCATTAAACGATGTACAAAAATTACAATACTTGAAATCGTCACTTAAAGGTGAGGCCGCGGAAGTTATAAAAGCCATTGACATTTCGGGAGCAAATTATACAATTGCCTGGAGTTTGCTGATTGAACATTTTGAGAATAAGCGAATAATAGTACGTAATCATGTTAGAGCATTATTTGACATTCAACCAATTGTAAAAGAAAACTATAACGGTTTCAGACAGCTTATTGACCAAACTTCTCAAAATCTTCGAGCGTTAGAATCCTTAGGGCGGCCAGTAGATTCTTGGGACGATCTTGTTGTACACATGACCTTGTCAAAATTACCGCAGTCAACCCGCCGCAAATGGGATGTCAGAAATTACACATCCGAACCTCCCACCTTCAAAGAAATCATTTTTAACTCAAAAGTGCCATTAATTGGAGGAATTTAAAGATACGTCAAGTAAAAAGAATAATACTTCATATACGTTAAGTAATTTCGCTAACAAAACTCATAAATGCAATTACTGTTCGGAAAATCATAATTTGTTTTCATGCGAAACATTTTTGAAGCTCAGTATTCAGGAGCGAATAAGCGCTGTAAAAGCAAACACTTGTGTTAAAATTGTCTTAGGTCCGGACACGTCCTAAAAGACTGCAAATCATTAAGTAAATGTAAAAGATGTAACTTATCGCACCATACGTTGCTACATTTAGAAAATAACGATAACAAATCAGAAGATCGCGGGAGCACTGCAACCTCTTGCTTTGCTAGGTACGATGCTCCAGTTTGTGCCTTGCTTTCAACATGCCTAGTCAAAATACCCGACGCGTATGGCAAAGACCATACCGCTAGAATTTTGTTGGATTCGATTTCGCAAGTCAATCTAATAGCACAACAATTCGCCAATGAAATCGGATTAGAAAAAATCAAAGGTAACGTAACAATTAAGGTTATCAACGAAAGGGCATCATGCGTCAATTATTTTATAAATACGCTGGTAAAGTCATCGGTAAACAATTTCAAGATTAACCTGAAATTCTACTTTATAAACAAAATAAGCAATCCGTTACCATCGGTATCGTTAGAACCTTTATCTATTGGAGTACCAAAAAATATTAAACTTGCGGATAATCTGTTCTATAGATGCGCGAATATTGATGCACTGATCGGGGCTGAGGTATTTTACGCGTTATTGTGCAACGGCCAGATTGAATCAAACCAATCGGGTATACTATTTCAAAAAACTATGTTTGGGTGGCTAGTCTCAGGTACCGTCACCAGTGAAAAAACGAATACTAAGACGATAGCCGCTTGTAATCTAAATACGTTAACCCCCTTATTCACTAACTCTTAACGACAAGTGAACGACTCGTTACTGAACGATAATCGTTATTTTAAAGGTTTCGCTATTCTCTAAAAATTTTTTCTCGTTTATGAACGATACAATCGTTCAACTATAATCGTTCATCTATCGTTATTCAACGTCAGACTGGAAGTTATCGTTTGCTAACGTTTTGAAAATTTAAATCGATGTTTTTCTATAAACAAATATAAATATAACACAATAATGGAATATGCACTTCTTTTATTAGCAGAAGAAGTACAAAGAAGGTAATATCTAAAAAAAATACTTTTACTATAAATAGGTAGTAATTAAAGATTAAGTTTATTTCTTTTTTGGGGCTTTACCTTAAATTAAAAAAAAAATATTTTCTTTAGAGAAGAATCTAGAAATTTCAAAAGGCAAATGAGGGATAATTCAAATCCTTTTGAATTACCAATATGGCGATTCTAGCTAAGCGATCTCCCTCTTGCGGCATAGCGCGGAACTATGAAATGACGTCACGTCCGTGATAATTGTACATACGAATTTAGCATTTAACGTTTGTTAATGTTTATTATACTGAAGTAAATAACGTCAACTTACCTAATTTACTTAGTATTATTAAATGCGTTTGATTATTTCTTTGCAAGTTTAAGTTTTTATTTATTTTGTCACTGACGTGACGTCACTAGAATATGTAACCAAACATACATTTGCGCGGGAAATATTAATTTGAATCGCCAATAAACGACTCCCCAGATATCTGTGTTTTCAATTATTTAATGAGATTCATCCTTATTTACAACCAACAAAAAGAAGAACGAAAATTCCACCTGTTATAAAATTTGTTACCGCTATGCATTTTTCTTGCCCAGTTATCAAAAAAGTGTAGAAGTAGACTACCAATGTGAATTATCTCAGGCTTCAGTGAGTAGATCTATATCTGAAGTAACAAATGTAATAAACGAGCACCTGGCGAATAACTATATTAAATTTCCCACTACTTTACAAAATATTACTAGAGTGAAACAGGGATTTTTCGAAAAGTATCAGTTTTCAGGAATAATTGGGTGCATCGATGGTACTCACATTGCAATAGTTCATCCACCAGCTAATGATGCAAATTACCCAGGAAAATTATTTATTAATAGAAAATCGTTCTACAGTATAAACGTATAAATTATATGTTATTCTGATTTAAAAATTTTGAATATGAATCCACGATACCCTGGATCAGTTCATGATTCGGCAATTTGGATGATGAGTGAGATTAACACATTGCTCGGTAATAAAACGGAGGATTTTCCTCCAATTCATCCAAATAGAGTTCATACTGCTGATACGTTGTTTTAATACAGCGTACTTTTTTTCGATTTTTTTCAATATTCATTATAACTTCTATCTATGATTTTAACAGCACTTTCAAATTTTTTGCAAAAAACTCACTCGTTTTTAAGTTTATAAACAACGCTTAATCGGATTAATTTCAATAAAATAATTACGCGATTTTAAAATTATGTGCGCCCCCCTGGTGGCGAAAATAGGAACCTATAAAGCCGATGAATACCTTTTTGATTATACTCATTATAATATGTTATCGTTTCCAATTTTAGTTTGAAATAAAAAATCTCTTGATGTTTTGTTGCATATTAGGTATAAAATTGCAATTTAAACACACAATTTGGCACTGACAATTATAACTTTTATACGGAACGTTAAAATTTTTCCAAACGATTATCGTTTGTGAACGACTCGTTCACTAACGTCACTTTAGCGAATAAGGGGGTCAATGACTTAAACGAAAACATTCAAAGGTTTTGGAACATAGAACAAAATTTAACAGCTAGGCCCTTGCCCTCGTGTGAAGAGCAAGATTGTGAAGTTCATTTCAAAAAAACGGTGAAGCGCAATTCAAACGAAAGGTTTGTAGTATCACTGCCTTGGAAAGGTGACCCTCTGTTATTGGGTAATTCGTATAACAAAGGAAGATCTTAAAATTCAATACCGTGGTTTCATGAGGGAATATATCGAACTAGGGCATATGACAGAAATTAAAAATTATTCCAAAATAGAGGAAAGCTCGTATTTTTTGCATCATCACGCGGTAGTTAAACAAGACAGTCTTACAACCAAATTGAGAGTGGTTTTCAACGCATCCGCGAAAACAAACACCGGCAAGTCGCTAAACGATATGCTCATGTTAGGGCCTGTAATTCAGGATAACCTTTTTGACATTTTAGTTAGATTTCGAAAACACGAGTTCGTAATTACTAGCGATATAGCTAAAATGTATAGGCAAATAATAATGAACTCAAGCGATACTAAGTATCAAAGGATCTTATGGCGATTTGAAGCCCATGAGGAAATTAGATGTTACGAATTACAAACGGCAACATACGGAACGCGACCCGCATCTATTTTGGCTACGCGTTGTTTAGCAGAAATCGCCAGCCCGTTTAAAACTAAAAACCCACGGATATCGGAAATTATAAATTCGGACTTTTATATGGACGACCTGTTTACGGGAGCGGATTCAATAACGGACTTAAAGCAAATATGTGACGATATAAAGAAGGCTCTAAGTAGCTACGGTTTCTATTTACGTAAATGGAGCTCCAATGACGAATCAGTATTAAACGAATAGAATAAAATGAATTATTAAATTATGTGTGAAAAGATTCACAATTGTCAGTGGTCCGCTGAAACGTTGCCGAGTTTTCAGCCCAAATTGATGGTGGAAATGTTGTATTTTCCGACACGTATGTATCAACCAAGTAGTCCGCATATTTAATAAGTTTTTCATTTTCCGGAATAACGGTCATTAGTTCGTTAGTAAATGTTTCTCCAACTTCTTGGGGATTCAAATAAGTTAAAGAAAATGTTTTCCTCATCCAACAGCCAATTTCACTTTACAAAATTTTTCAAGACCTAATTTTCGTATCCTTTTGATCCAGGACTGATGCAGATGAAAACGGCATCCAATTATATTAGACAGCGGCCAAACTTCATTGATAGACTTTTGAATTGCTCGTTCGAGACAATCCATGGCGGTAGGAAATCTTTGGCAGGTATTTTTACACAAATATTTTTAATATTTTGAAATAGTAGCATGTAAGATTTTGATTCCTTACTTGGCAGCAGTGCAAAAATAAGGGGGACATAGTTTTCGTTTTTAACACCATGTACAGTAAAAAACTGGTAAAAAAATTTCATACAGTAGGTAAATGTACCGTCCATATAAATTTTCTCCAAATTAGAAAGAAATCTAATATTAGTTTCACATGAAAAAATTATAATATTATTTACAGAATCATTTTCCATTATAAAACAATCTCCACGAGTTGTTTGTATGTTCATGTTTTTTACAATATCATGCAATTCTTCTATATTTTGTGGTAATTTACCAGGATATTGTTTTTTTCTTGTTGCATATATTAGCTTCCGTGCATTATTAACATTTTGGGTGGTTATCGACTCAGAAACTGGGCCCAATGCTTTTCTTATAATATTGATTGGTTTTTCTGTTATATTTTCACTTGCTAATGTTTTACATTTATTGGAAAATATGTGAATATCTATACTTGTTTGATTTGTAAGGTGATTATGATCACCATCTCTATTTGAAATAACAATACTTTCCTTTTCGGTGAAAATTTTTGCAGTACATTTTTTTTCATTGCACCTCCATTTAGTTAAGCCATTTTGCATATCCCGGGCATGATAAAATTTTGCACCATCGAAAACTAATAATGTTTTTCCACGTTTACTTTTAATAAATGTAACTTCCATTTTGACATAAACACACAACTTACTGAATGCTTGGACTTTCTTATACTAAAACAAGTTACCACCACGAGTATTCAATAAGGGCGAAGAAATTTCTTAATCCTTTTCTACCTGTTCCAGGGCGCTGGGGGAAGAATGTTGTTGTGATTGCAACAAAATTTTACAACTTAAACGTCAGGTTGTAAATCTAGGGGGAAAATGATATCTCCATGTGCACTGATTTGCTCGGGAAATGAGGTGTCGCTACTCACCAACGGTCCAGATGTTAGGGACCGCCCTGCATTATTATTATTATATTCCACAAGAAAAAAAGCAGTATCCAAGTAAAAAGTAAATTACCCACAACAATTCAAGAACTACATGAAATTATGAATAGTATGGACATAAAGATAAACCGCGAGGGAAAAGCGAGCTCATGGATATTATATATTAAACCTAAATAATGAATTAACAAAAATCATTTAGCATTTAGTTTACTGAAATGTTGATCGTACAACTTGAGAAAATATATTAAGGTTCATTTTAGGGGAAAAGCGGGATCCACTTATAATTTTTATTTAATTGTCTAGGGGAAAACGTTGTGAGATTAAGAATATTTAGTTATCCTAGGGGAAAACGGATCCATCCTAAATCGCTAGGCGCAGTAGACACGTGCATTCATTCAAAACCGAGTAGGAGGCGTCAACTGCAACGAAAGAAAATGGGCCAAAAAGTTTTAACCTATAGTCCTCACTACTGAACATGGTCCAATGTAAAGCTTCACTTACAAGCGACTGCAACGCCAGCCGAGCGGCTGCGGTCTTGAACTGCGTAATAAGCAAATACCCCGGTCTCAGGCTCGCAGGTATCACTTTCATTTTGTTAATCATTGAATGTTGCGATATTTGATATTTTTAATTTATCCAGTTACAAATTTCCACAAACAAAAAAATAAATTAAAAGAATGGCCACATTATACGCTGAAACAATAGATACAAGAAACTTCTATGCGCCTAAGGTGTAATAAATAAATATATTTATATTCGTTGCGGAATTTTTCTATATTTTTTTAGAAATATTTCCAAAATTTTGTGGGGGCAAATAGTAATGGACGGTAGTGTATATGTGAGTTACCCTACATCCTACCCTAATAAAAAATCAATAGTCACGTTTTAAAAAACCCATTCACGTTAATGAAGTATCATATGCCATATTTTTGTCAGAAGTGTATCTATACAAAACAATGACATAGGGTTGAACATGTGAGTATAAAAATCAAACAAGTGTACTGCAATTTTAATCCTAGAATCTCTATTTCAAGCGCTTTAAGGGCCGTTATACATAAAGGGTGTTCCTTTTAAAAGGAGCCAAAATAACTTTCAAAAAAATAATTAATTGTAAAAATGCCGTGACTGGTCGATTTTCAGGGGGGCATCTTTTTACGACAAAATTTGAATGGTAATTGCATCCCCCATCCCTACGGAGCCACCCTTTCAATTTTTTTAAATGGGAATGGGGGTCGAGTGACGCATCATTTCAAAGGTCTGCTTATCCTGAAAATAAAAATATGATTTGTTTTGGTCCTATTTTAATTTAGTCATTTACTAGACACGATAAAAGAGAAAAGTATTTTATCGCAAAAAAATTATAAAAAAATATGGTAACTGATTTATTTTTCAATAATTATAAATAATTAGCTTTTGTTAAGTTAGAGCACTTGTTTTATGGTAAAAACATAACAGCTTATCTAAAAATGATTTAAAAGTACATAATACATTATTAAGGCTGGCGTGCAGCAGAGCGTCAATAACTGGATAATTTCATTTTAAAATAAAGGAATTTTTCAAAATTGAAAAGTAAGGGACAAAACTATATTTGTCTTCTAACAGAATATTTTTTTTGATTTGATGCCCTATTAAGAAAATGGGAAGAAAAGTTAGAGTCCACCGTTTGTAATTAAATTTTCGTTGAATTGTGCGAGCGTGGTACGCGGAAAGGCGAGTGGGAAAATGCAATCTGCTGAATGCACAAAACATATCTCAATACAATTCTTACGACTTTCTAGTGCAAGTTATAACATTATGAATTCGCAGCATATTGGAAAAAGGGAAAAATTATATCTATCTGCAAAAAGAAAGAGTAAAAAAAAAAACTATATTGTATTTAAACAACTGGAGATACGTTAAGAAAAGGGATTCGTAATAGAGGTTCTTGAATAGGGAGTTTCTTATTTATACTGCAATATTTTTTTCCGACGACCATATCGTTTATGTCATTCATATTAGTGGTTTAGAAAATCTATCATTTCAACACTAGTGACTTTGGTTTTCTGTTTTGTAACTCTGAAATACTTCTTGCAATTTTCGATAGAGGCGTTGCGAAGGAATTCCGAAAGCCCTCTTTTGGATTTGTTTAAACTTGCAAAAAAAGGACAGTTCAAATAAAAATTAATATTTAACCCCGCTAATATTACTTATTTTATTATTAAAATCATTACATAATTAACTTTTCAGTAGATTTTAAATAAAATAGTAACACTTTTTATTCGTTTCGATCAGTTGCTTCTGTCAAAACAGCGCCACCTACAATTATTTACATTTAACTAAAAATAATCGATAACATCAATGTCAGTTGCTGTTAACATAGGTTATGTTATGTTGTTACTACAAAATATTTAATAATGGTTGCAAAACCTCCGTGGTCATCGGAAAAATAGCATACACAACTCGCAGAAAGTGAATTTCGTGCTCGTGTAATATCCTCACTCGGCTAGCGCCTCGTTCGGCTATTCTCACACTCGAGCAAAATTCGTCACTTTCTAGATCGTTGCGTAATATACTATTTCCGACGACCATATGAGAAAATCGTATATGTCATTCATATTAGTAGTTTAGAAAATCTATTATTTCAACACTAGTGAGTTTGGGTTTCTATTTTATAATTCTGAGTACCTCTTGTAATTTTCGATAGAGGCCCTGCGTAGGAGATTTGCCTCGACAAGGACGGCCTCAAGTGAATGAAGAAACCAAATTAAATTTATTACTTGCGATTGAAGAAAATCCCAATATTTCAACAAGAGATATTTCAAGAAATAATAATGTGGATCATTCCTATGTCGCAAAATTATTAAAAAAGGAAAAGTATCACCCATACAAAATAAAACTCATACAAGAGTTAAATGAAGATGATCCCGATCGCCGACTGCAATTTTGTGAAGAAATGATGGCGCGATGTGATCAAAATCCAAATTTTTTAAGTAGTATAATTTTCTTCGATGAAGCTACCTTTCAATTGAATGGATCAGTGAATCGACTTAATTGTAGGTATTGGTCACAGGAAAATCCTCATTGGGCCGTAGAATCCCATAGTCAAAGACAGGGAAAGTTAAATGTATGGGTGGGAATGATTGGCAGACCTTTTATAGGACCTTACTTTTTTAATGAAAACATTACTGCCGAAAGATACTTGAATTTTTTGCGGACTGATTTGCTACCAGTTTTACTTCGTATTTTCCCCAATTATGAAAATCGCAACATTCCTAACCAAAACATTTGGTTTCAACAAGATGGGGCTCCTCCACACTTTGGCAGGGCGGTGCGAGAATTCCTTAACACCACGTTTCCCAACAAATGGATAGGTCGGAGGGGACCAATTGAGTGGCCTCCGCGATCTCCCGACCTAACGCCCTTAGATTTTTTTTGTGGGGACATTTAAAATCAAAAGTTTATTTCAATAGACGTAATAATTTACAAGAATTGGAGCTTAGAATTAGGACGGAATTGCAACAAATTGACGAAGAAGCTGTGTCTACACTCGAATGGGACAATGCCAAATGGTCAATGGGGAACAATTTGAACATTTTCGTTAAAATTTGTTACTTGTAAACTAAAAATTATTAATTTTTTTTTTTTGAGTAAATTTTTTTTTTTTTCAAAAATGGTTGAAATTTTTATAAATATTTTTATGTGATCATTAATATGATAAAAAGGTCTATGAAAAATGTCTAAAATTGGTGATGACGTCATAGTGAAGTTATCAGTGACGTCATGAATATTTTTTTCATTCCAAAAGATGGCATTTTTAAAACAAAAATTGACCTGTCCGAGCGATTTTTACAAAAAAATTTTTTACGGAAGTTATGACCTTGGTTCCAAACTTTATCACCACCCTGTATAGTGAGTACTTTAATCCTTTACTTCCTAATTTCTGGATTTCCCTGAAATTATATGTTTTATTGGGACCAGTAATTGACTACCCTGAAATGTAGGATAGGTAGGATAGTTTTTATTGGTTAAGTTTAATTTAAGAATAAATATAAATTCATCGTATTATTGAATTTAATAAAGAAAAGTCCAAACATCCTAAGTTTCATTTGGAAATAAAAGGATCTACATGGTAATTAAAGTCTGGAAAACAACAACAGCAGAAGGTACACAACCTTAAATTGTTATTAAGTATGCAAATTCTTATATTCCTTAATTATTCAAAATTAATAGGCAGTCATTATTGCTCTTTAGCAAATTTTAAATATAAGCTTTATTTTACAAGAAGATCGGTATTACGTGATGTGGCAATAAGCAAAAAGCTTCAGTCGCTAAGCTTCTTTTTTAATGTAGAATAATGGAATATTAAGTGAATTGGTGATCCTCGAATATGCAATACCAAAATAAAATAAATAAAACAACTCATGTACTTCGAAGGTGCTGTTTATTATTGCATAATTGTTGTAAAATCTAGTCTACTAGTTTCGGCCTTGGGCCATCTTCAAAACTACCACAAATCAAACATAATTACAAAAAACATTCAAACAATAGCTTATAACAACATTTATGCCCATTTTCACCAACGACTCCTAAAATTTAGGCATTGCTTATAGCGCTGCTTGCTAGGTATTTTTAATAATTTAATAAAACATATCTAGCAACTAGCGCTATAAGCGATGCCTAAATTTTAGGAATCGTTGGTGAAAACGGGCATTACTTGTCAAAGAATCAAATCGAAACATAAAAATTAAAATTAATGAACATTCGATCGGGCAACAACTCGACTCAACCCAGCTCCAAACTACCAAGGTCGAAAAAACCATAAATTATTAAGGTCGAAAAAACCGTCAGACAGAATAAAATTCAATATGATACGTGGCTGTTTGTAAGCCCAAAAAATTATAACATGGACTTGTATAAGATAACCATGAAAATTCGAATTAAATTTAAATTTAAAAAAATAAATTAGAAAAACTTGAGATGTATTTTCTTTAAGTCCAACTTTATTATTTATACTTTTTGTATAAAATAAATTAAATACTATCGATTTCGGGATTATTAAATCCCATCTTCAGGTATTTAAGAATCTTTTTTTGTCAAGATGATAAATAATAATGACATGTCACTATCATCTTGAAAAAAAAAGTTAGTTAAAGAAAATACATCTCAAGTTTTTCTAATTTATTGAAGCAGTCTAATTTATTTAAAATTTAAAACTTAAAAAATCTAAATTATTATAAAACACAAATAATACATCATCAGTCCTTCAAGAATTAAGTAGATCCTAAATTAACGAGGATGTCTTAGGATTTTAATAAATAGTATAGAATTTCACTGAAACACCTGACTGAATTCGGTTTTTTAAGGATTATTGACAGTTGACAAGTGAATATGACCACATAAAAAATATAGAGTTGAGAGTTATCTTAAATAATAGAGCAACACCAAAGTAAAGTAGATGTTAAGTTGAGCCGAAAATATATCACAAGGCGCAACTAACAATTAAAACTAAAATAAACTAGTTATATCGCAAAAACGACAGGAGGTGGTGTTAAGGTTTGTAAGCCCACCAAATACTATTAATTAATGGAGTAAAATCTATATTGATGTTAGTTTGGTGGCTTAGCAAAAACTTTTTATTAGTTTTATTCTTCACCAGTCGATTAATCTCTACAAATTCTAACATATCCATCTTAAAACCTTTGAACTCATGTTTGTGAAGCAGAATAGCCTTGTTAGGTGTGAAGTTGTGATTGAATATTGAAAGATGATCACCGAAATGTGAGGCATTGTTTTTGTTTTTTATATGTTCATTAATTCTGATGCAGAGTTTTCTACAAGTTTGACTAATATAAAAATATTTGTAATTGTCATACCTTAACAAGTATATACCGCTTTTGTCGAGTAGGTTAATTTTATCCTTGATCCTTGTTGTTGACTAAGAAGAATTGTATTTTATAGTTAATACGAAAGGCCATGTTAATAGAGCTACAATGACGTTTGAAGATGCTTAAAACTTTTGAAGAGATGGGTCCTAGGTAAGGGATACTAAAATAATGTTACGCGTCGGAGTCCGAAAATGACTGGAAAGCTAGATTCCTCCTGATTTTGTAAGTAATTTTCTTATCAATCATTTTCTAAGTTGTTCATGAAAACTTCACTTAAGAAGGGTGAAAGAGGGTTGCCCATGGCTAGCCCACCTTCTTGTTTATAGAAGACATAATTGAAGGTAAAGATATTCTGTTCTAGAACAGTGGTTAACAAATCAATCAATAATGCTGCCTTGAAGTTCGGTAATAACATTGTTGTCTTTCAGATGGGCTGAAACCAAATTTATGGTTTCCAGTTTCGGGATGGTAGTGAGTAGTGAAGAGGTTATTGACATCGAAAGATTAATCGACAGGTGAAGAATAAAACCAATAAAAAGTTTTTGCTAAACCACCAAACTAACATCAATAAAGATTTTACTCCATTAATTAATAATGTTTGGTGGGCTTACAAACCTTAACACCACCTCCTGTCGTTTTTGAGGTATAATTAGTTTATTGCAGTAATAGTTTTAATTGTTAGTTGCGTCTTGAGATTTGTTTTCATATTTTTTCTGTGGTCATATTCACTTGTCAACTGTCAGTAATCCTTAAAAAACCGAATTCAGTCAGGTGTTCTGTTAAAACCGTTTTATTTGAACTAACAGTAACTATAACCGAAAACATTTTTAGACATTTTAAAAAACCTTAACCGAAACCAGTTCTTAACCGCTTTTAACCATTTTACTAATCGGTTTTTAACCGTTTAACTATCGGTTTTACAATCAAAATAAAAAAAACTAGGTAAAACACCATTTTTAAACTGAAACCGTTTTATTCGGTTAACCAAAACCGTTTTCTTTTCGGTTAACCAAAACCGAAACCGTTTTTTGAAATTTTTATAAACCATAACCGAAACCGTTCCGAAATTTTTAACGCCTAAAATCCCTGCTTTGGTTAATACGAAACGATGCAACGAAAATTATTATTATCCATTCTTAAATAATTTTCATAATGTTTAGAATCTCCACATTCAATTTGTAACAATTGAAGCAACACACGCGCCAAAAGCAGCAAATTTTTGTTCATCTATTTAGTCTTTAATTTGATTAAATATATTAAGATGAGGAAAGTTCCGTGTCTAGGCACCGAGGGACTGAAGAGGGCGCCGCTAGTATTATTTCCGAATTAAAATAAATTTTTACCGGAGTCGCTCGAATATACGGTTTGGCCAACCCCTACCACATTTACATCATTCAAGCTGTAGAGCTACCTGCATTCTTTGCTTAGGAGTCATCGCCCTCATTATAAAAATAAGAAAGTACTCCAATCGTTACATTTATGTAATTTACTACCCAAAATTGTGCCATATTCTTCGCAAAAGGAAATATGATACCTTATTATTTATATTGTGTCCTTTTCTCTTTTGTTTTATAAAAATTTAATTTACCAATATTTTAGTATACCTGGTGTAAATAAAACTAGCAGAGTCACTCATGTCACTTTTTTTATGAAATTGAAAAGCAATTTTGGTTTTTTTTGTAAAGAATGTAAGGAAATCCTATCTTACAAAAACTATTCTTATATGCTAAAAATACGTAAAATAAATTATTTTTATAAAATTTATTGGGTCGTCTTTGAAATAGATTTTTTAAAAATCCAACCGCCACCCCTTACTTCGTGAAACCCCACATGTATTTATTATTTTATAATTATTTCAATTTATTTTATCAACAACAACTAATTAATAGATAAATTTGAAGTTTACCCTACCTATTTGGGGAATCAGTAATCGGAAAAATATCCTCTATCTAAAATGGGGCGGTTCTAATATCATGTAATTTCGATTATTATACTATTATGTATACATACAGGATGTACAAAAAGTTCGGCAACGTCCGTTTATTTTTTAAATGAAGCATTTTTAAGAAAAATGTTTTAACTAAAAGTTGTATTATTCTTTGTGGCGAATTAATTACGAATAGTGCCATGACCTTGGCCAGCAGATTGAAGGTCACCCGCGGAAGTAATTATAATAATAATTATTATAATTAGGTACTCTAATCCCTGGAATTTTTTCTTCGCAAGGACCCTAATTATCCCTTTGAGTCGAGTCGAGGTAACGCAACGTAGCCGTTATCAACTTCGGATGAAAAAAAAAACATTCTTTATTTTTTTTTTAATTTTTCGAATTTAAAACAACATCACAAACTTTTCTAAAATTGTTTTAAACTATGTACAGAGAAATGGTATGTTGCATTTAAAAAAACAAAGTTGATGTTATTTCCGGAGGTGATATTAAAAAAAATAGTGCATAAAATGTGTTTTCTTGAACTATACAACATTTCAAATTTTTATAAATAAAGAAATTATAGAGGTGACAGTGGCGTTTCCAGCCAACTGATCTAGGGGGGATAATTAAAAAAAGATAAATATACAGGGTTACTCAAAATTCGACCGACAACGCTTAGCTGGAGATACTTAATGATAAGTCCATATGACCAAATTCATTTAAATAAAAAATGCACCCTTTCAATATTTAATGCATTTCTTATATCTCGTTTATTTTGAATGCCTTTATAAAATTTTCCGCACAAACAATTGAATTTTTCTGACACTGGTAATTACCCAATTAACTCCCACTTACGGTTAAATATAAACTGATATTTTAAAAGAGTTTATAATTGTTCTTTTTTTTTGAGTAAATTTATTTTTTTTTTCAAAAATGGTTGAAATTTTTTTAAATATTTTTATGTGATCATTAATATGATAAAAAGGTCTATGAAAAATGTGTAAAAAAAGTAGGGGTTTCCATTTAAAAAAATTGATGATGACGTCATAGTGAAGTTATCAATGACGTCATGAATATTTTTTTCATTCCAAAAGATGGCATTTTTAAAACAAAAATTGACCTGTCCGAGCGATTTTTACAAAAAAAATTTTTACGGAAGTTATGACCTTGGTTCCAAACTTTATCACCACCCTGTATAAATTTACATGATCTTACCAATAACTATTTTTTCATATGAATAAGTCAAATGTCAAATTATAAATAACTTCGTCGAACCAAATTATACACGTTGGTCCATTTTACCCTCAATACTGCAAATATCTCCAAGAGTAAGAAGAGTTTAGAAAAAAAAATTCCAATAAAATTTGTTAAGTTTGAAAGGGCCAAATAATGGGTGTAATTTTTATTACCTGAAGGACTTCTTCATGGTTATAATATAACCCCATATCCGTTTTTTTTAATGGAAAATTATATTTTTTAGTAGGTTCTAAATCTATAGAAAATAGATAAAATAATATTTATCATTTTGATGTTAACCAAAAATTTTAATTAGGTTTCATAAAAATAAATTGATATTAGAATTAACTAAATTAAGATTCACTGAAGTACTTATTTTTTATTTTATTGTAGCGTCAAATTTAGGCTTCCCACTATGATAATATTGTAATATAATAATAATATTGTCTGAAGCATTTTCGATTTTAGTTTATTTTTTTCTCAATTTTTTATAATGAAATAATTTATTATTTAGTTTACTTTATTTTGTTTTTATTTTAAATAATAAATCTGAGGCTCCTTCCAAACTAAATATTTTTTACCCCATTTTTTTTAAATAAAATTCGTAGTTAGAGATATTTTTACTCTTCAAGTTAATGGACCACCCTATATTTAATTATGAAATTAAAGCATTAATTATTTATTTTTCACAACATAACAAAATTTATTATTAGCGATATTTTTATCTCAACAAGTTATAAACTGAATTTTTATTTTAATGTGTTTTAAAAACGTCAGCAAAGAGATATTGTTTCAAATTCTTCCAATAATCTTAACGATATCATGGATGACACTACCATGACTCCAAATATTTTCGGAGGGTAACTTTTTGTTTTTTTTATATTATAAAACTTAAAAATAATCCACATGTGTTCTTAGGTATTCAAGAAAAATTTCAATTAAATGGTCGAAGAGTTGTAAATATTGCAGAATTACTCTCACATGTTCCTGATTTTGGTTGATCCATAAATACAATGGAAATTATTGGAGAATCGAATATAAAAGGCTTTTCTAGTACGATTTTCTTTAAATGTAAAATGTGTAACGTGGTAAAAGAATTAGAACTAGATAAACGCGAAAATATTAATAAGTCGGCAGTTATTGGGATGATATCAATTGGGGGAGGATTGTCTCAACTAAATGAGTTATGTGCAGCTATACACATGAGATCAATGTCTTCGGGGCTATATAAAAAATATCATACTGATATTTCAAAATCTTGGAAGGAAGTTGCTCAAGAAAGTATGGACAAGCAGCTCACGAAGAACTTGGCCTCAATAACATTAATAATGAATGCAAGGAAATTTCAGTTGTGTGTGATGGATCCTGGGCAAAACGAAGTTATAGAAAGAAGAAAGAACTATAATTCATTGGCTGGCTGTGCAGCAATATTAGGAGTAACAACTAAGAAAGTTTTGCATGTCGGTGTACGAAATAAATACTGCAAAGTTTGTCGTAGAGCTCAAAGACAAGACAAAGAGCCAAAAGAACATGAGTGTAACCGGAATTGGACTGGTACATCTTCTTCAATGGAAGCTGATATCATTTTACAAGGTTTCAAAGAAAGCAAAGAAAAATATAATTTGATATACAGCCATCTTATAGCTGACGGAGACAGCAGTGTTTATAAAAAAATATTGGATCATGATCCATATGCTGCAAATTAAGTAAGAATTAAAAAAATCGAATGTAAAAATCACATGCTAAGAAATTTCTCTAACAAACTTGATGCTCTACAAGAAGATGTATCTTCGCGACCACGGGTGCTAAGAAAAAAAATTAGAGACAATATGTTAAGGATGCGAAAAGCAGTTGTTTCTTCAATGTTGTATCGAAAAGAGAATGGTAGCTCAATAGAAAACTTAAGAAATATATCTAAAATTGTCCTCTACATATATTTGGACATCACAAAAAATGTGATAAATATTTTTGTAAATATGTGGAAAATGATGATATGGCAGAAATAAATTTTATTCCTGATATGAAAGATACGCCATTGTTTGATAAAATTCAATATTCAATAGTATTATTGCAAAATATACAGTAGGGAAACGAATAAATTTTGCGCGAGGAATTTCATACGAAACAAGATGCTATGCAGCGGTTACTTCATATAACACTAAAAAACCCCTTTCTCTAATTTTGCAAAAGGTAACAAGAGTCCCCGATGGTAAATTTACTACCCTTTGGGAAGAACGTCGTTTAAAGATTCTGATCCAAAATAGAAGTAAACCAAGACTTTTTAAAAGTAAAATAATAAATAAAAACAAAAATTCTAATATTGATTATGGTCTATTGTTTGCAACCTGATATGGAGTCAGGATTATTTGAAATAAATAAAATAGAATTCTTAAATTCCAAAGATGAGATAGCCAACTTTGAGTGTTTAACAAGGAACCAACGAGATAATGAGCATTGGCTTGAAAAAAGGAAGAATATTTTGACTGCTTCTAATTTTGGTAAAGTGTGCAAGCTTAGACTGAGTACAAGTTGCTCAAACACGCTTAAAAGTATAATTTATCCAAAACAAATCAATGCAGATAGTATTCTATTTGGTATTGATAATGAAAAAATGCCATAAGTATGATGGAAAGTACTATGAACAAAAAAATTGAACCTTGCGGTATGTTTTTATGCGAAGAGTTTCCCTTCCTTGGAGCTTCCCCTGAAGGGATAATCCTAAATGTAAATGCGCTGGTTGAAGTAAAGTGCTCTTTTAGTGCTAAAGACATGATAGTAGATGATGCTGTTAGTTCTAAAAAAATTACATTTTGGAAAAAAGATTCAATGAAAATTAATAAAAATCATAACTGGTACTATCAAGTGCAGGGCCAGCTATATGTTGCAAATAAAGATGTATGTTACTTTGGGGTCTGGACAACAAAAGATAAGGACATTCAATTTTGGAAAAATTCAATGGAAACAAAATTGAAAAAATTTTATTTTGATTGCATGCTTCCGGAATTAATCGATAGCCGTTATAAAAGAAATATGAAAATACGAAATCCTGATTATATTTTATCTGCAATTAAAGATAAAAGACATCAAAAAGAGCAAAAGTCAAAAGCCAAATAAATTTATTTGTACTGGACCAGTTTTAATATACCTAATGTATTTTATAACTTAATTAAATTATATAATTATTATTGTTTAATATTTTAAGGAAAATGAAATATTTGTAATGTATATTTTTTTAAATAATATACAAATAGGTATATTTTTGTATATTATGTATATTTTTATTATTTTTTTTATATTAAAAACATTCAAAACCTAAAATATAGTTAGGAACTATTTTTCAATTGTATTACGATAATGTAATTATATTAGTTGCATTTTGTATGCAAGTTGTACTTTTAAATGTATGTTAAAAAGTGATAATTATAAATTGTACTTGAATTTATTTTTAGAGATCTCTTAAATAAAAACTTATTTTTTTGTACTTTGCTGTACGCTAGTTTTAATTTCTCCAAATAACAAAAAATGTAATGGTCACTTTTAAAGTGCCTAATTTTTCTCATGCTGCTTTCCGAGTTAATTTTTGTTAACGTGTCTTTAAGGTGCCGCCGAAAGGTTTTTTAGTATCGTTCTCGAACAGTAGATGGCTCCACTATTAAAAAAAAGGATGGAATTCAGCTTATTTTTCATAGGCTCTGACTAAAAAGAAGGAAGGCCGAGAGTTTATACTTCAGAATTCCATTCTCCAATAGGAAGAGGGTAACAATAGTGTAAATAACTCAGGTTTTACAAAAAACATGTGGGCTCTAACTCGCCTATCTACAGCTGCGGACCACCTGTGCAGACCAGGCAGCAAGGAAATTTGCAGAGCGTAAAGTGTTAGGCGCGTGCCCTAAAAACCGCCAAAGTCTCTAATTCCGGCTGTTTGGAAATATAATGTTTTAAATGACTTCAAAATTTTGACATTTTTCAATTTTGTTAAATGTTTTTAAATAAATAAATATTTTTAGGTGCTGACTTTTGAAATAGAAATTACACAAGGGTGCACAGTTTCAAATTAAAATTTGAAAGTTAATAATTTTAGGTTGTAGATACTAATTCAAATTTAAGCATACCATATAATTTATGTAACCGTATTTCTCACAAATTTTCGACATATTGTAGTTTGATTCATAGAGCAATTTACATTCCTATGACCGAAATTACTTTCAAAATAGAAATTGAAACTATCAAAGACATTGCAGTTTTAAATGGATTTAATTTTAACTTAATTGATCAAATTCTAAAAAAGAAAAAATGGAATGAATCATTCACTTATTTTGGTAAAGTCTCTTAAAATATTTCAAAAATCATTAAAGCCAATAATAACGATATTAAAATTTCTTTTAGAACTTATAAATCAATTAGAATTAGATCAATATTTTTTAATATGAAACCAAAAACAAATATTTTTGATAACTCTGGCATTTATAAATTAAACTGCAATTCTTGTAATGCAGTGTATATAGGTCAAACAATTCTTAATTTCAAAATTAGGTACGGTGAACATTTAAATGCTTTAAAAAAAGATTACTTAAACAAATTAAATTTTGCCAAACATATTTTTGAACAAACACATAAAATTAATGATGATATTTCTCAAAATCTTAATGTTTTACATATTTCTAATAATAGATTTAAACTCAATTTTCTGGAACAATTGGAAATTCTTAAGTCTCAAATCGAAAATGTAGCTTTAATGAACGAACGAATTGATATTTACCAATCGTGCTTTTCAGATATTCTTTTTGAACCAGACTGGTAAGTATTTTCGGATATATTTATTATATTTCTTTTTCCAAATTAAGTTTTCAAAAATTATTATCTATGCAACCATGTTTGTATTTTTCTGTCATTTAATGCCATTGATAATGTCAATATAGGATGACGAAAACTTTCTGGCTAATTAAATATCTTTTTTTGTTGATCGTATATTTATAGATGTCATTACTGTGACATTGTATACGCGACATGAACATGTAAAGATCTACTTTACGTGATGATTTTACTTTTCATTACGATTGCAATATAGGCAAAAAAGTTACAAATGACATTTTAGTTTTAACTTTATTTTAAGGGTTATATAACATTTTGAAATTAAAATTTATTTAAAATAAATGTAATTTTTATACATTTTTAACTTCAATTAATTATCTTAGTAAAATAAACCGTACTATTTAATTTTTATAATTTCAAATGGTAAACTACTATTAAATAGAGTGAGTTTTTTATTTTAATATTAAATATTAATTTATTAAATAATATTTAAAAACTACAATTTATTGGTTATAAAATTTTACAATTACAATTAAAATAAACACATTTTCAAAATAAAATACAGATTCCAAATATGCAGGCCGTCCCAAGAGTCCCGGGATGGCAGAATAACTTTCAAACATGTAACGCAAAAAAAAATTGAAAATTTGTAAACATGTACAGGGTGATAAAAACTATATTTTGTCATATTTCGGGACTTTTTTTCAGTTAAGGGGTAGAGGTCTTTAACTTTTTTAAATTGCAACTCCTATCGAGTTTGGTCTCATTTTAAAAGTAATAAATAACCAACGCTTTTAGAAAAACGCTGTTTTGAAACCGTATTCAATAAGCTAAGCTGGATTCCGATTGACTTTCAGAATAAATTTTTCAATTAGAATAAGAATAGCGTTTTCATTTCGATTTCATACTGCATGGAAACGAGATAAATATTTAGTTTTTGGTTTTTGGTCTATTATTGAATATGCACTTATTGTCATACCTCATACCGCTGACAATATGCACTTTTACCGTGCAATCTACTTTCTTAAAATGTGATGTATTTTTTTAAATTGTCATAAACTTATTTTTGATGTATAACATGTTTATCTAGAGTAGAACATTTCTTGTTCCTGAACATTGCATTATCTTAATATCAGATATCAGAAGTATTATCCAAATATGCATTATATTTTATTGAAGTGAGGAAACTTTTATTTCGTCGTTGGCTCATTTATTATTGTTGTTAGCAGGTTGCCGTGAATTAGAAAAAAAAATATCGCAACCCGGCACTATTTTTATGTTGATGCACTATCGTGCACATGATCTCTTCTAGCGTGCCAATATACAGGGTGCTCAAAAAGTCGCGTACACGCTCCACGCTACGTTGTTAAGAAGCACTCGTTAGACAAGGAAAAAATATTCAAAAAATCCTTCTAGCAGATTATTCAAGATATGAGTGCTCAAAGTTAAAGATTTTATTTGTACATTTTTAGTTATTTTTGCTCTTTATAGTACAGAAAATAAAGATAATTAAATTGTGATTGCATTTCTGAACAAAAAATATTAATTTATATTGAGAATGTAAATATTTTGCATTTTAAAATTTATAATTTATCATAAAATTAACAAAAATGACAAATAGCAACAATATAAAAATATACCTATATATTATATGAGATAATAAAAAAATTTGTTGAAATCTAAAAAAAAAACTTTCAACTTAATTATATCAACTTTTTTTTGGCTTTTTAGTGACAAAATATAGTTTTCTTGTAAAATATTTTTCTAATTTTAAGATACGTAGCAAACAAATTTTGACTTACCCATGATTTTTGTGCGATGTTATAGAAACGGTTCTACTATGTATAGAAGAAAATATCCGCACAATCTAGGCACAATTTTGTAGACGTAGCTGAATGGGCGAATGCTTTATAAAACTACCACTATTTAACTGATTATTTCCACCACAAATTTTATTTTTATATGTACATAAAATTCTTAGAAAAGTGGTAGCAGGTGTTTAAAACTTTAATTTTAAACAAATTTGATGGCATTTTAATAAAAATGTAATGTTCAAATTAAAAATTATCAGTTGTAAATGCTTCCAATTACAATATTATTATATCTAAAATTAAAGTCTGCGAAAGGGTAAATATTTAAAGCAGTTTTATATTTATATAATAACCGTAATAAAATAATAAATTATCGCTTGCACCGTGTGTACCCGTTAAAATATGACAACCAACTACCGCCAGATATAAAATATTGCTTTGGGGTCGGTGAACCTTCCACCCCTCCAACTTTCACTTGTTGAGCTTAGAATTATTTGATGTTCCCTACCAAGTTCCTATTAAAAAATCAAAGCATTGGAAAAATATCTTCTCAAAATTTATATAATAATAAAGAAAATATTAACAATAATAAATCATTTGCAATTTGAGCACGATGTAAATAACAGGTGTATTTATATTTATCTTCTATTATACAGGGTGACTCATTTATTTCCAGCAAATTTTTTTTTAGATAGTAAATGTCATTCTGAACAAAAAATTTCCTATGAACTATCATGTTCTTTCTACTCCTTAAAGAGTTACAGCAATTTTAAAATTTCAAAAATTTAATGATTTTTGTGGGACACCCTGTATAAATTTCATTTTATTTTAAATCTTTTTATTTAAAACAAGTATGCTTTGGATTTTGTATATCTTTAAGCCAATAAGGTGCTAAATTTTAGCGATGGAAATTTAACCTCGTCGTTCACTTATTTTAAATACAGTCAATAATGTTCAAAAAATTCAATTTGACAAAGAAAAAATCCAGATAATAATTGATTTAAATAAAGACATATAATAAGAAAGAATATTATGCTGTAACTTTTTAAGGAGTCGAAAAAACATAATAGTTCATAGGAAATTTTTTGTTCAGAATGACATTTACTATCTAAAAAAAAATTTTGCTGAAAAAAGAAGTGAGACACCCTGTATATGTTACAGTTAAAATCCGAAATCAGTAAAAACTAGTTTTTACTAGTAAAAACGAGAAGTAACTAAAGACGTTTGTTTAAACTAGTTTTAATTAGTTAATACGCGATCTAACTAACTACATTTGGAAAAACCCAAATAAATTGAATCTTCAACATTATTTCCGGTTTTAACTGAGAGTTTCAGTCAAAACTAGTTTTACCTGAACCTACCTAAAAGTTTATTTGTGTGGTAAACATTGTGTGCTCTGATAAATAATAATATTGTCACGAAGCCGATTTTTCAATTTAATTTAGATTTCCTAAAAGAATTATATTTCGAGAAACCATCAAAATTTCATTTATATTTCACAATCATTTCCGCTATCAAAGTCGGTCACAAATCGGCATGCTCATCACTTACTCGCATATAGTTTCATTGCACTTCGATTTTTGCAAATCGCAAAAATCAATACAGTGGGCCGACATAATTGTTCATTGCAATTATGCGATTTACCTTGGCATTTATTTGATTGAGCAACTGTATTGATTTTTCGCTGATTTTGAAAATCCGGCAGTAATTGTTGCCGTGAACAAAAGTCGGGGAGAAGTGTCCTGGCAGTGCTAGTGAAAAGGTGTGCCTCAGAAAAAACAATAACAAGTCGAAAACCGCAGTATTGTGAGAGGGTACCTTCTACCATCTGAGCTACTATGGCGTATTATGTACAATTTATGTAAGTTTTTATTGTTTTAATATTTTGTTAATTTTGTTTTAAACGATTCTCACATATTTTGGTGTTGGTTAAATAAACAAATTTGTAAAAGTTCTTTTGAATTTCATTTTCGCCGCCCCCATGACATATGGTGGAGGCGCCAAATTAAAAAACACATAGAACCAAAATTTTAATTTTATTTTTTTTGCAATAACACTTTTAGAAGTAATTTATTATATTTTCTTTAAATTAAAAAATAAAGCTGAGCATCAAATTAAACTATCACGATGTCCCCAGCAAATAATTATTAATAATTTATTTAGCCAACGCTGCATTAATTGTATGTCGCCGTACGTCCTAAATGACTTAAATTTATATTTTATTCCTTTAATTATTAACGAGAACTTTAGATTGATGAGAACTTTAGGTAATAATTATAAAAATGAAAGCGGTCAACCTTTATGATTTACTTAGATTTGGACCATTTTGCTTCTTCTTTATCTGGTTAACCGTAAGCATTTAAGACGATTTTATTCTAAATTTTTAATTAATTTTTTTTGCGAAATAATGAAAATAGATAACCTAGTAATTATAATTTATTTTAAAAGTGTAATAGGATATTTGCTAGCGTAGACAAATACCTAGAGAAGTGAAGTCCGGTGCCCCGTTCACAAACGAAGTGCACAATTACAAACAATACTGACCTAGGCCACAGCATAAATATTAACCTTCATTTTATGTGTAATTACAATTTTAAAAGTATTGTTATAAGTAATGAAGTAGGGCAAATTTTAGTTAGAGAATAATTTACACTTTAGTTATGAGGCCCCTTACGCCCTATTCTTGCAAGTAAAAGTTATGAAAAGAAATTATAATACCCGCTTAAATTCAAAATTACAATCTGACGAATTTGAGAATAATTTTTTCCCTGAAGGGCGTAGTACATCAGCCCATGAAAATTTAGCAGAACCTACCGCTGCTAGCCTCCACACTAGCAATATATCAGACGGCGATGGAGTATTTTCCCCAAGAACCACATTGCAGAGAAGCCCACCCACAGTTAAGCTAATTGAGTATCCGCTACCTAGAACAAACAGCTCTCCGCCACCCCAAATAGAAAAAGGCCAAGTGAAAAATACAGGAGCAGTGCCCAAAATAAAAACCGTTAACAACTCTCCACCGCCCCAAATAGAAAACGACCAACTCGAAAATACAGGAGCAGTTCCCGAACCAAAAACAGTTAACAGCTCTCCACCGCCCAGACAAGAACACTGCCGAGTTATCAATACAGGAGCAGATCCAGAAACAGAAACCTCTACTAGCACAGTTACACCATCGACTCCAATACCTGCTCGACGTGCAATTGCAAACATTTATCAGGGCGCCATGGCTAATATCACCCTACAAGAAGCTACGAACGCAGAAAGGGCTCCAGTGATGCCTAAATTCACGCCACCACCACTATTTGAACCGGCAACTTCAAATTCATTAAAATTCATAAGGGATTTCGAACATGCAGCGGTAGCAAACTGTTGGAATGATGAAATGAAAATAAATTACCTTGGAACTTTTCTCGCAGGAGCAGCTAACGTATGGTATCGTAGTTATAAGGATAATAGAGCAAATGCCAATAAGACATGGGACAACATCAAGCGAGACTTTATAACGGAATTCGGAGGTGACAACCCTTCCAGGGACCTAAGACTACGCATTTCACATAGAAAGCAGGGTACGTCGGAAGATGTAAAATCCTACTTCTACGATTTAGTTACGCTTTGCGACGAATTAGGAAACGTGACCGATGAGCGTTTTCGGGAGTATTTTGAGAATGGGCTGCACCCAATGTTTTACGAAAAGTACGCCATGCTTTGTGGAGGTAATATAACTCGAGCGGGGCTGAAAGGGATTGTCTTCAAATTGAGTGACGTCCATCAGATGGCCCTGAGGGCTCAAATGAGTAACTCTTTCTTGACGACCCCAGCAGAAAGCCCGACCAATAATGCTCGGAAAAGCAGGGATAACACAGAAAATGGGCCAAATAACAACGTCAACAGGAGGTTGCCCAACACAAGGGGTTACGACGGACGACCCAGGTGCTTCAGGTGCAACCGGGTAGGTCATTACGCACGCTCTTGCTACGCCAACATCGATATTCAGAGGGGCACTCGAGGAACTGTCCGCGATGATCGCTACCAGAGATGGCAGGAACACCCAAACGACGGTGGGCGACACGATTAAGCCCTACTGTCGCCCTCTATAACTACGACTTCAACACATGCAAATCTATACTAACTGTAAAAGGGCTTATTAATAATAGTTACACCAATATAGTTCTAGATACCGGATCCGTTAACAATATAATTTCTTCAAATCAGGCAATAAACATAAAACCTATCTGCACACCCCAATTCCTAAGAACAGCAGGAAACCACTTGGTACCAACAAGAGGACAAGCAGAGTTTTGGATCCAGATTAAGAATCTAAAGACAAAGTGTTCCGCGTTAGTCGTAGATAACCTACCCGTACCCGTAATTATAGGATTAAACTTTTTAAAAACTCATAAAGCGTTAATAGACCTAGCTTCCAACGAAATTACATTCCAGACGAATAATGAATTTGCAACAGCGCGAACTGGTCCCACAAATTCAAGGACAACTGAAGAAAATAATCACCAACGACCCGCTTTCATCACGGAGGCGACAGTAGACGACGCATGGGGAGAGTTATTACAGTTAGAATTCGAAAACACTTCTACATCGCATTTGGAAAAAATTAAAGTCGTCTTAGAAGAAGATATTCAAATCCCCGGTAGGATGATGGTAGACGCTCCTGTAAAAACTCTTGGGCGCCTTGCATGTCCAGGTTTCATACCCAACCACGATTATTTAAGAAAAAATCATTTGGACATCTGCAACTTTCAGGATTTTATTGAGGCTCCGGATTCTACTAACATAATCAAGATTACGAACCTACTGCCTATCCCAAAAAGATTATTTTCGGGCACCTGCGTAGGATTTCTGATGAAAAGCGCCGTAATAGCACCACAGACGTTTTTAACAATGTCGGAAAAATCACCTCCACGTAATTTTAATATTCCTAGCGATCTAGAAGTCGAGGAAAACTACCAATTGGGAGAACTTCTAAAAGAGTATGATGATGTATTTGCCGAAAACGCTTCAGAAATGGGTAGGACGAATATTTTGGAACACGAAATCATATTAGAACAAGGAACTACGCCCATTAAATCGAGACCATTCAAGAATTCCCAAGTTGAAAGAAAAGCCATTCAGGAACAAATAGAAGAGATGCTGGATCAAGGAATTATTCGCCCCAGCCAGTCACCTTGGGCGTCACCCGTGGTTTTAGTGAAGAAAAAAGACAACAATTGGCGTTTCTGCGTAGATTATAGGAAGCTCAACAACGTCACGAAGAAGAATACCTACCCTATACCGCTTATCGACGACATCCTAACGTGTCTTGGAAACTCTCGATACTTCACATCTCTAGACCTCTTCAGCGGATATTGGCAGGTGGGGGTGAAGGAAACCGACAGAGAACTCACCGCGTTTACCAGTTGGCAAGGGTTGTTTGAGTTCAACGTTTTACCATTCGGATTATGCAACGCACCCTCAACGTTCCAAAATTTGGCAGACATCGTTTTCGCAAATATGAAATATAAGGATCTCGTCGTCTACCTAGATGACATTGTCATTTTTAGTGAGACCTTCCAAGAGCACCTGCTAAAGTTGAAAAGAACCCTACAGCGTCTGAGGGATGCCGGCCTCACCCTTCGTCCTAGTAAGTGCCATTTCGCTGAAAAAGAAATCAGCCTTTTGGGATATAGAGTGTCAACAGAGGGAATTCACACGGATCCGGACAAAATAAAGGCAGTTCAAAATTTTCCAACTCCCAAAACGGTGAAAAACATCCAGAGCTTCGTGGGACTCTGTAACTATTATCGGAGATTCATCCAAAATTTCTCGAAAATTGCAAGACCACTTTATGAGGCGACTACAAAGGACAAAGGTTTTTTCTGGGGAAAAGCACAAAGAGAGGCATTTGACGAGTTAAAAAGAAAACTCACATCTGCCCCGGTTTTAGCTCACTTTAACCCCGAGATTGGTTGTGAACTTAGGGTGGATGCAAGTAAGTTCGGGATTGGTGCCATAATGCTTCAGGAATCTACCGGAAAACTTCACCCAGTCTCATTTATCAGCCGCTCCTTAACGAAGGCTGAACAAAATTACACGATTTCCGAACTCGAAGCGCTGGCAGCCGTATGGAGCTTAGGGTACTTGCGACACTTGATTTACGGAAGGCCAGTGAGGATAGTGACCGACCACCATGCGTTATGCTGGCTCAAAGGGTGCAAAGATCCCACAGGAAAACTAGCAAGATGGGCAATAAAACTCGCGGAATTCGATTATACCATCGTCCATAAGAACGGCAGGTTTCACGCAGATGCAGATTGTTTGAGCAGGCACCCTTGCTCTAGCCCCACAGCCGAAGATGAGAATGACGCCTTGGACGTCCCTACATTCCTCATGGAACCCGCAGAACTGGCCAAGGAGCAGAGAATGGACACTCGGATTAGAGAAATATTAGAGGCATTGCCTGACATTAAAAAGGACCCCAGCGGAAGACAAAAGTACCTCAAAAACTTCATAGTTATTGATGAAATTCTCTACAAAAAGAACGCAAATATTACCGGAGCCGATAATCTACCTGTAATTCCTAAACACCTAGTGGGCGAAATCCTATTCAGTCTTCACAACGATCCCATGTCTGGACACTTAGGTATTGCAAAAACCACCCTCCGCGCAAAAAGCAGGTTCTACTGGGACGGACTGGATAAAGATGTAAGGAGGTTTGTCAAAGGATGCCCTGATTGCCAGGCAAGAAAAGGGCCAACACACATGAAACCGGCCGGGTCATTACAACCCATCAGGATCGGATTACCATTCGATATGATAGGTATTGACCTCCTGGGCCCATTTCGGCAAAGCAGAAACCGGAAGACAATGGTAATAGTTGCGACGGACTATGCAACACGTTACGTGGAAACAGCTGCTCTTGTAGATGGCAAAGCAACGTCAGTCTCCAAGTTTATATTGGAAAAAATAATCAACCGCCATGGATGTCCAAGGAAAATGCTCAGTGATAGGGGTAAAGTTTTTCTGTCCGAGATGGTCACGGAACTGCTGAAAATAATGGGGGTTGAGAGTAAGTTCACCACTAGTTACCACCCCTGTTGCAACGGGCTAACAGAAAGATTCAACAAAACTGTAGCCGACATGCTGAGCAAGTATGTCAACACCCAGCAGACGGATTGGTGCGAGTACCTGTCTCATGTAACTTTTGCGTATAATACGGCAGTCCAGGAAACCACACAATTCTCCCCTTTCATGCTCATTCACGGAAGAGAACCGACGTTACCCACAGAAGCAGAGTTATGCCAACCAGTCTCCAATAGCACTATTCAAAACTTGCAAGAAAAACTAATATGGGCCAGAAGCATTGCCGTAGAGAATGTAATAAATAAACAAGGAAAGGACAAGGACTGGTACGATTCGAAACACCGAGCAACGGAATATAATGTAGGAGATTTGGTAAAAGTTTTTACACCGATTAGGAAAGTGGGGCGGAGCGAGAAACTACTCCTGAGATGGTTCGGTCCTTATATCATTGAGAAAAAGGCCGGAGAGGTGGACTACGTAGTACGAATGGGTAAGGGAAAAGGTTCTAAAGTGGACACAGTCCACATAAGCAGGATAGCCCCATACTACCCCGCTTGGGAACCGGACGAATAATAATAATCACTTACTTGTCGTGTATAAATGTACATAGTTATATTGTGTTAGGTAGAAATTTTTAATATGTTCCAGATTAGCTAGGAGAATTTTAGCCTATAATTTAAGTAATTAAGTTTTATATGTTTTAGTGCGTTTGGGTTCCTATTATTGCTTGAGACCGGTTCAACGGTTAAAATAACCTCAGGGGTATTTTGGAAAACCATACCAGAGACGATAGCTTATGAAGCAACTGTGCCGATTATTTATCAATTAGAGTTACCACGAGTGAAGATACCACTGGGAATTGCTGTGGAAGATCCAGGTTGTAAACGAAATGACGGACCCTTGAGTTATGATTGCCAGCTGGTTAGGGCCATGGACACACTACGAAACGACTTCGTGAAGGAATCCCAAGAATACCAGGACGAGTGGGTTTGGAATCTGAACGAGGCGAGCCTAGGGTCGTATGAGGATTTAGAAGAATTCTCCGTGAAGAAGAGGGAACTGGCATTCGTGGGAGACTTCCTATCTTGGTGCTGTGGGACGGCAACGCAGAAGAGCTTAGATCTACTAGCTTCCGACCAGAACTCACTATCTGCATCATTGGAACGAATAATCGGAGGTCTGCAGGACGATCTCAAAAACCTTGGGCTAGAGTCACCAAAATTCAAAAAATTCGAGCAGCAAATTGGCGATAACTTTAAGCAAGTGGAAAGCAGCGTAAAGTTTCTCTTAAAGCAAGACGCTGAGTTTCGAAGATCAGTGAAGACATGGGAAAACTCTACAGAGGGAGCAACCCGTAGGACTTTAATAAGCGGATTCGAAAATTTGAAGTTAATCATATATCTCCGAAGACTGTCGAAGGTTCAAACCATCATGAACTCCTGCCGAAACCATCTACTTCCTCCTGCAGTCGTGCCAACCCATGTATTGAAGGACGATTTGAAGACGATGAAAACACATCTTAACAAGAAAAACCGAGATCTGTCGATAGGACTAGAGTCCCTATCAAAGTATTATCAGCTGCCGATTTCAGATTGCTCACTCGTAAATGACAACCTTACGATCCATGTCAAAGTACCTGTATCCAGAAACGCCAATAAGTGGAAGTTGTATGAGTTGGTAACGATCCCGTTCGCCTGGGAAAACAACACCTGTACAATAATGCATAATCATATGATCCTTGCCGTGCCCACGAACTCTTTGTCTGGACCTCGTACACTATCTGGGTTGAGCCTAAAACATTGCCAACCATACGATTCGAAGTTGTGTTTCATTCCCAGGATGTCCTCAGACCCTCTGTACGGCCCTCAATGTGCGCTCAAGATATTCACTGGATCTACCATAGAAGAATTAGGGAAAGTGTGCCCACTTAGATGTCACGAATCAGGATCCATAGTAATTAACGAGATTCAAGAGAATATCTTCACCGTGACTCACCCGACGCGGGCTACCAACATCAACTGTCCCAATACAGAGTCCATATCATTGGCCTCCTATGCAGGTTTGCCTGGTGCAGTGCAGATTCGTCTACCATGCGAGTGTACGTTATCGTCAGATAACACTACATTGATACATGATCGCTACCCTTGTGATCTTAGGACAAACCTCGACTTGGCAATCAACCACCATCTACCAGCTGTCTGGACCAACATGAGGTCCTTCATAATGAACCCAGCAAACCCAAACTCGATGCCGACATACACAGTACTTCATGAGTGCCTCAACCCAAACTGGACCTTAACAGTACCACACATTAACGTCTCTCATAATCACCTGACTGATACACTCATGGGACAATGGAGATTAAACAAGGAATGGGCTAATAACTACGCACATCAGTACGGGAAGCATGGAGATGGGATTTTATTCGCCTGGAATGTGATCTTGTCAGCAGCCGTATGTTTTCTTCTATTAAGACAACACTACGCAGTTGCCGCCGTAGTACCATTACAACCAGCATTGGGTCAAATGGAACACGATATTTTTGTTGGATTCCTTGGGATGACAGGAGGGGCGATGATCGTGTTGATGATTCTTATAATGTTTTGGAGCTGCGCTATAAGGAGAGGTGGCTTTGAAGAAAAACGGAAAAATTCAAGAAAAGTTAGGACAAGCTTGGTGGAGAAAGGTGTTCAAACTTCCGTAGAAGAGGAAAGACGTAAAGTGGATGCCGCTACAAAGGGAACCTTGTCGCTGTCGGATGGAAGAGAGTTTCATGTGGTTTTTGAGAACGGAGAGACGTCTCCTAGCGGTACGAGTACTTCCATCCAACCCTCCCAACAACGGTGCTGAAGTTACGGAGGAAGGTGTTACTAGCACCTAAGATTTTAGGTAAGACGTTTTACTACACATGTAGAGGCAATAGGAACGACTGCGCGCGAAGTCAGTTCCTACTCCCTCCCTCATGTGCAAAATTTTAAAACAAAATAGCCTAATACAAAATTTTTGATAATCATGTTTACAATGTTTGGCGATTTTAAGACAGCGGTGCACCTCAAAATTTTCATGTCAAAGATTTATACTTACTATTTAATGTCATAAAAGGATATTATTATCACGATGGGCATCAAAGTTTAGTGTTGCTACGAAAGGCCGAATCTCTCCTTAAGTTTATTGTTAATCATATTCATTAGTCGCAACCTTATTTGATCCAAATTTTCTAATTATTGTTTTTTTTTCGGTATGATGGACCAACCAAAATCGGATGTTTCACTTTGGACTGCACTCCATGACTGGAAGGACATCTAAAAGCACGAACCACACCAGACAACCATAGGATATGGCCATGTACTTGGGAGTTGGAACAGTAAAGCTGCACCAAAGGTGAATTCCGGCACAACAACGGGGCTCATGGACATTTTTTCAGCCGAAACCCCGCCGGTAAATCCAATGGATAACCTGTGTATTCTTAGTGCTGGTAACCCAACAATGACCAAACGTACCACTGACCACCCGACAAAGGAATTTTTGGTTAGACATTTTAAGGTTGCGTGTGTTTGTCGAAATCCAGTTGCGGAGGGCGGTAAATTGTGAACCCGAACGCCTAGTGTATTGTATTTAATTAATTGTTAGTTATTAATAAAATTAGGGTTAAATAATGTTGAAATGAAATAGATTTTATATGGTAATTTTTGTAAGTAGAGTAGAGACGAACTCTTAAAAAACAGTAGGAGTTCGAAATGTCAAATTTTAAATGTAGAAATAATATACGCTATGTTGATGTCAATCGCTGGGGCAGCGATTTCAGATGCGAGGGGGTGATGTCACGAAGCCGATTTTTCAATTTAATTTAGATTTCCTAAAAGAATTATATTTCGAGAAACCATCAAAATTTCATTTATATTTCACAATCATTTCCGCTATCAAAGTCGGTCACAAATCGGCATGCTCATCACTTACTCGCATATAGTTTCATTGCACTTCGATTTTTGCAAATCGCAAAAATCAATACAGTGGGCCGACATAATTGTTCATTGCAATTATGCGATTTACCTTGGCATTTATTTGATTGAGCAACTGTATTGATTTTTCGCTGATTTTGAAAATCCGGCAGTAATTGTTGCCGTGAACAAAAGTCGGGGAGAAGTGTCCTGGCAGTGCTAGTGAAAAGGTGTGCCTCAGAAAAAACAATAACAAGTCGAAAACCGCAGTATTGTGAGAGGGTACCTTCTACCATCTGAGCTACTATGGCGTATTATGTACAATTTATGTAAGTTTTTATTGTTTTAATATTTTGTTAATTTTGTTTTAAACGATTCTCACATATTTTGGTGTTGGTTAAATAAACAAATTTGTAAAAGTTCTTTTGAATTTCATTTTCGCCGCCCCCATGACAATATTATGGCAACTTGGAATCAAGAATTTACGAATTAGTTGCTTGCGTTAAGACCGCGGTTTTTTCTTGTTACGCAGCTCAAGACCGCAGCCGCTCGGCTGGCGCTGCACTCGCTTGTCTGCGAAGCTTTACATTAGACCATGGTCATTAGTGAGGACTATAGGTTAAAACTTATTTTAGCCATTTTCTTTCGTCGCAGTTGACTCCTCCTAGTCGGTTTTGAATGAATGCACGTGTCTACTGCGTCTAGCCACTTATTTCAAAAAGAATGCTTGTTGCTTTTTTCTTCGGACACGTAACAAACTTGATATTCAAAGTTTGATGGCGCAACAGCAATTACAAAACCTTATGACTTTTCTTTGATATTTGATAATATTAATAAGAAATATATTTTAAAATAAATTTAACGATTTATAGAAAATTAATAAATGATCTAAGTATAGAAAATACTTATATGATCTCTATAAAATTAATATTGGATTTACAGATAATTAAATAATTAAAAAATTAATTTTGGATCTATAAAATATCAGTTTATAGTATACATAATACATACAGTGAGAGGCAAAAGTATGGAATAATTAAAATATAACTGAAGCCATTGACTTTTCAAAAAAATGTTTCGGATAAAAGTTGTTTCATATAAAGAGGCAATTATTCTACTAATATTTATTTTTTGATTTAAACTTATTATCGAAGTCATTTCAAAGTCAACATTGTTTTTTTTTTAAATACAAACCTAAATTTTTTTTAAAAGAACTATTGCTACTTGAAAAACAAACAACTTTTATCTAAATAATTTTTTTTACCTTTTTTACTTTTAAAGTTTTGCGAGATTGAAACTTTTTCGATCATAAGAGTTTTGCATCTCGTTGCTATAGATACGAGTGGCATAGTACCTTAGGTACTTTGATTTTCTTTTAATGTCAGCTAAGATTTTTTAAATTGTCAAGTAATTAAATGAATTGTAGTATTATTAAACCGATTGTTTTCCCAAAATACATATTCCTTACCTTGTAATAAGTACCTAAGGAAAATAAAGTAACGGTAAATAATGGGTCATTTAAGTGAAACACAGCGGATTGAAATTTTAATTCTCGCTGGATGTGGAGATAGGACCAGAATTCAGCAAGAGGTGTGCACTTTGTTTAATGCAAAGTATCCAGATAGACCTATTAGCCAATCCACTGTCAGTAAAATTTAAAGAAAATTTCAACTGACAAATTATTAATAACAATAACAAAAACTCCCTTAGTTACCCAAGTGTACTCGATTATTATTGACCCCCAATAATACTCCCCCCCCCCAGAGAGCGAAGTACAAAGAAAGGGAAAATAAAAATAAGTACTTAACTTGATAAAAGGAGCGTAAATAAAAATATAAACATAAAATGATACAATTATTCTAAAAATTAAACAAAATTAATAGATGTAGTTCTAAATAACAATTTAACAAAATATATAATTATTAAAACTTCAATTAAAAGAAACACGTTTAACGGCCGCAAAAGAAAAAACATGCTCCACTAAAGCTGGCTTGATCCTGTCCAATGAAAAAAGATCTTCTCGTCCATCAGAAAATAATACTTTAAAAAATTTTGGAAAACGTTCCAACACTTTATAAGGACCAACATAAGGTGATGTTAATGTTCCTTTAATTTTATCATCTCGAATGTAGACATGTGAACATGTTTGTAAAGCATGTGGTGTATATGACTTTCTGCAACCAACACGAGGAGGTTTGTATTTACAATGTTTGAAAAATTCTCTTAAATTGATTATGTAATCGTTATTACGAGTGTGAAGCACATCTGAAATTGAATTGTCAAAATATTGACCAGGAAGTCTCAAAGTTGTTCCATAAACTAATTCAGCTGAAGTACAATTTAAATCTTGTTTCAAGGTGTTTCGTAAACTAAGTAACACAAGAGGTAAAATAGTAACCCATTGTTTAGCATCCTTATAAGTGGTTAGAGCTACTTTTAATTGACGGTGAAAACGTTCTATTAAACCATTCGAGGAAGGATGATAAGATGTTGTTCTAATAGACTTGATACCAAACAATTCAACAAATTGTCGATATAAAGTAGACAAAAATTGTGCTCCCCTATCAGAAGTCACAGTTAAAGGAATTCCAAAACGAGAAATCCAACCAGAAGTGAACGCTTTGACAATAGAAACTGCAGAAGTATCTTTTAATGGAAAAACTTCCGGCCAACGAGTAAATCTGTCAATACAGGTAAGCACGTAAGAATTTCCTTCGCAAGATGGCAATTTTACTAAATCAATATGAACATTTGTAAAACGACGATTTGGAATTGGAAATGTAGATATTGGAGTTTTAGTATGTCTGAATACTTTGTTAGATTGACAAGAGGAACAATTGTTTACATAAGTTATAATCTCCGTATTCATTTTAGGCCAAACGAAAGATTTTCTAATTAAATCACGTGATGTTTTAATGCCTGGATGTGTCAAAGAATGTAAAGAATCGAAAACTTTTTTACGTAGTTTAACAGGTATAAGAGGACGTTTAATGCCTGAAGAAATATCACACCACAAACAGTGTTTAAAATTCGGCAATGTTTCAGCAATGAGCTTTAACGAATTGGATTTACTTTTAATAAAAAATTGTAATTCTTTATCCAAAAACTGCTCTTCAGCTATTCGAAAATCTACAACATTTATTAAAGAAAATATAGTGGAATCGTCATTCTTAAACTCAATTCTTGATAAAGCATTCGCAACAACATTGGCATTACCTTTAATATGACTAATATTTGAAGTAAATTGAGTAATGAAATCAAGATGTCTATTCTCGCGCGGATTATGAGAACCTGAACAATTTTTAATTGCATAGATAATTGGTTTATGATCAGTAAAAATCGTGAAATCACGACCTTCTAAGAAAAAACGAAAATGTTTAATTGCACAATAAAAAGCCAAAAGTTCTCGTCCAGAAGTGCTATACTTTGTTTCAGTATTACTAAACTTTTCTGAGAAAAATGCTATTGGTTGAAATTTTTTATCAACCTCTTGTTGTAAACATGCTCCCATAGCCACATCAGAAGCATCAACTAACAAACTGATATTTGTATTAGCTATTGGATGAGTTAATAAAGTAACCTTAGCAAATGCCTCTTTGATAGAATTAAAAGATACGACATGAGAAGATTTGAATTCAACAGGATGACTTTTACTTACAGATTACAGAATGATTAATTAAAGCATTTAAGGGTCGAAGTAATTGAGCGCAATGAGGAATAAATCTGTTATAAAAATTAATCATTCCAAGAAATAAACGAAGTTCGCTTTGAGACGTAGGTTGAGGAAATTGTGTTATCGCTTCAACCTTTGTTTTCAATGGAAATATACCACTAAAATCCACTTTATGACCAAGAAATTCAATTTCTGCCTTGGCAAATTGGCATTTTTCTAAGTTAATCAAAATTCCATATTTAGATAAACGTTCGAAAATTTTTTTAATATGATGCTCATAATGTGTGTTTAAAGAGGAACTAAAAATCAAAATACTTTCCAGATATGAAAAACAAAAATCTATATTAAACAACACTTCACTCATGAACCTTTGGAAGGTTTGAGCAGCATTTCTTAAACCAAAGGGCATCTTAAGGTATTCAAATAAACCAAAAGGAGTTGTGATTGCTGTTTTGGATATAGAATTTTTATCAATAGTAATTTGGTGATAAGCTTTTTTTAAATCCAATTTAGAAAAAAATTTAGCACCAGCTACTTTTGAATTAAAATCATGTAAATGTGGTAATGGATAACTATCAGGTTCTGTTATAAAGTTTAAAGCCCGATAATCTCCACAAGGTCTCCAAGAAGAATCTTTCTTAGAGACCATGTGAAGAAGAGATGGCCAGTTACTATTTGATTTGACGAATAACATCTTGTAAAAGTAAATCATCAAATTCAGCTTTGGCAGCTGATGAGCGATCAGGAGCAAGTCTTCTACATTTAGAAAAGACTGGAAGGCCAGTAGTCTGAATGTGATGAGTAATATTATGTTTAACCGGAACTGAATTAGTTGAAGGAACAATTACGGATGGAAAACATTTAAGAATTTTTTCAATATTTGGATCAGATTCAGTAATATGTGCAACATGTGACTGTTCATTAAGTAGTATTCGTTTGTTACGCAAATCAACTAATAGATTGTAATGATGGAGTAAATCAGCACCAATAATTAAACATGATACATTCGTTATTAAAAAAGTCCATTTAAAAGGCTTATTTTGGTCTAAATAAATTGTAAAGGAACGCTCATCTAAAACTTTGAGAGATGTGCCATTGATAGCGCGTAGATCAGTAGTGCACGATGCAGGTTGAAAGGTATTAACGAAACGGCTTCCAGTAATGCTCCTATCAGCACCGGTGTCGACCAAAAACTTCAAATTTGACTTCAAATCAGTAAAATGGAAAGTGTGACTTTTTGAAAATTGACAGTCAGCGAAAGATGTCACAATTGTACACGCAGAAATGCATCGATGAGCCTTGTCACCAAACTTCTTATGATACCAGCAAATACCATCTCGTAACCGACTTTGAGAAGAAGATCTGGAAGTTCTGGAGTTTCGATGAATCAAATTCGATGTACTATTTGTAGAAGGAGAGCTGGAACGTGACCAGGCTTGTGAAGAACTATTCCTTGAAGAAGGAGAAACATTCCTCGAACGTGACAATGTCAAATTTATAAGTAAAGCTTTGATATCATCAAGTGTAGTACTTGGAGTTGATTTGATACCAGAAACAACATTACAAGATGTGTTTGAAACGGTCATAATATTATCTGCGAGTTTTGCTAAATCTTCTAAGGGTGTGTCCGGAGATGCAGCTAAAATGCGTTGAACATGGACAGGAAGTCGTTGAAGAAAGAGTTCTTTTAAAATAGTTTCGTCCATAACTTTGTCACCCAGTAAATTCTTCATAGCTCGTAAAAATTCGGTAGGTTGACGATCACCAAGTTCTTCTGTTGACATGAGCCGATGAAGTTTCGCTTTTTCATTTATAGACGTGCGGGAATTCAATGCATCTTTAAGAACGTCATAGGGATTGTTGACAGGAGGATTCAAAATTATATCCTTGACTAAAATAGCCGCTTCAGGAGCTATTGCCGAAATCAGGTGGTGATATTTGAGTTGTTGATTAGTTATCTTTTGGACGGTGAAGGTCGAATCAACTTGAGGCAACCAAAGTAACACATCTGTGGACCAATAGGTGGGCAATTTAACTGAAATAGCACCAATTTTTTCATCTACGTGCGGTTCTGCCATGATTCGTCGGGGTCACCAAATTGTAGCAATCAAATATTAAATGATTCGGTTTATTACAATAAAAATAATTACAACTGACAAATTATTAATAACAATAACATAAACTCCCTTAGTTACCCAAGTGTACTCGATTATTAATGACCCCCAATAGGTACCTATGTTTAAAATATGCCGTTTTTTATACCTAATAAATTATACAAAGCATACATATTTATGATCCTCGTTCCAATACTTTGTTCTGCAAAATCACTACTTGTTTGTCAAAATAACTTAAGTAGTTTTCAATTCTCTCACTCAGCACTCCATCTTGATGAATAGTTGCTACACGTCTTGTAATTAAAAAGATTAATGTACTTTTCAAGTTTTCACAAAAGTAGTTTAAATCACATTTGCCTAAAATCTTCAAATCCTGAGGTTTTTATTTTTGACCAACTCAACAATTACCTGAGCTGGAAGTTAGGTTAATAAATAGGTAATTTTATTATTTTTTATATAGATGTTTTGTGTTTTATTCGTTAAGAAATCTTCTGTTTTTAACTGTAATGTTTTATTGTCTTAAAATTGAATGTCCTTTTAATTTTATACTCATGTTTTTAGCCATGAATAAGGAAGTAATCACTTCCGAAACGTCGGCATTTTATTGAAATAAACCACTGAAAAAAGGAGTTCGTTTTTATTAGCCTTGTTTACATCACACTTCACAAAATCACTATTTCAGTTTTAAAATTACAAGTTAAAATCAGAAAATTCGAATTGTTATTACATTAAAAGGTGATTTTACAGGGTGAGGGACAGCATGTATTTTATAATAGATATAAAACAAATATGAATTTATAATCCCTTGCTTTTATTATGAAATACCGTGTTTTTCAAAGAATTTATAAATATTTGAATGAAAATTATCAATTATTTCCCTTTGGTTTGTGATTTCCTGGGTTTATTAATAGTAATTGGGGTTTTGCTAATCACATAATAAAGGTAAGAGCGAGAAAACTACTTGCAATTACATTTCGAATCTGTAAGTATGTACGGTTATTTTTGTTGCATCAATTGATCATACGTAACTGCGCTCAACATGAACCATGAACCTTCAACTTTGAATGAAAGGCGATGCAGGTATGCGTAAGGTCCTGTTTATACTGGAGAGTTTTTGCTCGAGGTGCCCTTCAAATCTTCTGCGAATAGAAGATGATTAGTTTTAATTGTGTCTGACATGTCATTAATAAACATAAGGAATAGCAGCGGTCCCAAATTGGACCCCTGACGCCGCTGGATAATTTCGAGACCGGTAGGCCTTCACATCCACCCTTTCAGTTCTGTTGTTCAAATACGATCTAAAGAGATTTATAGATATGTAGTCATATTCAGTAGGTTTGTTACAGTCGATCGATGCTTTAGAATGCCATGTTGATTTACCGAAATTTTATTGGATAATTTATTATATATTTGTTTATAAATTAAAGCTTCAAATATCTTAGCAGGGGCACATAAAATTGCTACCGGCCTATAATTTTGTATATCGGATTTGCTACCTTTTTTAAATATCGGGCAAATTTGAGACTGCTTCCATAAATCTGGAAATGTCATCGACTTTAAGCTGAGATTGAAAATTGTTCTTGAAGGTGTAACAAAACTATCTATACTTCCCTTTATAATGTACATAGTTAAGTTATCCAAACCCGTTGCTTTGGAATCATCTAGATCCTTAACTAGTTCATATATTTCCGAATCATTAATTAGTTTAAGTGTTGTCACTAGCGAGCAATAGTTTTTATGTATAAAATTACAGTTATCTGAGTTTATAGTTTCTTTCGAGTATACGCAACTAAAGTAATCAGCAAATGCTTCAACTATGCTTGCACCCTTTGAAACCTTTTTCCCTCCTAAGTACGTTATTAATATAAGTCCAAAATGAGTTGGAGTCAGTGAGAATATTTTCTTGTATTTGAAATAAATAATTTTTATGGGCTAATTCAATGTCGCGCTTTAATTTGGTTCGTATGTTAATAAATCTAGTACGTGTTTGAGAATCATTGGTTTTTTTCAGGTTATTTCTTAGTTTGTCTTTAACTTTAAGATCCTTTATGATACTACCATTATACCAAACAGGATAGATATTTTTACTGACTTTTTTCGTTTTTGGTACACATGATTCAATAACAGTATTAACCTTTGACCTTTGAATAGAATACATCCACTGCCTGATTTATATCAGTCACTGATTCCAAATGACTCCACTCTATATTTCTGAATTGATAATACATTTTTAAAAAATTTGCTTTCCTATAATTAAATGAAAATGACGTGTATGGTACTTCTTTTATTTTCTCCAGTACTTTTGTCACCCTAATATATAAAGCAGGGTGATGGATATCCTCCAAAACAAGTGGGGAGGAGTATCTTGAAACATCGCATTTTAAGTTACTTATAACAACGTCCAACAATCGATTATTTACATTTGGAATTAAATTATATTGTTCACAGTCATAGAAATCTAATAATGTGCTGTACGGTGTACACTTCTAGATAAGAGTTCAAGTATTTTTCTTTGTGATATAGGTTAAGATGGGTCAGGTTAAAGTCGCCCAAAATCAAAAAATCGTTGCCATAGATTGCTTCATATGACAAAAATTAATCAATTAATTTGTCGATATCAATAGAGCAATTAGGAACACATATACTACAAATATATACATGAAATTTACATTATTTACAAATACTTTCGCGCATACCATATCAATATTTGGATCACTGAAGCCCCTTTTTATCTCTGCGCAAATTACGCCGCTCTTCGTTATAAACAATACGCCCCCTCCTCTATTGGCATTGACATTTTTAAAGTCTCTAGCGTGTACTCAGCTACCTTGATGAAAAATTTAGAGACGTCGTTATTGTTAATCACGTGATTATAAAATATTTATTCATAAGAAATATTTTCTTAAAGACGTGATTAACTTTAACAACATCTCTAAAATTTTCATCACGGTCGCTGAATACATGCTTCTATCTTTTCTAATGACATTAAATTGGCTAGGAAAAAGTTCACTATTTAACATACTTTCATTTAACCATGTCTCAGTGAGGGCAATTATATCGAAATCGTTAAAGTTAAGGAGTAAGTTGTTATAATAATTGTCCACTTTTGTGTTAAGACCTCTAACATTCTGATAATTTAAACACAATTTATTTTTACCGTTGATCTGCGTCTGCATATCATCGTTCGGCACTTGGTGGGCTATGTTTGAGGTGTTGCTGTTTTCTCCCCGGAAAAATCCTTGCGAAAGTAATACCTGCGCACCACTACTCCATGCGACCAGAAGCTTCCATCGTAAAGTTCCTCTTTCATCTCAAATTTAACAGACAAGCGAAAGGCTTTAGGCTTTAGTATCCTACCCGTTTGAAGTAATTTCTTCCAGAATAGGATCCGCGTCCTTGCACTTATCAGCAATATACTTTTCAATTTCTTCTTTCTTTAAACCTGGCAAAACCCGCCCAATAAAAATCCAAGCGCGTTTGAAGTAATTTCTTCCAGAATAGGATCCGCGTCCTTGCACTTATCAGCAATATACTTTTCAATTTCTTCTTTCTTTATACCTGGCAAAACCCGCCCAATAAAAATCCAAGCGCGTTTTGGTTTTCCTTTGAATGCTGAGTTATCGTCGTTGTTTACACCAAAAATTGATTTACGAGTATTATTTTCTTTTACTGGGAATCATACGCTTCTCGACTACTTTGTTTGTTATTAAACTGTGTAGAATTTACTAAAGCTGCTGCATTAGCATATTGAACTTTAGGTTTGGGAGCATTGTTATTGGTGAGTTGGGTGTTTCCATTCTTTACAATATATCACTAAAATTGTTGTTACTCCTTAATAATCGTTTCTCCTTTTCTACTTCATGTACATCTGCATTTACGTTTACGTTATCGTCTTTGATATCACTACGGGCGGCGCTAAGATTATCCAAACTGTTTTTTAGTTTTAAGTTATCAGCTTCAATTACGCGAATTTTATATTCTAGTAATTGATTTGTTTGCCTCAACTCGTGGAATAATTCTTTCAAATTATTGTAGGCCTCTATGGAAAAATCTATGACATAATTTTCCATATATTCTGCGTATAGATCTTGTAATAGCAATTGTGATCCACAGCATCTAACTTTTCTTGAACAACTATTATGATAATAAGCACCACATATACTGCACTGAATCCCTGATAGTCCGTCAGCCCGTTGCCAAAAAGTGTAATGATAGTATAACGTATGCTCACTGAGGTTTTAGCAGTTATAAATATAATGATCAACGAAAAAGCAAAATTAGCGCTTCCCTTTGGAACTTGCACTGGACAAGTTAATTGTTTATTGCAAAGATAAATCACGTTTCTTGATGATATTATAGCGTATGCCGAACATACCAAACGAAATTTCATTAATAAAAATTGAGCGGAAAATGATCGGCATACGTGTAGCGTGGTCCCTAAGGGTTAGTATGCGCCCTTAACTATGTTTGAGAAATAAGACATTTTGAATCATTGTATAACGTATGCCCTTTTGAAATTTAACTGTTTTTGGCATATAATGCACAATTATCGAGGGGCATGCCGTTCGCGGGGGTCTGACAATCTTCACACCTGTATACGTGTGTATAAATGTTAAGGTAATTGCGATAATAGTATAAAATTTAACTAATATTGCAAATTGACCAACAACATAGTGGTTTGTTGATTTAAGAAGGGCATACGTTTCTAGTGGAACACACCCTTAAAAAAACTTATTTAAGTGGTCAAAATTTCCGACAAATTTTCAACAATAGTATAACATATGCCATTATGATTTTTTTAAATATGCATCTGATTATGCAAGTTTGTTAATCGGCATACGAATCGATTGGAACATAAATGTTTTAATTTGATAAAAGAGTCCCCCGAATTTTCTAACAATGCAAAATGAATAAACATAAAATATTAATATGGATTAAAGGATTAATACCGACTAGAATGCATAACCTTCCGATTAAGACCACCCCCAATCAAAACTATTCTGCAAAAATTTAAAAATTTGCTTTTATTTTTATTTATCTCGAGAACACGTTATTGTACATGACTGAAATAAAAAACTTAATTACCAAAGTGAACCTAAACAATCCATTGGTGAACTTATTTTTTTCCGAAACTATCCGGAACCGGAGATCACTTTAATTTTTTAAATAGCAACATAGGTAGAGTTTGGTATGGTTTGATAGGTCTTTTAAAAACAGACAACATTTATTAAAATATTTTTTAATATTTTCCATAGTTTAGAATTTATTCGAAAATCAAAAAAAATTGTTAAAAAAAGTAAATAAAAATTATTGCATATTTTGAAGAATTTTATTCAAATCAAATCCAAATCAAATCAATTATTTTTAGAACCGCAAATACATATATGTACATTAATTCAAGTCACAAATTAAAATTAACGAATACTAAACTAACACTAGACTAAAATACAATATAATAAAATAAAAGCTTTAGATATGGTATACATATTACATATTTGTTACAGCTACTCTGAACTCATCGAGAAAGTATGGACAAATTTCAATTAATGTTTTTTTTTAATTTGCTTAAATTTATTTATACTAAGTTCCCTCAAATTTTTTGGTAACATATTATAGTCAATTGCTCTAGAATGTTGTGGAGATTTAACATGTGACCATAAGTTAAATTTGTTTATTTTTATGTTAGATTTCTGTCTGGTATCATAATTATGTGTATCTGATAGTTTAGGAAGATTTTTATATAGTTTGTGAATAATAACTAATTAAATTTTAAACTCTTTCTACAAATTCTAATGTTTTACCAACTTTAAATATCATACTCGTCCGTATTTCAACAAAATTCTTCAAAATATGCAATAATTTTTATTTACTTTTTTAAAAATCTTTGTTTTTGTTTTTGGAATAAATTGTAAACAATGGAAAATATTAAAAACATATTTTAATAAAAGTTGTTTGTTTTTGAAAGACCTATCAAACCATACGAAACTCGACCTATGTTGCTATTTAGAAAATTAAAGTGATCTCCGGTTCCGGATCGTTCCGGAAGAAAATAAGTTCATCAATGTATTGTTGGGGTTCACTTTGGTAATAAATTTTTTTCTTTCAGTGATGTGCGATAACGCATTCTCGAGATACATGGGTGGTACGGGTGGTCTGATATACCCTGTATAATCAGGGGGTTTTCTTTATCTGTCTAATGTGAATAATACTATATTATTCACTTCTAAAGTGAATAATAGTATACCGGGTGGAAATGAAAACCGGGTCACCTCTATAACTTTTTTATTTATGAATAGAAAAATTTTAAATTTGGCTATGTTCTATGGTTCAAAAAAACAAATTTTATGTGCATTTTTTATTTTCGAAATCACTTCCGGTTTCACCGGAAACACCATGAACTTTGTTTTTTTATATTTAACATCCCATATTTTTATTCATGGCTTAAAATACTTTTAAAAAAGAAGTATTTTTGAGATATTAGTTTTTATTTTTTGCGAAAAAAATTTTTTTTTAAAAAAAAAAGGTTTTCGAAGTCGGTGAAAATTACCAAAACTAATTCTCTAAATAATTCAAATACATAAAATAAATAATCGTTATAAAATCCTTTTTTTAAAAAGTCGAATGACCCGGCATCATTGCATTTAAAAAAAGTGAGATATTTGATAAAATCTTCATTAACTAAGTTTAAAAATTATTAGTTCAAAAACCACTTAAATTTTTTTTCAAATTACAATTTTATTTAGGTATTTGAATTACTTAGAATTAGTTTTGGTACTTTTCACCGACTTCGAAAACCTTTTTTTTTTTTTGAAAAAATTTTTCATTTTCATGGTGTTTCCGGTCAAACCGGAAGTGATTTCGAAAATAAAAAATGCACATAAAATTTGTTTTTTTGAACCATAGAACATAGCCAAATTTCAAATTTTTTTATTCATAAATAAAAAAGTTATCGAGGTGACCCGGTTTTCATTTCCACCCGGTATTATTCAACGAGCGAGGATGAATGAATTCCTCGCGAGTAGAATACTATACCTTTTCCACGACTTTTTTTTATTTTACGACAATTTTAGCAAAATTTATTAAGGTAATTTTTTGAATTTTTAACAATTCGATACGCTACGTCTATATTGCAATGTGAACTGAAAAGCCGTGTAGGAAAAGAAATGCGACTTTCTGATTGGTCCAAAATGCGTGTGGAAAGTAAAAGCGTGTAGAAAAGATAGGGTATATTGATAATGTATAGCATTACTTTTCGGAAAACAAACAAATAATATACGTATTATTCAATGGTCGTGGAAAAATTTTTTGTTGACTTAATTGTGTTGTATTAATTTGGTATAATGTTAATGTTTAGCCTTATAAATTTTATCATACTTTCAAATTGTAGTAATTTATTCGTGATTTCGGAATTCCGCTCGCCCTCTGGTGGAATTTTTTAAACTTGCAAAATGAGGTAACGACGGTAACGTCCCAAAGAAAAATTACGTTTAAATTATACATTGACGCTTATAAAAAGCGAAAATACCTGTTTTATTAGTTTCGTGAGCTAAAATTATTAAATCATAGGGTTTTTTGTAAATTATACACAAAATAAATAAATTTTTACCTCATTGGGAAAAGCTGTTTCTGTCAAAAGAGCGCTCCCTACAGGTAATCGAAATCGGGAATTCAAACACATAAACCTCTTTTATCGAATTAAAACATTTTTGTTCCAATCGATTCGTATGCCGTTCGAAAATCATGTATAATTTCATAAATGTTTAACAAAAATAACATTGGCATACGTTATACTATTAGTCGCAAATCGACTTAAAATTTTGAACTCCTTTTCACGTATGCCACCGGGTAAGACCTTTGCGAATCGTATGCCGATGATTTTAACAATTAATCTCATCGTAATGGATCATATATTACAAGGGCATACTTTAAACTATTATCGCAATTACCTTAACATTTATACACACGTATACAGGTGTGAAGATTGTCAGACCCCCACGAACGGTATGCCCTTCGATAATTGTGCATTATATGCCAAAAGCTGTTGAATTTCAAAAGGGCATACGTTATACAATGATTCTAAATGACGTATTTCTCAAACATAGTTAAGGGCGCATACTAACCCTTAGGGACCACGCTACACATATGCCGATCATTTTCCGCTGAATTTTTATTAATGAAATTTCGTTTGGTATGCTCGGCATACGCTATAATATCATCAAAAAACGTGATTTATTTTTGCAATAAACAATGAACTTATCCAGTGTAAGTTCCAAGGGGAAGCGCTAATTTTGCTTTTTCGTTGATCATTATATTTATAACTGCTAAAACCCTAGTGAGCATACGTTATACAACTTTATTTAATCTCGATCGCGCGCTCGGTTTAGAGCGTACTTAAATTCATTTAAACCTTACTTAATACTTAGTCCCCTCTTTGTTCCGAAATTTGATACTTCCTAGAAACAATAGTATTTTAAAATGTATTAAAATTTCCAATTTTCGGCTCGGTCAATGTTCATTAGGTGAGTTGACCATCTTCTTTTCTTCGGTTTATTAAAATTAAAGTGCAGTGTGTATAATTTCAAGCTACTATTTTCTAATAATAGTAGTTTTCTTTTTAGGGAAATTTTATTAAAACTTAAAGCACAGGATTAAATTAACTTAGTTTAAGTTCACAATTAGCACTAATCGCAAATAATGACGCTTTAATAGATTCGTGCATTCCTTCAAAACAAAAAAAATCAAACATTATTTAAATACAAACTTCAAAAATTCTCGCACCGTCCTAATAAGTTCAAAGACCTTTGATTTAACTTATAATTAATAAAAATAATGTTGTAATGGTAATCATATTTAGGCTGAGATAATTAAATATCTAATTATGTAGTAGAATATAGAATTATTTAAAGGAGTTTTAAAGTATTAGCGCAAGCTGCAATAAAACGCTTTGGAAGCGTCGAGCAAAACCTCGTCAGTATGTTTACGTCACCTCTTCCAAAACCGCGCCGCTCGACGCACCTCTCAACGCTCTCTCCACTATACCCAAGGCCTAACTGCTTTGTGTTATCAACTATTAGGGGGAACGTAACGCTATTGGTCCAATTTGCTGGCTTTAAACTGCACCCACTTGCTTCCTCGCCTCAAACCCCGCGCCAAGTAAGAAACTGTTTAACCGGCATAATAGCATCTTAAGTAAGCAATGACTTGACAACAAGTCTTCTTTAAACAAATGACGATTCATTAATTTTCAACATACAGACCTCAAACTAAAAAGAAAATTAATTTTTATAACACATACTTTGCGATTTCTTTAAACAATTCAGACCTTCAGCAAGCTTTGTGAAGTGAAATCTCGAATAAAAAATAGTTTTACTCTTAAACGAGTTTCCGAAGACTTGTACCATTTTTGTAAAGATTTAGTTGGGGATTATTCCTGCGATATTAAAAAAAAGTTGTACTAAAGAGAATGGCGGATGTCTCTCTATCGTTAACCCGTCAGAAAGAACTTTTCTTAATCTTTTAATAAAGTAGGATAAAATTACATTTTTCGGTTGAAGTAAACCCACATCGAAGCATTGCAAAGAGAGCTTTTTTCCAAATTGATCTAAGAAATCAGAAATATTGCAACATAAATTAAAAACACACTGTATTTTAAAAGACCCATGAATAAGAATTAATTTTATAAGGAAAACTACAAAAACGTTTCACGTCTTATATTTTTTTAATTATTTGGATATTTGAACCAAGAAATTAGAAGCTAGATGAGAGCAAAAACAACCATTCTTATGTAATATGTTATACTTAGAACGGAATTATATATGTCAACTATCGCAGCTGTTGTAACTTGCGACAAATCACCTTAAAAAAAATAAAACTTCATTTAATCGAAGTTTTGTAATTAATTAAAGAAGACACTTGCTTTTATTGTATCCTGTACATTAGAATAAAAGAAAATTAAAAGTATTCTCATTTTAGAATTAAAATCGTATGCTTAAATATTAAAAAAAATGCAAGTAATGATAGAGTTGGGTTTTGTCACTCGAATGGTAAAGCTTTTAAAGTTTGAAAATTGAACACAACTGGTGTTTTTTATTTCAATTGCATTTAATCCGTCCGTCAAATTGAAGGTAACTGATGACCAGTAGTTAAGTTCATTTGTGGTCTCTTACTTTCAAGCTTCAGTTTTATAATTGACAAATATGATTATGAACGAAGCCCTAAATTGTCGGTACAGAATGAAACTGCAGAATGAAATGCACGAGCATATTCGAATAAGTACGTTTCAAATTTAAATATCGATTTGATGCACATCACATCCCCGATCCGGGTGTCAGGCGGGAAATATCATTTATTTTTTAACGAGTTTAATTTTTGAACAAAGAAGTGGCATATTTCAGTGGAAAAATTACATTTATGAAATTTTTAATATACGGGGTAATTCAAATTTATGTTAAAATCTCTCGGGTGGTGATTTCTTGAATAAAAATAAGAAAAATATTCCCATAAACATGGGTCCAGAAATGCTTTGTTAGGGAGATATTTCAACTCAAAGGGAGACGCAAGAAATGTTATTTTTGTTAATAAAAAAGTTATTATAAGAGATATTGTTCTTCATTTTCTTATAAATCCGGATTTTATTCCACTACGTTGGGTGCTCAAATTTTTATTTTTAGTCACAAAGTAGGCGTGGCAATTGCCTAACTGTGATTTTCCACAAAATTTGAAATTTCAGTACCTGACGTAGTGGAATAAAATCTGCATTTACAAGAAAACGAAGAACATTGGTGACATGAGTCAGGAGACCTTTTCTGTGGAGTAATGAACAGGGATTATTTTAGTAAAGTTAACATCTCCAAAAAGTTGGGCTTAAAATAATGGTAGTCATCCTCGATTTTTCCATCCCTGAAAACTTTTTTAAACTCTATTAATGGACTAGAACATGCACCCTAATACCAGAAAACAATTCCCAAACTTTCAAAGTAATAGCTCTTATAATACCTTTTTTATTACCAAAAATAAAATTTCTGTCCCTCTTTGAGTTGAAATATCTCCCCAATGAAGCACCCAAGTAGTATTTTTGGGCATATTTGCGTAAATTTGAAGTTATTGTGCCCTAATAGAAATACTTTTTTACGACTTAATATTCACGTATTATTAACGTAAGTGGGGAAATTTGAGGTCGTCTCGAAGTAACTTTTCCCTGAAGGACGACTTATAAGGAAATTACCTACAAGTAACTTACTTCGAATTTACCGACAGACTTCGTAAAATTTACTACAAATTTTCCTATTATTTCCCAGTTCATTATGGCTTCAAATCATTCTAACCTGAAACGAATTTGTCTTCACGTATAACTAATTCATCAAGTGCTACCAACATCTTTAACATTCAGGCAAAGTCTACAAAGTAAAAATTACTTATTTAGTTGTTATAAAATGGAAGACAGAGTCCCTGATTAATATTATAAGTTGTAGTTGTGATGAGTTTGATGTAATATTAATTATATCATATCATATCATAATCATATTATTATTTTGGTTGCGATTAAGTTTTTACTGTGAATTATTTATAAAATAAGTTGAGAAACGGAAGGTGCCCCAGAAACAGTTTTGTTTAACAATTTATTTTTGTAATTGTTTACTTTTTTGTTACCTAGATTTAAGGTTTTATTTATAATTTATGATTTAATTATCTAGTAAGGACCAAATGTTTTCTCATTTTTATCTAAATTATTTTTATTTTAGTAAAAAACATTATAAAAATAAAATAATTTTAACATAACCTAGCTTTTTATAATCATAAAAATTAATCATTTAAAAAAATCACATTCATAGTTAGTTAGTTAATTTTGCCTACAAAGTAATTTTCCTGAGTGCGTCGTATAAATGCCTTTAATATTTGACTTTAAAGTGTTTTTCCTTAAATTGGACAATTTTCCATTCTTTTAACGTTAAGTTTGAATGTCCAAAATAATTATTAAGTAGTGCTGGGATTTTGGCTTTTAAGGACAAGATTGGTAAAAATAATGAATTCACATTAAAAGCTGACCGGTTTCGGTATTTATTTCTGTACCATCATCAGAGCTACAAAACAATAAAATTATCAATCAAAACGAAAATTCACAATCATCTTTAACAATTAACAAATCACTAACAAAATTATACACAACATATTTCTTTTTTTATATTAAAAAAAAATTAAAAAGAAAACTCTAAAATTCAAATTTCAAAAAATTTAAAAAATTTACAAAAATTTCTCAACAAATTTAGAAAATTTAAAAATCCAAAAAAATTGAAACGATTAAAAACAAAAAAATTAAACATTTTTCAATATCAACGTGAATATAGAAAATTATCAATTTTATCATCAATTACTGAATTCAAACAATGCTTAAAATGAAAAAAATAGGGTTAAATGTGTGGTTTTTACCTTTAATGTAATGTATCATTATTCAAGTCATCAAATTCAAAAATATGAGTTACCAATCTTGTCCTTAATAGCCAAAATCCCAGCACTACTTAATTTACTTTTAACTTTAAAAGTTTTTTGCCGCATACAAGGTAAGTTGCCTTTAAAGTAAGGGTCACATGATCAACAAACAGCATTACAGTGACGTCTTAAAAGAACGTTCATAACCTTAAAATTACCTGAACACGTTCTTTATAAATTATCTCGCGGGTATGTAATTTCTTAATATCATCATATTCAAATATATATTATATATAAAATACGAAATTACTCATTAATAATGATTAGTCTTGTTCGTCGATTGGTAATATTATGTACAGTTTATACAGTTTCTTTGAGTATATAATGTATAATAGTAGTATTATTTTAGAATCTAGAAACAAAAATGCCATCCTGGAGTATCGTAGCAGTATTAAAAAAGTGGGGAGGAACCACAAAATGTTACATCTCAAGTGCCCAAGTTTGTGAATAAACAAAGAAAAATCAATTGTATTTTGGCCGAAAAATTACCAAACCAGGCACCGGAAGGACGGAGATTCGATTACAAAATCTGATTGGGAGAGATTTAAGTGCATAGTTAAAAAAGAAAACATTGATACATTTGATGAAGCGATTTTGTGGGAACAAGAGTTTTTGGAGGTCACTGACACAGAATCAGAACAAAAGTATTTCATTTACTTATTTATTTTATTTAAATTTGTTTCAAAAACTAAACAGACAACTGTAGAAACAATGAGTGGTGATACTTCACCAAGAGGTACTGATTTTGATCATTTATTTGAGTCTAAAAACTGTACAAATGAAAATAAAGTAAATATTTTATCCGATATTAATTACCCCAATTCATCATGTTACCAAAACGAAAACATTGTTACGGTACCACAAGCTGAACCAGAAGTTGTACCAGTAGATATAAGTTTTATAAGGCTTTCCCTACAAAACATCGAAGATACGTTAAAGTTAAACTCCGTACCAGTGTTGTCCGGGACATTTTCATATCAAAACGAAGCACATGACGTAATAATGCTTAAGGATTTTGAAAATAAATTTGTTTTTCCAATTGAAACAATCGGTGAACTTTAAGATTTGGATAAAGAAATTTCAATGAGTGAAAAGTATAAAGAATATTTTATTAAAACATTTTCAAGAGTAGGCGGTACCGAAGGAACAAAAACGGATACAAGATTGCATGGCCATTAGCTGAAGAACTTTTTACAAAAAAGTTACTCACAGGAGTTTCCTGGACAGGTTGACAGGTAAAATATTATACATTATAAATTGTATGAAAATTAATACATAATTTATTTTAGGTATATCGAGAACCAAAGAAATACAAAAAAAGTTTGCCTTCCAAATCTTAGACAATTTTGTCATAAATAATAATATACGCGAATTTAAAACCACAAACGAAAAAAATTGCATCTCTGATCATAACATAATTACGAAAACATTGTTACGGTACCACAAGCTGAACCAGAAGTTGTACCAGTAGATATAAGTTTTATAAGGCTTTCCCTACAATACATCGAAGATACGTTAAAGTTAAACTCCGTACCAGTGTTGTCCGGGACAGGACAGACAATTTATCAAATACTTGCGCAATAGCCAACCAATCATTTTACTGTGAGCCCATTACACAAGTTGGTCTTTACAACTTCTACAAACTAGTAGAATCCAATAACTTACTTTCAATAAACGATTTAAGCATAAGCACCGAAGACAAATTTGAACTTCTTTTAAACATAATAGCCGACTGTGCTAATTTAGCTTTTCCAACGAAAAAAATAATAGTAAGAAATAATAAAATAAATTGGTTTAATGGCGAACTTAATCGTGCAAGGGAAGAGTTAAAACATTTAAATGATATTTTGCAAAAAAACCCAAGTGAAAATTTAAAAAGAACCCTAAAAGAAAAAAGAAATCTTTATCGGAAGAATATAAAGATAGCAAAACAAGCAGCCAATGACAAGTTCTTAAACAATCAAAATCACTCACCTGCCGCCGTATGGAATTTAATAAAGTCCACAACACAATCTAAGCAAACAAAAAATTCTGATACCTCAATATCATCTCAGGAATTTAATACCTACTTTACCACGATTGCCGAAAACCTTCACAAAAACATACCAAACACAAATATTAACCCCATTGACATGTGCTCGTCAACTTCTTCTAAACAAGAAGCAGTTTTCCAATTCTCAACAGTAACTTTCAACGAGATCAGGAAAATTCTGGACTCTTAAGTAATAAAAAATCAAAAGACTATTACGGACTTAATGCAAATAGGCTAAAATCAATAAAAAACCTGATTATATTTCCGCTAACCAACATCATAAATCAATGTATTAAGGAGGGTATATTCCCAAAATGTCTTAAAATTTCAAAGGTCACTCCAATTTATAAAAATAAAGGCGCTATAAACGAGCCTAACAGCTATCGCCCAATCTCAATAATCCCGATCCTATCGAAGGTATTTGAATCAATTTTAAAAATACAACTAACCAACTTTTTCGAATCTAACAATATTTTTTACAAAGAACAATTCGGTTTCAGAACTGGGAAAAATACGTCAGGGGCAATATTATCTCTAATTAACTCTGTCACATCGGCATTAGAAGCAGGGGAAGCTGCAGGTGCTCATTTCTGCGACTTAACCAAAGCCTTTGACTGCGTTCCTATAGAAACTCTCATTGAAAAACTTGATAAATACAATTTAGAAAAAAATAGCTTAAACCTGTTAAAATCCTACCTATCGGATCGTCAACAAGTAGTAAAATACAATGAATGTTCTTCTACACTTGCGAAAGTAGATCACGGGGTACCGCAAGGGTCGGTTTTGGGACCTATCCTCTTTTTAATCTTCATAAACGATCTACCAGAAAACATTAGCGCAAGTAAACCGATTCTCTTCGCTGACGATACAACCCTGTTCGCATCAGCAGACGACGTACAGTCATTGGACGTTATCCTGGAGGAAGCGCAGTCACAGGCTGATCACTGGTTTTGTGTAAATAAGTTAACCTTAAATAGGGATAAAACAGAAAAAATTAAATTTACACTTAAAAAATCCAGTAGTAACATCAATTACTCAATTAAATTCCTAGGTGTCCACCTAGATTCTCATTTAACTTGGGAGTACCACATCCAAGAAACCTGCAATAAAATATCAAAAAACATATTCGCTATTCGCAAATTACGCGACCAAGTCTCAAAAAATGTCGTATGGAGTGCATACCATAGTCTAATCTATTCACACCTTAATTACTCAATTATGTCATGGGGACACTCCTCGCATGCTGAACGATGCTTTAGATTGCAGCGACGTGTGATGCGCGTCATTACTGGTTTGAAGTATAGAGACGATGTAAGACTTAAATTTATTGAAAATAAAATACTAATGGCCGATCTCACCGACACGACTTAAAATTTAAGAACTAGTTTAATGTCTAAATTGACAGGAACACAATGCAAAATCTGTCAATTCAAAATTTAAGTACTACTTAGGGGCCTAAGTCGTGTCGGTGAGATCGGCCATTACTCTACCAAGTATCTATATTTACCGATGTCTTATACACGTCAAAGAAACTAATGAAAATTACAACAAGAGAAACGACATACATTCTTACTCTACTAGAACAAATGAAAAATTAAATGTACAATTTTTAAGATTATGTAAATCTAGGTACTCGGTCAATTACTACGGGCCTACTTTTTATAACAAACTACCTCAAAATGTAACAGACTTGGAAATAAATAAATATAAATTAGCTGTGAAAGATCTTCTACTCTCAACGGCATTTTACTCAATTAATGAGTTTTTAAACTGTAAATTTTAAATCGCATTTTAAAAAATTATACTGTTATGGTAATGTAGCAACGTGTACTTGTTTGTATTTTTTGTGACATGTGTAAGATACTTGTATTTTGTATTATTAGCACCAATAAATGATTATTATTATTATTATTATTATTATTAGAGAGTCTATTAAAGGCCTTTTATGAAATAATTTTCTTGGCAGATAATCATTGGTCTGTTGAAGACAATATAGATTTTTTTAAGAACAAAATTTTAAAACCTTCAAAGCAAAGATCTGCTGCTTTCGATAAGAAAATATTATTAAAGAAGAATGACAAGAGTATTGAAATAACTTATTGGAACAACAACTGGACGAAGATCAAGATCCACTTTTGATAAGTCCAGAATAAAAATGCATTAGCATATTAACTTATGATTTTTTTAGAGTTCATCTGTGTTTATTTTTTATTAATCTCAGGATGAGATATTTATGTTTTTCTATAATATTATTTCTAAAGACTTACAATAACATTGAATAGGAATGTGATATTTTTTTTTTAATTTATAGTAAGTAATGAATTTAATTTGTGTTAATTATACATATCATTGGAACGTTCCATCCTTGTATATGGTAATTTAATTGTTAGGAAATATAAGATACTCCATATAAAAAATAAAAAAAGGTTTACTTTGGCAACATGTTTCGAACCACTTTCTTGGGCCATCCTCAGGCAAAAACTACAATCAAAATATAAACAAAAATTACAATCAATTTTTTTAAAAAACTACATTAATTAAATAAATTAACAATGGGCATTAGCCAGTTATATTAAAATTGGAATATGAGAATATTAAAATTAATCTTACTAGTCAATGTCAATCAATAAAATCACTATCCATATATTAATTATACTATTCATTAAGAAATATTAAAAAAGTTATATTAATAGAAGCGTTGAAGATAACTTAGAATCATTCGTTAGATTTACAAAATCACGTTTCTAGTTTTTAGGTTACGGTTAAATTTTTATCGTGATGAATTTATGTTGGTACTATACATGTCAATTGGTGTTATAATTATACAGGGTGAAAGAAGTTTATAGTGTGGAAATAAATTGTTTAAAATGATTTAGGCTAACATACTCTTTTATAACTGCTTAATTTATGTTAATATTTTAATTAATGTTTAGAACTTAATAGATTTAAATATGGGAGTAAAGTTTAGTTGAAATTGATCATTTAGTAAGTGTTGTTGTGGGTTTTTGTTAATCTTTTCTATTTCGAGTGCTTCTAGTAAAGTTAATTTGAAGCCTTTCTTTTCTTTATGTAATGTTTTAGTTTTTTCTGGGTTGATGTTGTGGTTGTTATCATAGAGGTGTTTTCCGAAGTTCGACGATGTTTTGTTGTTTAAGTGTTCTTTGATGCGTGTGTTGATTTTTCTTCCGGTTTCACCAATATAAGTAGCATTACATTGTTTGCATGAGATTTGATATACTCCACTATTATCTAGATCTTTTATTTTTTCCTTGGTGTTGTTAAGAATGTTTATTAGTTTGTTATTAGTTTTGTGTACGCTAGTGATGTTGTGATTTTTGAATAATTTTTTAAGTCGGTTGTTTATGTTTCCTTGATATGTGAAGGATTTGTAAATTGTGTCGTTGTCAATGTCTGGTGATGTTAGGTTAGGGAATAATGTTTTCTTAGTGAGTGTTTGCTCTTTTTTATTAATTAGTTTAGTAATGATATCTATTGGAAATTTATTGTTCGTAGCAAGTTGTTTGATAGTGTGTAGTTCAATGTCTCGTCTGGTTTGGGTAAGTGGACGAGACATTAATTAATAAAATAGAAGAAACACTTTTTACCTTTATAGTTGATACGCAAATTTCTTAACCAAAAATTACGTTCTTAGTGCCTATTAAGAAAAATTGCCTTCCTTAGGAGAAAAGACCATATTTAATACAATTTTAATATAAAGTAACTTGTCCTTTAAAGTCAATAAAAGGTTAATTTGGACTAAATTTTCCTTCTAATTTTGCTTCTAAGACGCTCTTCCTTTAAAGGCAAAATAAAGTCAGAAGTTAAAGTAATTTGACTTTTAAAAATCCCTGTTGTCGACTTTGAAAATTAATTTCGTAAAAGTAATAACATAGTTGAAATAGTAGTCATTTTAACGTATTATTTTATCTTATAGTTTAAATGTCCTTAAAGTAAATCTTCCTTAGTGTGTGCCCAGTTCTATGCCTTTAAAGTTGTAATAGAAGACAATATTACGTTAAATTTCCCTATTTAGGATGAAGCTACTTGAATACAAAATATTTTCGTCAACTAACTCAGTCCAAGTCTATCAAAAGCGGCTAATTCACAACTCTATTGATGACTTAATTACTGTAAATAAAATTATCTATTACGTACCAAGAACAGTTTCTAGATTTTGTCGAACGTTTACTTATGAAATTCCAAATTCACATCATCATTTCAATTCACCACTACACAAAATCCTCAAATCTTATCATGAAGAGGATAGCCGGTGTAATTTGGGTACAGGCGATTTTAATGTAAATTTTTGTCGATTTCAAAGACAAAGTACGGCCATACCAATCAAAAAAATCAAAATCGGTTTTCTTATATCTTTTCCAGACATTTAAGAGAATGTCGAGATTCCCCTTTTTTACATATTTATCAACACCTGTTTATAAATATGTAAGTTAACTTAAGGTTTCGACCTACATCCTGGGTATCATTGTAATCGGAAAAAATCCTTTAGCTAAATAGGCGGTGGCCCCGCTATCATGCTATTTGAAGAAATAAAGATACATGTTTGCAAAAAAAATATAAAAATTAATTTCTCAAAAACGACCGAATGAATTTAATAATTTACTACTTATTTTACCTATTCAAATTATTTAAGAGAAGTATTAATGGATTTTATTAAAAAAAATCAAAAATTTTATTTGAAAGATCAGAAAAAAACATTTTTTGTCACAAACATACTTGGAACTTACCAATGTTTAATAATAAATACAAAAAATAGGGTGTTACAATTAAAATAAGAAAGTTGATGTCATTTCCGGTGAAACCGGAAGTGAAATTGAATTTTTTTAGTTCAATAAATGCGTTTTTTTCTTATTCCAGATTAAAATTTCAAATTTATATTTTCATTAATAAAGAAATTACAGGGGTGGCCTTAGTTTCGTGGACACCTGATATATTTGAAAAACAAAAATTTGTTTCAAAAACCAACAAAGATATAAGATATCCAGCGAAAAAGTTATATTTTTATATAAGTTCTTTATCGCTTTGCGAATTTTTAGTTTCTGTCGGTTTTTAAAGTGTTCGTAATTAAATTTTAATTTCGCTTTTTTCGATTTTTTCGATTTTGCGCCCCCTTGATTCGTGCGCCTAGAGCAGTCTGCTACAACTGCTCCACAGTAGCTACGCCACTGTATTTTGGCTTGAAAAAATATTCTGAATTTCGGGTTTTAACTGGTTTCTTACGTCAAAACTATTTCTAACAAATCAACGATCAGTTAAAACTAGTTTTGACTAAAACTCTGAGTTAAAACCTGAAATAATGTTGAAGATTCAATTTATTCGGGTTTTTACAAATGTAGTTAGTTAGATCGCGTATTAACTAGTTAAAACTAGTTTGAACAAACGTCTTTAGTTACTTCTAGTTTTGACTAGTTAAAACTAGTGTTTACTGATTTCGGGTTTTAACGGTAACACCTATAATAAACAGGTTAGGGAATCTCCCATATTAAAAGTTTTTTCCCTAAGTTCGCGAGGACCCCTACGTGATGGCGCTGCTTTATTAGTTTTTAGGCAACTTTTTTTACAAAACCTTACTCCTCTAGGCTTCCCCTTAATCAAAAAATATAAAATAGATAAATCTTACGATCATTTGGATAAATTAATCAAGTATTCAAAAGTAAAAAAAATCCATTACATTTTGAATTGTTTCTTTAATTATCTTGACTTTGCATTATTTTAAAAAATTATAATTTTTATACATAGTAGTCTTTAGAAGTAATGTCACCGTAATACTTCTATTTTTAACTTCTTATTAGGGCCCGATACACAACCAATAGTGGATGTTTACCAAGAATAATTTCTGACTTGGAACTTGAACAAGTGATTTGTAACTGTTGTGAAAATAAAATATCCCAAGTACCCTTGAACTCTTCAAACAGCACCAGCACAAGACCTCAAAATTATTTTATTTTTGAAATTAAATATTAAATGTTTTGTAAGTGTCCATTAAATGTACTCATATAAAGAAGCATAAATAAATATTAACCATTTAATTATTTCTTTTCGTTCAAATAGTTAAAAGTTAAAGTGCAGAAAAATGTTTACTTTTTATTAAATATTCTAAACGATAATATTTATTAAAAAGGAAATATTAAGTAAATAAATTTTCAAATGTATAAGATTATATTACAAAATATTTAAATTTCCCGCCGTTTAAACATCAAAGTTGTGGGGGAACCCTTTCAGATGGCGCTATTTTTGCTGTCCGAAAATTTTGTATCTCAGTTAGCTATCTATTTTATCTATGAAAATAAAGAAGTTTCAGTCATATTTTGAAAATGGCACTTTTTGGTTTGTTCAAGGTGGCGCCGAAACTATGCAAAATTCAACTGTTTTGTCAAGGAATTATTATTGAACATACAAATATGCATTACTTTGTCCATTTAACCGACTTTCTATGTCCAGTAATAAGAAAGATATATTTTATATACAGGGTGAGTCAGATTTTTAATATCCTGCATATTTAACAAATTAAACGAAAAAACATAAGCAAACAAGTGTCAAATGGTTTCTTAAATTATAGAAAAATTAAAGCATTACCATCACCCTTAATATGGGTAAGGGTAGAGGCAATTATGAATTTTAAATGGAAACTTGTAACTTTTGCATTTTTCGTTTCGCTTGTTAAAAATAATCAACTTTTTTAGGTTATGTATTTTCCTTAATTTAAAAAATAAAAAAAAGTTGATTATTTTTAACGAATAAAGCGATAATAACTGCAAAAAAGAGATTCTATTTAAAAAAATCTGTCTTGCCCATTTGCCGATGATGGTAACGATTTTTACCTTTAAGAGATCAATGATCACTTGTTTGGATATTTTTTTTTTCGTTTAATTTGTTAATTATGCAAGATATTACATAAATATTTTAATCAAAGTTGTTTCTTTTTAAAAGACCTTTCCAGCGATACCATACCCGAGCTATGTTTCCATTTGAAATTTCAAAGTAACTTCTGGGCACAGTCGGTTTGTTCCGGAAAATAATAAGTGCACCAAGGAATATATACTTTGAAATTTCAAAAGGCAACATAGGTCGAGTGTGGTATCGTTGGAAAGTTGTTTGGCACATGAAAGAACACCTCGCGTATAGAGACCGCCCCGCGAGCTCAGAGAATAAGACTAGTCTTAACAATAACATGTGTGTCCAAACGCTATGAGCCAAAACGAAACGTCAGCTTGCACGCTCGCAATACATAATACATTACGGGCGGTCGCTCTATGTGAGGCGTGAGTTAAGATCCCCGAAACGCGATGTGTATTTTTGAAAAGGATTTCAAAAGCGTTTATTTAGGTCAAAACAATGAGTGAATAAACCGAGAGCGATTTGAGCATGTAATATTATTACTGCCTACTAAATACAAATTCGATTTCTTATATATGATTTTAAATACTGACTATTATTATTAAATATTACTGCATGCTGTGGTATTTGGCGACATATAACTCTTCCCTCCTTAAGTTGAAAAGCCGGGGGCTATACGGGGTGCTGCAACGATTCCAATTTCCAGCTGTCTACGGCGTTGTGTGCCGTGCCGAGTCTAACAGGGAATAATCGTGGATTGTTCTGGATTTTCTCGATCATGGTTGATTCGAGATTCGATGTAGCAGGGGTGTAGCATTTGTAAAAACAAGGTGACGTAAATTTCTCAGTGCCACTTTTCTGGTTTTATTTCATTGGTCAATCACCTCGGCTGTGTGATCTGCGTTTATTTTGAGGAGTTCCAGTGGTCCCTCGAATTTGTTAGTTAGATTGCTCCGGTTATTGCTACGCACATTTTCGTAAACTATTTGTCCCAAACTACAGACTGCCTGGCCATCTTTGTTTTCGTTATATGTGCCTGTACGTATTCTTGGTAGCACTGATGGGTAAAATCCAGATCAAAAGGATTTTTCGTATCGAGATGCCCAAATACTACGGTGTTCGATAAGTGTAGAGTGGAATCTTTCTATTATTCCATTTGATTCCGGGTTATGTGGGGTGATAAAATGTGTTTTTATTTTATGCAACTCCAACATTTGTTTTATTGTATCGTTTGTAAATTTCGTTCCATTGTCCAGCGTTATTCCCTCTGGGATGCCATACAAGGGCAACTGTTGATGTGATTTGATACTGTTTGTTTCATCTCTGGCCAATAGTATTTTATTTGTAAACGCTTCAGGGTTTCGTTGATGCCTCGATGATTTGTCTTGCCTTCGTGGTAACACCTGATTAAATACGTTTGTTCATCCTTGTCTCTTATCACTAATGATTTTTTGTACATCTTATAATTTTGGCTCCCTTGTTGTTAAAATGACCTATATAAATCCTGCTAATGGACTTGTAAATTTCTTCATCGCAGTATATACAGGATGACCCAACTAAGAGTTCCCACCCAGATTATTTCTAAAACCAATAGTTTTTGAAAAAAACCCTGAAACCGGTCAATTTTTATTTGGCGGGGGACCAATTTTTATGGTAACGCAAGGGACAACCACTCGTCCAGTCATGCAGGGAACCTACCCCTTTAGAAATCTTAAATGGCAAGTGGTACATCATTGTAAAGTTCCTACTATTCTCTATTCAGGTGTCATATTTTTTTTTAATTTGATGCAATATTTGAGAAGTTGTAACATTTTCACGTTAGACATCTAAAACGCGTTTTTAACAGGTAACAATAATAATAAATACAACCATACGTTGGTTCCCCACTAAATAACAATTGATTAGTTTCAGGCTATTTTTGAAAAATTACTTGTTTTCATAATAACCTGGGTGGGAACTAAAAGTATTTTGAAAAAAGACTCTGAAACCGGTCAATCCTTATTAAATGGGGAATCAAAGTATGATTGTAATTATTTTAACAAAATCAAGCTTTAAAACCCTTTTTAGCACATGTCACCTGTTAAAAACACGTTTTACATGTCTATAGCCTAGTGTCCACTTGAGACTTAATAGTCTCGAGAGTAGTCTCTCGTAAACATGTCTCCACTTTTCTGGTTTGGTTGGAAAAGCTGAGACCACATGTCGAAACTGTTTCAATATAAATACTTTGTGTTTTTAAGCGGACTGCGTTTTGTTGAATTTCAACTCGATACGGAATTTTCCTGGTCTCAAGACTAAAGTCACTTTCGAGTTTCCGACAACTATCTCGATACTCCAAGTGATCTCAAATGGACATCCCCTTGAGACCAATCTCGAGACTTTCTCTCGAGATTTTATCTCAAATGAACACTTACCTTAACGTGAAAATGCTATAACTTCTCAAATAGTCCATCAATTTAAAAGAATTATGACTCTTGTATTTTATACAAGAGTCATAATTCTTATTTTTTAAATAATAGGAGCTTTACAATGATGTATCATTCGACCCCTATTGCCATTTAGGATTTCTGAAGGGGTATTTTCCCTGCATAACTGGGTGAGGGGTTGTCTCCTGCGTTACGATAAAAATTGGTCCCCCACCAAATAAAAATTGACCGGTTTCAGGGTTTTTTTCAAAAATTATTGGTTTTCGAAATAGTTGGGCCACCCTGTATAAAATGTTTTATTTTCGCTCATGTATTCTCGTATTAATGTTAAGATGTGATCCTCTTTCTGATGGTTTGGTAATTGCACGTAAATTAATGTCTTCGCTTGAAATTTCTCCACCGTAACATCAAAAATATCTGAAAGAACCTCTTGTATGTGTACCTGATTTTGTTTAGAATCTATTGCCTCTTCTAGGATAGGGATGCCCACATTTGGTTCCGCTGTCTCCGTTGATTGTACAGTAAATATCTCGCCATCTGTTTCCATCTCCACGATCCTCATGTTTTCTTGGCCGTTTAGATTCTGTATCACTTGTTGTGGACTTGGTGTCTGTAGTTTGAGGGCCCTTCAATTTCTGCTATTAATTGGTCCAATTCCTTGTCGGGGTTCACGGCTACGGACTCTGATTTAAGTGCATTTATTTGTATTCGTGATAACGCGTCTGCGTTTGAATTTTGTTTTCCTGGTTTGTAAATTACTTCAAAGTCATGTTCTTGTAATCTTAGTCGCCATCTTGTCAACTTGGAATTCGGTTATTTCAAGTTAAACAGCCATGTTAGTGCCTTGCGATGCGTATAAATTTTAAACTTTTGTCCGAAGAGGTATGGCCTGAAATATTTTACAGCCCATACAATGGCAAGTAGCTTCATTTCAGTTGTGCTGTATTTACATTCGGTTCCTGATAGGTTGCGGGATGCATAAGCAATTGGTTTATCCCTACCTATTTCACCTTGCGAAAGTACTGCTCCTAGTGCGACATTGGATGCATCAGTTGTCAGGATGATTAGTTTTGTGAAGTCCGGATATTTCAGAATTGGGTCATTTGTTAATATTTGTTAACATTGATTAAAGCAGTTTGTATACTCCGGTGTCATGGTGATTTTCGCTCCATTTTTCAGTAATTTGGTCATTGGTTTCGTTAGTTGTGCGAAGTTTTTGATGAAGCGTCTGTAATACCCTAAAAGTCCTAGGAAACGCTTAATTTCGGTGTTTGTTTTTGGAATTTAAGACGACATTAATTTTCTCCGGGTTTGGTTTTACTCCATCCGGGATTATTAAATGGCCCAAATATGCCACTTCCTTTCTTAGGAATTTTGACTTATTTAGTTGAACTTTTTGATTTGCTTCCCTTAATCTGTCAAAAACTTTCCTGAGATGATCTAGATGTGCTTGTAGGGATACTGAATAAATTATTATATCATCCAGATATACTAGGCAGTGTTCAATTTGTAGGCCTCTTAGTACATTATCCATCACCCTCTGGAAAGTTGCGGAGGCGTTTTTGAGCCCAAAGGGCATCCGTTTGAACTCTTAGTGCCTTGTTCCGTGGAGAATGCTATTTTCGGTACATCTCTTGGATCTATCTCGATCTGGTGGTAGCCTGAAGCCAGGTCCAATGTTGTGAATAATTGGCTCCTTCCTAGCTTATCGAAGATGTCTTTAATGTTTGGTAAGGGATATTTATCGTCGATGGTTTTTTCATTGAGGCGTCGATAATCAATGACCATCCTCCTTTTCCTCTTACCAGTGGCATCCAATTTTTTTGGTACTATGTGTACAGGGCATGACCATGGGGATATGCTTGGTTGAATTATTCCTTGTTTCAGCAGTGTTTTTACTTGATTTGAGATCTCTTGTTTCTGAATCGGGGCTTGTCTGTAACCTTTTGTATATATTGATGTTTAGTCTTTCAGATGAAGTTTATGTTGTTTTATAGGATTTTGTTCTTCGCCATTCATATGTTGTAACCTTAATTTTGACAAATTTGTCAGCTGTTCTCGCTTAAGGATGTGAAGTTCTTGCTCATCGAATTCATCTGTGTCCATAAGTTCGTAATTATTTAATTCATTTATGTTGAACGGTTCAATATTCATCGGTGTTTTTATTTCCAAGTTCACGACCTTGTCCGTTGCGTTAATTGCTGTAGTAATCGCATAATTTTTTTTTGCAGGCATTTCTGCACCGCACGGGAATTTTTTGTAAGTCATTAATCCTGTGCCGGCGTTTAGTGTTACGGGTACCTTGACCACTGTGTTGCACCGAGGTTGCAGCGTCAGCTGATAACACACATTTTTTCTTCCGTTCGTTGAACCTGAAATATTTGTGTCATCGTCGTTGTAGTAAATAGGAATTTCTGCATGTTTTGTTTTAAGCGATTTTGATCAGAAGTCGATGTTTGCTTCCAAAGATTTAAGTAGATCCATTCCAATCAGGCCATCATATTTTTTGTTGAAATCAAATATGTAAAATTTATGACTTGCTTTTATTCTCCTCCGGGTAGTAGTCAAAGTTCTCATTTTCTTCTACCTCCGGTTCCTCTTGATAGAAAAGTTCTTCTGAAGTCCATTTTCGGTTTTGTTGTTGAGGGGGTTGATTCCTTGTTGATTGTCTGGAAACACGTGTATGTCTTGAGCTGGTGTCCATTGGCTCGGGCATGTTTCGTTGGGGATTCATTCTTGGTGCAAATTGTTTGGAATTTTGTGCAAAATTATATCTGCCATGAGTGTAGTATGCAGGGCGGATATTTGCAAAGGGGTTGGGCCTTGTAAAATTAAATTTTTGTGAATTATCAAAGTTGGTATTAAATTGCGGAAAAGACATTTGTGGTCGATTAAAAGTCGTTTGATGGTGTGGCCTTGTAAATTGTCCTGCAGCAGATGGGCTCATTTTTGGTAAGGGGCGGAAATTACGATGATCGTTTAGTGGTGTATTCCTGTTGAGCGTATAATTGAAGTTTTCCTCTTCGATGACAAGGCTCATCGCCTTTTCAAGGCTATCTGGTCGTTGTGTTCGGATGACGTTTCTTAGTCCTTCAGGTAAACCTCGTAGATACGTTTGAAGTGATACATCGTCGTAAATTTTAGATTTAATAGCCCTTGTGTGTGCATCTGGCTCAGATAGTTTCAATTTGGTGAGAAGAAGTCCTCTCACGTCCTGACATCTCATGCCGAATTTGTATGGTGGTTCGCCCTTTTGAGGTCTTAAATCTTGAAGAGACATATTTCGTCTCTTTGGTCACCGAAGTAGTTCTGTAGAAGGATTTTAGTTCGCACCAGTTTCTGTTCTCTTCTCGGCTTCCTATTAGTAATAGGGCTCGACCTTCCAGTTTGGAAATAATTACTCGTAGGAGATATTCGTTTATTGGATCTCTTGGATTTGCAGTGTTGCAGAAGGTTTCCAAAAGGTATTCACAAGCGGCTAAAAATATTGGTAGTGTTGCTGGTTCTCCGTCGTACTTAGGGATTATGGTTTCATGTAACGTCTGCTACGGTTATGTTGCGGTTTGATGCGTTTGGTGTAGTCATATTAGTATTTTCGTTATGCAGATTCAAATTATTTACCACAAGACTTACTAATTCGCCTTCGTTTATCATAAATTTAAGTTTGTAATCGTATTTAGGGAAAAATAATAAATGCTGGGAAAATGAAAAAAGGAACGAGTCTTACGCTAATAGAAGTAGGCAAAATTTCATCCTCCTTCCGGTTGTTGGTTGCAGAATTTGATGCAGGTTGATACTGAGCTTGAAGCACAAGTTTTTCGTTGATAGCCGGTGAATCGTTGAAACGAACGTTTTGGAAATTTTTTTATTTCACTAACTCCGACTATCCTACCGACTGCGCCAGTTAAGATCCCTGAAACGCGATGTGCCTTTTTAAAAAGGATTTCAAAAGCGTTTATTTAGGTCAAAACAATGAGCGAATAAACCGAGAGCGATTTGAGCATGTAATTTATTACTGCCTACTAAATACAATTTGATTTCTTATATGTATATGATTTTAAATGCCGACTATTATTATTAAATATTACTGCAAGCTGTGGGATTTGGCGACATATAACTCGTGCTTTCATGTGCCAAAGGAGTTTACGTCTCAGGCTTGTTGGCTCATAAACCCTAGGGCACCCTGTACATAAATTACAGTATGTGTGATTTCATATACCATTGGTGAGCGATAGTAGTAACCGGCGGATCTAACGTCAAATAATTGACACTAACATTCACCGGTCGCCATTTTTTCCACCGGATTTTATTTTTAACAAAGGTAGAAATAAAGTATGTACAATTATATCTAATAAATAACGAAGGTTTTCGTCATGCCATTGAAGATTCCAAAAAATATGATTAATTTGAAAAAAAGTGACATTCTTAAAAAGTCATTTAGCAGACATTTGTGGTGAGTGATACCGATACCTACCGCAGCAGAGGTGGGATTCTGTAACTGCGACGAAGTTTTTCGGCGACGAACCGTTTCGTCGCAAAGTTTTCGTCTTTGGCGGATTTTTGGTATTCTATAACTTCATCCGAGACGAGAGACGAACGAAATTTGAAATGAAAACTCTGACAACGTTGCCGTCATTATTTTCATGATTTTTTCTATGGTTTCAAAGTCACGGCTAACCACGGCTAACTTTATGCGTACAATAAATGTAAACGTAACGTATGTTTTTGAAAAAGAATCGATTAATATTTTATGCATTATACCCTTTTTGTTGTTAGTAAAGCTTCTCGGCGTTTAAATTATTGCTATTACTAACTATACATCTTGGTAATTATTAATTTTATTTAAAAAATGTTGTGGATGTTTTAAAAGAAATCAGCCCGATATGATGAAGGATGAAATAAGTAGCATTTGAATATAATTCTTTACCAACTACTTTTAACTGAAACACATGTTACATAAAATTTCCAGAAAAGCCCGTTCACTTGCTGCTTCTTCATACTCAAAACATATTCATGAAGATTATTTGGTAAACGTATCAAAAAAATTATAGCTATTAATTGATTAAGCTACAAATGGTAACAAGAATTGTGTAAATCTCCCTACCGAGAAGAATTTTCAACCAGTTATGAAATATGATTATAAACATTGCAAAGACAGTATGCCGTATGATGTATTATTGTAAATTGTAAATATTTTGTAAAGTATTTTATTTTTTCCATTGATGGGAATCTTATTGCATGTTTCTTCCAACCACATACCACATATACTTGCACAATTTCGGAAAAAATTGAATTAGAAAGGTTTGGACTCGAAAAGTATTTAAACAGTTGGTTAATAAAATTCTGCCCATACATTTAAAAAAAATTATTTTAGTGAATTTTAGTTTTTATACTTTTATTGTTTATTAAGTTAGTAATAAATGGAGTATTTTAAAGACAATGTTTTCTTTTATTTTAATTGTCCGTTAAAATGCAATTAAACCTAAATCCTAAAATTGTGGTGAATTTTTATTTAATTTTTTTCTATCTGGCTTGACTTGAAAATAATTTATTCACCTAAACTTATTTTTTGGTATTATTTTTGTTAAAAATTTACCAATTTTTAATATAATTAAGAAATACGATGAAATCTTCTATTTTATTACGATTATAAATACTGTTTTGAAGTTAGATATCACCGAAAATCGTCCATTACAAAAAACTTCGGCTACCCCTACCCCGCCGATCCGATTCGTAAGTTAAATTCGAAAGGTATCGAATTTTTTTGCTTACAGAATACCAATTTGTTTGTTTTCGTTTAGCGACGGAGAATGATGACGTGGCGACGAGTAAACAATGACGTAGCGACGAAACCGTTCATCTCGGTATGCTTACAGAATCCCACCTCAGTTGCGGTAGATCAAATACCAATACTACCATTTTTCCCGTTAATTATTGATTTTATACACAAATAATTATACAAGGTGAGTCTGTAACATGGAATTAAAGCAAAAAGTCAGATTTTCCAAAAAACGGCTGGTCACTTCAAATTATGATTGTAATTGCGGACATTTTACTTAGTTTAAAATTTATGTAATGTAAATTAACAATGCCTCTGACTTGTTGAATTTTTTTCATTTTACAGACTCGCCCTCTGTAAAGTATATAAACTATTATAATATTTGACATTTAATTTGTCAAGCGTCATAGGTAGCTTTTATAGAATAAAATACATTGGAAACAAATAGACATTTTTAACTCGTTTAATTTTGTACGAGTATTTTACAAAAAAACTATTAAATACAGTTAGTAATTTTAAATAAAACAGAAACGTCCAATAAAAAGTGAACTTAAAGGGGTAAATGCGATTAGATTTTTAATTTCCAGAATTGTAATTATTGTATATCAAATATCAACCTATCACTCACAAACAAACTCGTTTAAATTTAAATCATATTTTAAAGTACAGTTTAAATCGGAGGGTGTTTGGAACACTTTTTATAATTATACATACAGTCTGCTCTGTACGTTATAGATTAAAGCGGAGAAGAATTCTCGAAAAATTGATGCACGGTAAAGCGCTACACACGATGCGACGCGCGAATGTACGTTGCGTTTTTATAACATTTTCTTGGGATTTCGTATGAAAGGCGCTCAATTTTATGAAAAAGAGCCTCTGTCTTTCGTTGCAATTTTTGCATTCGGAGTGCATATTCTATTAATTGTCTGCTACCAAACATTTTTCTTTTCATAACCAATATCACATCTTTTAATAACAATTAATCCAAAAATAATCCAATAAATATAAATATTTTTTTTTGCATTTTAATAGTTTTATGGATGATTGAAATAAATTTTTTTCGTAAATGAATACCTTTTCATGAAAAAAAAAACAATTGGATACACTTTTATATTATAGATTTGTGTTCGATTTTTTATGTTTAATTTGCTAAGTGAAAGTAGAATTATAAGAAAAAACATGCAATATTTTTTTATTTTTAGAAAAAACTTTTTTCCAAAAGAATATTTGTTAAAATGTTACAACCCTAAATAAAAACCGCATTCATTAGTGTAACAAATCAGTTATTTATAGAAATATTTCAATAAGATACTATAAAATATTGGTTATAATCAAAGTTTAAATAATCGCTATATTGCATGACGATTTGGGTTTAAAATTAAGGAAGCTGGGTAAAAGTAAAGGTTGAGAATTTTTTTTTAGAATCACCGTATTTTACTGTGAGCTTTTACAGGACCATTTAGATTTAAAATTATTTGAAAAATATTATTTCAGCAAAAGTTGTTTCAAACATTATGCACTATTTCTATATTTACTATTTACTAAAGAGGGAAAGCCCAAATCGTCTTTTAAATAGTACTTCAAAACGCATCCTAGATGTACGTTAAATGTGTTCAATTAGTTCTAAAAAACAATACCATAAGCAATTCTAAAATAAACCAAAAATCCACTGTTTTTAAGCTTAAGCTTCTTTAATGGGATGTAACTCCCTTCGGTCATAATGGCGATTAAAATGTGACATTATAACGCGCCAGCTTAAGACGATAGAGAGTCAAAATAATTGGTATAAAATTTAGGTGTTTTCCATAACCTTCCCATTTCGTTAATAATGAAGCAAAATCAAAATTTTTAATTGCAAATGAAAGAGCGGATTGTATACTAGGCCTGTATAGAAACCCTTTTTCTTTATTTTGTCCCAAAGTGTTAAAAATAAATTCCTAAAGTATCTAAAAATTAGCTCCATTTTAAAGCTTATTTTCGATGTTTATATATTTTCTTTTCAATTTCTGTTACTGCACGTATACAAGAGAGGGACACAGAACCTGAAATTCGAGGTCAACATAATGATTTTTTCTAATTTATAACATGCCTAAAACCCAGTGTGTAGTTCGGTTTGAGATCGCGTCAAGTACGGTCGGCTCCAGCTGGGCTCCATCGCTTGCCGCAGGCGATTATTTGTGCCGTCTTTTTGTTCTCACCTTCATTGCGGTCATTGATCATTCATTTCAAAAAATTAATCAAAAATTGGACAAAAAATACACCCTATCGTTTTCGTTAACCTGTTCATCCGTCAACAAACATACGAGCGATCTCCACATGGCGGCGCGTATTTCCCCATCACCGCCAACTTCATGGCGGACATCTTTTCCATCTTCATCCATCGGACTCCCCTATGGGAGGGGGTGCTCATTTGGGTGTTCGATATCACCCGTGTTTGTGTCGTTATTGTTTCATAATTATATTTTGGTTTATACTCTCAAAATATTGTTCTCTTTGTTTTTATTAACAATTATTTAAATTGTCAAATTCTAATTGGCTTGTGACTGGAAGAAAAGTACCTGTAGGTACGAATTTCCATTAAATTTTTTGAAGAAGAAGAAGAAAACCCAGTGTCAACTGTCATTTTCTCAATAATAAGATTGATTATTTTCTAACCAAAATATACAATAATATTTCCGTTAAAGATATTAATTGTTAATAAAAAAACATAAACGAAATAAACACAAACATAAACAAAGCATGAGATTGGTTTAGACGGAATATAAAATTGTGCTAACAAATCTCCTAGATGCTCGATTCTTCAAAATCAAACGAATAGTATTATTTTAAAACCAAACAAAAACAAGTTACAATTTTATTAATAAATTTTCAAATATTAACGCCAATTCGTTCAGATTCGGAACCATTCGGAACCACAAATGAACTACCAACCAACTTCACTCCCGTTTATTGCGCATGTGCAGAAATACCTAGGACCCGGAAATAAAATAAATTCAATTCTTATGTCGGGGATTTTATGTTTGGGTTATAAATGAAAGTATTGAAATTATATAGTTGATATTTTTGGGTTCTGGGTCGTAGGTTATTGGTAACGTTATAAATCGGCCTTTAGGGTGGCCGCATGTCGATCATGCATAAAGTAGTGCATTAAAGTTGAGGAACGATCAAAGAAGCAAACCAATGCATTTAAATGGCGCTACGCATACCGGAGCAAAGTCATGAACAAGCATAGCATTTAGCATTTCAATAAGCATTTCATAAAGCAAGCCCGTTTGCTTTTTTGATCATTGCTCTACTGTGGGGCCGTCTCTGATTGGTTAGCGGCAGCACGTGGCTACACCTGAGACCGGTAGATACGACACGTCGCGTCGTGCGTATTCTAGTGATAACGCGAATGCAAGTGAACCGTTTTGTTTACATTTATTTAATTTTCATTTAAAAATATTTAAACGTCAAATCGATAATATAGTAATTTGTTATTTTTATTTCTTCCCTTTTCATATCTCCAGTCATATCTCAAAGAGGAATATATTTTTACCTATGGGAGGGAATTTTAAATTTTTTACAGCACCAGAACACTATCAAAAAAGTTGATATTTTTGTGTATTTCGTGGATTCGTTTCGTACCGAAACTCTACGCCGTAGATTTGTAATTTTGTAGGTATATGGATGATTAAATACCAAGAAAGTGTGTTAACGATACTTCCTGATCGAAGCACCTCGAAAAAAGATATTCGCCACTAAAGCCAATTTAGGTTTCAACTTCTAAATATTCAAAAGTCACCCCGAATTGCATCAAATTTTAGTATGTTTTAGAGCTCAAATTCAGGCTGTGATTTTGATCTGCCGGGACTTATATGTTAAGATAAAACTCCTTTTGTGTTTTTACCCCGAATTCGAACATTTTATTCCATGGAGCCACGAAAGGGGTGTTGTTTTCTTCTGGTTTAAAAAATTCAAATTACGTTGTAAAGAGGGATATTTATTCTAAAAGCCGTATGAGTTTGAAATTTTTCAAAGCATGCTAACAGTCTGAAAAATATGCTTAAAAATGGTCAATTTTATTCCGATTGTCGGCACTTGAAATAAGCAGTTGAACATTGCTCATGCTTAACTTCATGCATGTTCGGCATGCGTACCTTGCCTCACTGTTCTGCTTTATCATGAATGATCAACTTTAATGCTCTGCTTTATGCATGATCGGCATGCGGCTACCCTTAGTTACCATGTACTTAAGTAGAAGAAATTTTAACTAAAACTTATTATAACAATTCATACCATGCTAATTAGTTTGTTTTCCAATAGTCATATATAAAATTATCATTGAGTTGTATATGGTAAACATTTATCATTAATATTTTAATCATTGGATTATTTCACTGTTAATTTACAATTCACTTTTCATTTGACATGTAAACATTCTCGATCGGTTACGTCAATTGTTGCCAACATCGAGACCTTGATAACAGCAAAATATGTGAAAATATTATATGCAACAATAAAATAAATAAAGTTGTCTATTAAGAGCAATCATCCCGGTGCATTTTTAGACGTTTGCTTGGGGACCCTTGGACGCGTTGTTACTTAATATTTTTTCATTTTCTTTTTTTTATAGTAAAGTACATTCATCAACCTTTCGAACGGACATACTCAATTTTAAAAAAAGTTAAAATTATGTTAGATATGTTCCATCAAATGTGTTAATTTTACACACAATTAAAGACTGAATTAAGAGACTATGAATCAAAATATTAAAAATAGGAGTCTGTTCGTTCGAAGAGGCATATATTTAACTTTGTATGTGCAAAATTTCAATTTATTTTGTTTATTATTAACAAAGCTACAGGGGGCTTTTTGAAGGTAAATTTTGCTTAAGCCTGGAAGCTGTAAGCGCTCCTGCACAGAGAATGGGGGCGTGTCTTAGTGGATTAGTACCCAATACAGTCCAAAACTCATACGAATGGTTTTTACTATAAAAATATTGAAATTTGAGTGAAAATAATCAGTTTTCGCTATTTTCGATTCCTATGACGTCACGAAAGGAAGATTGGTCTTAATCACCGGTCTGCTATAAGTTCAATTAAAAACGAACGTTTACAAAAATATACATAAGTTAAAAAATATAGGTACAAATTAAAATTACATAAATCGCATTTAAGTTATAATCAACAATTATGATATTTCCGGTTCATATTAAAATTACATTCGTTTGGTTTCTTTAATTTCTATCATTGCTACTTATAATTTTAATTACATTGGAATAAATTGTACTAATGTTATTAAAAAACTGTGTAAACTTGAGAACAGATATCTCAAGTTTACACAGTTTTTTGTGTTGATAATTTTAATGGTTTCCATCAACAATCGCTTCTCCAAGTTAGATTCTGTGCCTAAGATCTGTACTTTGTTAATATCGAGATTAAATGTATGTTTTTTCTGAATTGCATGGTTGGCTAGTGCTGTTCTTTCACTGTTCTTATTACTTTTGCAATCATTATTATGTGTGTTAATTCTTGTTTTAAACCAATTTTTGGTTTGACCAATATAGCAACCATTACAGTCTTTAGAATCTATTTTATAAACCAGGTTTTTCTTCAGTTCCTTTTTGGTTTTATCTTTAAGTTTGAAGAAGAGATTGTTGACAGTTTTAACATTATAGTATTTATATAATTATATTATATCACATACTTTGCTGTTACCAACATCGAGAGCAACAATTGACGTTACCGATCGAGAATGTTAACATGTAAAATGAAAAGTGAATTGTAAATTAACAGTCCAATGATTAAAATATTAATGATTACATTTACCATATACAACTCAATGATAATTTTATATATGACTATAGGAAAACAAACTAATTTGTAAGGTATGAATTGTTATAATAAGTTTTAGTTAAAATTTCTTCTACTTAAGCACAAGGTAACTAACCTAAATTATAAAATTAAAATACAAATTTCTTCATATCGTCTAACAGTTTCCAAATAAATATGTAACTCTAATGTTTTTGTAGCTCTGAAGAAGAAATAAAATTATTTCGATACCGGTCAGCAAACCAAAAAAATTGTTTTTCTGATTTGAAGTCCTAATCCCCAACCCCTTTTTTTGACATTGTAATTATTAGTGATTTCAGATTTTGTTTTGATTTTTGGTCTACATATAGTCATAGATTGGATTTATTACTTTGAATGATAGTTGATTACTATTAACAGCTCCTTTATTTGTTACGTTAATACCATACATTGTATTTAATATAGGAGTATTGTAAAATATTTTGTATTAAAGGCTAATGCCGTTCAAATAAATAAATAAATGGACAAATTTAACCCTGTGGATATGGGATGGTTATGGGTTGTAATATGTTTCCCCAAGACTTCGCGGTTAGAGGTCTTCGAGCTTAGAGATCTTCGCGCTTAGAGGTATTCGCGCTTGGAGGATTTTCGGGCTTAGAGGTCTTCGCGCTAACAGGTTTTCGCGCTTAGAGGTCTTCGCGCTAACAGGTTTTCGCGCTTAGAGGTGTTCGCACTTGGAGGTCTTCGCGCTTAAGAGGATAGTCGGCAAATGCGAGCGCTTGATTTTGAAATTCGCTTGATATTTGGGGTTTTGCTCATAATTTTTTTTCTATTGAAGCTTTTTTAAAATTTCTTTTTTTGGTACACAGAAGAGTCTTGTGGCTACCAATTTCTTCTGGTTTTGTTTTTGTAAGTCACACCAAATACTCATACGGCAGCAGTAAAATTGGCACTTTTAAAAAAACCTGGTCCTAGAAAATACCAGTTTTCTTTAACAAGGGACCTTCAAATTGAGATTTGTAAAATTTTCTCTTATCTAAATACACAACTTCACAAAAGTATTATTCTGTTTTTCCGATTATATCGAGTATAAGGTTTAAAACAGCAAGCAAAACTTGCTCATTTTTAGGTCAGATTTGATTGTCTATAAATCTAAAAATTCAATAAAAAATACAAAAACAAAATAATAGACATGTTATGCCAAGTATTAATGAACTACTACTACAAAAAAAACAGAATTTCATTTACTGGTTTGTCTAAAAAATGGTATTCCGTAGAGTCACATTTTACGCTCACAAAATTTCGCCGACTATCGTCTTAAGGCTTTCGCGCTAAAAGGTTTCGCGCTTAAAGGCCTTCGGGCTAAAAGGTTTCGCGCTTGTATGGTGTCGCGCTTAAAGGTTTCGCTCCTACAAGTTTCGCGCTTATGAAACTTCGCTCTTAACAACCTTCGCGCATAACAATTTCGCGCTTATAAGATTCTCCCAATTGTCCCCCGCAAAGGCCAGGTAGGGATTAACATTTCTAAAAAATAATTTAATAATAAAACTTTGTTATGTATACAAAAATTATAAAATAATATATACAAGGTTTCCCGTTATTCGACCGGCAACGTTTAACTGAAGATTCCTCACCTCAAAATAAGTCGATATGACCCTACTTATCTATTACCAAAAGTGAACCCCTGAGAAGTTATAAGCTTTTGAAGTTGAACTAAAAAAATACATTTTTCTTTATTGCCTTCAAACCAATGAAGATTTTATGATGAAATTTGGCGTACTTGAGTTTTTATAAGAAACGCGCACTTTGTAAAAAATTAGACAAAATTTAACATCTGCAACGGGCTTAAATTGAAGAGGATGGGTATAAACATGCTTATAAGTTTTTAGTCTCTTAAGATATTAACATTAAAGTTACCATTTCCCATTTAATCATTCAATTGTAAGATTTTTTGTTTCATATGTCTTCCAAATAAATTATGCCGTTCTTGCAGAAAATAAGAAAAATTAAACTAGTGCAAAACAGCAAAGTTAGGCAACACAAAGTACTTTTTCCTATTGTTTCAATATGTAGGGCGCTCAGGAACAATAAGAACAGTAGAGGCAGAAGAACAAATATTGGGATGTGTGGAGGAGAATCGCAGAGTAAGTGTAAGAGAGATTTCTACACAATTACAAATTCAAAAAAATGCCGTACACAGAACACTTCAAGAACAGTTACTTCATCCATACCATTTTCGCAAAGTTCAAGAATTGCTGCCGATTGATTTGACCAAAATCCAAATATGGCCAGAATAATTTTGTTTACTGACGAATCTTGCTTCTCAAGACGCGGAATGATTAATTTGCATAATTTGCATAGCTGGTCAGATGAAAATCCCCTTGAGAAAATTGTAGCCAATTATCAAAGGCAGTTTTCCATCAACCTGTGGGCAGGAATAATCGACAATCATATTATAGGGCCATTTGAATTAGCACCAAGACTGAATGGAGAGTCGTATTTAGATTTTCTAAGAAATAATGTTACTGGACTACTAGAAGAAATACCCCTTGCCATCAGAGAACAGATGTGGTTTATGCAAGACGGACGGAAATTATTTAAATGAAAAATTTCTTTTTTACATTTTTCGCAGGAACGGCGTAATTTATTTGGAAGACATAAGAGACAAAAAATCTTACAAATGAATGATTAAATGGGAATTGGTAACTTTAATGTTAATATCTTAAGAGACTAAAAACCTATAAGGAGGTTTATGCCCATCCTCTTTAATTTAAACCCTTTGCAGAAGTTAAATTTTGTCTAATTTTTTACAAAGTGCGCGTTTCTTATACAAACTCAAGTACGCCAAATTTCGTCATAAAATCTTTATTGGTTTGGACGCAATAAAGAAAAATGTATTTTTTTAGTTCAACTTCAAAAGCTTATAACTCCTCAGGGGTTCACTTTTGGTAATAGATAAGTAGGGTCATATCGACTTATTTTTAGGTGAGGAATCTTCAGTTAAACGTTGTCGGTGGAATAACGGGACACCTTGTATATAATATACAATATGTTACGGGCCACCTGGAAAATAGGTCATGGTGAGCAATGCCGGGCATTGTGAAGACTGCCCAGTAGGAGCGGGCAATGTTAGCAATTTCATCCAATTACCAATATTGCCCGGACATTTTATACAATGCCCATGATTTTTTGGGCATAGTAAGTAAATATGAAAATCATTCACAATAATATTAAAAAAATAGAAAACAATAGTATTTTATTAATAAAATTAACTATAAATTTGTAAAAAAATATATTATTTGTTGAAGCACGGGTGGCTATTGTGGCATTTGGAATTACATATTTTTCCACTCTTACGGCACTTGCATTTTTTGGTTTTACATTTTTGGGTGCAAAAACATCTATCACATCCCTGGCCCCCTACAGTAGAACATTTTCTGGCACATTCTCTTAAGGAAATTACTACATTTTCTGGAACTTCATCAATTTGAACGAAGGATTCTTTACAGAGCGTAAATTGATTTCTGGAATATAGTTGGCTTAGTTTCCCATATTTTGTTCCGATTTCATAAAAATTATTATCATCCACTGGAAAAATATTATTTAGAATGAAATAATATAACTCTTGAAACTTACCAGATAAAATGACACCCAAGATGTTACGTAAATCGCTTCTTGCTCTATCCACGTCCGGGATAGCAATTTTTACAGATTCACCAACTTTTCCAACTGGATGTTTCATTAATGAAGCAGGTTTCATTCGTTTTGCGTGAATTGTAATATTTTCAAAAGCATTCTTTCGTTTTTCCAATATCATTTTTTGCCTCTCCAATACATTTTCCTTATTATCAGTTTTATTAACAGAATCATCAAGATTGTTTTGAAATTCTTGTTCCTCCTGTTCACATCTGGATGTAGATGGCTCCATTGTGGCCTTTAAACAAGGTCTGCTTTGTTCTTCATTATTTTTTTGTTAAAAATGTATAATTTTTATGATGAAACAAAAAAAAATTGGTTAAGAACGTTATATGGAAAAAATCAAGCTTACGGGATTTTCCCTCAATTCGCTTTCTTCGGGAACGAACTCCCTCTCTCCAGAAATAGATTTACTTTCTTCAGAAGTAAATTCTTTTTCTTCAAGAATATCTTGAATATTATCTGCAAGTGGATTTTCTGAATGTTTGCCTCCTTGATTAATGGTTTCCACAACTTTTTCCAATTCTTCTTCCGTATTTATTTTTGACACCACCTCTGATGGAAGACTACTAGTTTTAAGGCCGATTCTAGCTTTGGTACCAAACATTGCTTCATATGGACTGAATTTTATTCCTTCATGAAATGCTCTATTCTTCATCATTTGGATAAATTTTAAACCTTCACTCCATTTACTCGTGTTATTATCATTTAACCATGTACTTAGCATATTTTCTACATCTTGGTTGGCCCTTTCAACTGAACCTTAACTTTGCGAGTGCCGGGGTTTACCGTGAACAATCTTTAATTCGTCCCACATATCGGCCAATTCTTCAATAACCCTATTAGCAAATTCGCGTCCGTTGTCACTTTTATGGATACATGGAGCTCCAAAAGTAGTAAAAATTTCAAGTAAAAAGTAAGCAACCTCTTCGGCTCGTTTAGTTTTTAAAGAACGAAGTAAAGTAAATTTGGTTAGATGATCTTGATATACAAGAATGAATTTGTAATCACCATCTTGTTGAGCTTGCATGTCTATTAAATCAACCTGGCACCTAGCATTCATTTCTTTGAAAATCATAGGTTTTACAACTAAACCTTTTTTGGCGGAATTGCTTTTTCTTTGACATCCTTCACATATACTTTCTCTTGTAATATTTTTAAACTTATCTTGTAGCTCTTTTTCTAACCGATTTCGACCTACATGTCCAATTCTTATATGAGCATCATTTATGCTATTATAGATTTCATCTGTATGTACATAATATTTAATTATTGCACTATCTTCATTAAGGGGAAAAATGAGTTTATCAACATCACCTACTGTAAGTATATTATAACGCTTTAAAAGTTTATATTGCTCTGGTGTCTTTCCTTGTTTTATTTTTTTAGCTGCTTTTACACGACTTATGAGTTCAATATATTTAGAATTTGTTAAGTAGATATTATTTCCGCGTTTAACTTTCAAAATTTCCTTTAATTTTTCACTAAACAAGTCTGCTTTCTCCATTTTCACGTAAAATTTTCTCACTTGCTACACCACAACATGAGTAGACTAATTTTAGGTTAGAAATACGCAGAGGGAGTGAAAACAAGTCTCTGCCCACCTGATAGCGGGCATTGTTTACATTGCCCGGTCAACGTAAGAAATATAGTAAAATATTAAAACATTACCTACATTGACCAATGTAACTATACAATGTGAACAATGCCCGGGCATTGTTCACAATGACCGTATTTTCCACATGGTCCGTAACATACACCGGGTGGAAATGAAACTAGGGCCACCCCTGGCATTTCTTTATTTATGAAAATAAAAAATTAGAATTTTAGTATCTTATATGATCTAAGAAAACAAATTTTATGGATCGAATAAATCTTTCATTTTACTTCCGGTTTATCAGGAAATGGCACCCACTTTCTAATTTTAAATGTAACCCCCTGATTTTTTCTACATAAAATCAAACATTGGTTAGTTTTAAGTATGTTTATGACAAAAAAAAATATTTTTTCAATACTTTAAGAAAAAATGTTGAATTTTTTTTTGGTAAAAAATTTGAGTAAAAGCTACAAAAACTATTTTTAAATAATACAAATACGTAAAATAAATTGTAATTTATAAAATTTATTTCACCGTTCTTGAGATATTATTTTTTTTAATTTTCAAGGAGCGTTTTTTGGAAATATCTTTAGTTTTTTAAATGGGATGATATAAGGGCCACCCCCTAATTAAATAGAGGGTTTTTTTCCGGTTACTGTGTTATCCCATATGTATGTTTAAAAATAGTTTTTGTAGGTTTTACTCAAATTTTTTACCAAAAAAAAAATCAAATTATTTTCTTAAAGTTTTGAAAAAAAATATTTGTTTGTCATAAACATACTTAAAATTAACCAATGTTTGATTTTACGTAGAAAAAATCAGGGGGTTATATTTAAAATAAGAAAGTGGATGCCATTTCCTCATAAACCGGAAGTAAAATTAAAAATTTATTCGATCCATAAGATTTGTTTTCTTAGATCATATAATATACTAAAATTTTAATTTTTTATTTCCATAAATAAAGAAATGCCAGGGGTGGCCCTAGTTTCATTTCCACCCGGTATATAACCTCACCAAATTACAATGTATATTTTAAAAACCTTTTCCGCAGCAAAACATACCAAACTCTACCCAAACCTAACCTAACCTGACCACCACAGAGTGTATTTTAAAAAACAATAACCTAACGTGGCGGACTTTTCCTTACCCCTTTGCGGACTTTACCGCATCGTTAATCCCATTACCTGATTATTGGCTAAGTTTGGAATCACCCGAATCCGGTCCCTTTTTAAAACTACCTGTAATTACGGGGGACAGTCCGGCTCGTCCCATTTTTGCCACATTATTATGGAGCTCTGTGTATTCTTTTGGCGCTATTGTAGTGCATCCTCCGATGAGGTGGTCTACAGATTCTCCATTACTTCCACACATTCGGCATTTATCTTCTATTTCATTGCGTTTTATATATTTTTGGTAGTGTTATTATTTAATAATAATGTAAATAATATATTAATAATAATAATATAATGGGCCTTTCCACGATTTTTTAATTTTTATTTACTCTTAAAGATAAAGTTAAAATAAAAAATAATATCCAATCACTTTTTTGATATCTTTTGTGTCAGAGCTCAAAATTTGAATTTATGAATCTGTGACGTCATAATGTTCAAAAGTTCTAGTCCGGCAAAGTTGTTGGTATCCCCTATCGTCTCGTCCACCGCAAAGCTCTATAAACTCTGTTTTGACAGATGACGGTTACATAAGCTAACCAAGAAGGAAATAAATTTGACATTTGGAATCTACCATCACCGATCACAGACTCTAGAGCTGGTAGAGTTGATAGAGACGATTGCACACGAGGACACACGACGGGAACACCAGCAACGTTGCCGCTTTTTTGAACACAATTTCTAAACAAATTACTTTAAATTTTTTTTGGTGCCCTAATTAAAAAACAAGCCAGTCCGTTAAATTAGGTTTTTTAAGAGCTATGCATAGTATAAAATTCATTGAAAAATATTGTACTGTGGAAAGGCCCATTATTATTTCATAATATGTAATATATTATTAATATATTAATAATTAATAATAATAAATAACCCTTTGCGGTCCAATAAGATTTAACAAAGTTGCTCTAGTTACTCTAGTAGGTCTGAATGAATTTTCGATTTTTTTTAATTTTATTTACAGTTTATTTCATTATTTTTACATTTTAACTATTTTAAATATTATTTTATGTAATTATAATATTATTATTTCTATTTTTATTTTGAAGGACTTTAGAAAACGCACATAGGGAAACTTGGCAAGACAAGTTTTAATTACATTTTAAGAAGATCTTTGACAAAACACATATTTTTCAACCTACGGTTTGTTTACTAAGTTTTATTGAACAATTGAATCATTAAATTTTAATTCATTTTATTAATTCGTTTATTTTATATTTTAATTCAAGTCTTCCATAAAAATAACAATATATTGTTTCTTGTAATGTTTTTATAACTTTAACAATAGGATGCTACTAAAGGATAGGGGCCTATTTACATGCGTGTACACCTGAACAATGTTCACTTACCCGTGATTTGTGCGTGATGTGTCGAGCTCCTGTTTATTTAATATTATGATCATTCACTTACACTTAATAAATTTTTGTAGCCATAGTTTAACGAACTAGTTATTTTTAATAAAAGTACCACTTCTCTTTACTACTAATCGGTTTGATGTTTTAACTATTTAGTCGAACAAATAAATTATTAAAAAAAAATATTTCTATGATTATAAACTTTCTTAGAAAAATAATAGACATTCAAAACTTTGATCATTCAGAAGAACTAATCGCGTAACATCCGACGAGTAGATGGGAGCGTTGTAGAATGTTGAAACATTGTAGGAATACGGACGACAAAAATATATGATAAAAGTGGTCAAAAGGTTTTTTTGTAACTGCCACCTAAAAGAAGTTATTCCCTTCCGAAGGGTTTTTTCGTTGCACTCGAATAACTTTTTTCAAAAATATCCCATCGGCGCCAACTTTCAATGTCTCGTGTAGAATCGAAAACTGAACGTTCTGAAAGCCATTTGTCCACATCGATCTCTTGAAACGGCCGAATTATCGCAAAATAACGTTTTTAAACGTCAAACGACCCCCGAAATTGTTATTCCCATCGCAACGTATATTTCTTCTTCACCGATTGTTAAGATTTCGCTCTCATCTTAAAGAGGAATGTATTTTATCCAAATGGACGGAATTTCAAATTTTTCCGACTTCCGGAACACTTTTAAAAAGGTTTCCGAAAAAGTTAGTTTTTTCGCGAATTTTTTAGCAGGTCCGCCGCTCCAACTTTGAAAAATCGTAGCGTCGCCGCGTTTCAAATCGAAGCGACCAAATTGGGCTCCTTTTTTTCGCACATCCTCGTTTCTGTATAGGACGAGTTTTGTGCCTCAGCGAATTTTTCTTCCGAAACGTCAAAAACACCCGTTTTTCAGGTGCAAAACGGGAAGAAATGTTGTAACTTCGCTGGAGACTTTGGCCGGCGGAAAAAAATCGCGCGTGGCATTATCTTAAAGAGGAAGCATCCGCATAAAATATAGGCTATTTTTTTTGCTTTACAATTTTTTTTAGTAGTTTAAATTTTGAGTACGGTTTTTGGACTTTTTTTAAGGAACTACAAGCGTCTACAAGAATTGACCGATGATGACCGAGAGCAGCTCGGGTTGTGGCTTAGAAAACCCTTAATGCACGGAAAAATATTCAGTTTCTTCCAACCAAACCGGAGCCAGCAGGAATTTTTTTGCCAAAAGTTAAAAAAAAGTCGTCAAAAAGCGGGATAACGAAAAATTTTGTGTATCACGAAATGGAAAGAAGGAATCTAAAAATTAAAAATCGCTACAGGTGACGTTTCTGGGAATTGTCCAGACCATCATGGTTTGAAGGTTAAAATTCTTCATTTTTCGATTTGGGCCCGCACCGATCCTCCAAAGTGAAAATTGCGTTTTTTTCTCAAAAACTATTTAACCGATTTTTGTCGTAAGGTACTTAAAATTCTCCCATTCTGTGCCTTTATCTTCGGTAAAAATTTCAAGTCTGTGCTATCAATACTTTTTGAGAAATTAAATGAAAACCAAATTTCAGAAAAAAATCAAAGCCTAGGAATTTTTGAAAATTTTTATTTTAGAATTTTTGAAAAAACGACCTCTCGAATGAAAGATAATTAAAAAATGATTAAAATTGTCCACCCAGTTCTGCTTCAGGTCCGTTATTTTTTTGCCACCATCCCGAAAAGTACAAAAATTTTGGAAATCGCACGAGATTAAAATTAATTTAAACCCTTTAACTTAAAGCTATTTCAACGAGGTATACCTTCTTTTCAAGGTCTTATCGTGTGCTTTAATCTATAAAAAGATTCCTGTCGATATCTCTTTTTATTGAGAAGTTATGACTTAAAAACCGCTATTAAAATTTTCGGTTTATCGGAGAATAATTAAGTAAGGAACTACTTGACCGATCGAGACGCTTGACGGCTAAAAATTTGTAGGATTCTTTTCTCTGTCAAATACCGAAACATCTGTTTGCATTGCATGAAAAATCCGTCCTTCAGGGTCGGATTTGTATTCGCATTTTACAAAAATTTTGGAATTTTTTTTCTCAAAACCTATTAATTATTCTCAAAAATAATTAAAAAATGAATAAAATTGACAGCTCAGTTTTGCTTCGGGTCCGTTATTTTTTTGTCACCATCCTGAAATGTACAAAAATTTTGGAAATCGACCGAGATTAAAATTATTTTAATTACTTTAGTTTCAAGTTATTTTAACATTTCGTGGCTTAGTTAATAGTCCTTTGAGTCCTTTTAAATTGCCAAAAATATTTGTATCGAAATCTTTATTTGTTTTCGAGTTATGAGCCGAAATGTGTCGCACACTTGAAAATTTTGCAAAAACCAAATTTAATTTTTATTTTTTTTTTCATAAACGACCTCTAAAATAACTACTACTACCACTAATAAATACTCCGAATTTTCAGAAAATTTATATTTATTTAAAAAATTAAGCGAATCATGATTTAATTTCAATTAAATTTGCTATCATTTGACATGATATTGAAATGATTGATGGAGGAAGGTGTTTTTGTAGAGAAAGAATTATCTTTTTTTAAGTACTTTGTTTTAAAAAGATGAAAACAATTTTCAAATTTTATACTGTATTTTACAAACAAGTTCGCTATTAAACTTAATTGTTCAGTACAATACGATTTTTAGCAGCGCTGTCAGTTTTGACAATTGTCTAACATACCACTGAAATGTTTGATTAAAAAAAAGGTATTTTCTTCCGGAAGATTTTGATTTTAAAAAGTAGTTTTAATTAAAAAAGTGAAAACAATTTTCAAATTTAATTTGAAAACGTCAAAAACTTGTTTTAAACAAATTTAATACTACAGAAAACTAAAATAAAAAATTATCATACGTACTTACTAACTTGAAAAAACCATAAAACCATATTATTAAATAAAACTTTTACCTAAAAAAAAAGTAAACTTCGAGGAGGTAAAAATTTAAGGCTATTATATTCATAAAATAATAACCACAAGAAAATAATAAAGTATCACTGGAGTTTGCTGACAGTGTGTGGACCCGTTGAAATATGATGAGTAACTACCGTCAAATATAAAAAGCAGCTTCGGGGTTCGTGGTCTTTTTACCCCTCCAACATTCAGTTGTCGAGCTTTTACTTTTTAGTAATTATCTTACAAATAAAACGTCTAAAAGTAGATGGCGCTTCTACGAAAATATTAAAGAATTTGATGTAGCCCGTATTAGACATTCCTTCACCTTTAAAAATGTATCACCTGTATTATGATTTATGATATATCAGTTCTCGGTGCGGTGCCTTGTTAATCGCTAGAATAAGAAATTGGTTGAACATAAACTGCTAGAACCGTAAAGTGCTTGAATGTGAAATTGAGAGAATCGGAAACTTCTAGAACCGTTAAGTGTTAGAACTTTACGGTCCTAGCAGTCACCCAAATGATCAAGTAATAATCACTGTCAATATTTTGATGTTTACGAAAATACTACTTCAAGTTGGCAACTTAAAATAAATTAAGATATTTAAAAAAAAATCCCATATTTAAAGTATATCGAATTTTTTCGTAAATTGACAGCAACACACTGTTGATTCAATAAATTAAACCGATAAAATTTAACCATTTGTGATTTACCATACATAAAATAAATGGCTAATGATATGTAATGTATAATTTAGGTTCACCTATACAACTTAAGACAAGTGTACTTGTCACCATAATTATTACCTTAATAATAATTAATATGTGATTCCATCTAAAAATTAATTAATTAGTAGGAGTATTTAATATTAAAATAAAAAAAAACTCACTCTATTTAAGAGATTGACATTAATGTCAACATTGTTTGAAGAAAACTTTCTGGTTTCTTAAATATCTTTTAAATAGAATGAGTTCTTTATTTTAATATTAATTTTATAATAATTAACTACAAATGAATGACCTAAGCATTTCCCTATCTACCTATGCTACCACTGCAGACTATTATTTTTTTTATAATAATAATGTCTATTGTGAATTCAGATTGTATTCGTTATTGATAGGGACAAACAAATAAAAATTTATTTTGCGTAATTCTTTAGGCACATGTATTAATATTATTTTAGGGACAATATTTTTATTTAATTGTTACCTTTTTGGTATTGATTTTCGAAATGAATAGGAACCTAGTAAGTTTCTATATGGATAAAATTTTCTCCCGCCGCTTTCAGCGCCAGGACAAGTTTCGTCCCTTTCGCCCTCGTTTTTAATCCACCGACGGTAGTAAGTTATTTAATATAATTGAGATCATCTTTTAAATTGAATTTCTAAAGTTCAAGCGTTTAAGGAATAGTTTTTGTAGAAGTAAAGCCATCTAATTTAAGATATTTTTTGGCAATGAAAATTGGGAAAAATTAAAAGCTTAACAAGTGGAGGGAGATGAGGTGAATAAAACCCGAAAATGAGAATGCATTCGATGTTAGTAAGTATTCATATTGTATCGATCACATGACGAGCAAATTCCAGGGATTTTATTAAGGTTTACTATTTAACGTACAGGTAGCCTAATACAATTTCATATACAGTTGGGATTCTGAATTATTTCCTGTTCTTCAAGACATAATTTTTAATATTTTCTTTGAATATCCAAATGTATTCATTATACAAGAAATTTATAAGAAATTAAACTAATTTAGCCGCTCTTTTGACGAACAGTTCATTTGAGAAGTATGTTTGGCCGTACTTCCAAAACAAATGTTTCTTTTTTACCGTAACGATAAGTAAGTTTCGATAATTTAAAATTTTAAGGGTAAAATTTGTAAACCTCTCATTGAAATTAATTATTATTAAAACTTCATGTTATAGACCACATCACTAACGACTTTAAATATTATTTTACGAGGATTATTTAGATCACCCAATAAATAGAACACGAATTTTAAGCAAAGCAAACTCTCCTTCGCAATATTAGGCTTCCTTCAGACGACTCGTCGAACCACGGTGCGTCCTACATTCAGTAATCTTTTATACAGGGTGGGCCAACGAAAACGAAATGGTTGAGTTTTAAAATAGTTAATAAAAAAAATTTACAAAACGCTCCGACAAGTCAACTTTGGTCTCTAGGGGGACATATTTTGCAACAAAGCTGATGCAAAAATCCATTCATCCCTATGCGGTATGGACACAACTCCTAAAATTATAATAGACATGGTAGGGCAAGTAAAACCTCTTTGGAAAGATCTTTTACCTCGAATAACATACAAAAAACAAAAGTTATATCGATCGATTCGTTTTAAAGATATTTCGAATTGAAAATGCACCATGTAACATGTAAAATTTGAAGTATCTTTAAAACGAAACGATCGTTTTACTTTTGTTTTTGCAGGTTACTGGAGGTAAAAAAAAACTTTCCAACGAGGTATTACCTACTTACCCTATCAAGAGTTTTAATGAACTTTTAATTGTCTTGATAGGGTGAGTAATAACTCATTGGAAAAATCTTTTTACCACGAGCATCAACTCTATTGCAAAATATGACCCCTCTAAACGAAAATTGACCTGTTCGAGCATTTTTTCGTATGTTTTTATTAACTATTTTAAAAATCAACCGTTTTGTATTCGTTGGCACTCCCTGTATAAAATTGAATGTAATGATTGCCAAGGCTGCTATGTAGGTCAAACCAAGATAATGATGTAGATGGTCCTTATTTGTTGTCATGTGTTAGCTTTTGGGCAAAAATGAGTGGTTGTCAAACTAGATCATTGAGTTTATTCAATATACCATTTCATCAAACAATTACGGTTTTTATACCCCCCTGTTTCGAATGATGCGCATAAAACTGATTGTCTTCAATCGTCAATTTATTTTGATATTTTTGAGATTGAATTATTGCATATTTAACTAACTTTATTTATATAAAAATTATTAATAATTGATAGAGGTGATTGCTTCCGTATGTAGTGTCTTTGACCAATTTTCAACCTAAACAATTCTTTGGAATTTGGCGAGAATCTCTGCAACTTTAAGTGTGGTGACAAAATTCTCATGGTGCCATTCGACGTTAAAAACCTCTTCACCAGCATTCCAAAGGAACTAACAATTTCATTACTTTCTAAATTATTAAACGAAAACAAAGTAATCCCAAAAGTTGACAACAGCATCATTAACCTCTCTACTCTAGAGCAAGATTGTTTAATTTTTAATGACAAATTTTACAACATAAACGACGGTTTGGCGACGGGAAATCCCTTATCACATCTATTAATCGAAACTTTCATGAAGTATTTCGAAATCTCTGTGATTAACTCTAAAGGTAAAATGCTTAAGAACGTAGTATTTTCGAATAGATATATAGACGAGATTTTGCTTTGTGGATGGTGTTCAATCTGACCCGAATAAATTCCTAAATATATTTAATTCACAAAATCCCAACATTTCTTTTACACTAGAAATTGAATCAGATAATAAAATTAACTTCCTAGATATTACACATAGATAATATAATTTATGTAGAATGTAAACTTAATGCTAAATTTTGATAACACAAAAAAACTTGGCCGCAAAAGTATAGAGGGCGTCATATGAAACTAAATAAAAAATCAACTTGGCGAACATTTTTTAGATAAGAGAATATATACTACTATAGATAGATAGAAAAAAAGGAACGGAGTTTAGTTCTGACTACATCTACATTGGCGCTACTGTCGACGAATAATTGGCAACGTCGCGACGTGAACAAATAACGTTGCCAATTGCTTCGATTGTTGAATAGATCCGTTTTAAATAACATATTTTGTTTAAATTATCAATTTAAACTTTTATTAGTTTTTTTAATTGCCCTTTTAAAGTATTTTTCAAGGAAAGGTTGTACAACATACTTTAAACGGCCGGGCCGATTAGAAAAAATTCACATTGGATGCTATAAAACAAAAAACACTGGAAAAGTACATAGTAAATAATTGTGTATGTGTCCTGCTCGATGTATCTCTTATAATTGATAATTGTAGTACTCCCGTACTCTGTGTCAGGTATCACAACTTGATTTAAAAACTCAAATTTTCAATCTAGTATGTTGCTCGCATATCTTTCGTTATTCTTCTGTTTTTGTGTCAGGACACAAGTCGCATATCAGAAGAGAGTAAAAATTTTTAACAATTTGCGGTAAACTGAGTAGTTTGGAGAAGTATATTAAAAAGAAAAAGCATAGAAAAAGTGGGTGCTCAAGTTTGGTACAAGTACCTACTGTCAAATGTCAAAATTATTGTCGCATAATTGTTGCTATTTTATGGGGAATAGGCGATGGTTAGTGTTCCGTATCAATGTTATACGAATAGAAATACGTATGATACAAACCATAAGCATGGTTTGTATGTATTTCTAAGCATGTAAGTACATGCATGTTAATTATCTACAAGTGTATGTATAAGAAGCACCATTTTATTGATAGTGGAGGATGGTCTTATGTTACATAACGCACAAAGTGCGTCAAGATTTATTGACAATATGCCTTCAGTGTGAAAATTCACACTTAAATATTTCGTATCAATGTTATACGACTAGAAATACGTATGATACAAACCATAAGCATGGTTTGTATGTATTTCTTAGCATGTAAGTACATGCATGTTAAATATCTACAAGTGTAGGTATAAGAAGCACCATTATATTGATAGTGGAGGATGGTCTTATGTTCCATAACGCACAAAGTGCGTCAAGATTTATTGACAATATGCCTTCAGTGTGAAAATTCACACTTAAATATTTCGTATCAATGTTATACGACTAGAAATACGTATGATACAAACCATAAGCATGGTTTGTATGTATTTCTTGGCATGTAAGTACATGCATGTTAATTATCTACAAGTGTATGTAAAAGAAGCAGAATTTTATTGACAGTGGTGGATCGTCTTATGTTACATAACGCACATAGTCCGTTAGGATAAATATTTCGTATCAATGGTATACGACTAGAAATACGTATGATACAAACCATAAATATGGTTAGTATGTCTTTCTAAACATGTAAGTAAATGTCCTTCTGTATTAAAGAAATACGGAAAATAATATATGATTTAATATTGATTATTTGATCAGAGATTACACAAGTACCTATCTGCTTGTAAATATTTTTAGGCATGTATGTATGTACATACACAGTTTATACATTGGTATAAATAATTAAAATAAAGAAAAATTATAACACTTTTCTTTTCTATTAAGAAATATTTCAGGTTGATAATGATTTTTGATGCAAAAAGTGATATTAAGATAGATTTGTTTGAGTTTTCATCTTTGGAACTTCCAAAGTTAAATCCTGAAATTGTAGTGTTAAATCATCAAGGTAAAAAGAGAAAAGAAAGATTATCAAAGTTGCAGATTTGGATGGATACAGGATACAGGACTAGCGAATATTGGACAAGCAATTGTAATTTTGGTCAATAAAAAAGATGTGGGGGATGTAAAGAAGCCATTAAATATAAAATAGAATGTATCAGTGATGCTAGAAGATTGCCTGAGATAAGAAAATTTTTGGCAATATCTTTATTAAATAAAGATGTTAAGGAAACTTTGGAGAAAACTGCCATAAGTTTAGATGTTTTTGGAGGATCGTTTAAAATCGTCAATGGCGATTCAGCGTTTATCAGAGCAGTTAAAACGTACTCCAAAAACTAACTGTATAGAGGGATTGTCAAAAGTTACAAATAATTAAAACTTTAATCGTTCATTAACAAGTAGTCCGAAGATTCACAAGTTGAGTGGACAAAAAGTCCGGAGAAATTATTATCCAAAGATGTCAACTTATACGACAATGCAGTACCAGCGAGGACATACGAACATAAACGAAAGCTCAACCCGAACGTCGTCACTAAAGGTGAGAAGTAGTCCTGGCCACTTAAAATATTTTTAGAAATAAATAATGACAATATTATTCTGTCATGGTAAAGGGCTATAAAACTCCGTTTGCCAAAAAAGGTTATACAACGGGTTGTTCCAAAGGAACAGCAATGGTCTGTTTTAAAGATAAAATTAAGTTGTTTTTTAAGAACAAAATAATAGGAAAATGTAAACCTATGATTTGTAGGAAATAATACTATTTGGTCAATACATTCCAAAAATTTTATAATACCCCAAAAAGATAATTTTTTCAGATTTATTATAAATCTTAAATTTCTTATTAATAAACATTTTAAATTAGAGTTGGTAAACTCCTACGAGATTGACAAAATTTAAATCTTATTTTGCTATAATTGATTGTTAAAAAAAAATATGTGTAAAACTAAAATTGTTTTGGAACATCTGGAACTTTTTAAACAGGTATAGTTATTGTAAAATTGAGGAAGTCTTACTTCAAATTTGGACCTACTTGCAGTGTTGTTTGCTTTAAAATGTTGACTTCTAAAAATGTACAAAAATGTACAAAATTAATATTTTATTAAGATTAGATAACAGTATTTCCGTTTCTTACATAAATTGTATTAGAACCATAAGATTTCCGTAATTAAATAAAATTGCTATGCAAATTTGGGAATTTTCAGAGGAAATATAAATATAGCTAAAAGCGGATTTTATTTCAAGGAAAGATAATTATAAAGCTGATAAAGAATCCCCTAGGAAGATATCTCTGTATATGGAGATTGAAATATTAGATTGGATTTTTCAAATTTTTGCTAAGCAATTTGGGATAATGGATATAAATTTATTTGCATCTTGAGTTAATCGGAAATGCGATAAATTATATCTTATATTGAAGATCTAAACTCAAACAATTTTACGTGTTCCCATCGTTTTTTCTTTTAATTTAAGGATATTAGATAAAATAGGACATGATTAAGCGGAGGGAATCGTGGTAGTATATTTTTGGCAAAGCCTACTATTGAAAATTGAAATATCTATCTTTTTTGAACCTAATGACAATCTTGTTTTTTGTCTTGGCAGGAATTATCCTTTGGCTAGTCAACTTTTCTGGGTGGTACAGAGATTATAATAGGGAATCTTTTGGTAGCTTCCTTAAGTATAAATAAACTTAAACAATATAACTCCAGTTTAAAGTTATAAGGTGGGAGTTTTGTAATGCAACAAAAATTTGTATATTTAATGGAGAAATTTACCATATTATAATAATAAAATCTTTAATGATTTTATGAAACTGCGCTGCATATGGAATATTAAAAAGTCATCGAGCAGCTATAAATTTAATTAGTGAAAATTCAAAAAGTAATGATCCCATATATTAAAGAGGGGTTTTAAGAGTATATGCAATAATAGACTATTGAACCAAAATATGTAGTAACTTGGGTTCCACGAGTAATAATAGATTTTCTATATTTTACAGAATCTACAGATAAAATTTCAATAAGTATGCTTTCCAAAAAATTGGTTAGTTTGTTGGTACTAGCTACTGTACAAAGAGTCCAGATTCAACATTTAATAAAAATAGCAAATATAAAATGTGGTCCAAAAAGGGGTGATTATTAGAATTCGAGAGGATTAAAACATCAGGCGCAATAAAATATAACCAACAATAATACCTCCAATTTTTTGTATTGCATGTCATTTGGTGAAATATTTAGAAATATTTAAAGAATATAGGGGGAGATTCAACACGTGTTTATGACGGTTAATAGGCCGTAATAACAGTAAGCAAACAAACCATTACTAATGGGTTAAGGAAATTTTAGCAAAAGGTGGATTAAACACATAAGTTTTTAGTGTACATATTACTCGATATACAGTAACTTTAAAAGCAGATTTGCAAGAAGTAAATATTAATTTAATCCACAATAAGGCAGGATAGTCCGACATATTTAAGTTTTTTGCTAATTTTTATAATATGCCTATTATATTTCAAGATAATTTTACAAATGATGTTTTTAATTTGTTTTAATGATTGTTACAATTGGTTTGAAAATAGTTTATGCTGTTTTCTTCTTAAGTAAGAATCTTCTATTGCATTTTAAATAGATGAATAAAAATTACAACTTATTCTTGACGCTTAAGAGCTCTAAAAGTCTACAATTATCAATTATAAGAGATACATCGAGCAGGACACATACATAATTACAAGATCAAACGAACTTACCTAGGAAGGAAGTTCGATCTTGATTATGTTTGTGTCCTGCTCGATGTATCGCGCCCCCCCAATATCCCAGGTCCCATGCGTCAAGAATCAAGAAGCTTTAAAGGAATAACGAAAGATATGCGAGCAACATACTAGATTGAAAATTTGAGTTTTTAAATCAAGTTGTGATACCTGACACAGAGTACGGGAGTACTACAATTATCAATTATAAGAGATACATCGAGCAGGACACAAACATAATCAAGATCGAACTTCCTTCCTAGGTAAGTTCGTTTGATCTTGTAAATATATTTCATAATGATTTAGATTTTAAAAAGGAACATTAATTTATAGAAAGTAATTCTGTAATATCAATATCCAATATCCTCCAATTTAGTTCACACATAATGGTCATCACACACCCTGTAGAAAACATTAAATATTTTGGATCTGGAAGTTTTATTAACATTTTGAAAGTTTTTACTGCATATATTGAATATCTAAAATAAAAACGGAATATACGTAGTATGAGTTTGCAAATAAATATTACGTCCTTATTGGAATTATTAATTTAGAAATATTTTATGTGCTTACCTTTTTGCATTCGACTGGGGAAAACGATGCATTTTTAATTTATTATTACACCTGGTACAGAACACATGGGATGTCAAATCATATCAATGTTATGCCTACTTTATAATTTAAATTTCAAATTAGAAATCGACTAGTGCGCCATAGTTTCTACCCCGTGGTTATGTGATGGTTATCATACAAAATGCACCAGTTTCATGTTATTTTAGAGAAATTATACTTGAGTATAAGATCTTGTTGCTGTTACTGTTGGATTTTTAGCAAATAACCTTATTGTTTTCATATGGGAATTTGGGTAGAATTGAAATGTAAGCGTGAATAATTACATCATCTCCTACATTTGACCGGATTTCTTCGGTTTTTCGACGCTAGCTTCGTTCACTAGATTCGACAAAAGATTTCAAAGGCCGCCCCGGTCGATTTAACAATTTTATTGGAAGTTCAAAAGTTCCGTTCAAGAAAGCCTCTTCTTTTCTGTGGCATTTTGCCCATTTTCCAAATATTTTCGATTTAAATAAAGAAAATCTTTGTTTTAAAGATTTTATGTCTTCAACTGTAGTGTCATAGTTTAATAATAAATAGTTTTCTAAATAATTTATTTTTTCTTCGAAATTTGGAAAATTCTGTCCCTTCATAATTCCATAAAGGTACCCCCTGGTAACAATTTTCACCCCTGATGTGTTCGTATTTCCTAGAACAATAAAAACAAAAAATGGTCAAAATTTTTTGTTTTTTACAAAAAATCTGGATTGTTAAAAGTGACCCTAGATTTGTCAGCTGCAGTCCTCTGCAGCCAATTTTTTCAACATTCATTAATGCATTTATTATACTTCAAAATAAAAAAAGAATGGTGATGGTATCTGACGGAGAAATATAACAAATTTACCTTAAAAGTGTAAAACTATGTCAAAATGTGACAAAGAAAACACCCTATGTTTAGCACTACTAAACTATAAGAATAATAATTTTGTGGCTAAGCAAAACATATCAATAATTAAGATACATACCTAAGTTATCAAAATCCATCACTTGCACTAACAATAACTAACACAAAAATGCAATATTTATACTTAAACTTTTGTTTGCTATGAGCTGTGCTATAACTGAAACGACCGTAGCGTTTGAAAGTCAAGTACCGACTCCTTGTACGCCCTCGTGGTGAACCTGTGGAAGGTAAAAAGGGCTTATAAGGATTCTCGAAAGATATTTCTTGCCCTCGATACCGTTTTTGATGTGATTTCAATTACTTCGTAAAATTCAATTTTGGCCGCATAGATCGTGATAATTGACCACTGTGCGGTGGTAATTGACAGGGAACAAGTGTATTTACATTAGGTTGTGTTTGTTTTGTGCAGTTTTAAGTGTTTATTTAAAATAAATTATTGTTTTATTAAATTATAAGCTCTGAATTTAGTATTTCTTGTTCTTAGGTAAGTATAATAATACCTAAGGTGGCCAGATTTTTATTTAAGGCGGGACAAGGGCGGGTGTATTAAAAAAATGCCTCATTTTCATAAAATTTCATTTAAACCAAAAAAACAGTTATACAACATTACCGTCAAGAAACAAAACCAAATTGGACAAATAATATAATACAAAAAATCTTTAAGACAAAAAGCGGGACTTTTTTAAAATTTCTGCGAGACAAATGTTAAAAAATCGGGAGGTCTGGCCACCTTAATAATACCTAAAATGCTTTTCTAGAAGAAATTAGGGATGATGGTAAAATAACAGAAGGTTCTGAAGTTATTTTAAGCTTCTAATTTTTGAAGGACAGGAAGATAATTTACATTTATTACAATTAGACGAAGAAGAAGCTGAAGATCCTGTCAGAAATTTAAATTATTTTGAAGAAGTAATTCCTCAGTACACACTCCAAGACTTTGTTGAACATTTTAGAATGTCAAAAAAATACTATGGAGGTAAGTAATAACATTTTAATTGAAGCTATAAATTTTTAATCTCTCGACCCATGGAGGAACATTGTAATAATAATTTTAATATTTCTATTCCAGATTCTATTTCAACATATGTATATCCAATAGAATGGAAAATTTAAACAGTATAATTCCTTTAGAAAAAAAAAATATTATTCACGGTTTTGATGCTGGCAAAACCAGAATCCTACTAAAGGAACTGGCCATTTCATTTTTTATGAAATTTCTGGAAAATTAAATGAAATGATTCCAGATGAAATTAAAGGGCCAACTCAAGAACAATGTGTTCAGGAAGCAAATTTTATGCAGGAGAAAACGGGCTTTCCTGGCATCATCGGGTCAATTGATGGCTGTCACATCCCCATTAAAGCACCTGCAAATAATCAGATTGATTATTATAACCAGAAATCATTCCATTCGGTTGTGCTTCAAGCAGTGTAAGAATCGAATTGTAATATTTTTATTATGACAATTGATTACTAATTATTTATAATAATCATGGCTAACTATATAATAACAAATCACTCAATTAATGAATACAGCACATCTTCCTTTCTCTGCCTTTAACAAAAACGATTTGGTTTTTTTATTAACCTTCCACTTCTGCTAGCATAAACATTATCTAAAACATCCTTAATATTTTGTTGCGAATTAAGAGAATTTTCACTATTTTCAAGTTCCCCTTTGTTATATTCTTCTTCAACGTTATTTTGAGATTTGCACGTTTCACTTGACGAAGAAATATTTGAAGTAATATTTTCATATTCAGGAATAAAATTAAGATCTCTCCTATTTCTCCTCATTTCTGTTCCTTCCTTATTTTCAACTAAAAATGATCTTGGTGTCTCATGTTGTTTAATTATTCTACCAAACATATTTCAATGTGGAATCTAAACTTTATCATTAGTTTTTAAAATTGGCAATTATTTAACTCGGTTATGTTTGTTACAATTAATTCTTGTTCGTTTTCTAATGTGTTCTTCTTTCTTCTGTAATGTTGATAAATTTGGTAAATTAGGAACTAATTGGTTGGTAAAATTGGCACCAATGTGCGTAATTTTCGTCCTATCAACAATTCTGATGGAGAAAAACCAGTTTCTAAAGGAGCTGAGTTATAAGACAACATACCATAAAATATATCATTAAATTTATTAATTATTTTCTTTGCTGTTTTAACTGCACTTTCTGCCAATCCATTTGATTTTGGATATAAAGGACTAGATGTTATATTTTCAATTCCATGAGAATTAAAAAAATTTTCAATTCAAAACTGTAAACGGAGGTCCATTGTCAGAACGAATACAATGAGGAATCCCATGTCTTCCAAAGAGCATCTTTAATTTCTCAATTATATGTTTGGCATTTGTAGAATTGAACGCAGTTTCCTGAAAATTTCAAACTTAGAGGGATATTACTAGTTCCCACTGGTGCCCGACTGGCTGGAAGTAGCATGCATGCACTTATGAAATAAAACATCTTTACGTTTTATAATCACTTATTGAGTAGAGAGTTTTGGGAAGATGATGTTGCGTGGACGTCCGTCGTACACGATACATTCATTGAACACATTAGTTAAAAGTTAGAAGTGCCACTTTTGGTTAGTTTCGTCAAATAAGTTATAGTATATTATACTATAAGGGGGTAAGTAGTTAATAGTCGAGGACTAGATTGCAGCCCGAGGAACGAGTCCGTGACTATTAATACACTACTTAACCCCCGAGTTGTATACAACGTTTTTTTCACTCCCAATCTATATTAAAAAATAATCCAATTATTTATTTTGACTTTTTATAATAAATTACAGTATGTCAGTTTGACATTTGAAGTATTATTTATTTTTGTCGGGTCAAAATAAAATTATTATTTTTGTTTGAAATTTGTAATTTATTTATAAAAAGAGAAAAGATTTATGGTTTATTATACTATTTTTATAATTTTTTTTTAGAAAATTTACCAAATAATATGTCGTATTTGCAATAAAATGAAGTAGGGAAATAATATCAGGGAAATAATATTTATTATTTCCCGTCGTCATTGGCAACCAATTAAATACCATAAAATCTAGATACGCACCTCCAAACAGCATAATAATGACACATTTACACTATTGGGAGTGAAAAAATAATAATATATGTATTATTCAACGAGCGAGTGGGAGTTGCTATTACTCGCGCGGATGAAAGTTTGCGACACGAGCCGAGGTACAAGGCGAGTGGAGCAATTAATCCAAGCGAGTAATAGCAAACACTCGCGAGTTCAATACTATGCTTTATCCACGACGACCACAAATAGTTCTCTTTTATTTTTATTGGCTTCTTGTGCCAATTGAGCAATTTCTGGGGGAGTACAAACACACATTTCAATGTCGGAACTCATTTTAGTTTTCCATGTTTGTTAAAATCGAGGTTAGAACTATAAATCTATGATTCCAATAATTTGAAATTAAATTTTATATTTTGACAGCTTTATGATCATAGACAATCGTAGAGTTAAAGCGTGATCATTCGTTTAATGTCGGCATATGTCGATTCTCGCCAACTTCATGCCAATGCTCTGTTATTTAAATCTGCTTTTTGATTGGTGTAAAACAACACACTAGTGGTTTAAAACTTCTAAAAATCAGTTGTTTACTCTCTGGGTAAAGTTAGCTGTGCATATTGAACTTCATTACTTATGAAGGGTATATAAGTTACCGTTAAAACCCGATATCAGTAAAAACTAGTTTTAACTAGTCAAAACTAGAAGTAACTAAAGACGTTTGTTCAAACTAGTTTTACCTAGTTAATACGCGATCTAACTAACTACATTAGTAAAAACATCGAATAAATTGAATTTTCAACATTATTTCGGGTTTTAACTGAGAGTTTCAGTCAAAACTAGTTTTACCTGATCGTTGATTTGTAAGAACTAGTTTTGACGTAAGAAATCAGTAAAAACCCGAAATTCAGAATATTATTTCAAGCCAAAACATAATCTAGAATTTTAATTTGGGTATAGGCGATTTAAATGTAAATTTTTGTCGATTGCAACGACAAAGTACAGCCATACCAACCAAAAATGCGAAAACGGTTTTCAGATATCTTTTCCAGACATTTAAGAGAATGTCGAGATTCCCTTTTTTTCGTAAATTTTTGTTTTATGTTTATTTAGGGTTATTTTTAAAAATGCAAAAAAATTTCTAAATTTCAAAAGCTTGTAACGATGTTATAATGCAATATTTATGTTTTAAATTTAATACAAAATTAGGGCATCCTTTTCTAAATTAACTTTGAAAAAATCGACAATAAGTGGTAGTTTTTCTGGGGTTTGTTTTTAAAGAAAATAGCAAAATACGCGCAATTTTTTCTTCACAAAGACAAAAATTGCAAAAAATTATAGCCTAAAAATTCTAAATTGCACCCCAAAAAGAAAATTAAAAAACTCGTACGAAGACAACTTGTTATGATCAAAAACACAAGACCCTGCCGAATACACCGGCTATCCTCTTAACCCAAGCAACTGATTGGTAAATTCTTGTTTCCAAGTTGCCATAATATTATAATTTATCAGAGCACACAATGTTTACCACACAAATAAAATTTTAAGTTATGTTTTGGCTTGAAATAATATTATGAATTTCGGGTTTCTTACGTCAAAACTAGTTTTAACAAATCAACGATCAAATAAAACTAGTTTTGACTGAAACTCTCAGTTATAACCCGAAATAATTTTGAAGATTCAATTTATTCGGGTTTTTACAAATGTAGTTTGTTAGATCGCGTTTTAACTAGTTAAAACTAGTTTCAACAAACGTCTTTAGTTACTTCTAGTTTTGACTAGTCAAAACTAGTTTGTACTGATTTCGGGTTTTAACGGTAACATATACAGGGTGGTGATAAAGTTTGGAACCAAGGTCATAACTTCCGTAAAAATTTTTTTTGTAAAATCACTCGGACAGGTCAATTTTTGTTTTAAAAATGCCATCTTTTGAAATGAAAAAAATATTCATGACGTCACTGATAACTTCACTATGACGTCATCATCAATTTTTTTAAATGGAAACCCATACTTTTTTTACACATTTTTCATAGACCTTTTTATCATATTAATGATCACATAAAAATATTTAAAAAAATTTCAACCATTTTTAAAAAAAAAAATAAATTTACTCAAAAAAAAAAATTATTAATTCTCAATGGAAATATGCCAAGAAAAATAAATTAAACTAATTTTTAGTTTAAAAATATTAAATTATTATTGAAAATATTCGAATTGTTCTTCTTTACACAATTGGAATTTTCTTAAAACTAATTTTAAATAACTTTTAATGAAAAAGGTAATTAAAATAAAATGTTTGAGTAATAATAAACTTTAAATAAAATTGTAATTTATTATAAATTTGAAAAAGCTTTTGATATTCAAAGTTTATTGAAATAAAAATTGCCTTTATAAAAGTGCTTGAGTTGACGTTATTTTGTATGGCAAATAAAATTTTAAATCCATTTACCAAAGCTTGAATAGCTTACTTCGTTTGTTTAATAATAATCAACAATTATTAAGTTTTGGGAAATTAAAAATGCCTCGTTTAAGCCAGCTTAGAATTAGGACGGAATTGCAACAAATTGACGAAGAAGCTATTAACAATAGTATTCAGAGTGTCTACACTCGAATGGGACAATGCCAAATGGTCAATGGGGAACAATTTGAACATTTTCGTTAAAATTTGTTACTTGTAAATTAAAAATTTACTTTTTTTTGTAATATTTTCATTGAGAATTATTAATTTTTTTTTGAGTAAATTTATTTTTTTTTTTTCAAAAATGGTTGAAATTTTTTTAAATATTTTTATGTGATCATTAATATGATAAAAAGGTCTATGAAAAATGTGTAAAAAAAGTAGGGGTTTCCATTTAAAAAAATTGATGATGACGTCATAGTGAAGTTATCAGTGACGTCATGAATATTTTTTTCATTCCAAAAGATGGCATTTTTAAAACAAAAATTGACCTGTCCGAGCGATTTTTACAAAAAAATATTTTACGGAAGTTATGACCTTGGTTCCAAACTTTATCACCACCCTGTATACTAACTTGTCGTATTTCGCGCTAGTCGTGGATAAATATATTTTAGTGTTAAACATTATTAATTTCGATTAAAATAAATATGAAGGTGATTTAAAGCTTTCCATTACGCATAACGAACCCTAAAAATTTAATACATCTATTACATATATTTACAATAGCTACTAATCGCCTCAATTTAAAAGGCAGTATTTATCAATAATAAATCGTTTATCCATTGTTTGGAGCCTCATTTAAAATGTAAACACCACCTTTTATTTTCGGCGAATTTGAATAAATATGATTTTTAAAAAACACCGCATTTTAAATTAGGCGAATATCAGCAAATTTTTATAAAAAATTATTAATATTTTCTAAATTTAATCGATTTACTTAACTGGTAAAAATGTAAATACTCGCGTTTATTTTTTAAAAACCCACAAATTGTAAACACAAACCGTCGTTTAGTAAATCGCGTATCATAATAATACGTTACCCCTAATGCTGATCAACAAAATCATTCCAATTGTTATGTATAATTCTAAAGCGCGTGACAATGACTCGGACATTTGTAAACAGGACAATAAGGGTGCCAAGAGTGGAATAGTTGATGTTCGAAGACTGCCACTTTAACCTTAGCCATAATGAAGGTTTTAAATAGCCATAAGTGGTATAAGGTAATTATGTGAATATTCAATATTCTTAAGACTTTACTTGCTCTATTTATTAAGTGTAATTATAACTGTATACAATATTATAATAATTGTGTCACTACTGAAATAAACACTTGACCCTATGGATGAAACTGAGGAGAAAAGCGAAAGGAGTAAGTTTACCCAAGTTAAGAGATCATTTATTTTAACCAAAATTTAATTAATTTCTTTAAATATTTTTCTTCTCATTTTCCTAATCAAACATCAAACGAAATAAAAAAGTCTCCAAGAAGATATACAGGGTGAGTAAACGAAAACGAAACGGTTGAGTTTTAAAATAATTAATAAAAAAAATTGAAAAAACGCTCGAACAACTTTAGTTGCGAGGGGGATAATATTTTGCAATATAACCGATGCATAAATCCATTCATCAGTGTGTGCCATGGACACAACCCCTAAAATTATAATAAGCATGAAAGGGTAAGTAATTGGAAAGATCTTTTTACTTGGAGTAACACACAAAAAGCAAAAGTTAAATCGATTGATTCGTTTTAAAGATATTCAAAATTAAAAATTCACAATGTAACATGTTAATTTTTAAATATCTTAAAACAAACCGATTGATTTAACTTCTGTATTTTTGTAAGTTACTCGTGAAAAAAAGATCATTCCGATTACTCACCCTATCAAGACAATTAAAATTTAAGGAGCAGTGTTCATTAAAACGCCTAATAGGGTAAGTAATACCTCGTTGGAAAGATCTTTTTACCTCGAGTATCATGCGAAAAACAAAAGTTAGATTAATCGATTAGTGTTAAAGATATTTAAAATTTAATATGTCAAATTGTGCATTTTTAATTTGAAATATCTTTAAAACGAATCGATCGATTTGTTTTTTTTGTTTGTTTACTCGAGGTTAAAAGATCTTTCCCACGAGGTATGTATTACTTACCTCACCATGCTGAATGGATTTTTGCATTAGCCTATTACAAAATATGTTCCCTTCGAAACCAAAGTTAACCTGAGGCCGGATTTTGTTTTGCTAGCGAGTTTTATGAACACGCTAAAAAGACATCGTTTTCCGCACTTTCGTTATAATTTTTGGAGAACGGCGATAAATATGGGATAGTAGCGAATTCGGTATTTTGTTTCACCAAAACACGCTAGTGGCGAATTTATACGTTCAAAACATTAGCGTGAATTTGCGCCTGGTACTAGGGAGGCGAAGAACGTTTTAACTCGATCTAAAATTGATACATAACCTCAAATAAACGTAAATAAATCCCGCAAATACCTCCTAAAAGCCACATAGTGGATATATTTATAATTATTACTTGATTTTTGTGTTAATATTAAGGGTAGTGAGTGTTTTAAATTTATTTGTTGTATTTATTATAGTGTTTTGTTAAATTGGCATTTTTAATGAGTGTTAAGACAATTAAGAATCAATTTTAAGTGTTTCTTGCCCATTTTCACCATCGATATTTAAAACTTAGGCACTACCTAAACGGAGATAAATATTAGCTAACGTAAAATTGGTTTTCACCAACGTTAGACATTGTTTAGTGCTATAAGCAATGCCTAAAATTAGATATTTAATAAGCAACCTAAAAGATTATTGTTTTTTCATTCTTCTCCTCTTCTCATTTGAGTTTTCGGTCATATTTATGCGGTTCAATCTTCAACATCACAGCCAGTTGAAAATGTATGTTATTTTGTTTTAATTTAAGTCTTCATTTTACTAGTTGAAACTGCATTGACAGGGATTCAATAAAATTGCAATTATTTTGGCTTTAGTAATTTTTTGTTCAGATTCCTTCAACTTCAAAATTATTCAATTCTTCGGTAGATCCTTTAAAAGGGAAGAAAGCTAAGTACTTGAAAAGATTTTTGATTTAGCTTATAAAATTTTTTTTTTTTACTTTTATAGGTATCATTAAATAGGTGTTGTATACATATAATATTGTAGAATAAATATGAACAATTTGAATTACCTTTTTTATTAATTAAAATAATTTTAAACAACAATGCTGCGAGTTAATTTCCCCACATGACCCAATTCTTCATCACCTATCTCCTTGTCAACTAACCCATCCGCAAAAAATTTCCTCTGGGTTGGGAACATTGTTGTGAATTAGGATATTGGGCCAAATTGCATAACTTATCAGAATGTCCTCAACCTTATGTGGACTGTATTTAAAGTCCTTTACACTAAAATGCATCAGAAGTGGGTCTTAAGTAAACCAATGGAGTGCTCAACGATGCATCGAGCTGATCTATGAGCTCTGTTGTATCTAGTTTCAAGGGAAATAATTCCATAAATCTAAAACCCCCAAAAGATAACATCAACATTTTGAAATTATCAACAACACGAGTCACAGATGACCCTGTTAAAATCACACCATCAACAACATTAACATTTATCCAAAAGATACCTAAATGCATACCTTCGCAGTGCGAATATAAAAAAAATACAACCAACAATAATATTCGTGGGGTTATGCAAAACCCTTTAGGCTTATTCGTTTCAGCATAATATTATGTGAATCGTGGTATGATGGTTAGTGGATGGTAAGTGTTTTTTGACATCTGACTTATCTCACTTACCATTCCCATTTAATATACACGGATCATACCAATACCAATACCAATACCACGATCACTTACCATGTCAAGCAAAAATGAATAGTATGTGAAATTCTCTACTTACCACTGCCAAACGAATAAGCCTTATGGGTATCAAACCGATAAAGAACGTCATTATCTCAATCAAATTGATACCGGAAGGGGGCCAAAAAAGGTGACATTATACAATGCTTAACTTGATAGGGATCAAGGAAAATTGTCTTAATAGTATGGCTAAAATGAAGTATATTTTAAAATATGTCCTGATGATGTTTTTGTTGCCAAATTTACATAATTTAAAATAATCTTTCTTCATGAAAGTTTTTTTTTTGAGTTGTTTCTTTCGACATTATCGATAGCTTTAAAATTCAACAATGTAAAATTAGGGTATTTAACAATTTTTTAAAAAGTATTTTAAGTTCCAAATTTGCATCTAAAAGTAGCTAAAAAAATGTTAAAAATTTTTTTTTGATAATACGCCTAAAAACTGATGTTTAAAATTTAAATCTAAACTTCGCCGCGAAAACGCCCAGTGCGCACCTTCATGCCGCATGACGTCACAAGATACGACGAGAGTCTTCATTCGTATACGCGTGTTTACAATCGACTTAGTTTAGTTGTTATTCGTTACTGTTTCGTTATAAAAATGAATTCTAAAAATTATAAATATTGTGTAGTGACTCAGTGTACTAATACATCAGTGAAAACACCAGAAAAGGCATTTATTAAAATGCCAATAACCAATAAAAGAGGTTAAGATGCGGAAAAAGTGGTTTGAACTGGCAAGAAGAAGATCATTTTGATGTAAGTTTGTAGTGATTATTTTTTGTTTATTTTTCATTTTAAAAGTAAAAAAGTTTAATTTTGAGGTTATTTAAAATAAAAATATTTTGTTTTTTACTACTTGCCGAATGATATGGAAAATTATATGCAGTATCGAATGATGGGTTATAAAAAAAGGATGAAACCTGGTATTGTACCGACAAAATTTCACTGTCAACCATATAGGAAAAAACGAAAATTAGAAAGTACATTAACTCGGCCTCTTATAGTAAAGGCAAAGGCAGCAGGTTATTGAGGAATGTCAAAAGGAGTTTGAAGAAAATGAAACACTTGTTACAGATCAAGAACAAAATACCACATTAGACGAATCTGAAAGTACAAGTTGAAGCTTTCCATGTATCGAAACTGAGTCTCAGAAGTTGGACAAATCTACACAAGTTGCACCGATAAATGCAGAAAAATCTGTTCAAGTTAAGTTGCAAGACACTTTTCGAAGTAAAGCTGTACAAACTCTTGTTCAATCGCGACATATGGCAGTTTCACCTATAAAAATACTTTATACATCCACCAGTACATCTCCATTAAAGCGTTCAATTTATAAAGAAATACCTTCAACATCAGGTCTAATAACATCAAAAAAACTAAATTCTGATGAACAATCTGATAGTAAAAGTTCATTATCAACAAAATCATCAGTTCAATCTTTTAAGACTGTATATATTTTCTCTGACACTCGCTCTGACAATAGCAAATTAACTGAACAAGAAACTGAAATGGATATGAATAAACTGTTACTTTCATTTACCATCAAAAAAAATCATGAAAGGCCTCGTTTCTACATTGGCATTCCAAAAGAATGTTTGTATTTAATCAAAATTATCGAAGACCAGACATTTTTGAAGAGCATATACATATTACTATGTTTAAAAAAAAATTAGATTGGACACTAAATTTTGTGAGGTTGCTGATGAGTTCGGTATATCTGTATCTTATGCAAGTAAGATTTTTTTTTTAAATGTTCCTATCCTATCTAAAGTTTTGCATCCACTTATTGTAAAATTGGATAAAAAATAATTAAAAGAAATTTACCTATGGGCTTTAGGCATAAATTTTATAATGTAACTTACATAATTGATTGTCTTGAAATTCAAATTGAAAAACCTTCTAAACCAGTACACCAGGCTCTCACTTGGTCAGAGTACAAGAAAGCTAATACTTTAAAGTACCTTATCTCTAGAACACCAGATAGAGTGGTAAATTATATTTCTCCAGGGTATGGTGGGAGAATAAGTATAAGAATGTAAATTTGTTGAAACCTTACCACTAGCAGATAGAGGGTTCAAACATCTTGAGCAGCTGTTATTATCATCAGGATGTCAGTTAGTACGACCACCAAGTGTTAAAGCTGGTGAACAATTGTCAAAGACGGAGGCTCGAGAAAATAAACAAATAGCAAGCTTAAGAATTCACATAGAGAGGGTTATAAGACGTGTGAGGGAATTTTCCTTGTTAAAACATCATTCATGTATTAACCACAATTTAATTCGGGTTAGTGATGATATTTTAATTGCTTGTGGTTTAATCAATCTACAAGATGCTATTATAAAATAATACAAAATCATTTTTGCACTTCCTACATATAATGAATGATTTTACGCCATCTTTAGCAAGCGTAAAGCACCAAATTTACGCTCCCCCGGCCCAGAGGGCGTAAAAGTAATGGCGACCGTACTTTACGCCCTTGGGCCAAAAAATTGACACTTCTTATAGTTTCTTTATTCTCTGGTTCTGAAATAACATTTACAATTGGGTGTTTTTAGGTTAATTAAGTTTGGTTGCGTTATAACCTCCAATATCCAATAAAGTTTTAAACACACCTTCGTCCACCTCCAACACAACTTTAGTTGGTTTTAACAAAAAACAACAACACTCCACTAAACTTCTTTAAAATTATCAAATTTCAATCTTCAAATATGACCCCATTAAAATTGTCGGTAAATAAGAGAACTTCGCAAAACAATTATAATATAATACATAAAAGCTCCGATAGATGTCGCACAAGAAAATTATCGCTAAAAATATCAGGTATGCCAACTTATTTTTACAACATTTTAATTAAAAATAAGATAATAAGTGTAGGAAGTGCAAAAAATCTTGTATGTACCACTGGTGTAAAGTTAATTTAAGCGCTCGCGTGATTGTTGCCCGAGACGTAGTCGAGTCGAGTCGATTTTCACACTCTCGCTTAAATCTATAACATTACACCCTTGGTACATAAATAGCTATTATATATGTGTATATTTTTAATTGAAATTGTTCTTAAGATTTGTTATAATAAATGTATATTCATATTATTAAACTTACATATTTTGCTTACTAAAAATCACCAATATTTTATATTAAACCCTAGTACATTTATAAATAAGGGATAGACAGGTCAAAAATTTTCAGAAAAAAGCAAGGAATTAGAATATCTCATTTAAAATGTTAAGTGGTGTAGCACAAAAAAGTTATGGCATAAAAAATGGGGTCTATACCCCCAAAATACATCCCCCTGTATTTTATTTCGATATTTGATACTTTTATCTTGTTACGACTATAATCACTAGGGTATGCTTCAAATTTGATCAAATTATCTTAAAAAATAAAGAAGTTACACTCAAAAAATGAAAAAAATATAGAAAGTTTGACACCCCATAACTAAAAAATAGAGCACTTTTGAGAAAATTTTTATTCTTTACTTTTGTCTTAGAATTGCTCAAGGAATCGCCTGTAGAATTTAGTCGCATATATTTAGAATCACCCTGTATATTGTTATTCAAAAAACATGACAAGGTAAGTAATATGTCACAGACGAAGTCTTTATCATAGTTTACAGTAATAATTTCGACTTTTTCATTACTTTTAAAATCAGGATCAGCAACACAAAAGTAGCCAGTATTCTTATCTGGTAAATACATTTGAATTTGTGCAAAACATTTACTTGTTATTTTTCCATTTTTAATGTAATTTACTCAGGTTTTCTGACTTAAAGTACACTTTATTTCAATCACCGAGTCACAACAAATTCCATCAGGAGAACCGCCTATCAGTGGATATTCCTTCGAAATAATGAAACCGCACTTTTTATTATTAACTGCTTTTAGAACTGCATCTTCTAATGATCTTCCCCGTTTCATGGCAGGCGTATCAGGTATTTGGCCACCCATTATTATTGCACATAAAGTTTCATCCACAGTTTTGCATCTACTAATCTCATGGGCCTTTGATGCAGTTAATCTGCCGTGTCTCAACTCGTACCACAATTTGTTTTGAGCCTGATTTCTAGTTTTTTCTTTAAAATATAGTCTGTGAACTTCTGCACAACCTTTTGCAAAAAAACTTCAGGGCAACTTTCAGAATATTTTAAAGATAATTGATGTAGAGAAAGCATCTTGGTATCTTCAATATTTGCACCTATTTGATGGTGCAATAATTGACAGTTTGTCAGCTTCTTCTTTTTTCCCTCCTCCAAAAATTTTTGCAAAACATCAGGGTAGGATGAAGAAGAAGGTCTTTTTGGAGAAAGTACACTTTTTGAAAGTTCTTTTGCTGAAATGATGTGCAAGAGAGTTCCTCGCTTCTACGATGCACCTACATAAGGAATGCAACAGTATGTTTGCAACCACCTTGTGATGCAGGACAATCATGACATTGTACTACATTTATTATGCCATCTTCTTCATCAACTACTAAGGTTACTTGATATGATTTGGCATGAACTTTATCTTCAGGACAAATCCTGCATTTCACTGTGCAAAACTTTCCTTCTCGTTTCATCTGGACATAACCTATGGCTTCATCGCCATATGATTGTCTTGAGGATCTTTAAACAAATAATAATCACTTGATGAAAACTTTAAAAATACAAATATTTATAGCGGTCTTTTCGATCGATGTAAGATCATTCCCGTGTTAATTAAGTAGTTGATCAACATCAATTAAATTTAAAAAAAACAAATATAAATACTTACATGGAGGTTTTAACGTTCCTAAACTCGGCAGAACAGAAGTCACTATTATATGCAAAGAAACTTGCTATCATAATTGAGTCTATTCTCGGTAAATTAGAACTATCCGCTTTTAGGAAATCAGGTTCAATGACGTCAGTCGTCACTAATTGGTGCTTCGTTCGTTTACGGTCACATGGGTAACAATTCAAAATTACGCCTTTTATTTTATTAAATTTACTACTTATTATTTTGACAAATTTTATTAAAAAAATACTTTCGATATTATTACAAGTCATAGTATTATTTAAAAATAAAAAATAATTTTTTTTCCGTACTCAAATACCCTATTGTTGAGCAGAGTATTATGCAAGCAGATAAAAATACGAAGGTAGTTCGGGAGATGGCCTAAGTTTTCTCGAATAATTTTTTTGTACATTGATATGGACAGCAGATAAGCGTCAAAAAGCCAAGAAATTGGTCTAAACTAATTTTTACTAGTTTTAATGTTTTGACCAATCTGATGATATATGATTTTATTTAAAACAAATGTTTTTAATTTTGTTTTGTACTTCCTTTTAAAGTATGTATATATAAAATATGTATATTTTTTCATCGTTGACCTATATTATTAATAAGCAATAAGTAGCAAAATCAAGCATAACCTTTATATTTTCTATAATATTCGAATGATGACTTTAAGTGTGAGTGCTGTAAAGTTTTTAAAAAACATTATGTGTTAAAGGGCTGTGGGCACATGATGTGTGGTCAGTGTTGCCACACTTTGTGCAATTTGCGTGATTTTCTAATAGGTCCCTTCTGCAGGTCAGAAATTAAAGAAGAACCCTTTCTTGTTTATTTTTAATTTATTATGTATTTTATTAACTACTTTTTTAAATATGAATTTTGTGTTTTCAAAGTATGGACTTTATGTTTTTTTCGAGAAATTTCGTTATTTCCCTTTTAATGGGGTTTTCCATTTATAAAATGTAGGTATACAGGGTGGCCCAGATTTTACTTCCCAGGAAATATCTCAGTTATTTGAAGAGATAAAAATATAAATCAAAAAGTGTTTTGAACGGCAGCACTTATACTTCATAATTTCATTCTAAAAAAATTATTGGTATTTACCACTCTTAAGATGCCATCATCATTTTTTTTCTTTAATGGGACACCCTATTTTTTATAATTGATATTGCATCTACAATTTATTCTAGAAACAGTGATATGCTACACTTAGTATTTTAAGTACATTTTGTGAATACAAAAATTAAGATATTGATCGAAGTATGTATTATGCAAAATGTTTTATTTAGTTTTTTTTAACAAAATTTGTAATTTACAGTTTAGATTTAAAAAAAAGTTCTTAAAAAATACTAAATAAATAATTTTGCATACTACTTCGATCAATATTTTAATTTTTTTTATTCACAAAATGTACTTCTAATACTAAGTGTAGCATATTACTGTTTCTAGAATTAATTGTATGTAGATGCAATATCAATTATAAAAAATAAGGTGTCGCATTAAAGAAAAAAAAGATGATGATGGCGTCCTAAGAGTGGTAAATAAAAATAATTTTTTTAGAATGAAATTATGAGGTATAAGTGCTGCCATTCAAAGCACTTTTTGATTTATATTTTTATCTCTTCAAATAACTGAGATATTTCCTGGGAAGTAAAATCTGGGCCACCCTGTATAGTCACCCCAGGGATTCGAAAATATTAATTAGTATATCTGCACCCGCTTCCACTAGAAATTAAAAATGCAATCGAAATAATTGTAAAAAATTGAATTAAATAAAGGATAATGGCGCCCTACAAAAAATGGAGAGGGCAAATAGAGTTGATGAAGAAAAAGCTTCATGTTAAAATTTGTTTTGAATATTCATATTTTATCTATTTACTACTACCAAAATTTGAGCAAAATACCTTCTTCTTCTTAATGCGCTCTTCTTAGGTCTCTGGCACGAAGCCCTGTTGCCCAATCACGAGAATTTATGGGGATTAATAAGCAAAATACATATTTATATTAAAAAAGTGCATGATAAAAAAATTAAAAATAATCCACAAACATCCTGTATTTCGAAAATGGAGCTTTTAACAAAGATTAGATTCCAGAATTACCGACTCTTGGTTTGAAACACCCTGTATATTTCGAATTAGAACAACAGCAGAGAAAAACATTTTCACGGTTATAACGATTAACGGTTATAGCGAGCAAAATTCGCTCGTTATTACCGAATTCGACTGTATTTTCTTAAAAATATCAATATTATTTTGGGGCGTCAAAATTCAAAATTGCCTGAAGCCTCATAAAGGCATAACGCGCCATTGGCGATTCCCTTATATACAGTGTGATGATAAAGTTAGGAACATAATTCCTAACTGTCGTAAATATTAATGACGTCACTGGTGATTTAGCAATGACGTCATTATCGATTTTTTTAAATGGAAACCCCCACTTTTTTTACTCGATTTTAGGAGATATTCATGTCACAAACGATGATATTAAAAAAATAAAATTTGTAAACAAATTTTTGAAGAAAAAATGATTTTACTTCAAAAAAGGAAATTTTTATATTAACGAAAAAGTTTTTTTAAAAATAAATTAAAATGAATTTCAAGTTATTAATAGTAATAAGAGAAAGTAAATGTTTAAATAATTCGACTGTAATGCGTATATTAAATGTTAAAGGTATTTAACCAAATTTATTAAATAAACTTGAAAATAAATTCTTTTGAGTCTATTTAAATGTAAGAAAATTTACAAAAAATAAAATTTTAAATTTACCATTTATTGAAATCAGCCAAAATATATCTTATACAACATTCAAATCTTTCAAATTTAATATAACAAATTAATTTCAAGTTTAGGTTAAAAAATTTTTACTGAAATTTTTTTTATATCATCGTATAAGTAACATAAATATCTATGCAAAACGAGTAACTGAGTACTGGGATTTTGGCTTAATTGGATGGTTAAAGGTAAATAATAAATTTACATTTGCAGCTGACCGGTTTCGGTTTTGTTTATTGATCCTTCCTCGGAGCTAAAAAGACAATAAGATTACACTTCACTTAAATTATAAATATATTTTAGTTAGTTTTATTTATCACGTGCTTTATTTGACAAAGAGGGTATAATTACCTGAAATGTTATAGTATTATTATTTTCAGTCGGATTTTTAAAATATATAAAATTATAGGTGTAATTTCCATTAATTCGGTAATGTGAAATAACCAAATTTTTGGATGATTTACTAGAACACAGATTTTTGCAGATATTCACTTTAGTGTGCTTTACAATTATGGTGTTAAACACAACCATTAATGTCATTGATGATTGACTGATGACAGACGTTGTTACCAACCTTCTATTACAACAAATGTTTTGCAAAGAAACTATACTGAGTCATTGCTAAATTTAAATTTCATTTTATAGCTAAATAATTTTTTAACCCTTTATAAGAAATTAACAAACATTCATGACGTTAAGGTTATATACAACGATATCTACAATAAATACATATATTTCATATTTACAACATAAACAATTAAATATTTACAAAGTTTTTATATTCATTATAATTAATCAATTCAATTAAACTTTAGTTTATTTACACCATTTGTATCTAACTATTCTTATTTCTATCCAATAACTAAGTAATTATTACAATTTTGATTTTACCTTATTATTACACATATTAATCAGATTATCATATATAATGTTTAGATTGTTCAAATCAGTCCTTAAATTTATGCTGTTTTTTGTTTTTTAATGTCTATCGATTCTCGCATTAGCCGTTTTTTTTTAGATTTGTTTCTTTAGTTAAAATCTCTACCTTATCTATAACAATATAACAAAGTTGAATGTATGTCTTTCATTCATTGCATGGCCGACCAAAGCTGTTCTATAAACATTGGTTTTGGTTTTATAGTCAGTTTTGTGGTTCTGAATCCTAGTTTTTAACCAGTTTTTTGTTAGGCCAATATAACAGCTTTGGCAATCATTACAATTAATTCTATATACTAGATTACTCTCAAATTCTTTATTGGGTTTATCTTTGACTTTAGAAAATAACATTTTTCCAACAGTTTTTTCAATATACATGACCAAGTTCATTTCAGGGAAATACTTTTTGAATAAGTATTCCAATTTTGTAGATAATCCAACAATATTAGGTATCTTATTTATTCCATCATTAGGTGTCATATCCTTATCAGAATTTATGTGATTGATTGAATGCATTAAGAATTTCTGTTAATGCCGCCTCATTATTAGGAATAGTTGTAACTATGTCATCAACATAGAGGTACAGAAAATCAACGCTAAAGCTTAATTTATTGATAGAGTCATTCAATAAGTCGTTCATGACTAAGGAAGCAAATATTGGTGAAGCTGGATGGCCCATGGCAGAACCAAATTTTTGTTTGTAAGTTTTATTATTAAACCTAAAGAAATTGTTATCAAAACAAAATTCTACTAATTTGATGAATGAATCACAAGGGATATTAGTATGATTTTTAATTTCTGGCCATCTATTAATCAATGCCCTTTTAGTAGCGTCAAATGAAATATTAGTAAACAAGGATGTGACATCCAATGATAAAAGTTTGTAGTTATTAGATACTTTTTGATTTATAATTTCTTTTACAAAATCGAAAGAATTTCTGATATTAAACTTAAATTCCAAATTTGATAGGATTTTAAAAATATATTTTTCAAACTTATATGTTGGTGCCCCAATTGCACTAATCACTGGTCTTAATTTAATTGTATCACTAAAGTTATGTGTATTAGGTAAACCGTTTGCAGTAGGCATAATCGCATTATAAGTTCTTAAATTTTTACCTTCATACTTTATAAATTCTTCTTTTATTATTTAGCTATAAAATGAAATTTAAATTTAGCAACGACTCAGTATAGTTTCTTGTTTCTTTGCAAAACGTTTGTTGTAATAGAAGGTTGGTAGCAACGTCTGTCATCAGTCAATCACCAATGACATTAATGGTTGTGTTTAACACCATAATTGTAAAGCGCACTAAAGTGAATATCTGCAAAAATCTGTGTACCAGTAAATCATCCAAAGATTTGGTTATTCACATTACCGAATTAATGGAAATTACACCTATAATTTTATATGCTTTAAAAATCCTACTGAAAATAATAATAATACTATAACATTTTAGGTAATTATAACCTCTTTTAAATTAAAAATATATTTTAAGGAAATTTTTTTTTGTAAATAATTGTCGAATTAATCCTTATATTAGGTGATTTAAGTAAAGTGTTATTTTTTTTAGCTCTTAGGAAGGTTCAATAAACAAAACCGAAACCGGTCAGCTGCAAATGTAAATTTACTATTTACCTTTAACCGTCCAGTTAATTCAAAATCCCAGTACTCAGTAACTAATATTTGTGGACGACAACAGATTATTATAAAAACGAGTAAAAAAGTGGGGATTTTCATTTAAAAAAATAGATGATGACGTCATTGCTAAATCACCAGTGACGTTATTAATATTTTTATAGTACCAAGAGATGGCATTTTAAAAACTAAAATTGACCTGTCCGAGCGATTTTCTCAAAAATCCTGTATATAGCCTCGAAAACCGGAAACTTGTATATTTCCCAAATAGAAAGTTAATATTGGTGCAATATCGATTTTCAATATTGCAATATTGTACCTATACTATACTATTCTATATGTGCACAGCGTTATTTGTGAACGCCAATTTACATTGATACAATATTGAATATCATAATGACATTCAAAGTTAATACAATGTTTAATCAATATTGCTAAGTAAATATTTGTTGAATATTGTTAATACCATTTTTATTTAATATTATTAAATTTTATTTAATATTTTTAAATTAGTATAATTTCATTAATTTAAGGTTAAAATTATACACACAATAACTTAAGAAAATTCTTCTTTTATTATTTCTTTTTACAAATGTCTTAATTAAAGCACTTTCACTACAGACTTTAAAACTAAAACCTTCTAGTTGTTCAACTGAACTTATTCCTATATCCTATATATGATTTTACTAGACATTAAAATAAAATCGAAAGCCTTATTAACTTACAAGCAAAATTTATGTTAAATATTGCAAAATTATTCCCCTGACTTAACTTTACTTGTTTACACAAGACGAACAGCGAAAACAAGTTTTGAAGTTAGGTAACATTTTATTTTGAGTTATAACTTTAAGAGCCAAAGCCACGTTATGACGTGCATTTAGTGCAAATGTTCAAAAAATCACCACAAATACACTCCGGATACCATAAACACGTTCTTCTTCTGTACTTTGGTATTAAAAAATGATCTACACGATAAACGAGTCTAACGATAACGGCGTTGTTTCTGGATTTCATAATATTTACCAACATAGATATTTGTAGATTTTTTGATCTTGTATGAAAAAATATTGTCAATATTCGATCAACATTGGTTTTAAAACTCCTGTTCAATATTGATAAACATCATTATTCCAATATTAAAGTACGTTGAGACTTCAATATTGTAATGTTCTTTTTAAAACAATATTAATACAATACCTGTCTAAACTTGAATTTCTATGTACTATACATACAGAGTGGCCCACCGAAAATTTCAACAACCCGGTTTTGGTATTTTACTTCAATTTTTGGAAAAACGGTCGGATAGGTCGATTTTGGTTTTCAAGGGGACGCATTATGAGATGGATTTAGGTACTCTCACGTCGCACCCTTAAGCGGGGGGCGTTAACCCCCACATTTCTTAAATGGCAAGAGGGGTTGAGTAATATATCATTTGAAAGCTGCATAAATCTGGAATTCAACTGTATGAATTAAATGAATATCTGTCGATTCGTTTTTTCAAAAAAAAATTGAATTCAAAAATTATTTAAAATAATCGGTAAAAATAAATTAATTAAAAATGCAGTGACAGTTTATTTTTCTTTCAGATAGTGAAACTTAAAGCCCTATAAAAGTTTTACACAAATGTCATCCCTTTTGCTTCAACCACCCTGAATCGAAAAGCACAATAATAATTATTTTAACTACAAAAATTATTATTCATTTAAGATTTAAAGTCCAAATATTCATTTCTGTAAATTTCAAAAATTTTACACTGGTTATGTTCATAGGATATTAAAGAAAAAAGAAAGAAATTAGAAAAAAGTAAAATTTTATTGTACTTTAACAACAATAGCCAAAAATTAAATTTATTTTAGCAGATGTTTTATGGCTATAACCACTTTACTTATAAATTGTGTTTATCAACTACTTTTAAAGCAAACACGCATTCGGCATTTAATAATTTTAAATTAAAAATTATGGTATATTCAATTGCAGAAAGGGTTTAAATTGTAGCCCTCTTTTTTGGAAATAATAACTGTGCCCAAAGAGCGACCGAAGTGTTTAATCAACAACATGAAGACAAACAAACAAGTGAAAGATATGTTTTGGAATTAATCGAAAAATTTTAAGAAACTGGGTCTGTCAAAAATAAAAAGAGGCGTGCTGAAAATCCAGTACGGAACGAAGATAATGAAGTAGGGGTTTTGGGACAAGTGGCCATTGATCCAACATTAAGCACGAGAAAATTGGCTATTGTAACAGGTATTAGTAGAACCAGCATTCAGCGAATTTTGAAACACCGTTAATTCCACCCATACAAAATTCAACTAGCTCAGAAACTAAATGAAGATGACTTTGACCGCCGCTTAGAGTTATGTGAAATAATGTCGGAAATCCAATTTTTTTATATAACATTTGCTTTTCGGATGAAAGCACTTTTTTTTTAAATGGTACAGTTAATCGCCACAACTATCGATATTGGGCAGATAGCAAACCTGGGATATTCCAAGAAGTACATACCCAAAATCCACAGAAACTAAATGTTTGGGCGGGCATTTATGGTGATCGAATCGTTGTCCCTTTGTTCTTGCCCGATAATTTAAATGGAGCAATGTATTTGGAGTTGCTACAAGACCTTATTGATCCATTACTTACTGATATAATGGAAAATGGTGAGGGCTACCTCGAGGATCAGTTGGTATTTCAACAGGATGCAGCTCCGTCACATTTTGCGCTTCCGGTGCTTCAGTATTTAAACCACAGATTTCTTCGATGGTTTGGTAGGCGTGGCACCATTGAATGGCCAGCAAGATCTCCAGATCTATCCCCTTTGGATTTTGTTCTGTGGGGCCACTTAAAGAACACAATCTACGCTACTGAACCAGCATCTTTGGATGATTTAAGACAGCGTATTGTCAATGAATGCCGTCGTATCACGCCTGAAATGCTGCAGAATGTTCGACGGCATTTTGAACAAAATCTTTATTTTTGTATGGAAGTTGGTGGTCATTTCGAACAATTAATTCATTGAAAAGTAAATTATTATTCAAAAGTTCTTTTTTATCTGTTAAAATACAATTACATTGTACTTTTTGCTCATTTCTTTCTTTTTTCTTTAATATGCCATGAACAAAACCAGTGTAAATTGTTTGAAATTTACAGAAATTAATATATGGACTTTAAATCTTAAATGAATTTTTGTAGTTAAAATAATTATTATTGTGCTTTTAGATTCAGGGTGGTTGAAGTAAAAGGGCTGACATTCGTGTAAAACTTTTATATGACTGTAAGTTTCACTATCTGAAAGAAAAATAATCTGTCGCTGCAATTTTAATTAATTTATTTTTACCGATTATTTTAAATACTTTTTAAATTCGGTTTTTATTTTTTTTTTAAACGAATCGATAGATTTTCATTTAATTCATACAGTTGAATTCCAGATTTAAGCAGATTTAAATGATATATTACTCAACCCCTCTTGCCATTTAAGAAATGTGGGGGTTATCGCCCCCCGCTTAAGGGTGGGACGTGAGACGTAAATCCATCTCATAATGCGCCCCCCTGAAAACGAAAATCGACCTATCCGAGCGTTTTTACAAAAATTGAAGTAAAATACCAAAACCCGGCTGTTGAAGTTTTCGGTGGTCCACTCTGTATATCAATATAAATACAATATAAAATCGGTTTAAAATCAAGATACCTTTCTATATGGGTTATTTACCTATTTTGTGCATTTTAAATGAATTTGGTCATTAGGCTGTTTTACTTTAGCCGTAAATACGGTTTTCAGCTTTTTTTAAATTAGGCCATTTAGCTGTTATGCCCTTTTACTTTAGGCGCATATAAGGTTTTGTGCATTTTTACATTAGGCCGTTAACCTGTTATGCGCTTTTACGTTAGGCGCAAATACGGTTTTGTGCATTTTTAAATTAGGCCGTTTAGCTGTTATGCGTATTTACTTTAGGCTTAAATATGTTTTTGTGCATTTTTAATTTATGCCGTTTAGCTTTAGGTGCAAATACGTTATGCTACAATACTATAGACGTTTTAGTGCGCCACCTCGCAATTTTCTAGATTTAACATAAAGCTGATTGAAATTAAATTAAAAGTTAAGTGGATGTGCATTTACTTTAAATTAACTTAACTTAAAGTTGTGATTTTAATAATAAATAAAAAAATTAAAATCAAAATCAAAATACCAAAATATAATAAAATCTATTCATAATTATTGTGACTACACACACAATTATTATTAAAAGCTAAAAATAACTCACAACACTTGAAATAAAATAAAAAATTCGTAATGAGTTACAACCCTATTCAATATCGGACTTAAAACCAAAGAATCTAATTCAAATAAAATGTGTAATTGGGGTTGTTATTTAGACAATCAATTATTATGACGTTAAAAGTAAGTAAAGTAAATTATTATTTAAATCATATAAAATAAAGATGATTAAAATTTTGTTATCCAACTTTAACTTTTTTGGACTGTCGCAAATTACAAAATAGTATATTACGCAACGAGCTAGAAAGTGACGAATTTTGTGCGAGTGTGCAAATACCCGAGTGAAGATATCACACGAGTACGAAATTCACTTTCTGCGAATTGCGTACGCTATTTTTCCGATGACCACGGAGATTTTGCGACCATTAATAATTTTTTGTAGCAACAACTAAAAATCATTACATAACGTGTGTTAACATCAGCTGACATTGAAGTTATCGATTATTTATAGTTAAATGTAACTAATGGTAGGTGGCGCTGTTTTGACGGAAGCAACTGATCGAAATGAATAAAAAATTTTATTTTATTTAAAATTTACACAAGAGTTAATTATACAGTAAGTATGGAATAATTAAAATATAACTGAAACCATTGACTTTTCGAAAAAATGTTTCGGATAAAAGTTGTTTGAGAGGCAATTATTCTACTAATATTAAATTTTTTGATTTAAACTTAATTTCAAGATCATTTCAAGGTCAACATTGTTTTTTTAAATACAAACCTATATTTTTTTTAAAAGAACTTTATTGCTACTTGAAAAACAAACAACTTTTGTCTAAATAATTTTTTTTACCTTTTTTACTTTTAAAGTTATGAGAGATTGAAACTTTTTCGATCATAAGAGTTTTGCATCTCGTTGCTATAGAGACGAGCGGCATAGTACCTTAGGTACTTTGATTTTCTTTTAATGTCAACTAAGATTTTTTAAATTGTCCAGTAATTAAATGAATTGAAGTATTATTAAATTGATTGTTTTCCCAAAATACATATTCCTTACCTTGTAATAAGTACCTAAAGAAAAACAAGTATCGTTAAATAATGGGTCATTTAAGTGAAACACAGCGTATTGAAATTTTAATTCTCGCTGGATGCGGAGATAGGACCAGAACTCAGCAAGAGGTATGCACTTTGTTTAATGCAAAGTATCCAGATAGACCACTGTCAGTAAAATTAAAAGAAAATTTAGAGAAACTGGTCATGTTAAGGAGATTCCAAATTCCGGGCGCCCCGCTAAACTTAATGAAAACTGAAAACACTAGACTAGATATTTTGTTAAGCATCGAAGAAAATCCTCATAGTGTTACTCGACAAATTGCAGCAGATAATAAACTTAGTCGGCGGACAGTACTACGTTTACTAAGAAAAGAAAAGTACCACTCCTATAAAATTCAGCTAGTACATGAACTGAATGAAGATGATCCCGATCGCCGAATGCAATTTTGTAAAAATATGCAGAATATGTGTAACGATAATCCACACTTCCTTCGCCAAATTCTTTTTTCGGATGAAGCTACTTTTTATCTAAATGGCCAAGTGATTCGCCAAAATTGCCGATACTGGAGCAGGGAAAATCCTCATTGGATGAGTGAGGTACATACTCAATACCCTCAAAAACTTAATGTGTGGGCAGGGATAATTGACAATAAAATAATTGGGCCTTTTTTCTTTGAACTGGGCAGAGATATTTATTTTCGCGGAGATTTTTCCGAATGAAAATGATCCTGGCTTACCAAATATCAATATCTGGGTTCAACAAGACGGTGCACCTCCACACTTTGCACGTCCGGTTCGGGAGTTTCTAAATAATTGCTTTCCTGGAAGATGGATTGGTAGACGAGGACCGTTGGAATGGCCCCCAAGATCCCCTGACCTAACACCCCTTGATTTTTTCTTGTGGGGATATTTAAAATCGAAAGTCTATGTAAATAAACCTCAAAATATAGAAGACTTAAAAAAATCGACTACGGTGCGAAATTCGAAAAATTAATGTTGAAGTCACTCGCAATGTTCAAGGAGAATGTGCTCACCGTTTTGCTTATTGTCAAGAGCCCCGTGGATGGAAATTCGAACATTTACTTTAAATAATTAAATTATGGTTTTGCAATAAGTTAATTCTATTTTGATTAATTGTATTTAGTTCGATTATTATTATTTTTATTAGTATTAAAATGTTTGTTTTCCACTTTTGCCTATACTTATCTTTTGTTATGTAAGTACATTTTACATGCAGAAAAAATGATGTACAAAAAAGTGATAATGAAATTACATCTACATTTTAAGGTCCACTAAGTTTCAATTGAAAAAATACAGGGTGTGTTGGGAGGAACCCGAAATTTTATTAGTTTTCAAGTTATAGCGTTTTAAAAATTAAAGTTGGCAATACTTTCATAACTCATTTCTTCGACGATATATTGGACATGGTAGTTTTATTATTTAACAATTTAAAAAATCTCAGTTGACATTAAAAAAACCGTACAAATCAAAGTACCTAAGGTAATATGCCGCTCGTCTCCATAGCAACGAGCTGCAAACTCTTATGATCGAAAAAGTTTCAATCTCTCATAACTTTAAAAGTAAAAATGGTATAAAAAAAATATTTAGATAAAAGTTGTTTGTTTTTCAAGTAGCAATAAAGTTTTTTTTTAAAAAATATAGGTTTGTATTTAAAAAAACAATGTTGACCTTGAAATGACTTTGATAATTAGTTTAAATCAAAAAATAAATATTAGTAGAATAATTGTGTCTTTATATCAAAAATCTTTTATCCGAAACATTTTTTCGAAAAGTCAATGGTTTCAGATTTATTGCAATTATTCCATACTTTTGCCTCTCAGTGTATAATGATTTTAATAATAAAATATATAATATTAGCGGGGTTTAATATAAATTTTTATTTAAACTGTCCTTTTTTACAAGTTTAAAAAAAATCAAAGAGAGGGCTTTCGGAATTCCTTCGCAGCGCCTTTATCAAAAATTACAAGAAGTATTTCAGAGTTACAAAACAGAAAACGAAAGTCACTAGTGTAGCAATGATAGATTTTCTAAACTACTAATATGAATGATATACATATATTTTTTCATATGGTCGTCTGAAAAATAGCCTTTTTAATATTTTCCTTTGAAAATAAAAATATTTTAACCTTCAAAAAAAGGCTAAAACATTTTGACTGCTAAAACATTTTCATGTAGGCATACAAACTAAAGATAGACTTAAAAAGTTAGAATGAGAAATTACTGAAAAGTTCAATCTACTAAAATTTAATTTAAAATAATTGAACCTTCCTAGTGCTTTTCTAAAATTTCTATTTGTTTTACTAAAAATAAAATGTTGCTATAATTTTTTCATCTTTTTGTTTTCATGAATTGTTTATTATTTATTATCGATACATCGACCACGATTTATCGTTGGCATGTTTGTATTATACAGAAATAGTGCGAGTAAGACAAAAATCATATTTAAGACCAATTTCCTAAACGGAAAATATAGGGTTTAGTTCTGCAGTCATATACGCTAGTGCGAAAAACATTTTTGTATAATTTTTTTTGTAGATGATTTAGAAGTCATTTCTATAACTCCTAGCGAAAGGAAAAAAAATTGGAGAATGTACAAAAAAATATAATGACCTAAAACTACCTTAACTTTGGACCCCTCTAATTAATGTTGTGCTAGGTCCCAGAAGGTGACCATCCGCTAGGATGTACCCCAATCAATTTAAATTATAAATCTGAAAAAAAAAATTGAAAATCTAACGAGGGAAACTTTAGATTTGACTCTAGAACTAATGCTCGATTTCACGATTTTCCACAATCTATCCTCCCAAACTCGCGCGCCCTCTAGGGATTCGGATTAATTATGAGTGATTCGCAGATAATTTCGCTTTAATTGGTGATTCGCTCCTTATTTGCAAAGAAGGTCCAGAAAAGTGGGAAGGAGTTTCTATTCCCTGTTATTATCTCGGACGTCTAGGAAGATGCTCTTAATTAAGGAACGGGAATTCGGAAAAATTGTAGTTCATGGACTGTTTTGATTTTGACATATCAAAATTTTATTATTGACCCTGTTTGTAAATATTAGGTGGGTATCGATAATTTAATTTAATTATCAGATAATTTAAAAAAAAAATAAAAAAATTGAAGTTTTTATGTTTTTGCTTACAAAATGATAAAAATAACAAAACGTGAAATTCATGTAATACTGTTTTATTTAGATGTTAATTTACATTTTTATAAAAAAAAAATTTTACTTTTTTATTTTTAAGATTTTTTTTTTCGAAAATTATATGATTCGATACCCATATAGTACCTATCTATAAATAATCAGAGCAAATAATAAAATTTTTGTTCATTAAAATTTTTCTATCAAATCACTTCATTAACTAATGAAAATTCTCTAGTCTTAAGACCCCCATACACGATAGAACATGCTAACGAACATACAAGCCTGCACAAATTCGTAAAGTGCATGTATGAAGTTTGCACTTGCCCACATACACACAGGAACTTGTACGTGGATATTTAGTTTCAAAAATATCAACAATGGATGAAAATGAACTAAATTTAATTGCAGTGGCGTGTATTTGCCTAGTAAAAAAACAAAACAAATTAACCTATAAAAATGAAACCATGAAGAAACCAAGAATTTGACTCAACTTCTTTAAATTTTTCTAATAATTTTTTATAAGTATACCTTATTTTTTATCTCTATTTAACTATTCTTTTGATTTAGATTTCAATAAGCAGGGGAAAAACTTAAAAATATCTATAAATTTGGTTAATAAATCTCTTGTATAGCTCTTAAATCATCCATCTTATCACTTGAGCTTACACCTGGTGAGTTTGCCCTTCTTAATTAAAATTAGTTATATCAATCGTTAATATTGTATTTGTTTTTAGACTAGTGACAGGAGTTTAGAACTTTTACTGTGTTCATCGCATTGATATTAATTTAACGCACAATAAAATGGTAGATTTATTGCCAAACAATTTTCAACGTAAGTCCAAGTAAAAATCCGCAATCATATTGTTATGTTACAATCTTATAATTAATGTTTTAGCTTATAAACGTTTCAATTTTGATGACCCGATGTTACTACAATTCTTGTATCTAGACTAGAATTTTGGTCTCATCTGTCCTAATTGTCGCTGTGTAAGTTTAATCTTAAAACATTTTATACGTTTTATTTATTTTGGTAATAATTTTAGTTTTGCCTGATGAAGCCGTTATACGGCGAAACATGTTGCAAATTTCTGTGTATTAAATACACGTTAATATAAGTTGGATATATGGAATCCCCAAGTTGTTTTATTCAATAAACTATTATCAAAATCACCGCAAGAATTTCTTCTATTTATAACATATTTAAGTACTTAAATTTTTATTTTATTTTAAAATTAATTTTTGAAGACACTGCACTGTCGCAAGTTTCTGGGAAAATGTAGGTTTTGGCCACACACAGGCGAACATGTACAGGCGCTCATGTTTCCACGTACATAAATTCAATCAGGAACAGAAAACATGTATGACGGACTTTAAACAAATATGTAAATCATAAAGCATTTAAAAATATTCTAATAATTTAGAAAAAAGAATCTAGTAGTATGGTGAATCATAATAAATTAATGAATTTATTATATTCTAATAAACCTAGTACCTATTTTTTGTTTTGAAGTGGCGCGTGCCTCATGTATGAACGTTAAATGAGATTAATTAACAAGTATGCTTTTAATGTTATTAATTGGTGTAATGGTTTTATAAATTGTATTTTCCCAAAATAAGTAGACATACAACATACAATGCAATTTTATGAGTAATTTTTTAATGCTGTTTTTGATCCTATAACATGATTGCTTTATGCGGTTTAGCAGTCAATAATCAATAAAAGGTATAATAAGCTTTCATCTCTGGTATATGGAAAATTTAATTTCCTTAAGAGGGATCTAGTCGAATATATTTATATGCAATTCCATGTGAACGCCGGGCATGATAATGGTAAAACTGTAATAGTTAACTAAAATCGTTTATAAATTTCAAAATATTGCCCTTTAAGCTAACATCTCTCGCCGAGATTTTTTACTTATTTTTTTTAATATGGTATATATTCCTTATCAAATTAAGTGTTTTTGAATTCACTGTAAATTTTTGCACATTTATTAAAACGACAAAATCTCGTCGAGAGTATTTTATGGTATTCATCTTTAAATTTAGAAAAAAAAATAAATTTCGTTATTTGGTTATTTAAATATTGTGTCCCGAGGAGAGTATTTTTTTCTAGCAAAAGTGTCCAAATTGAGAGTCCACCTGCCAGGAATTTAAAAATAATATATTCTGCGCTTTGATTAGATATCTAAACATACGATTCTTGATGCACCTTACTATTTCTATCTCTTCATGAACTTTGCGGCCATTCTCGATAAAAAGTTGCATGCAATGACTAGATCCCTCTTAAATTATATTGTTACTTAAAGTTATCAAAATATTGTAAAATTAAATTCATTATTTAATAAATAAAATTGATAAAAAAATTAGTTCGGTTTTTAATTGATTTTACAATTGTCTTCTAACTAAGTGCAGTGGTATTTTGATAAATGTATCAACAAATTTAGAAATTTATATATCTTTGAAAAATTAAAGTATTAAAAAATGTATTTGCTCGACAGTTTTTTTTTATAAACTCAATAATATTAATATTACAATTACTACGGGGCAATTTTTCAAACACGTTTAATGCGATTAAATGTACAATACAAGCTTTAATTTATTCTTGGACACGTTTATGCTTGCAAGAATTCGAACTTTTATAAGTTTGGTAGATTACTTATTGAAGTTCTCACCGATAATTTTATTTAAATGTAAATTAATATTTTAATTTCTTGAGGGCTAAAATACCTTTGGAATCTCCCGATAATAAAACGGCTTTTATCCCGAAATATTTACTACGTTTCCATCGGGGATTGAATCGGGTTTTAAAATATCAGAAATTTAAATACTTATGTGTTTCTATCATGAGGATTTAAAAAATATCTAAATTACTTTCAATACCGGCATTAGGTGGCGTTTTGGCCAGACCACGTTTTTAGGGTTATGAATATAAAACCATAGATAATATTATGCATCGCGGCGAGGAGATTATTCTTTTGCACATGATCCAGTAAAAATTCAAACCTTCGAAGCGTTTCCATTAGATATTTTTCAGCTCAAACCAGATACGATCCCAGAAAAAGCAGTATCGACCTTGAGGCCGAGTACGATCTCGAAACGATAAATTCCGCGTTTCCATCCAGTTTTCAAGAAGAATCAAGAATTCAAATCCGATTCAATCCCCGATGGAAACGTAGTAATTAATATCAACACTTAGATTTTTTAAGTTTTAATTAAGGCTAATGTAAGTGCCTAAAAAGTTAAAAATTATTGAAATATGCAGTAAAAAGCTGCCAGAAAAAATAGAGAAAATGAAAACAAAATATAAACTTCAGTTTATTATGTAAAATTATACATATTACGAATTGGTCAGATCAGTCCTAGAGTTCGGATCGATAATTTGGTCCCCGTTCTATACCATACATGCCCAGCACTGTCTCTAGAACGCATTCAAAACAAATTTTGAAGACATGCGGAATTTAATAATAACTGTCAGTCTGCTAATAAAAATTAGTAATGTTAAAAAATATTCTGTGCATAATTGATATTAAGTTGCCATCTAAAATGTTAATAGACGATTTAAAGTCGATTTATTCGAGATTATTGTGTTGGATGTTGTATATTAGTACAAAGTGAGCTAAAATGATTGTGGTCAATTCAAATTTCCCGCGCAATATACTGGGGAATTTGTTTGCTCCAAGTTCATGTCAAAATCAAAACAAAGTAACTTGACTTCACCAAAGCAGAGGCGTAGGTGTAATTTTTACCGCTGTGTCAAAACTTCAGATTTTTGAATTTCGTTATTGTGCCTTCTATTTCATAAACGTTAAATTTTATCAAAATTAATTTGCGTAAATCTGTTTTGTGTTAGCATCTGCGTCGAAAATGAAGAAAAACATTTTCAGTATTTGAGATTTGCTGTGAAATTAGAGATTTTGGAAAAAAATTTTGCTACGCCATTGGATTACTAGGAGATTTTCTTTTTAAGATTTCAGTTGTACCAACCGGCGTATTTGGTTGGTTAGACAATATTATTTGGGAAATAATGTCATTAGAAGATTATTAACGAGAACTTACTAAAAACAGAGAGGTAGTTCTAGATTTCCGGATTTCTAATTTAGTTTTTTATAATGTTTATTTTTTTAGTGTTCTTACTATGTACCAAAAAATTATATTTTTAATTGGACTATCCCCGATTTTTTAATTTTTATTTTCGTTGATCGTTTATTAAGGAGTATTTTTAATGTATACAAAATCAATCATTAATGACCCCTATTAATGCATGATTTTTGTTTAATGTATGATTTCGGTGGTGCCCTCTGTGTATGACGTTTCTAACGATTTTTTCTACGAAGTATACGACAATTGTGAATATAAAGTTAATTTAATTTGTTTTAACCTAATTAAAATTATAAATAAAATAAATACATGTAATTTTAAATACACTTCAAATAATTGGTACGCCAATACATTTTATATTTATTTTATAAAAGTGAGGTTATGTACACGTCAAGTCCTCATTAATTGACTATAGAACTCTCTGATAATAGACAACCCTGTTCGTTTAATTCGATTTCGGTTATGATCGATCGGATCGATCGAGTTCGTATTTTGTAATGGTGACATTTCGAAAAAGTCTTCTAAAAATAATAGTTTTTTCTAGTTAATCAAATACACGATCAACGAAAAAATATTGTAACCAACTCGTAGGTTAAAATGCGATTAATAATCTCGAAAATTAACACACTCGCGTTCCGCTCTTGCTTTAAAATTTCTCGATTATTAATCGCCTCTTTTATCCAACTCGTTGGTTAAATAACTATTTCATTATAAGGATCAAGTCTAACTAAATACATATATTCAAATAGTTTTTTTATATAGTCTCTATAAAGGCCAAAAATTTTAATTTTATGTCGCTCTGGCGTCACGCTTCCGAGATTTACATCTGGTAACATTGCAGTAAGTCCCTGTCGTCTCAACCTCCGCGAAGCTCAAGAAGCTGATTTTAGGTTGGCATCATTGTTAAAGCCAAAACACACCTGTTAAAAGCAGTCAAAAGATGTCGCACGTGGTCGCACGCCGCAAATAACAGATGGCGGATCTTTCGAGTCAGTTCGGATCGTTCTTAGTAGTTGTCATCTCATCGTGAAGGTGTGTTTTTCTAGCGACGATTTGGACGAGGAAATCACCGACCGGAATACTTTGCTTAGCAACGTGTCGTTTACGCTGCCACTTTGCTGCACGTTGCTAAGCAAAGTATTCCGCTCGGTGATTTCGTCGTCCAAATCGTCGCTAGCAAAACACACCTTTAATATTCAGTTCAGGTGAAACGTTGCCACCTAAATTAATCGGAAGAGTAACGTCATGACGATAGAAAATTTAAAATAAAAAAAAGGCTGCACCAATTGAAAAAAGAATTGGTATTTATAAGTATCTTTTAAACCGCTATATATAAAATAAAAATGATCAAAATTCGTTTCATCTGGGATAGGCTCATTTCTTAATGTTTTTCAAAAAATGTGTTATGTAAATTGAGGTATGGTTAATGACTAATTGTTTCTCTATTTTTTGTTTTGTAGCCATGAATAAGACCACAACCAAGGTCGAAACGTTGGCAAACATTTGTTAAATAAACCATTTCAAGATAGTTCGAATTTGCTGTTAATCACGTTTCAACAATAAGTAAAACACGAACAAAATCATCTTCGACACATATTAATACGTTTAAACTTGATAACATTGAGTGATAGACGTATTTTGCTCGATTCTTGTTTTCTTTTCAAAGTTTTCAATGGACTTCTTACCAGAGTCCAGAATTGATTACATTTAATGTGCCTTCTCGTAAACTTAGAACTCTGAACTCTGGATATTTTTCATGAAAGGACTCATACTACCAATTACGATTACCACAGTCCTTTAGCTAGAACCACTAGATTTTTAAACAGGCTCTGTTCACAAATTGAAATGTTTCTCTTGACTATTTTATAAGCTCAGTTTCTAAACATCTTGAAACTTCTTTAGTGTTTGCTTAAAGATATTGTAATTTTAGATTTTAAATCTTCTTTTCTATTTTTTATGTTGCTATTTTAAATCTTATTTTAATTTTAATATGGTGTTGAATTTATTGTAAAGTTTTGATTATATCTTATTGTAATGCGGTGATCCTGTATACAGGGTGAGTTTAAAGTAACGCATAAAAATCATAACTACCTTATATTTTGAGATTTTCAAAAACGGTGAAATATGTATCGCATTGTTTTAAAAAAACTTTATTTTGAACTCAAGAAAAAAAAATTTTCGGTTGGCATGACGTCACTATGACGTCATCATTTTTTTTTAATAGATTGATATGGTTTTTATATCATAAAATAATACCTTATTAATAGTGTTTTACAACGGTATCAAAAAGTTTTTACTAGCGCCATCTAGAAAAACTTTATTTTAAACTCCAAAAAAAATAAATTTCTTGGTTTACATAACGTCACTCATATAACAATACCTTATTACTTAAAAAGTTTATACTGGCGCCATCTAGATGTCATTAAAAAATTATTAAATTTCACCTTAAAGTATAGTTTAAAGTAACGTCATGTTAACCGAGATATTTTTATGTTGCTTTTTTAAAACGTTTTTCAAAAACAATGCGACACGGCTTTTGCGGTTTCTGAAAATTTAAATAAATAAGGTGGTTATGATTTTATGCGTTACTTTAAACTAAACTGTCGTTTACGGGAAAATTTATTAATTTTTTTAAATACATATAGATGGCGCTAGTATAAACTTTTTGGTACCATTGTAAAACCATATTAATAAGGTATTGTTTTATGGTATAAAAACCATATCAATCTATTTTAAAAAATTTGATAACGTCGTAAAGAATTTTCTTTTGTTAAGTTCAAAATAAAGTTTTTCAAAAACAGTGCGAAACGTCTTTTACCGTTTTTTAAAATTCCAAAATCTAGATGGCATAAGTATAAACTTCTTAGTACCATGGTAAAAACTCTTAATAAGGTATTGTTTTATGATATGAAAACCATATCAATCCGTTTAAAAAAAGATTGATGACGTCATTGTGACGGCATGCCAACCGAAATTTTTTTTTGTTGAGTTCAAAATAAAGTTTTTTTTAGAATCAATGCGACACGTCCTCCACAGTTTTTAAAAATCCCAAAAATTAAGGTAATTATGATTTTTATGCGTTACTTTAAACTCACCCTGTATACAAATAAAGAAACTTGTGAATTTTCCCTAGGTTGTGCCGCTTTTGAATAAATTTAAAAAAATAATTTTAAAATCGGTAAAAATTTGGTCGTTTCCATGACAACAAGCTACAGTTTCAACACGAACTGAAATTTGAAATGAAAAATCCCAATTTTAATAATTAAATTCAGATTTAGAGAATATACTAATTAATATAAATGCAATGGGATTTTTGAGGTTTAATAAAGTCTTCTTACCTTTTTTTTTAATTTTATCATTGAGTAAAAAGGTTAGGTTAGGTTAGGTTAGGTGTTAGGTTAGTTTTCAAAGATTTTATTCGAAAATGACTCTTTTATAGGGGTCATAAAATCTTAATTTTGCAGTTTTCTACATACAAAAATAAGTTTTACATAAAATTTTTAAATACCTAAAAAGTTTTTGATTGTTTTATATCTTCTTCTTCCATCTAACGCCGGCGCCGTTTACAAAAGTCGAGGATTAGCCAAATTTTAGTATTCAAATGTACGTGTACAAAATTTCATTAAATAATCTTTGCTACTTTGGCAGTAATTAAAAAAAATATTTAAGAAAACAACTTTTGAGGCTTATAACTTTTCAGAGGTGCATTTTTTATTTAAACGAAATTTGACATATCAACTTATTTTTAGGTCTACTATAAGCGTTTTCCGCGACTAATAGCTCGTAACAGTAGTTATAAGGAGTAGCTAGTAGTTATTACGTCATACGCAGTAACAACTTGAAACACCGCGTAAACGCATTGGTTACTACATTTTGAAATTTGACTGTTTTCTAAACTAAAACATCGGCATAGAAGAATAGAAAGTTAAAATAAAAAATAGAAATGATACAATATGGAAATTCATATAGCTAAAACACAAAAAGGACATTTGTATTTAGTCATAAGTTCACAATGAAACTGATTGAAAGGCAAAATTGGCCTTTATTCAATTAAAAGAAATATGTTTTCACCAATTTGATGATAACTGATAATTTTTGGTGCATGTGAAGTTAGCAGAATTCAAATAAACAAGGAAGGAAATAAATACTACTATCAGTAACCTGCTTTCTTACCATAGTTACGATTTCACTAACAATTTTTACAGGTATGACGTCATAGTTGAAGTAACTACAAGTCAATTTTGTTCGCGAAAATGAAGTAGTTACTGAAGCGTTATCGGTCGAATTTTTATTATATTACGTATGTCCTATTTACTATTAAATTTTTTTGATTTATTTAAACAATTAGTACGTACGTTATTTTATTTTGATATACAGTGCGGTCATAAAGTAAATCCCCCCCCCCCACGCTAACTTTTGAACGGTTATGTTTTTGATTCTGAAAATTTGTCTACTGAGGAAGCTAATTCCGAACTTTCTAATAAAGGTATTTTTGATTTTGTGGAACTTCCGGTTATACCGAAAGTGGATGGCAACTTTCTTATTTTAAATGGAACACCCAGTATATTTTTGCATTTTCGTGTTCTCTATAAAAATACCATTAAATTGACCTAGCATAGTGTGGTCTACGATTAATACTTTCAGAATTACGCCCATTTGAAAATCGTATTTTTATGCAACTTCATTTACACCGTTATTTTAAATGAAATATTTTGCAATTAAGTTAATAATATTAAATTTAAACAAAATTATGTTTAATAGTAAGTTCGTTAATTTTGTTGATTAACATAACCATCTTCCATGTCTTGACAGTAATAAAATCTACAGGAAATCTCTTGGATAAAAATGTTGTTTAAATTTAATGTTATTAACTTAATTGCAAAAGAATTCATTTAAAATAAGGAAGTTGGGGCACTTGGGTCCAAATTCTGGTGTAAATGAAGTTGCATAAAAATGCGATTTTCAAATGGGCGTAATTCCGAAAGTATTAATCGTAGACCACACTATGCTAGGTCAATTTAATGGTATTTTTATAGAGAACACGAAAATGCAAGAATATACTGGGTGTTCCATTTAAAATAAGAAAGTTGCCATCCACTTTCGGTATAACCGGAAGTTCCACAAAATCAAAAATATCTTTATTAGAAAGTTCGGAATTAGATTCCTCAGTAGACAAGTTTTCAGAATCAAAAACATAACCGTTCAAAAGTTAGCAGGGGGAGGGGGGATTTACTTTATGACCGCACTGTATATTCAGTTTATTGTCACTTTATACCTTACCTCAATATTTCAAAACAATGCAATTTGATTTTTATACACCAAGCAATATTATAAATTCTATTGTCCTAGAACGTTACGGTCCTAGCAGTCTGCCAAATGATTAAGTAATAATCACTGACAATATTTTGATATTTACGAAAATACTACTCCAAGTTGGCAACTTAAAATATCTAAATTAAGATATTTAAATTCCCTTATTTAAATTTTATCGAATTCATTCTTAAATTGACAGCAACACATACTTTTGATTCAATTAATCTAACCATTTGTGATTTTACATACGACAAGATGAAGTATTTTTTTCACATAAATTATAACTTATCATTCTAGTTAAAATAAATGACTATTCATAAATGATTTTTTATAATAATAATGTCCATTGTAAATTCAGATTGTATTCGTTTTTAATAGGGACAAACAAATAAAAACTTATTTTCGCAGAATTCTTTAGGCACATATACTATATTTTTGTTAAATTAGTTTTGGTATTGATTTTTGAAATGAATGGGAACATATGAGCTTGCTATAGGGATAAAATTTTCACATCTCCCGCTCTTGTAAAGCGGCTTTCAGCCCTTTCACCCCTTTCACCCTAGTTTTTAATCGACCGACTCACAGTGGGTCATTTTCACAATCTAGCTCCACTAAATTAATAACTTCAGTTTGAAGTGATGTATAAAAATTCGAAAAAACAGGTCAATTCTCATTTCGAAAGGGGATCACAATGACCTAAAAAATTTTTCCTTAAATTACACCTCTTTTGCTTCAGGCACCACCACTATAAAATTTTAAATTGCATCCCCACCTTTGCGATACCTCATTTTAAAGGAATGGCTCTAGCCGTCTAGCCGGGTAAGCATGGGCAATGTGCCTGTTTCCTCAAATTTTGGCTTCGCAATGTCTTCTTAAAAAAAATAAAATTGATTTTTTGAAAAAAAAAATTTTCTCGGTAATAGATAGTTGTTGGAAATTTTCCTGGAATGAAATATATTATAGAGATCCTAAATACTTATAAGTGGTATTTTTTACGATTTTTGGTTTACAGGAAAATAAAAAAATAAATTCAAAATAAAAATTCAAAAATAAAAAAAAATATTTTATACTAGGGGGACAATCACCATTTTTTTGTCAAATATTCCTCATATGTACTACTATAATATGTATTAATCTCAAAATTGTCCGTTGGGTATAACATAATAATACAAATTTATAAAAATTTGGACTTGAAAATTTTCTGAATTAATACATTAAAATTTAATAACGTTGTCAAATTGTTAACAAATAAGTGACTTTTATTACCTTTATTACATTTTGTGTATTAGTACAAGTAAATAACTATTTTAAACTTTGACAAATTTAACGAATTCAAACTTTTTTTTCTAAAAATTAATATGTTATACCCAATGGACAATGTTGAGGTTCATACAAGTTATAGAAGTAGATTTGAGGAATATTTGACAAAAAAATGGTGATTGTCCGCCTAGTATAAAATATTTTTTTATATTTGTGAATTTTTATTTGTTTTTAATTTCCTGTAAACCAAAAATCGTAAAAAAATACCACTTATAAGTATTTAGCATCTCTATAATATATTTCATTCCAGGAAAATTTCAAACAACTATTACCGAGAAAAATGTTTTTTTTTTAAATAAATATTATTTTTTTTAAAGAAGACCATGTACATTTCGAAGCCAAAATTTAAGGAAACTTAATAAGGCATCTCTGAAAAAAAAATTAGCAAAATCGGTGCATCGGCACATTGCACATGCTTACCCGGCTACAGCCTTTAATGGAGTTTACAATGATATGCTTAGTTTTAAAATTCGATCACCGCTTGACAAGTTAAGCTTTTTTGATGACGCTGGTTTTAATTTCAGATATTTTATTGAGCAAGGAAAATTAAGAAAAAGTTAAAGCTCAACAAGTGGAGGGAGACGAGGTGAATGAAATCCGAAATTCAGAATGCGTTAGTTACTATTCATATTTTATCGAACAAACACAAGGCAAGCAAATTCCCGGGACTTTTATTAAGGTTTACTATTTAACGTACATGTACATACACTAATACAATTTTATATACAGTTGGGATTCTGAATTATTTTCTGTTCATCAAGACATAATTTTTAATACTTTCTTTGAGTATCCAAATTTATTTATTATACAAGAAATTATCATATGTAATATCACGAGTGGTCAAATTTAAGTCAAATATTTTTCACTGTCATTATCACGAACGTCATTTGGGGTTAAGTGCAAGAGTGCATATTTAAGGGACTTTTTAACGAACCTTTTTCACTTTTTTGTGCAAAATTTGAAAGCCAACTTCAAACTTATTGAAATTTGACATTAACGTCACAAAATAATTGCTGATATTTTTGACGTTTTGCTTGTCACAAAAAATAATCACTTGTGAGTTGAATAGTCACATATAATATCACGAGTAGTCAAATTTAAGTCGAATATTTTTCACTGTCATTACCACGAATGTCATTTGGGGTTAAGTTTTAATTCCCCGACTGCGTAACTTGAGGGGAATTTTTAACCCCAAATGACAAGAGTGGTAATGTATGAAAAATATTCAACTTATAATGTGAAAAGGGGTGCATATTTAAGGGACTATTTAACGAACATTTTTCACTTTTTTGTGCAAAATTTGACAGCTAACTTCAAACTTATTGAAATTTTACTTTAACGTCACAAAATAATCGCTGATATTTTTGACGTTTTACTTGTCACAAAAAATACTCACTTGTAAGATGAATAGTCACAGAAATGCATCTCAATTTTTTCTTATTGAAAGATTATTTTAAATATTTTAAATTTTAGTCTTGTTCTCAAATTGCTCATTCGACTTGTTTAATATTGAAATAGTATTGGGAATTTTTAGAATTCGCTCGCCCTCTGGTGACAAAATATGAACTTCGATATTCGGTACTTACGTTTTGGATTTAACGCATTGGTACTTGGTACATGTTTTTGAGACTTACTGAAACTTTAAATAATAAATCTATTTGTGGTTTGTTGAATACGTAGTTATAAAGTACAAGAGTGCAATTTAAACACAATTTTTGACACTGACAAGTACCGAATATCCTTCATTTATAGCGCCATCTATACGTTGTTAAAATTCCCAATATTAAGCAACGTGTTTCATAAGTCAAGTTTTATTGCACGCGTCCGGGTATAAAAAACGAGCCGCGTAGCAGCGAGTTTTTCAATGGACGAGTGCAATAATTGCCTTATGAACGAGTTGCCTATACTATTTTTTTATTAATTAAATAAAATTGTTAATTATTCGACGTACAAATATTAACAACAACAGAAAACATAGAAGTCTTGACAGTGAGAGTTAATTTAAATTTCTGTTTTTAGATTTTATGTTGCAGATTATTAGTTTAAGGGCCGGTTTATTCACCTTTCAGTAAAGTGTTCATTAGCGTTACTGACAGGATTGTCATCTGTAAGTGTATATTCAACTGTCAGTAATAGCAACCTTTCAGTAAATTTAGGTTACTGGATACTTTAATTTACTGATCAGTTTGACCTCCGAGTAAGGAGATAATGAGAAGATTAAAACCTCAAGTTTGAAGAAAATGGCGATTTTTTAAAAGTATTATGTTTCAATTTTATAAAATAAAATAGATATTATTATTGATGCCATGTACATAATCCTCGAAGTCTAAGTTCAGTTGGTTTCAATAATTTGATAATTTAAATTATTGGGGTGATTTGGAGTTTTTCCTTCCAGGGTATACTTACTGGAATTTCTGCACCACCACCGGTTTCAAATTTTTTAGACTTTCCTTCGCGATATTTTTTTTTATAATCCATCATATTTAATTTATAGCATTATAAATTTTTGATTCCCCGAAATAAGCGTGCAAAATTTTATTAGTTTTTTATAATCTTTCAAAAGTCTGCAACACTTCGTGAACTTTCAGACACCTAATAATTTTTATTATGAGAGTTCTTAGTATTACAAAAAAAAACGGAAATTGGATGCTCAAACCATGAATTTAACCATGTTCTATTATATTGCGAAAAACTTTAGACTTTGATACATCAAAAAAAGAAATTATAAAAAAAATTAATCTCTATTCACTTAGTACATTCGCCAAAATATTTTATAGAAAGAATTTTAAAAGTAAAAAGTACTCATTTGTCATAAATGCAATAAAATTTATAAAAATAGAACAAAATAGAAGTGCAAAAAACGGCAAAAGTCCAAAAAAACATTGTTGCCATGTCTCTTTCGTCGGTAAATGTTCAGTAGTTACCTGACAGATAAAATAGAATGAATATACCCAATTCTTTTACAGGAGACCTGTAACTTTAATGAACAAGTAACTAAATAACACTTTACTGGACAGATGAATAAACCGGCCCTAAAACTAGTGAAACGTTAATTTTTGATAAATCTTAACATATCTTCACAAAAATTAATACTACCTACATATTTTTCTGATTTGACAGATAAAGGACCTTATCGTTTTCCTATGGGGTGTTGGGTGGAAATAAAAAAAACAGTAAACTTACCAAAATGAACTGAAGTATTGGAAGTATTATGTATTTATTTGACCCGGAAAATTATAAATCTTATCACAACTATTAAAACTAATACTATTAAATTTACGGTAAAAGTAATAAGACTCTAGAAAACTGTACAAGTGTTTTATATCAAATAATTAAAAAATTGCAAAAAACGGCAACTGTGTAATAATTGCTTAATTTAAAAAAATAATTTGTAAAAATATCCGTTTATTCGACATAAATATGCAGTGAAAAATTAATATACAATTAAATGTTCATAAATATGTATTAAATTGAACCATTTTTATGGTTTCAACGTAGATAATTTGAAAATAAACACATGACATAGGCTACCAAAATTACAGTTTTACATAAGACACTAACATTGTTCTCTAATTGTGCAAAAATGGAATAATTTCAAGAGCATTTTTTGGAAACTCATAATATTTTTCAAAATTGTATATTTTTCTCGTATTTACACATATGTATATCTAAATACAAGTTTCATAGCCGTACAAAAAGCACCCAAAATCAGTTAACCTCCTTTAATTTTTTTTTTTATTGGAAATTAGTAATTTAAAACAAGTGAGGAATTATTCTGTATCCTACCAAAAATTTAGGAAACATAAAAAACATGGCAAGTACTTAAATCTTGAAATTTATTTGCGATATTCAATACAACAAATTTGACACATAAATGCTACCAACTTGTGCTGAAATGAGCGCGCTATGGTCCATTTCGACACCGCTAGCGGTTTCGAAATAGCAATATTATAGACGCAAATTATAATAATTAATCTTATTACACTGAGTTTCATTGAACGTTGCGACCCACAAAATAATTGATTTCCGGTCCTGAACAGGACCCAATGTCACAATATTGAAGCGATTTCAGAAATCGCGCTGGGTTTTAACCACCGGACGACCGTTGGAAAAATAGGCCTTTCAGGGAAACGCATGCTGCTCGTTACTCTAATGCATGATGATGACTGAAACACAAGTTAACAAAACTTTAAGATCCCATCCCTCGAACGAGACCACAAAAACTCGCCTGCGACTCTAATCAGCTTCAGAGTGTGCATTACAAATAAGGAAATTATCTTGACGCACCCTGTATTTTCTTAGAATATATAGCGTGGACAGGGGTGGATTTAGCCCTCGAGGGGACCTGGACAAAAATTGCTATGGGGACCCCCGTATATTACAAAACTGGTATCATCCCGAAATATTAGCACTTATTTTTTATTTTTTTTAAATAGCTGCAATTTAGCTTTTTGATGGCACCAACAAGAGAGGAGGTCCCGAAATATTGGGAGCAAATTTGCTTGGACGGGTCTGCGTCGAAAATCAGGATAAATAATTAACCAACATGTTACAACATTCAGCTTCATAACTTACCTCGCATTCGATTTCGCAATGGTAACTGAGCGAGATAGCAGCATGTAACTGTATACAGTCAGTCGCTGGCAGTCCTTTGATTTCCGCACGAAAAACCGCCAATTTAGGGAGCGTCGGGCGTCGGGCAGCGCGAGTGGCATGGACAGGAGCAATGCACACTTCCCTGCTCACTGCCAGTGAAGTGAGCTGAGTGTAAACGAGGCATAAGGGATATTCAAGCCGCACGAAATCTTCTTATTGGCGCTAACATTTCTTTTGTGTACCAGTTTTCCGTGAAGCTTCTTGTACATTAACAATAATTTTTTCTGTTTTAAATTTTCACCCTCTTAAAATTAAATTAAATTTTTGGTTTTTAAGATACATATTAATAAAACTTTTTATATTTTTTATATGGTATAGCAAAAAAATTTCCTATAAAATTTCATAAAAAAGACATCATCTTATTTAAACACAATTTATACCATTTGAACGCAAGGAATCTAAAAATAATCCGTTTCTGACGTCCCACAGTGGGGCAGATGTCCACAAAACCTGGCAATAAGTAAAAAAATGAAAATAGGCGAATATTAAAATTTCGTGTATTTCTTATATCTATACCGGGTGGAAATGAAAACCGGGTCACCTCGATAACTTTTTTATTTATGAATAAAAAAAATTGAAATTTGGCTATGTTCTATGGTTCAAAAAAACAAATTTTATGTGCATTTTTTATTTTCGAAATCACTTCCGGTTTACCGGAAACACCATGAACTTTGTTTTTTTAAATGTAACATCACATATTTTTATTCATGGCTTAAAATACTTTTAAAAAAGAAGTATTTTTATTTTTTTTGTAAAAAAAATTTTTTTCAAAAAAAAAAAAAGGTTTTCGAAGTCGGTGAAAAGTACCAAAACTAATTCTAAATAATTCAAATACCTAAATAAAATTGTAATTTGAAAAAAAATTTAAGTGGTTTTTGAACTATTAATTTTTAAACTTAGTTAATGAAGATTTTATCAAATATCTCACTTTTTTAAATGCAATGATGCCGGGTCATTCGACTTTTTAAAAAGAGGATTTTATAACGATTATTTATTTTATGTATTTGAATTATTTAGAAGTAGTTTTAGTAATTTTCACCGACTTCGAAAACCTTTTTTTTTAAAAAAAATTTTTTTTTCTCAAAAAATAAAAACTAATATCTCAAAAATATTTCTTTTTTAAAAGTATTTTAAGCCATGAATAAAAATATGGGATGTTACATTTAAAAAAACAAAGTTCATGGTGTTTCCGGTGAAACCGGAAGTGATTTCGAAAATAAAAAATGCACATAAAATTTGTTTTTTTGAACCATAGAACATAGCCAAATTTCAAATTTTTCTATTCATAAATAAAAAAGTTATAGAGGTGACCCGGTTTTCATTTCCACCCGGTATATCCTGTTCTGACATTTCTTAGGATATCGCCTCAATCTGACTTATCCCCTTCCTCCTAGAGCCTGCTGAAATTGGCGAGTTTCGGAAAAACTTAATGTATTTTTCGCGAGTGATTTTAAAGACAGTTTAATGTCTATTATTTCTCTGATAGTGACAAATCTTGAAATATTTAACCATGTATTCTTTAAGTTCTGGTATATAGTGATATTTTATCAATGATAAATATTATTTAATTACATCTAATTTAAAAAAAGAGGTTATAATAAATATCCGTATAATTATTTTATTAATATGTTTTTTAATGAAACATTTGTCTTTTTAGTTATGTTCCAAGTGAGTCCGAGCTACGATTATTGTTCTATTCTATCAATGAATTGATACTAATTATAAAACTGCTTATTTTGGGTGCTACTTTTTGCAACTTTGTTCTGTACACTATATCTTTTCAGAAAAGAATATGAAAAAAAACATCAGGGTTTATGGTCATCTGGCATTAATTAATAAAAAAAATATAGACTAATATTAAAATGTTGCGTACTACTTAATTCAAACTAATCTAAACGCCCTAAACGACAATTCTTAGCGTACTGGCGCTGCGTGACTTAACCTTTCGCCGTTAGAGGGCGCTGATGTTGGCAAAGTAGGCGCCCAACTTCAATTGTTTTTCACACGTGATTTTTAAACCTGTGTTTTTTGTGGATTACTGCTGTGATTGTTATCAATATTCAAATATTTAACTATGGATGCATCAAGTTCAGGTATTTAGTGATATTTTATTAATGATAAAATATTATTCAAATGTATGTAGTTTACATAAAACATAAAAATACAACAGAAAATAACATTTGACTCTTTTATTTAAACGCTATTTTATGAAACATGTGCATATGTAGTTATGTTCCAAGGGAGTCTGATTTTTGATGCTACATTTTGCAACTTTTCTCTTCAGAGTAATTTTGCTGAGTAGAATATAAAAAAAACATTTTTTTTTAATTTTAGGAGCGAGTTTAAACACTAGATTCATAAATAGAAGAGAACTTTTGCAGATTTCTTGATAGATGAAATTAAGAAACGCACCAAATGCGGCGGAGAATATATCAGTGAGTTGAAAAAAAAATTATCTTACTTCAAGTCAGACCTTAAATCTCGATGGATGAAAGCACACCGAATAGAAGAAAAATTTCAAATTGGTAATAAGAACTGGCTGGATTCTTCGATTTCATTTAATAGATATATAGAGAAAAAAAATGGTCGCCCAAAAATTTCTTTTGAATTGAGTTCTGAGAGATCAAAACGCCAGAGAACTAAAAACTTAAGGGATTCTACTTCGACATCTATTTTAAGTTATGCCACCCAAATGAGTTTGAGAGCCCAAGAAAGTTTAGAAGCCTCAAAACAATTAAAAGAAATTATGGAAAGTCCAGGACGCGCAAAAAAATATAAGAATGCATTTAAGAAAACTTTGGAACCCCAAGAGCATTTATCAGGTGAAGATGCTCTAGCTGTTTTGGTGGAAGCAAAATTATCGAGGTACCAATATGACGTCATAAGGTCGAGTGCCCCTAAAAAATTTCCCTCGTACAAAGTTGTACAAGCAGCAAAAAAACTTTGCTATCCTAAAGACATACAAGTAACAGAAACTTGTGCTCTAGTTTCTTTGCAAGCTTTGCTGAATCACACTGTAGAGCGCTTACTTTTAGCCGAGGAACCTGTTATTGATTCTCTTAAGGATGATGAACTTTCGCAACTACATCTTATATCTAAATGGGGATTTGATGGCTCCTCAGGACATAGTTCTTATAAACAATCATTTTATAGTTCTGAAGCAAGCGATTCGGCTGTTTTTTAACATGTATTGTTCCTCTTCGCCTACAAGATTCTGTAGGCCATTGAAAATAGAATTTATACTGGAATCCACAATAGTGTCAATTGCAGAGAAAAAAAGGGTAGACGAACAAATAAAAAATGTTCAAAATAGCAAAGCGATAATACAAAAACGCCAAGCAGAAGTAAGTCATAATTTAATCTTTACTATGGTTGATGGCAAAGTATGCAATGCGCTTACTGAAACAACTTCGACTCAAAAATGTTATATGTATATGTGGTGCAACCTCAAAACAATTTAATAATGTCGAGGATATGATCTTAAAAAAAATAAATCCAGAACATTTGGTATTCGGGTTATATGTATTACATGGGTGGATTCGAATGTTTGAATGTCTTCTGCATCTGGCTTATAAATTACCCATAAAAAAGTGGCAAGCTCGGGGAAGTGAAGACAAGGAAATCGTATCACAAAATAAGGCTTTAATTCAAAAACAATTTAAAGACCGTTGTGGTTTAATTGTTGATAAACCTAAACCTGGATTCGGTAATACGAACGATGGAAATACAGCTAGGCGCTTTTTCAAAAATGCTGTGGTTTCTGCTGAAATTACAAAAATAGATTTAGATTTAATTAAGAAAATCCATATTATGATGATTGTCGTATCAAGTGGGTACGAAATTGATTTTGAAAAATTTAGAGTTTTCGCTCAAAACCTGGCAAGATATTTCGTTGAAAAGTACCCATGGTATTACATGCCTCCTACAATGCATAAATACTTAATACATGGTCCTGAAATTATAACTTCGGCTTTGTTACCGATAGGACAATTACAGTGGAAGCGCATGAAGCTAGGAACAAAGACTTCAAAAAGAGCAGAGAATTTTACAGCAGAAAATGCAGTCGAGAAAAAACTAACACTGATATTTTATACTTTTTCTTATTAAGTTCCGATCCGATAATCTCCAGCAAGCGAAAAATGCCGAAAAAGAAATTTCAACAATTCCCAAAAGAAGCACTGGATTTATTGAAACCTCCAGACGTAGATGATTCAGTACATTTCGATAATGATTTAGATGATGATGATGAAGTTGAAGTTGACGAAAATGATGAACATGTTGTTATTTTCTCAAATTCGGATGATGAGATTTAGACTTGAACTTGAATTATAGTATTTTTTTATAAACCATTATATTATAATAAATTAATTTTTATTCCTTTGGAAATATATAAAAATCAATTATTACATTTTTCTTATGTTAAATATAAGCCTTTAAATGAATACCTAATTTAAATTTGCGAAAGAATAATTTTCGAATTAATGCCAGGTTTTGTGGTCATCTGCCCCACTGTGCGTCGCGCCGGCCGTGTCGTGCAAGCGAACACCCCTTTGAAAGGCGGGCGGGGTCTGTTCAAATCTCGTTACTGCAGACGCCTGGCTCTGAAACCCGGGAAAAAAGATGTGAATATTGTCCCTATAGAAACAGACTACAATCATATTGATTCCGAAAGTTAATACCGAAACAATTAAAAAATAAAAACAAAATATAGCACAAAACAAAAAATAATATTATTACATATACCTGTCCATGTCCCCATTAGTAACGAAAACAGCATGAATTACAATGGATATTTTTACTTTGAATGAAGAAATTTTAAACCTCATATGACTAAAATAAAATAAGCATTTGATTAGCTAAGGATTTAATGAGGTTACACAAGCCTTAGCTTAGCTGGTAGTTTGACAAGGAAATATAATATTCCCGCACCAAATACTAAATATTCACTTGATGCAATTTTTGAGGTAAAGCTTTAGGTAAAGGGTAAAGTATCCAGTAAAACGGACTATGTCATATTCAAAATATTTTTGTAGGAAAGCCATCTATTTTTAGACATTTTACTTGTAAATAATTATTAAAACGTAAAAGTTGAACATAGATAAAAAATAAAATAAAAAAATAAATAAAAAATAAATAAAAAAATAAATAAAAAAATAAATAAAAAAATAAATAAAATAATAAAATAGATAGCTAACTGGGATACAAAATTTTCGGACAGCAAAAGTAGCGCCATCTGATAGGGTTCCAACGCAACTTTGACGTTTAAACGGCGGGAGAAATTTAGATATTTTTTAAATAAGCTTATCATTTTAAAATTTATTTAATATTTCCTTTTTAATAAATATTGTCGTTTAGAAGATTTAATAAAAAGTAAACATTTTTCTGTACTTTAACTTTTACCTATTTGAAAGAAAAGAAACAAATATAATTAAGTGGTTAATTTTTATTTATGTCTCTGTACATGAGTATATTTTATGGATACTTACTAAACATTTAATTGTGCTGGTGCTGTTTGAAGAGTTCGGGGGTACTTGGGATATTTAATATTTACAGTAGTTGCAAATCACTTGCTCAAGTTCCAAGTTAGAAATTATTCTTGGTAAAAATGCACTATTGGTTGCATATCAGGCCATAATACTTAAAATTTTAACACAAAAACACACACCGAAAAGCCCAAAAATAAAAACGAAATTAAAAATAGAAGTATGACGGTGATATTACTTCCAAAGATTACTATAAAATTATTTTTTTAATTTAATTTAATTTAATTATTTTTCAAAATATTGCAAAGTCAAGAAAAAATTAAAGAAGCAATACAAAATGTAATGGATTTTTTTTTACTTTTGAATACTTGATTAATTTATATTGCGATTAGTGTGGTTCCCCAGGGTTCCAATCTTGGACCCCTACTTTTCGTTCTTTATATCAATGATCTGCCAGGTCTTATAAGAAACCCTATCTTACTTTATGCGGATGATGTAAAAATATATAAATGTATAGAAAATCTTTCGGACTGTGCTGATCTTCAAAATGATGTCGACACGATCTTACATTGGTGTACAAAGAATGACTTAAATCTGAATATCAAAAAATGTTGTATTGCATCATAAGCACGGAAACGTAATGTAATTACCTTCTCATATTCAATATCTAATGACACTTTAATTAGAGTATCAGAAATTAAAGATCTGGGAGTTTTATTTGATCACAAATTAACATTTAATAAACATGTACAAAATGTATCAAATGAAAGCTTTAAAACCCTCGGGTTCATTATTAGAAATAGTAAAGATTTCTCAATACAAACTCTAATAATGTTATTTAATTCATACATTAGCAGTAAATTGTTATATTGCTCAGTAGACTGGTCACCTTGTTATGAAACGTATAAAAATATGTTGGAGAAGGTTCTACGGAAATTTTTAAAACGTCTGTATTTTCGCTGAAACAATGTATATCCAGATATAAGCATTACATATAAAACACTATTAAGTGAGTTTGAATTTACAACTATTCATGAAAATCATAGAATTGCGTCAAATTGTTTTCTTGATAAAATCATTAATGGTCAGATTGATGACTCAAACATTTTAGCATCAATTACACTTAATGTTCCTCGTATTAATTCTCGATCTAGTTTAACATTTTATTATAATACTCCTAATACCAATCATTTCAATAACTCACCACTATTTAATATGTTTAAAAATTTCAATGCCGTTCAGGAACATGTGGATGTCTTTGGTATGAATTTATACTGTTTTAAAAGCACTATTAAGAATATTTTTAAGTCTTAAATATTTATTACTAGAACTCATTGTGTATTTATTTGTTACTACTTAATTTTAATTTTGTTATATCTGTATATGTATGTATTTTATTTATTTATTTAATTATTTATTTATTTATCTTGTAAGTACATTTTGTATGTTACCTTGTAATTGGCCTAGGCTGTTGGGTAATAAAGGATATTATTATTATTAAATTTTATATATTTTTTATAATTTGCGTCTATAATATTCCTTTTAAAACACCGCTTTCGAAACCATAATGGGTCATAGCGCAATCATTATAGCACCCGCTTACGAAGTTGGTAGCATTGCTGTGTCAAATTTGTGGTATTGATTATCGTAAATAAATTTCAAGATTTAAAGTACTTGCTATGTTTTTTATGTCTTCTAAATTTTTTATAGGATACAGAATAATTCCTCACTCCTTTTAAATTATTAATTTCCAACAAAAAATTAAATAATAATCTTTAAATTTAACTGTCAAATAAGGAAAGTCAAATATGTGGTATTAATTTTTGTGAAGATATGAAAAGATTTATCAAAAATTAAGGGCTTACTATTTTTTGCTATTTTCGGAATATCTGGTAGGATACACGATAACTTATCACTAGTTTTACACTAAAAATCTGCAACTTAAAATCTAAAAATTGAAACCTTAAATTAAACTGTCACTGTCAAAACTTCTATGATTTCTGTTGTTATAACAACGATTCAATAAGAAATCATTGTCACCAACTGCTAAAAACATAAAGAAATATTTGTACCTCGAATAATTTCCAAACTTTTTTAATTTTTGCGCAAATTATAAAAAATAGTATAAGCAACTCGTTCATAAGTCAATTATTGCACTCGTCCTTTAAAAAACTCGCCGCTACGCGTCTCGTTTTTTAAACTTGGACGCGTGCAATAATACTTGACTTATGAAACTCGTTGCTTAATATACTATTATATTTCTTGATTAAGGGGAAGCATAGAGGGGTAAGGATTTGTAAAAAAAGTTGCCTAAAAAACTAAAGCAGCGCCTTCACGTAGGTGTCCTCGCGAACTTAGGGGAAAAACTTTTAATATGGGAGATTCCCTACCCTGAAGCTGAACAAGCGAAAGTTGGAGGGGTGAACGCCCCACGATATTAAATTTATTTAAAATTAATGTTCGGAACACACGTTCATCCATATCTACAAAAATGTAGGCATATTTCGCGGAAACACATACTCATACTACGCATTTAGATTGGCAAGTGTTGTAAATTCGGCATAATCATTATATTATATATTTAACAAACTAGAAGCTCACATATCATGGGTAAGCGAAAATTTGTTTACCAAAATTATAAATACATATAATCAACAAATTACTTGACAAAAAATAGTAGTTTTTTTATGATAAAATCAGAAAAAAAAATTAATTATAATAATAGAAAAACAATTTAACACAGCATTATATCCTTTCGTTGTGATTCGCTTACTAGTTTCGAAATTTATTTTAATTCTTTTGCCAGAGCTACAAATTAAAATTAAACGAATTTGAAATGTTCTTTGCAAAAATAATTTGCGCCAAAATATCCGAATTCTTCACGTTAAACCGATTATCGCTCAAGACCCTGCTGTAAAACTGGTGGATGGAGGGCTCGAAGAGCTGCTCATTGCGGATTTCCACGCTGTTGAACCTCTCCGCATAAAGCAGAACCATTTCTTGCAGATTTTGGAACGGCTGCACCCCCAAATAGAAAACAATTTTCTCGTCGCCGTTAATGCTCTCAAGCTGGGCCCAATTGCTCTGTATGCTCACCACATCCTAGGCGAGATTGATAACCTCTTCTTCGACATTTTTGAATTATTCTTGAAAATTTTGCTGATTGTTGCTTGTTTGGCAACCAACAAGCAACAATCAATGCTTGCACGATATAAATTGGAACTTTTTTCTGCATTCTAAATGTTCAATATTTATATTGATTTTTTGCAATTTAATCGCCATTCCAATTCACTCATACACGTGTCCCATTATACTGTATATTCTTTTAACAGGAAAAGGGGAAAAACTTTCCCGAAACTTTATTAGTCCTCAACCCAAGATGTTAATATATTTATTAATTCACTTTAAATTGATTTCATCTTTATTAAAACTGTAGGTACTTGCGATTTGTACAATTCAACGAAAAAACTAACGCACCATCTCTAATTTTAAATAAATATCCTGCGATACTTTGTTTATTGTATGATAATATTGACATTTGAAAATTTCTGATAGTTTTTCTTGATTTTCTATAATTTGCATCTAATCGATATAACCTACATGGTTTTTTGATTTTTAATAAATAAATAAATAAAAAAATATTCAAAAAATACTCTGTCTACTCAATATAATAGGTATAAAATCAACTTCTTTAATTTGTTTTGATATAAATTAACGAGTTTGGTAATATAGTGGAGCTTCACGCTGGATTAAGCTCGATAACTCGAAACTCAATTAGTCCCGAGTCGGAGTCTAGTACTTATACAAGTTACCTACCGTTCCACCCTGTATAATTTATATTAAAGATTCGTCATGATAGATGGGAGTTTATGCATCTACTTGCTGAATCAGGCTTTTTAGAAGATAGTCGCTTATTGTTTTAAGAATCTATTTAACCTTTGTTTTAATGAATTAACAGTCAGTCTAATTACTCATCTCAAATTGTAATTTTAAACTTAAATAAATCTTTTTAAAAAACAAGTTGGTGCTTGAATTTAAATAATTGGCGCAGTCGGTAGGATTCCCAAAAAACAAATTTTGAGCGCATATCAAAAATTTTGTTTTTTCGTGTCAACGATTAATTTGGGAACCACATTGGACCGGAAGATTGGTTTGGCAGCTCTCCAGACACCGAGAAACTACTTCCTGCCTTTCGGACCAGCTTGATGGAATTCAAGATAATTTTACTGTAAGTACCAAGTTTTTTAGAGGTTTTTTAATTTTAATTCAATGAGTTTGGTTTCTGCTGGGGATTGTGCAACAAATTCAGACTCAAATAATTTAAATCCCCGAGATCGTTCCCGTTCCCCAATTTCAAGAAATCAAATTATGGCGCTTAAACCAGAATATTTGCATATGATCCCTGAATTTCATGGGGAAAGCGAGCTTGTTTCCCGTTTTTTAGAAATTTCTGAAAAATTAGTAACTAAATTTTATAATCGGAATGATGTGAATGACTTCCAAAATGAATACTTGATGTCAAGTATTCTGGCTAAAATAAAAGGGGAAGCGGCAATTAATATTTCGTCAAGTGTGATTACTTGTTGGGACGATTTAAAAGCTGCACTTTTAAATTGTTATAGCGATAAGCGCGATCATTTTAGCCTCACTATTGAAATTGTTAACTTGCGGCAAAATTTTAATGAATCGCCTTTTGATTTTTACAATCGGTTACAAAAATTATTAAATTTACAGATTTCCTACGTTACACTCAATATTGCTGATGTGGCGGAACGTAACGCCTTATCTAATTTCTTCCGAGGAACTGCATTACGCGTATTATTGCGTGGGTTGAAGGATCCTATTGGGTCACAAATGCGTATTAAAAACCCAGCTGATCTTAATGATGCATTAAATATGCTAACTAATGATTTTCAATTAGAAATCGCGGCTTCTAAATTTGATAACAAACCAAAAATTAATACTAATGCACGCGTATTTCATCAACCTCAGGCAAGTTTTCAGCCGAGATTTCAAACACATGGTTTCGCACCTCGATTTCCTTTTAATAGCAATAGAAATGGCCCACAGTTTCAGCCAAGAGCAAATAATAATAATGGTAACAATACCAATTTCAATAGATTTCCAAGATTCAATAATAATCAAAGATTTATTAATCCTAATAATAATAATAATTATCAAAGATTTAATAATCCTTATAATAATAATAATCAAAATTCAACTAATAATTTGCCTGCACCGACTCCGATGTCAGTTTGTACTGCTAGTACTTCACGACCACAAGGTCAAAATTTCAGCAGACTTTATAATATCGATGAGCAGGAGGAATCAAATGATTTTTTAGGGGATACTCCCACAACAAACCCATCGAATTGATGAGTTTGCTGAACAACGCAAGTAATTTACCATTTATAGTCGATAATGTATTTAATATTAAAATTTTAATTGATACGGGAAGTTCACGCTCTTTTGTGAATCCCGAAGTAGCAAGTAAGTTATTTACAAAATATATTAAAAATGATCCTTTCGATGTAGCCAGTGCACATGGTATTACTCATGGACATTTAAGTACAATTATCCCGTTGCAAGAATTATTTAAGTCACAAGTCGCAGCAAAGTTAAAGTTTTATTTATTTGATTTCCATTCAAGTTTTGATGTTTTGTTAGGGATAGACAATTTACGAATTTTAAAAGCTGTTATTGATTTAGATCGAAATGTTTTAATTGCTCCAAATATTCAAATTCAACTTCACTATCGTAAAATTCAAGACGCAAGTATGAATTGTATAGTAGTACCTGCAAGGTCTGAAAAGGTAATTCAAATTCCTATTTTAAATAAAAAAAATGGAGAAATCATAATTCCATATATGAAAGTGGGTAAACTAGAAATCCCGGAGTGTGTTACAAAAGTAACCAACAATAAAGCAATATGTACTATATTAAACCCTTTGGAGCAGGAAATTAGTTTCAATGGAATAAAGCCATTAATTGCGGAATCAATCGATGATCAATATGATATTTCTAATTCTTTAAATAATTTTGAATCAGTCAATGAACATGACGATCAAAATGGTATGTTTAAGGTCGCAAATAATAGATTTAATAATAATGAAAATATTAATTTACCGAAATTTGATGTTTCTAAAATTCGTTCAGAGCATATGAACGATGAGGAAAAATCTGTAATTACTAATTTAATAAAGGAATATGCTGATATATTCCATGTTGATGGTACTAATTTAACATTTACCAATCAAATCAAGCATCGCATTATTACAAATGACGATTTACCTGTTTATACCAAATCATATCGTTACCCTGAAATTCATAAAACTGAAGTGGCAAAGCAAATTCACGATATGCTTCAACAAAAAATAATTCGCCCCTCGTATAGTCCTTGGTCATCGCCAATTTGGGTGGTTCCAAAAAAATTAGATGCGTCGGGTAAACGTAAATGGCGAGTAGTTATAGACTACCGCAAATTAAACGATAAAACAATCGGAGATAGATATCCTCTGCCAAATATAAATGATTTACTAGATAAGTTAGGACGTTGCCAATATTTTACAACTTTAGATTTAGCCTCGGGGTTCCACCAAATCGAGATTCAGAAGGAAGATATTTGCAAAACCGCTTTTAACACTCTAAATGGTCATTACGAATTTTTACGAATGCCATTCGGTCTCAAAAATGCTCCCGCGACATTTCAAAGAGTCATGGATAATGTTTTACGAGGTGTTCAAAATGAGAAATGTCTAGTTTACATGGATGATATTATCGTTTTCAGTACTAGTTTACAGGAACATGTGGAAAGATTGAAGGAAGTATTTAAAAGGTTACGAAATTCAAATTTTAAAATACAAATTGATAAGTCAGAATTTTTGCGTAAAGAAGTTGCTTATTTGGGACATGTTGTTACTCCCGAAGGTGTCAAACCTAATCCAGAAAAAATTAAAGTTATTCAAAATTATCCTATTCCTAGGACGACAAAACAGATTAAAGGATTTTTAGGACTTTTGGGTTATTATCGAAAATTTATTAAAAATTTTGCGAATTTAACTAAACCAATAACTAAATGTCTTAAGAAAAATGCTGTAATTAATGTTAATGATCCGGAATATCAAAATTGTTTTAATTTATGTAAAAATCTTTTAACTAATGAACCAATACTTCAATATCCAGATTTCACTAGACCTTTCATATTAACAACCGATGCTAGCCAATATGCAATTGGTGCTGTTTTATTACAAGGGAAGATCGGAACCGATCTACCAATAGCTTACGCTAGTAGAACATTGAATGACTCCGAAACGAATTATTCAACCATTGAAAAAGAACTTTTGGCAATTGTATGGGCAGTAAAATATTTTAGGCCCTACTTATTTGGCAGGACATTTCAAATTGTAACAGATCATAAACCACTTCAATGGCTCATGTCAGTTAAGGAGCCCAACTCAAAATTAGTTCGATGGCGATTAAAATTAGCAGAATATGATTATTCAATTGTATATAAAAAGGGTACGTTAAATAGTAATGCTGATGCTCTTTCGCGCATAGAAATAAATGTTCACGATGATTTTGATGATTTTCTAAATCAACTCTTTACCGAACCCGATAATCAAAATGACTCGCTACTTGTTGAACCAAGTTCTCTCGGTGATATTGCAACACTTCTTGATAATTTTAATGAAAGCGAAAGAAATAGTGTTCACACTGATGATGATGGGACAATTCACTCTAATATTGAAAATCCAATATTTAGTATTCCTATTGCGGAAAAACCTGTAAATTTAGGTAATAACCAAATTATAATTTCGGAAGTAGAAAATTGTCCTGCGGAAGTTAGCATGGTGAAGTTATTTGAAAATCAAAAAATGCGACTACTTGTCCAATTTTCTAAAGCCAATTTTGAAGAAGATGTAATTAAATTTATGACAACATATATTGTTCCCCAACTTAAATACTATTTATATTTTGAAAGTCCTATTTATGAAAAGTTTTCTACTATCGTTCAAAAATATTTTACCAAATCTAATTTTATTAAATGTACGCAAAAATTAGTTGATGTCGAAAGGGACGATGATATTAATGAAACTATTCAATTGTACCATGAAGGGAAAACGAATCACCGCGGAATTGATGAAGTCGAGGCAGAATTAAAAAGAAGGTTTTATTGGATTAATATGCGTCGAACAATTCAAAATTATATTAATAAATGTGAAGTTTGTCTAGTAAGCAAGTATGAAAGGCAACCATTAAAGTTGAAATTTAATATTACGCCGACTCCGGCTAAACCCTTTGAAATAGTTCATATTGATAGTATTGCTTTGGAAGGCGCAAAATTTTTAACCATAATAGATTCTTTTTCAAAATATGTGCAAATGTATCGCTTAAATTCTTATCAAGCGATCGAGGTTGCGAATACCTTAATTAAATTCTTCACTCATCATGGTATACCCACTCATGTAATTTCAGACAATCACTTAGAGTTTAAAAATACAGTCATAAAAGAATTGTTGGAATTGCATAAAATTAAATTACATTTTATCAGTTCACAACATCCCGATTCAAACGGGATGGTTGAAAGAGTGCATTCAACAATCATAGAACACATACGTTTATTAAATAATCAAGAAGTATTTAAGGAAGAGCCTATCGAAATTAAAATAAATTACGCAATCTTAGCTTATAATAATTCTATTCATTCTGTAACAAAGCTTAAACCTTTCGAGATAATCTCAGGTCACATTGATGTGGACTCACCTTTTGATATTGACTTGGAATCTAAATTTGTGAACAATTACGTTAGTAATCATAAAGATAAAGTTAAACTTTTATACGGTAAAATTAATGAACGGATTCAAGAAAATAAAGAACATATTATTAATAAACGCAATGAAGCTCGGGAAACTTTACCCGAAATTCCAGTTCAAATATTTGTTAAAAATAAACAAAAACAATCAAAGACTAAAAACAAATTTAAAAAGGAATCTTCAAAAGTTATTGATCCAAATTTAAAAACTGCAAAAATAAATGCAAAACATCATAATACAGTGGAGAAAATTCATTTATCAAATATTAAGAGACCAAGAGTAAAGCACCGGTTTTCGAAAAAGATTAAAACTAAGGGTATTACTAATAAAGAACTAAGTTTTGAAAATTTTGAAAATTGTATTAATACTGGAAATATTAACCCTAATGCTAATGTAATTGAAATTGAAGATAGTCTATTTAGTGCACCGCATGATTTTTCATTTGCACACTGCGTAAGTCAAGACTTACATATGGGCGCTGGAATTGCCTTAGATTTTAAACAAAGGTTTGGTCAAGTGGAATTACTAAAAGCACAGGACCCAGAATTATGTTCACTCTGTTACTTGAATGATCAAGGTCGATATGTAGTTTATTTAATCACTAAACTTCATTATTATGAGAAACCGAGTTACGAAGATCTTTTCAAAACATTATTAAATTTAAAGGTGTTCTGTGTGACAGTAGGTATTAAAAAATTAGCACTACCAAAATTAGGATGTGGGTTAGATCAATTAAATTATAACAAGGTAAAATTGATGATTGATTATATTTTCAACGACTTAGAAATACTTATCCAAATTTATTTAAAACGCCCTAATAGTAATGATTCCCTTCCAGGTCCCTCTTGGGCACAGTAGTGCAGTGCATCGAAATAAAGAATATTTCAGAAAACTTAGGAATCCTTCCAATAAATTTGGGATTGGCAAAATTACAAAAATCTGAACACACTTTTGTACACTTCTATAATTTTTCTTCATTATACAAAGAATTTCAAAAATTAAATGGGCAACATAACTTTCTAAAAGTTATGCTAAATAATTCAAAATATGGAAAAGATTTCGAAAATTATATTAAAATTTTAAACTTTACTTGCGAGTTAATTAATTACAAAATTAACAATATTAAATTGCATACTCATGAACGAGTAAGGCAGAAAAGAGGTTTAATAAATGGGCTAGGAACAGTTTTTAACGCTATTACTGGAAATCTAGATGCAAACGATGGCGACCGAATTAACACTATTTTAAGTCATTTGGAAGCTAATGAAAACAATATTGAGAGCCAGCTAAAAATGGGTTATTCTTTAACCACTGATATTATTAAAAAATTTAACGACACCTTACGAAATATTGAGCATAATGAATTAACATTAAAATCAAAGATAATGCAAATATCTGTCGTGTTAAAGGGCCAAATTGAAAACCAAAATATTTTATTCGTTAAGGATCTACTCAATCAATTAAATATTCTGTATGATACTATATTACGAAATTTCGAAAAAATTGAAAAGTCTCTTTTGTTTTGTAAATTGGGAATTTTATATCCAGATATTATTCAACCGAATGATTTATTTTTAGAACTTCAGAAAATCAAGTTATTATAATGAACTTTCGAACTAAAAATGGAAAATATTATGAATTTTGAATCTATCATTAATGTTAAATGCAAAATTCATTCTACTAAAATAAGTTATTTCTTATCAATACCTATCAATTATGAAGAAGATTTTGAAATTTATTCTTTAAATTCAATACCCACTAAACATGAGTCTGAATATGTAACAATCATTCCCACTGTAAATTATTTGTTAAAGTCAAAATTTAAAAATGAAATATGGCCTCTAAGCCACTTGTGTACCCAAGGTATTAAATACTACCAATGCCAGAATACGCTGTTGACGACGATTCAAGCAAAATGTGAAAAACAAATATTGCTAACTGCAGATTCTAATCAATGTCTGTACACTCGTTTAAAAATCAAGGAAAATCATTTGGAACCTTTACCGATGTCAAACCAATATCTGGCAGTATTTCCATCACACGAAGAAATTAAAATTGTCTGCAAAGAAGACTCCGAATTGAAGAATCTCCTTGGGATTTACCTGATTAAACAAGAAAAATGTCAATTATTTTTCCGGAATAAATTACTTTCCTATCGGGACTCAACAACTGGAAATCCATTGGTTATTGCAAGTAAAGCTCTCCAAATTCCAAAAACAAACTTTACAAATTTTACAATTGAACTTCAAAAACTAAATCTCCAAGATATTTCAACAACACGGCAGTTTCCAATTCTGACTCATCAGACAACATTTTTGGTACCAAGCTTCTGGACCACTGCTTTGTACGTGATTCTCCTTCTCATTTTGGGATATTTGGTGTTTCGATGGATTCAAAAGAAGAAGATGTCCATCACTGCTCCAGCCACATCTGGAATCCAGTCTCCTTTTTGCCTTCCAGGGGATGCAAAAATCTAAGAGGGGAGGAGTTACCTACCGTTCCACCCTGTATAATTTATATTAAAGATTCGTCATGATAGATGGGAGTTTATGCATCTACTTGCTGAATCAGGCTTTTTAGAAGATAGTCGCTTATTGTTTTAAGAATCTATTTAACCTTTGTTTTAATGAATTAACAGTCAGTCTAATTACTCATCTCAAATTGTAATTTTAAACTTAAATAAATCTTTTTAAAAAACAAGTTGGTGCTTGAATTTAAATAATTTACATATTATGGTTAGTGTCGTTGGCGTTGTAGCGTAAACACGGGTTTGGGATCCGTCCTCGTGGTCTCAAAATCTGCTGGTTATTGTCGTGAGTACACCGAGTGCTTCATTCTTGCTATTTTCATAATTTCATAATTAATATAATCTATATTAATTAGTTCCGAAACGCGGTCTTTGTTATGTATTAATTCACAGTCTATATTGGGGCCTTATAATTTAATAAATTAGTTATTGTCCCAAAAATTATTCAATAGATGTGGGTTCTGCCTTAAGAGGATAGCGGCAAATGTGAGCGCTTGATTTGGATATTTGCGATTTTGTTCATAATTTTTTTTCTGTTGAAGCTTTTTTAAAATTTCTTTTTTTGGTACACAGAAGAGTCTTATGGCTACCAATATCTTCTGGTTTTGTTTTTGTAAGTCAAACCAACTACTCATACGGCAGCAGTAAAACGGGCTGTTTTTAAAATACGTTCGTTTAGCGGCGCTTACCCCAAAAATAGGAAACTAATTAATAATATTTTTTTCCAACGCTGGCAATAAGTAAAGGTATAAACGACGAGTTCGACGTTGGGTTTTTGATGTAAAAAATGAAAAGTCTATAAATTTAAGGTCAGACACGGACAATTTAAGTAATATCTATTCGTTTATTATAAAAAAAATATGAGGGATAAAATATTGTTGTTCACAAGTTGTTCATAAATAGTAGTGGTTAGATTTTTTGTTATGTAACCCGTAATTTAGATAATCTATATAAACAAACATGTCATTGGGTAGCATACTTGCATTGTTGATAAATGTCAAAAAATTATGTCATTTAAAATCAAAATGGTTGTTTGTTGTAACAATTTGAAGTGAATCGATGAAATCCGTTTAGTTTGCGCTTATAATTAACCATCTAATCAAAATACATCAGTTTAAAAATACAAATAAGACTAAAGAAGAAGTTAATAATAAGATTTTTATGAATTGTAAGAGAAAAGTTAATATTTTCATGATTTTCACCTTTGTAAGTGAAGAATGTTTGCAACCTAAAATTAATTCCATTAATGCTGCTGAAATTTATATAATATGCCTACATGTTATCTAGGTAATTATTTTATTAAATGTTGTTTTACCAAAAATTGTAAAATTATGTCCATTTTTAGCTCTGATGAAGTTTTAGAAAATAAAACGAAACGTTAGCAAGTAACTGATAGTCATTAATTTAGTCCTAATGAGAATATACCTTTCAATTTCCTAACTAAGTATATAGATATAGGATGTAAACCTCATTCTAATGCAAAATTACATTAGATTCTACTGGGTGTCCTCGAAATGGGGGGGGGGGTGCGAGTTTACACGTTAAATGAAAAAAAACTAAATTTAAATTTAAGAAGTAGGAGGGATGTCGAGAAGGAGAAACATCGGTGAATAAAGAATAAGTACATGCGGGGGCGACTCGCGATCCTTTTCATTTTTAATCTTTTACATATTTCTTCTAAAAATTCTAAGTGTAAAAAGAAAGCAATATTTCTGGAAAAAAAAGTACCGGAACGCGTTCCGGCTTCCATAAAAAAGTACCGGAACGCCGTTCCGGCCACACTACACCACTGGTTTTGACGGTCCATCGACATGTTGAGTGACACAGAAAGCGGAATTGTTGCTCTTACACGGGTAATGTACTTCAAAAAGAAAAAGGAGAAAAGAAAACGTCAATTAATGACAGGTTCTGATGTATATGGTTCCTCCTGACCTATAAGAAACTTCATTTCTTCAAAATATAACGTTGGTTCTATACGTCTTCATCTACTCCGGCACCACTTCTTTCCAAATCACTAGTTCGTTTGAACTCTTTTCTTAAGTTTGTACGCAACGAATTAAATTTTTTTTAATAAAAAATTGTCTGTCTGCTTCTGGATATTTCTCTTGGTATTTTATGAGCAATTGTTCATATTGTTCATTTTTTTAATTATGTTGCTACAATCTTTGCACATATTATAATATTCCACAATGCCGCTAAAGTTTTATATAATTCAATCCATTCTAAAATAAGTTTTCAGATTTCCTACCCATGTTTATAGTAAATTTCGTCTTCCATTTTTCCATTAGACTTCTGATACAATTGACATAATGATCCGGATCCGGGATCCGGGACCTTAAGTATGCTATGGATGATAGTTATAAGTTCACGTGAGGTGGTGTCATAGGCTTTTCTATAGTGGATCCCAGGGTAGGGAATCTCCCATATTAAAAGTTTTTTCCCTAAGTTCGCGAGGACCCCTACGTGATGGCGCTGCTTTATTAGTTTTTTAGGCAACTTTTTTTTACAAATCCTTAACCCTGTATGCATCCCCTTAATCAAAAAATATAAATTAAATAAAAATTTGGATAAATTAATCAAGTATTCAAAAGTAAAAAAAAATCCATTACATTTTGAATTGTTTCTTTAATTTTCTTGACTTTGAATTGTTTAAAGAAATAATTAAATTAAATTAAAAAATAATTTTGTAGTAATCTTTGGAAGTAATTTCAGCGTCATACTTCTATTTTTAACTTCGTTTTTATTTTTGGGCTTTTCGGTACGTGTTTTTGACTAAAAATTATAGTATTATGGCCTGATATACAACCAATAGTGAATTTTTACCAAGAATAATTTCTAACTTGGAACTTGAACAACTGATTTGCAACTGTTGTAAAAATAAAATATCCCAAGTATCCTTGAACTCTTCAAACAGAACCAGCACAAGACCTCAAAATTATTTTATTTTTGAAATTGAATATTAAATAAAATAAAATAAAAAATTCTTGCGAGGATTTGGATAATCAATATTAATATCAAAAAATAAAGAATTCTTATTATCCAACTTTATCAACAATTTATTATTGCAACATGTTTCACCAAATCATTGGCTTCATCATATTGGTTTAAGTAAATTTATTTAATTTATTTAATTAAGTAGATTGGTTTCTGTTTATGTTTTTATTTTTATCCACATTCAATTGTAAGTTTCCTTTTATATTTATATATTTTTTATAAATAATAAGATATTGTAGTTTTGCCTGATGAAGGTGATGATTTGGTGAAACATGTTGCAATAATAAATTGTTGATAAAGTTGGATAATAAGAATTCTTTATTTTTTGATATTAATAATGAATATTAAATGTTTTGTAAGTATCCATAAAATGTACTCATGTACAGAAACATAAATAAATATTAACCATTTAATTATATTTGTTTCTTTTCGTTCAAATAGCTAAAAGTTAAAGTGCAGAAAAATTTAATAAAAAGTAAACACTTTTTATTAAATATTCTAAACGACAATATTTATTAAAATGGAAATATTAAAGAAATTTTAAAATGATAAGCTTATTTTAAAAAATATATAAATTTCTCCCGCCGTTTAAACGTCAAAGTTGCGGGGAACCCTATCAGATGGCGCTATTTTTGATGTCCGAAAATTTTGTATCCCAGTTAGCTATCATTTTTGTCTATGGTGGATCCATGCCATTGACATGTTTCGTTTATATTGCGTGACATGTTGACAGACACATCTGTTAATCAGCAGATTTTCCCTGCATCCATTTATACCTCTCTTTGCACCTCGCTGTTCATGTATGGAGTTCCAGACTGGACTAATGCCTTTGATTATTTTTTTGTTGATTAAGGAGGTAAGTAATTTGTACATTGTATTGAGACACGTTATCGGTCTATAGTTACTGGCCAACGATAGATTTCCCTTCTTAGGAATGAGTGTGGTGCGTCCTTCACATAGCCACGGTGGTATTTCCTTGTTTTTTTGTATTATTTCGGAGAATTCTTTAAGAAAGTACTTATTTGAGGCTGCTAGTTGTTTCCAGTAGAAGTTTTGGATTTGGTCTGGACCAGCGGCGGAAAAGTTCTTCATCTTCTATTAAATCATCTTCTTTAACATCCGTGATCTCATTATTATTAAATCGTTCACAGTAGTTTCTGAATAGATTCAGGCACTGGTCTTCAATTGGTATTTTATCCACTTTTCCGTAGATGTCTCTCCAGAATTCTTCCACATTCTATAATAGTGGTGGTGTGAAGTTGTTGCTCTCTTGATCTTTAAATAGCTTTCCAGGACAGTTTTTAAATGTTTCGTTTTAAATCATACATTTTCCTGCTTCTTTACTTTCTTCCTGGCAGCTACCAAGGATATATTAATAGGTATAAACTCAATTTTCTAGAACAATTATAAATTCTTAGGTCTCAAAAAGAAACTGTGCCTGTTATTAATGAAAAAATTAATATGTACCAATCGTGGTTTTAAGATATTCTTTTTGTAAATAATATTTTGTTTTCACTTTTTTATTATACACATTACTTAACAATTAGCTTTGTATACAGGCTGCTCAAAAAGTCGCGAACTCGCTCCACGCTACGTTGTTAAGAAGCACTCGTTAGACAACGGAAAAATATTGAAAAAATCCTTCTAGCAGATTAATCAAGATATGAGTACTAAAAGTTAAAAAATTTATTTGTACATTTTTAGTTATTTTTGCTCTTTGTAGATAGTACAGAACATAAAGGTAATGAGTCTGTAAACCATTTTTTTTTTATAATTTTATATAAAAGAGTACCTTTTAACTTGAATTTTTGATCTAGCACTTAAAATGGCTTCACAATTAATTAACAAAGTTTATGAAATCGCGCGGCGCTACTTTTTTTCCTTGCGAGCGACTAGCTGCTGAGTGACGTCATTATTTCCTAGTCGCCTCGCACGGGTTATAACCCGTATACGGTCGGCAAAAGTGCTAAAACTGTGCGGCTTCGATTAGAAGATCGGCAGGTGAAAAAAAATCGCGGTTTCTTGATTTGCAATCTACATACCGCGCTACATCAGGAAACGAGCGCTTTTTTTAATATCTTAATTTTTTCTGTACTTTTGGCGCCGTCGAATTTGTAGTTTGAAATTAGTGCTTTTTCGACGCCGACTTTGAAAATTCGTAACTTGTGATCCCGAACGTGTATAATATTCCAATGTTTTTTATTTAACTTCTTTCTTTATTATTTATGCAAGAAAAAATCTGCACGATTATATTTGTTAATAAAATTGCTCAAACGCGCGCTTTGGTCAGCCCCCTCTGCAGCCGTCAATTTTTAAGATCGCATTTAAAAAAGTCGCATTTTTATTCGAGTTTCGATCTAATCAACCCCTCAAATTTTATTCTACCCTAACGCAATGTACATTTTCTGAAAGCTTTCATGGTCCACTTTACGATAAAAAAAGAATCACTCCGCTATCTCCTTTCGTTATCGAGTTATGGCCAAAAATGTAGCAAAAATATGGAAAATCTCCGTTTGGAGCCAAAATTGCGGTCTGAAATTTTTCACTTTTCACAAAATAATTAATATCTTCTAATCTATTAGAACCACCGGGACGAGTAATAGCAAAATTCGCACCGTTACCTCCCCCACCAAATTCCGTGAAAATTTTAATTCTTGGTATGAAATTACGTCGTCCAGGCCCGTATTTGTACTAAAGTACGTAGGATTTTTTTATTATATTGAATAGATCTTTTGTTATAGGTAATTTTATAGCGATTTTTCATGGCATTTTTTTCTTTTTTACTTCAGAAGGGCGCCGTTTTTGCAAAAATCAATATATTAAAAAAATCCTACGTACTTCTATAGAGAATGTAATTTTGAATAAACAGTTAAAAGTCAATAGGTCAAGAATTGTATGAGTTAGGAGTCCGGCCAATTTGAGAAATATGGTTTCAAAAAAAATGCTTTCAAAGTTTTTTTTATGTACCTACCTTCAATTTCCGATGCCTCTACCATACAATTGGCCTTCCACATTAATATCCTGCTCCTGTGCTTCTTTTCTAGCCGATTTTAAGTTGATCCGTGCCTGTTTTAAAATTTCTTTTTTTTTAATCCTAGAGTGGCCTAACCCCTTAAGCAATTATGCAAGTAAGAAATAACACACACTGGTCAATAAAAAATAAACACAATTTTTAAACACAAAAAACTTTATCCAAACAGAGCCGCAGTTACTAATACCAATAAAAATTAAATCGGCGCAAAAATCTTTTATTACTTTTTCCTCCATGTTTTTTTCAAATTTACGTCAAAATATCTATCCGTAGTCGAAATTCCCAATAAACTAAATAAGAATCAAACTTAAATGTCCGTCTCGCCGGCCGCCGCTCCCAAAAAAAATTGTCGGTTTTTTAGCTTGAAACGTCAGAAAATTCTCATATGTAATATCACGAGTGGTCAAATTTGAGTCGAATATTTTTCACTGTCATTACCACTAATGGTAATGTATGAAAAATATTCGACTTATAATTTGAACAAGAGTGCATATTTAAGGGACTTTAAACTTTTTGAAAATTGATATTAACGTCATAAAATAATCGCTGATATTTTTGACGTTTTACTTGTCACCAAAAATAATCACATGTGAGTTGAATAGTCAGTGGGCTTAGAATTCAATGAGTTATATAGCCAGTGTAATAATCATAAAACCAAATGGAATATTTTGATAGGCTAATATTCAATTCAATGTCTATTGGCTGCCAGTTTAAAAAGGAAACATAAAATTCTCGCAGCATCTACGGAACATTGGATTTGAGAATTCATTTGATTAATTTCTAAAGGTAAAGGATCTTGAAAAACGAACTTGCTTTGATTTTCTAATTGCTTGAAAGAACAGAGAAACCATGAACTTTCGGGATATCTCTTTTGCTCTGCTGTAGACAGCTGAGTAAGTGCTGCCAATGTGTCAATCATGCAACCTAAAAGTAGAAAAAACTAAATAATAACTAGAAATATTATTATAACAAAGTATTTTTTAATTTAAAGCCTTCCAAAAATCATTTTATATTTTTATTAACAAATGCGCAAGGTTGTTTTCATTTTATATCTTCTAAATAACTTTTTGGTTAGGTGTGTACTCTTCGGTATTTTTGTTCTATTGTGAAATCAAATAAAATGTTATTGAAAGATATAAAATGAAACCAACTTTGCTCATTTATTAATAAAAATATAAAATGATTTTTGGAAGGGTTCAAGTTAAAAAAAATACTTTGTTATAATAATATTTTTAGTTATTCGCGATTCAAATTAATATTGTGCGCGCAAATGTATGTATGGTTGCATACTCGGGTGACGTCACTTGCGTGCGAAAATTGAGAAAGTAAACCTAACCTGAATTAATTTCCGTGTTTTCAAGTTTTCTACGTGAATACAGCCTTATTTTAAAAATAAAAAATCTGTTCTTTTAAGAACTAAAGTTGTAGCATACTATAATGGCAAAGTATTTATCCTTTGTAGCCATTTGTGCATTTTTAAAAGCTGTTCCGAGTGCAAGGTGTATTATGGAAGGGGAACAACTTGTTAATTAGGGCTTTGTTCTTCAATTGAATTTATCACATGTTGTTGGGAATGGTTAAAAGTTGAAGAAGGTGCACTTAGATTTCTACGTTTTTCAAAGCGGAAACGTCGTTCCTCTTTTAATTTTTTTCATTTATTAATTTGGATGGCAAATTTTGACTTGGAACAGCAGTTGGAAGTAATGTCTTTCTATCGAAACAGCCTATAGTAAATACATTGATATTGTTTTATTTTTAAATATGTTTCAAACATTTTATAAATTCATATATTTATTATTGTATGTTTCATATGAATACTTGTTGAATAAAAGTCTTCTTTTTGAAAATGAAGGTAATACACACTCATACGTTCTGTAACTTTTTTCCCCATTTTTAAACGAGCTTCCCATAATTTTCGTCGATTTTGTTCAATAACATCTCCAAATTCATTTTCTACTTTTATTAATTGTTTTTGTTTAGGGAATTTATGATATGAGATGTTCCTGTTATTCTACAGATTTGCATCCATACACACAACAGGCAACAAGTTTGTCTACTTTTGCACTTTAAAATTTCAGAAATAACTTCACTCACACTTTCATCTTCCATTTTACATAATTTATAGGAATTTTAACTTGCAAAGAAGTAAACAAACTCACTTAATTTACAGAAAATAACGTTTAATTACACCGGCGTTATTTAGTACTGAAATATCCCACTAGAGGGAGAGCGCTTAGCTTGAATCGCGAATTATTTACTTTTTTTCTACTTTTAGTTTGCATGATTGACACATTGGCAGCGCTTAATGACAGAGTGAGAAAGTATGCGAAAGTTCATGGTATCTCTGTTCTTTCAAGGTCTGAACAACGCAATTGGAACGCCATCTAATTTTAGATGATTTATAGGCAGATTCTGGTCAAAATTAAAGGCAATTAGACACAAATAATGTAACCATGGAAATTGTCCATTACAACCCATGTAACAAATTTTAAGGCCTTTATACTTAAATGATTTCACCAGAATCTGGGTATTATTTGTAGGGAAATAACGAAAAGCTCAACAAGTGAAAGTTGGAGGGGTGAAGGAACCCCGGACCCCAAAGCTATCTTTTATATCTGGCAGTCATATTTTAACGGGTGTACAGTGTACATACTGCAAGCGATATTTTATTATTTTATTACGACTATTATTATATGTGCAAATTTAAAACTGCTTTTAATTTTTACGTTTTCGGCGATTTTTATTTTAAATATAATATTAACATTGTAATTTGAAGCATCTACAACTGATAATTTTTATTTTTAATATTGGATTTCTTATTGAAATGCCATTAAATTTGTTTAAAATTAAAGTTTGGAACACTTGTTACAACTTCTCTATGAATTTATGTACATATAAAAATACATTTTGTGCTGCAAATAATCCGTGAAAAAGGCAAACCGACGTAGTAGTTAAGTTAAATAGTGGCAGTTTAATTAAAATTCACCCGTTCACCTACGTCTACAAAAATGTGCCTAAATTGTGTGGACATTTTCTTGTAACGTAAATTCACATCAATAAGCTTTATAAACAAACTAGGAGCGCGCCTCATCACAAAAATCAAGGGTAAGTCAAAATTTGTTTGCTAGGTACCTTATAATTAAAAAAAATATTTGGCAAGAAAAATATGTTTTCTCGGCAAAAAGGAAAAAAATATTATTAGGTGTAACTAAAAAAATAATTTCGAAATTTTTTTTACAAATTACGAGGAGTTTCTTTATTATCATACAAAAAAAAATGATTTTGTAGGTATTACGAGTGAAGTTGCTGCATTTAGTGCAATGTCCAGATCAGAATCTTCTGCTGTAGAACTTAGCAATATATTTTTAAGACTTAATATTTTAATTACTAGTAGATGAAAACGTTGTATAGTATACATTTCGTAACATCATATTACGATTCTCGATGAGTTATCAACAATTGTCCCACCTGAGAACCAAATATGATACGTTACGAAATTCATGTCGTAAATAATTATTACAGATTTTGTACATGGATTGGTTATTTTTATTATATAATCAATTATTTTTTATTCTTCCACTTAAACTTTAAGCAATACGTAACGTAAAAAATTACAAGAAATACAATGTAAAATTTATGAATTCTTCAGTTCAGAGGTTCCTTGAAATTTAAATGAAATCTATGCAACAGCCCTTAAAAGTTAAAGCGATGAAAGAATAATTTATTATAGTAGAAGCGGCGGCGACACTAGGTCTAGTGTGATAAAACTTTTCAAGGTGTTGCATATAATTCGTTAAGTCATTGAGGGGGGAACACAAAATGGCACTGCTGCCACGTGTAGACCGAACGCCACTATAAAATTTTTTTTTTCAAAATTTTAATTTTTTTTAATATCTAGTATCATAAAACTTCAGGATTCTGATTATTCCTCGCGACAGGGGAGGGTTAGGGCTATAAAAAATGGCCCAAAACCAGTAAAAGTGGTTGCCAATTTTTGAAAATCGAATTTGTGGGATCTCTTATTTTCCTGCTGCCACTGACTGACAGCACCGCATTTTTTTATACCCCTAACCCTCCCCTTTCGTGAGAAGAAATCATAATCCTGAAGTTTTATGATACTAGATATTAAAAAAAAATTAAAATTTTGGAAAAAAAAAATTTATAGTGGCCTTCGGTCTAGTGTAGAAATGCCCAAGGTTTAGTCATTGTTATAAAAAGGGACTGGATTGTCCTCCGAGATGGACCGGATTGTCCCCCGCCATGGAACGGATTCCCGTAATTTCGGGCGATTGTAAACTCCGCCAATAATCAGCTAAAGGGATTAACGATGCGGAAAAATCCGCCACACTACTACCGGAATATATAATAATATGTATTTAGTCAATAGTTAAGTTTGTGATTTATGTACAATATCCCGTAATTTCAGGTGATTCGGTTAGGTTATTGTTTTTTAAAATACACTTTACGGTGGCCGGGTTAGGTTAGGTTTGGGTAGAGTTTGATACGTTTTGATACAGAAATGGTTTTTAAAATATACATTGTAATTTGGTGAGGTTATATATATTTTATACAGGGTGGACCAACGAAAACTTCACATGGCCGGTTTTCGGTATTTAACCTGAATTTTTAGAAAAACGCTCGGACAGTTCGATTTTTGTTTCAAAGGGAAACGATTTTTACATAATTACCCACTTTCAACCCTTAACTGGGGGTCAACTTAATAATTTTAAACAGCAACAGGGGTCAAAATGCATAGCAAAAAGTACAAGGAACCAGCTTTACAACAGTGCCGTTATTTTTAAAATCGGTGCCTAACTCGCTGAGATAATTACATTCAAATTTTTATTAGTTAATTAATGTTTTTGAACTTATCAAGTCTGTTTTTCAGTGTTCTGTTCAGTTTTGGAAAAACTGTTAAACAGGTCAATTTTTGTTTTTAGGGGGACAGATTTTCTAATAATTACCCCTTACCCACTTCCAATCTCTAATGGGGGGTTGATATCAACTTAATAATTTCAAATAGCAATGTAGGACAAAATGCATAAAATAAAAAGTAAACGGAACCAGCTTTTGACCCTTATTGCCATTAAATTATTAAGTTGATATCAACCCCCAGTTAGAGGTTGGAAGTGGGTAATGGGTAATTAGTTAAAATCATTCCCCCTTGAAACAAAAATCCACCTGACCGAGCGTTTTTTTCAAAAACTCAGGTTAAATACCGAAAAACGGGCTTGTGAAGTTTTCGTTGGACCACCATGTATATATATTATTTTATAATTTTTGTATACATGACAAAGTTTTATTAATAAATTTTTATTAAATTATTTTCTGGAAATGTCAGTCCCTAATCCTTTTTGGATAAGATCTACCTGGCCTTTGCGGGGGTCAATTCGGTTCTAACCTTTTTGGTGAACAGGTAAATTTTAGTGTTTGGGGGACAAGGCACACAATCTCAAATTATTACTACTATTCAAGTTCTTATGTTCCCTTAATTATTCAAAATTAAAAAAAGTTTATTACTATTAAGCAGATTTTAAATATAAGCTTTATTTTGCAAGAAGATTGCTATTACGTGATGTTGCAACAAATAAAAAGCTTCAGTCGCTTAGCTAAACTACAAAAATTTTATTTTGGATGAAAAATATACAAAAATACAAATAAAGGAATAAATTTTGTAAAATATAATAGGAAGTTACATTTATAAACAGTACAAATATACTGAAAATAACTCAATATACAGAAAATATAAAAATTAATTTAAGTAATAAAGACAATTCACCATTTTAATTTGTCCCGGAAAGTGTTTTTTGAAAAGGTCCAATGAATTCAGAAGGGTGCTTTTGACGCCCTCAAATTCGTGGTTTGAAATTGGTGCTTTTTCGACGTAAAATATTTTTTATTTTGTCTAATACAATATTCATGAGTAAAAAAATGAACACTTCTAAATTTTTACCCTGGATTTCAGAAAAAAATCTAAAGTAAAATGTTCCATAAATCCCGGCCGACGCGTTGGAACGTTTGTAGCACTAGCGCCTACAATGAAATGTTTATTTTGTTATTTAAATCAAGGAAATTTTTAATTTGTTTTTGTATGATGTAACCCCTCCCCCAACGATTGTTCCCCCTGTACCGCTTATTCAATATTCAATTAGAATGCCCGCATTTTGATTTTTTAAATAAATTATTGAAAATGACTTTATAAAAAAAAAAAAAAAAATTTTATACAACTAATTATACATCAAAGTGGGTTTTATAAATAAAAAAAAAATTTTTGTTTGACATATTTGTCAGTAAGCAATTAAAATTGCATATACTCATTTTTGAAAAGATTTTACATTATTTTTATTGGTATTATTTACATTTGGTTTATATATTTTTATTTGTGTTATTTAGTTCTCTATTTTCATCAATTCACAATGTTAGTTTCATTTATATTTTATATATCTGTATTAATTTAGAATTTTATAGCTTTGCCTGACGAAGCCAATGATTTGGCGAAACTAGTTGCAACTTAAGATAGTATTTTAAAATAAAGTTGGATAGAAAGAATTTATATTTTACTATATTTAAATAATTTAATGGAAAATGTATAATCGTGTTAAGTTTAATAAAGTAAAAAAAAACATAATTTTGCTACATTGAATAAATTTGAAGGTCCGTTCTAAAAGCAACACACGGATTAATTATTTTACTTCACTTTACCTAAAATAAAGAAAATGCAAATAAAGTATATCCATCGAATAACTCCTCTGGACTATGGCAAGACAAACAAGCTTATTACGTTTTTTTACAAGCATATTATGTTCCTTTCCTAAACACTTTTTTAATTTACAAACCTTACTAGTTCTTGACCAATGAATAACATACTTTTTTTCTTCCGTTGGAGTCAAATTACGCTTCGATGTACTTAAGTTCATCAAAAAAACACTCTTTTCCTCGAAATTTCAGAAAGAAATGAAAAATCACTACAATCAACCTCACCTTCAATGTTATCAGCTGACCTACACTTACACGTTACAAATTACTTCGAGAATTATCCTCAACGAAAACACTATCATTTAATAATTCACTACCCTCAACCCTCAACAATTTCCTCTTTTTGAGCATCATCTCTAATACAAGATTTAGAAATTGTGTCCACTTCAAAGCCATAGTAATTTAAAATTCCAATCAGCATCCTTTAAATTACAAATTTCTTGCTATTTATTTAAAATAGTAGGTATCATTGGTAGAAAACTTAAAAAATCTTTTGTCTTTTATTATCAAGTAAATTATAGGATTTTTTATGACAATTTGGAAATTTGCAGGCATAATTAAATTTTCATTTAAAGGATGTCATTCTTTAATGCGGTAAAATTTTCTAAATGCTGAATAAAATTTAATGTTTAATGTACTTACATCCCACAACAACGGACTAAAGACGCGAAAAGAAACATAACACATATCCATAAAACCACAAATAACTTTTCGTGGCTTGTCATTTACATCAGTCACGTGACTTGACTAGAGTGAAGTTGTTTAGCCATCTAGCTGTTTTCACTTCGGTCTGAGACCATAGAACTTTTGCTTCCACTTCGCCCAGGGGTAGGTAACTCTCCCGACAAACTTTCGAACCCCATCGCCAGCGCCATCTCTGGATTTGAGGCGAAAATATGTACATAAAATGAAATGAAAATTGCCTTTGCCTATTTATTTTTTTTTCTTGTTTTATAATAAAGTATTTTAATTTCAAAAGATTGGTAGGCGTAAAAAAAACAAGTAAATATTTCATATTTAAATTTATTACAATTTTATAGGCAGATTCTGGTCAAAGTTAAAGGGCTTTAATTAGAAACATTAAAGGCAACAATGGAAATCGTCCATTACAACCCATATAACAAATTTAAATTTAAAGGCCTTTAAATTTAAATGATTTGACCAGAATCTGGGTATTAAACAGATTTTTCATGTAATTTTTAAAGCTAACCTAATTTAAAAACAAACTTATAAAATAATTGAAAAAAAGCTAACCTACGTGAAACTAAATAAACTACTGAAATTAAATAAATTAATCTCACGTATCTAACTAAGCACAATAAAAATACAGAAAAAGCACGGGAAATTCTAATTTGGCACAACGGTAAAGATGGCAAAAGCCAAATAAACTGGAATTAACAAGATGGCCAAATTCGAGATGAAGCGAAAAAAACAAAGATTTCTAACCTATACATCAATAATCATAGAAACCATTTTTATTAGAAATGCAAACTGATCGAAAACGGACATGAAGCGCCATCTGAGGAGATGAGGGAAAACGATTCGGGGTAACATGCTTTATACATGGGAGTTTTGATACCGTGACTTCGCCCATACCCTTTGCATACCCGTGATGTCAGTAGCTAACGTATATAACGGCCGTGAAAGCGTTTGAAATGTACATGCCAGGATTAAAATTACAGTACACCTGTTTGTACTATATTTTACCAACCTGTAGCCTGTTCAGCCCTATGTCATTGATTTGTATAGATACAGTTCTGACAAAAATATGGCATGTGACATGTGATACTTGATTAACGTGAATGGGTCTTTCATACATACTATTGATTTTTTTAATAGGGTAGGGTAACTCACATATGTGGTCCATTTGTTCAGGAAAACTCGTATATAAATACTCCAATCCCTAACGTAAATTTCACCGCGTCCTTCAGCATTGCTTCTTTAATTGGTCTTTTCAATTATAAATAGAATTAAAATAATAAAAAAATGAAATTTTTAAATAACACTTGATTAATAACAAAACAACTAATATAAAACATCTTCCTCCTTATAGATTTAATCTATTTGGAGCACAAACTCTTCTACCACTTTTAGTAACAACTGTCATATTATCTTCTTTTGATAAATCATGTTCTTCTATTTTTTCTTCCTCTTCAAAGTCCTTTAGATCTGAAAAAATATTTAAACTTCGATTAAATGATGGTCTCAAATGAGCTGAATTTCTACGTAAAATATTTCCATTTTGAGTCTTAACAAAATATGATCTAGGAGTATTATGTTTTCCCAAAATCTTTTATGGAACTACCACCGTATGCTTCCAAAATAACATTACTCTTATTTAAATTCTTAATATCAACTTTATTTAATTTTAAAATATGGATAGGCAAAACATTGTCTTCAGATCCAGTATCCAGTTTAAATTCAATTACGGTATTATTTATTAAAATTTCTTGTCTCCATTCACAAATAGAGTTAATTTGTTTATTGCCACCTAATATATTATCAATAAATAAAGACTCACCATGTTCTTCTAATGACTTAATCCTAAATCTGCATGCAGAAGCAAAGTGATGCAATCTCTAATAATTTCTATATTTCTGACCATATGCATAACAATTACCATAAACATGTGATTTTAGACAATTTTTGCAATGAATTACTTCTTGTGATTTATAAAATTGATCATTATTTTTATTAAACCTTTTGTAGACTTGATTATTAAATCTCTTATAACCAACAACGCCGTCAACTTCTATTTTCTCATTTCCATGTATAGGAGTAACTTGTTCTTTAATTATTTCAGAAGCTTTAATGTACTTCACTACCATATTTGATATCTGACTTTCTTAATATTAATTCCTGCAAATTTTTGTCATTTAGATGTAAAACTAACTGATCCCGAATAAAATTTTCTTCTTGTGTTTCAAACTGACAATTAGACGCTAATATTTTCAGTTCAGTTAAATAAGAATCAAAAGATTGACTTTCTTCTCTATAATATTTAAAAAATTTATATCTTTCATAAATTGTATTTTTTTTATTTCACAATAATCTTGAAATTTTTTGACATCCATGTCAAAATCTACTTTATCAGTATCTTTTTCAAATTTAAATGTGTTATAAACTTGCAAACCTTCATCACCAATAACATTTAATAGTATAGCAGTTTTAATCTCATTAGATTTCTTATTCTTTTCAGAAGCTAACAAATAATTTTTTAATTTTGCTCCAATTTTCGGAAATATTTCCGGTTAACTTTAACTCAGACGGAGGTTTAAAATTCATAGTTTTAACACCTGACACCATGTAATATTCTCTTGATTGATATTAAACAAATACTAATAACAGTTTTATTAATTATTTTTAAATTGACAAATTCTTGTTATTTCATTACAACAACTCATAACACACTTGATTAATAACAAAACAACTAATATAAAACAATGTTTTTTATGTTTCCTAAATTTTTGGTAGGGTACAGAATAATTACTCACTCGTTTTAAATTACTAATTTCCAACAAAAATTAAATAAAATTTAAATTTAACTGTCAAATCAGAAAAGTCATATATGTACTATTCATTTTTGTGAAGAAATGTTAAGATTTATTAAAAATTACGGGCTTACTATTGGGAATTTTAAAATTTCGCTCGCCCTCTGGTGGCAAAAATATGAACTTCTATATTCCGTACTTACTTTTTTTGATTTAACGCATTGGTACATGTTTTTTAAGTTTTACTTGAGCTTTAAATAATAAATCTATTATGCCCGTTTTCACCAACACCAACGATTCCTAAAACGTAGCAACTAGGCAATACCTAGCATATAAGCACGGGGATTAATGTTTTGTTGAATATGTAATTATAAACTCCAAGAATGCATTTTAAACACAACTTTTGACACTGACAAGTACCGAATATCCTCCATTTATAGCGCCCTCTATACATACTTAAAATTCCTAATATTTTTTTTCAATTTTCGGAAAATCTGGTAGGATACATGATAACTTTTCACTATTATCAACTAAAAATCTGCTACTTAAAATTTAAAAACTGAAACTTTAAATTAAACTGCCATTGTCCAAGAGTTCTATTTTTTCTGTTGTTATAACAACAATTCAATAAAAAATCATTGTCACCAACTGCTAAAAAAATAGAAAATAGTATATTGTAACACAAGTGTGGATATGATCCGAATATCGGCCGATGGCGCAGTTGGGAGCGCGAGCCGAAGGCGAGTGCTCCAAGCGTCTGAGGGCGATATAAGGGATCATATCCACACGCGTTTTACGGTATACTTTTTCTGCGACCAAAAATTAGAAGCAAAAATAGTTTCAAAATTAAAAATACCTCAATTTTAGGTTAAAAATGATCAATCTGGCAACATTGCATTAATGAAGTTTTAACTGACTTTGACACTGACGTTTCATAAATTAAAAGAAACTAGATTGTTATTTTACATTACTTTTCAATATTTCCTTTTATTATGGTTAATTTTAAATTTCTTACTTGCTAATTAATACAAATTTTAACAAATTTTAATTTATTTTCGGCTTTAATTTGTAAATACATTGTGAATATAGGGAATTTTATGCCAGTTGCCTACACTGATTTTTATACCCACCCTAGTGATGGTATGATACCCTTATCCATTCGACAGTTCAATAGAATGTCATTGCATAAAGTTACAATAAATGATAGGAAGTAAATAAACATTGATACGTCGAATAATTTTCAAATTTATTTAATTTTGGCGCAAATTATAAAAAATAGTATAAGAAACTCGTTCATAATTCAAATACTGCTCACGTTTATTAAAAAACTCTCTCGTTTTTTAAACCTGGACACGTGGAATAAAACTTGACTTATGAAACTGTTTCGTCATTAAATTCCGAAAAGTATGTAACCCTATTTTCGCTAATTTTACAGGAGATATTCAGAGTGTCCCAAGATTCAGTTTACAGGCCATATCTTCGTTAGTTGACGAGATAGAAAATCAAATCAACGAAAGCTTTCAATGGCATCAAATTGGCATTCTAATTCCGTCATTAGAAACCTTAGGAGGTTAAGTAGGCTTTTGAAAACAGAAATGGGATCTCAAATTTATACTGAACATTACAGTATGTTACTTTTACAATTTTTGTTACACGGAATGTGTATTGTGAGTATTTTCTTTGTATTTGACTCGCCAATTATCAATAACGATATTTTTTCAAAGATGGCTTTGTTCACATGTATAAATATATGAATAAAATCGTTTTTGACGTTTTGAAGCTTGTGTATAATACAATGTGCAGAATCCAATTTTTAATATTTATTATAAGTTATTTTAATACTTGTTTTATTATTAAAATAAAGAATCAAAAATATAATATCACGAGTGGTCAAATTTAAGTCGAATATTTTTCACTGTCATTACCACGAATGTCATTTGGGGTTAAGTTTTAATTCCCCGAATGCGTAGCAGGAGGGGAATTTTTAACCCCAAATGACAAGAGTGGTAATGTATGAAAAATATACGACTTATAATTAGAACAAGAGTGCACATTCAAGGGACTATTTAACGAACATTTTCCACTTTTTTGAGCAAAATTTCAAACTTCAAACTCTTTGAAAATTTGACATCAACGTCATAAAATAATCGCTGATATTTTTGACGTTTTACTTGTCACAAAAAATAATCACTTGTGAGTTGAACAGTCAACTTAATTTTATTTTATGTTTTTAAGTGAGTAACGTGTTGTTGTATTCAAAATAAAGTTGAGTTCCAATTTCTGTTATTAAAAGTAGGGTGCCAGTCGCCAGTCAGGGTGCCATTTGAAAAGAAAAAGTTAATGATGGCTTCTTAAGGGTGGCCAAAGTCAATTATATTTTATGGATGGAATTGGAATGCCAATTTAATGCAATTAAAGGCTTTTTTTGATTTATTTTTTATCTCTTCAACTACCGAAAATATCGCCTGTAAACTGAATTTTGGGAGACCCGGTATGCAGGGTGTCCCGAAATTAAGCGGCCAAACTTTAGGAGGCGATTCTACAACTAATTTTAAGAAAAAAACTTCCTATAAACATGTGTCCGATTTCGCTTCCTAAGGGAGCTACAGCCCTTTAACTATTGTGACTAAAACTAGGTTTTTTGTCATTTTTTGAAAACGGTTGGTAATAAAGATTTGAAATTTGGTGTGAAGACTAATACGTTTAAGATATAATTTCTCAATTTTTTCAGATTTTTTGAAAGCTCTGAAATTTTTTGAAATTTTTTGGAAACTTTCAAAAAATCTGAAAAAAATTGAGAAATTATATCTTAAACGTATTAGTCTTCACACCAAATTTCAAATCTTTATTACAAACCGTTCTCAAATAAATGACAAAAAACCTAGTTTTAGTCACAATATTTAAAGGGCTGTAGCTCTCTTAGGAAGCGAAAACGGACACATGTTTATAGGAAGTTTTTTTCTTAAAATTAGTTGTAGAATCGCTTCCTAAAGTTTGGCCGCTTAATTTTGGGACACCCTGTATAAGAAACATTATAAAATTTCAAGCATGAAGTTTAAAAAAATAAATGTTTCATGTGAAATAAATATAGAGTCAGACCACCCGTAACAGCCTTTTATCTCGAAATCAGATTGTCGCACATAGAATAAAAATTTAAAAAAATAATATAATAATATAATAATATAATAATAATAATAAAAATATAAAATTAATAAAAAAAAATAATTAATTAATACATAATAAAAAATACTAAAAAAAAATATTGAAAAAATTTCTTAACAAAAGTTGTTTCTTTTTAGACCTTTCAAACGATACCATACTATTCACAATGCAATAAGCATTAAACTTGTTTATTGCATTGTGAATAAGTACGTTGTACGTAATTGATGTGTTCTTCGATTTATACTCATGTATGACCAAAAATCTTTTGATGCAGGTTGTTGTGTATTTTTGACATTAATGGAAACATAAAGTACAAAAAGGTATTTATTTCAAGTGCGTTTTTTAGTCAATGTAAATAATAATCGTTTTATAATTATAACAAGGATAAGCTTGCCGATGTATAAAAAATCTAATAAGTTTTAATTTAAATGTTATCTGTTACTTTATATCAAAAAAAATTTTAAGATGAATCTAATTAAATATAATTTTTTAGCCTTGATAAAGATTGCAACCGCAATCGAAACGTTGGCACTTTTGTATAAAAAGTTTCATTAAAGTGTATGTTCGAAGATTTTAAAGTCATTAAACTAAATTTAAACGCATGAAAAAATAATCGAGAATGTACAGACAAAAATATAATGACCTAAAAGTACCTTAACTTTGGACCCCTCTAATTAAGTCAGCGCAACGTTGCAGAAGGTAAATATCCACTTATTGCAGTCTAAAGAATTTAGTTTATAAATCAGAAAAAAATTATTAAAATCTGTCAGAGTAAACTAGTAATATCCGCGCTCACGTAATAATTGGTGATTTGCTTATAATTTGCAAAGAAGCTCCAGAAAAGTGGGATTAATTTTCTATTCCCTGTTATTATATCCGTATATAATGTCTCCTGCTTTCTTAGAAAGTAAATATTGAAATTTTGTTTACAGATCCTAAAATCTAAAATAAAAAACTGATTTGTAATAGTATATTAAAGAATTAAAAAACGAGTTTTATAAGGCGAGTTTTTTCTAACGAGTCGAAGTTTAAAACGCGATCCATGAAGTGGGGAGCGTTTTAAAAGAAGCTTTATTTAACGAGTACTCAATACTAATGTTGGCAAATACAGGCCAATTTCAATTCTATCAGCTATACCTAAAGTATTTGAAAGTATCATTACAGACTCTTTACAAAGTCAGTTCAAACACATAATTTCTTCTAAGCAGCGGGGTTTCTATAAATCTAGATCTACAAGTACAAATGTATTTGTTTACACTAACTTTCTCGTCAACGCTCTTGAAAATGGCTTCGAAGTAGCCTCTGTCTATACAGACTTTTAAAAAGCTGTTGACAAGGTGAGGTAAACTGCCCTCGCTTATTAAATAGATGTTATTGTGAAAGGGAGACTTTAATACTTTTGATTTGGATTACTTCAATCTCAAAAGTTAGCGAAAGCAATTGTACATGAATTGAGTGGGTTCGTTGGAATTTACGGAATTAGATACATAAATGTCTGAGTAAAAAGCACATTTAACTTAACACTTAAGAGCTATTTATTATAAGCAAATAAAATCAAATATTACAAAAGATACAAAAATTAAGCATGACTAAATAAAATAAGCCTAATAAAAATAACCATACAAATTAAAACATTATACATACAAACTAAATTAAAAAGGTTTCAACTTACCCTTAATGAATGATATAAAATACTTTAACATCTTGAACCATATTACATATTTAACTACAAATGTTAATGATGGACTAATGATGAACTGCCGAATTATTCTAAACGGAACTTAACTTTAGATCTAAACTGACTAGAGACTGGAGTAGCCTCGACTCTTGACTTAACTGAATTTTAGACTTTAGACTCTATACTAAAACTAATCTGCGACTAAAGGCTCTCACACACCTGCGCGATCTGCGGTGGCGGTGGCGATCACGATCAAACGCGACGTATAGTTTTAGATGAGCGCATTCACACTAGAGCGGTCTGGCGTTGGCGACCGCCGTTGCTTGCAGCGTTTTAGGCGCGGTGTCGATTAGAACGCGTCCTGTTGCATTTCACCGCGGATCGCAATGTTTGGTGTACCTGTTTATGCATATCTTGGAGTGAAAAACGACAGAAAAGCTTATATAACATGTAAAATAACATAAGATTCTACCGGTTATCCACAAAACTAGGGCCAGCCTTGTATTTTTTTTTGTTTATGAAAATAAATAATTTAAATATTCAAAATAATTTGTAAATTATGAAATTCGTTCGGCCGTTTTTTGAGAAATTAATATTTATAATTTTTAAAATGCGTTTTGTGCAAATATCTTTATTTTTTCAAATGGCATTTACTGAATAATTACGCACACGGTACGAAAGTAAGAAATCGAAACAGCTCAGAAATCCCGTGCGAAATCGCGCAGATATGTGGATGCATGAATTCTAGAGCGATTTAGATCGTCACCGCCACCGCTACCGCCACCGTGAACGCCTAGGTGTGTGAGAGCCTTAAACTGACTTTAGAGCCTATCACTAACTCCTCCTTTGATTTATCAACCAACAAATCGGGGTTTTGGAAGTCAGTGACAGTTGTGGCAGGAATTAAGATTTACAATCTGGGATTGAGGTCAGACTAATCTACGCGCCACCCGCATTGTCCATCTGGGCAATTTTCGGACGTGCTTCAGGTGCCAGATTGTCTAATAACTTATTTCTTAACTAGCTTGTCAATTGTGGTTCCTCGCCTTGTTCGTTTAAAAGCAGTAAAAATCCAATTGTGAATTGGAGTCCTACGGCTTTTAGAAGTTGAAGCCAATTAAGGGTAACTAACTCTAATATTTTATATTACTAAGCAACGTGTGTTTTCGAACCAGATAATTTGCGCTTGACTCCTCCTTCTGAGTTATTGTTGGTCAAATAATTTATAACTTAATAAGTCTCCTCCCTCGAAAATATTTCGTGATCGCCGTGCGGGTACTTGTGATTTTACCACTTACCGAGAAGGACTTGACTTTTGAAACATTTATTAATAAAGCTACTTTGATTTAAATTTGGAAAATTATAGCGTGGTAATGCTGGTTCTCACAGTGAATAGGTAAATTCGGCAACGTCGCGCCGTTTTTTTAAGTAACTACAAACTGCACTATTATTTGAAACATTTTTCTCAAGAATGCTTACTTTCAAAATAAGTCGTTGCTGCGTTCCCGAACTTACCTATTAATACTTTAAACTCTTGTAACTTCTAAAGTATTTACTTTAGCAAAATAAAGAAATATGCTCCGTAAACCTGTGAAAGCAAGCTTTGGTATTACGCAATAAAAATGGATGAATACTATTTAAAACAAGTTAAATGATTATCGTCTGACCTTTAACTTGCTGTTCAAGGTCATGGCAATATTTCTAATAAGTGCGTCACTAAGAATCGTACAACTTTTATTTAAAACATTTTTCTCTAAAATGCTTAATTTCCAAAATAAAGCAGCGTTGCCGAACTTTATTTATTGAAAATTTAAACCCTTGTAACTTTCTAACTATTTACTAAAAAAAAAAATATGTTCCGTAAACCTCTCAAAGCAAGCTATAGTAATATGCAATCAAAATGGCTTGATCCTGTTTAAAAAAAGTTAAGTGATTATCGCCTGACCGTCATCTTGCTGTTCAAGGTCATAGGCAATGAAGCTAACGTTGATGATATTTGGCAATGTATTAAATGTCTACCCTATGAGGATGAACTTAATATTTCTACTGCCTTAGATCGTTGTAAACAAAGCGCGAATATTTTAACAGCCGCATCTGTTACAATAATATTTGAAAACTTATTTTCCTCCTTTAAGGCGGATATTTTATCGAACTTTAAAATGTTTACTGATTCGTTAGATGGAATCAATAACAAAATCCAAAAACTTGAATTAGAAAATGCCAAGCTAGCAGCTGAAGATTCGGAACTAAAAAATCCAAGCCTGCAGAAGAACTATAATAACGATATCTTGCCAAACTATTCTGAGATTGATGTTGTTGCTGAACTGAGACCGTCAACGACGAGCTCGTAGTGTCACAACAAGAAGAATGAAAGCCGCCAACCAGGATGATAAAGTTGGTAGCGGCGATGAAGATGAACTAAATGTTCCCCCTTTTATATTGGCAGCTGAACTTAAACAAGATCTTTTACAGCTATACCAACTAAGCAAACCAGAACAACGCGGATACATAAAGCGGTTAGAGCAGCTTTGGAGAGACCGTAATCCCGATCACCCAATTGCTGCACAGAGACTAAGAGACAACGCAGTTCTATTTATCAAACAACAAGATACATCTAACAGACAAGAAGATACATCTAACAGACAACAAGATACATCCAACAATCAACAAGATACATCTAACAGACAACAAGATACATCCAACAATCAACAAGATACATCTAACAGACAACAAGATACATCCAACAATCTACAAGATACATCTAACAGACAACAAGAACAGTTAAAGAATAAATCGGTAAAAATGGTGTGGTCAGATGACCTAATTAAAGATCTTTTAAGAGCGTACCACAACAGCTCTCCACAGCGTCGTGGGTATATGAAAAGACTTCGCGAGAATTAGATATAATATCTCTGAATAAGACCTAAGGGACCAGGTAGCCTTTACGTTATAAAACAAAACTACTACACAAACTGAAGGTACCCAATCAGCAGAACAACAGAGCGATGATAACGTAACACCTACGGAAGAGGAGAGGAGGAAGTACTTAACTTTCTAGACCTCGTAAGTAGAGTTAAACAGTCGGATATATACTCTCGAAAATCACTAAACAACTTTAAACCATTAAATTCAGAGACCCTATTAAAAGCTGATGAATTTCTTAAGGAATATCTAGGGGAAAACAATACCTTATGGGAAATTAACTGCGCTGTTTACGCAGTAGTGTACCTCTTTGGGACTAAAAAATACATATCCACCAAGGCCACCAACTAAAAAACAGAATTGAACTTAATTCGAAAATCAAGACCTTAAGGAAAGAAATCTCGCGAATAGATAGTCTTCTAGAATACACAGAAAAGAAACAAAGTATGCCAACTAAAATAAAAAGTATTCAACGAGCGTTCAGAGCGAAATATCACTCAATCAAATTAAAAGTTCAAATAGAAACGAAGGAACTAAAATTAGATAAGTTAAGAGCTTTGGTAGCTGCCAGAAAAAACTTAAACAAAGAGAAAACATTAGAAAGCAAAACGATTCGTTTAAAAATAGCCCCGGAAGATTGTTTAAACCCAGCCCCAACGAAAACTTTAAACCACCCAAAGTCGAGGAAGTTGAATCGTTTTGGAAGAATATTTATGAAGAGCCAAACCACGTGGATACATCAGATCAATGCCTAATCTGGTTTAATAAATACTGCGAAAAATACAGCCTAATTGATGCGTCAGGGGTGAAAGAAGAAGACATGGAAGAAGTTCTTAAAAGAAGCAAAAATTTTTCAGCAGCAGGCCCAGATCAAATACAAAATTTCTTAAGTAGTGCTGGGATTTTGGCTTTTAAGGACAAGATTGGTAAAAATAATGAATTCACATTAAAAGCTGACCGGTTTCGGTATTTATTTCTGTACCATCATCAGAGCTACAAAACAATAAAATTATCAATCAAAACGAAAATTCACAATCATCTTTAACAATTAACAAATCACTAGCAAAATTATACAGAACATATTTCTTTTTTTTATATTAAAAAAATAATTTAAAAAGAAAACTCTAAAATTCAAATTTCAAAAAATTTTAAAAATTACAAAAATTTCTCAACAAATTTAGAAAATTTAAAAAATCCAAAAAATTTGAAACGATTAAAAACAAAAAAAAATTAAACATTTTTCAATATCAACGTGAATATAGAAAATTATCAATTTTATCATCAATTACTGAATTCAAACAATGCTTAAAATGAAAAAATAGGGTTAAATGTGTGGTTTTTACCTTTAATGTAATGTATCATTATTCAAGTCATCAAATTCAAAAATATGAGTTATGTTATTCATAATAAGTGATCTAGTTTTAATCAAATTAATAACTAGCATCAGATGATTAACAAAATATCGTAAATTTATTAGATCTAAAAACACACAACCGTTCACAGGACTTACACAATGACAATTGACGTGCAATTCAAAATTCTGATTACTAACAATGTTGCCAAATATTTTCTTAAAATTTCCACACAATTTAATATCCCATGAATTGTTGCTTATAATTCCAGCTAAACCATTATGTGTCAGTTTGGTAATCTATCTATATGTCAAAAGTCAAAATATAATCTATTATCAATCAAAGAACAAATAAAATTAAACACACAAGTAATATTCAATTATTTTTATCATCTCTTTTTCGTGTTACTAATTTTACATTTACTTATAAGATTATTATATATTACGTTGAGATTATTTAAGTCGGTTCTCAAATTTATACTATTGGCATGTTTCTTGATCTCGATTGATTCTCTCATTATTCTTTTCTTTAAATTATTTTCTCTGGCTAGGATACACACATTATCTATGTCTAGTTTGAAATTATGGTTTTCGTTGATTGCATGGCTTGCTAGAGCAGTTTTGTCCACATTATATGCTTTATTGCAGTCCAATTTATGGTTCTGCATTCTGTCTTTCAACCAATTTTTTGTCTGGCCAATATAACAACAACTGCAATCCCCGCAATCAACTTTATAAACCAAATTATTAGTATTATTAGTAAACCTTTAGACATAAGATCTATAAATTATGTGATCCTTGTTATATTGAGGAAAATCTCTTGATTGCGGACAGTATTCTTAGAAAAAATAATTACCCTAAAGTTATATTAAATAAGTTTTTACAAAATAATAATCCTGTCAATATTCGTAATGAACTGCCGTTAGATACTAAAGTCAATTACTTTAAGATTCCACATATCGACAAATTATCTATTAAGTTGGAAAAATTATTTGGGAGCTATTTCCCTAATTCTAGGATTGTTGTTTATAACCAAAAAACTGTTGGTAATGTACTATTTTCTAAGGTGAAGGATAAACCACTAAAACAATTTACTAATAATTTGGTTTATAAAGTTGATTACGGGGAATGCAGTTGTTGTTATATTGGCCAGACAAAAAAAAAAAAATTGGTTGAAAGACAGAATGCAGAACCATAAATTGGACTGCAATAAAGCATCTAATGTGGACAAAACTGCTCTAGCAAGCCATGCAATCAACGAAAACCATAATTTCAAACTAGGCATAGATAATGTGTGTATCCTAGCCAGAGAAAATAATTTAAAGAAAAGAAAAATGAGAGAATCAATCGAGATCAAGAAACATGCCAATAGTATAAATTTGAGAACCGACTTAAATAATCTCAACGTAATATATAATAATCTAATAAGTAAATGTAAAATTAGTAACACGAAAAAGAGATGATAAAAATAATTGAATATTACTTGTGTGTTTAATTTTATTTGTTCTTTGATTGATAATAGATTATATTTTGACTTTTGACATATAGATAGATTACCAAACTGACACATAATTGTTTAGATGGAATTATAAGCAACAATTCATGGGATATTAAATTGTGTGGAAATTTTAAGAAAATATTTGGCAACATTGTTAGTAATCAGAATTTTGAATTGCACGTCAATTGTCATTGTGTAAGTCCTGTGAACGGTTGTGTGTTTTTAGATCTAATAAATTTACGATATTTTGTTAATCATCTGATGCTAGTTATTAATTTGATTAAAACTAGATCACTTATTATGAATAACATAACTCATATTTTTGAATTTGATGACTTGAATAATGATACATTACATTAAAGGTAAAAACCACACATTTAACCCTATTTTTTCATTTTAAGCATTGTTTGAATTCAGTAATTGATGATAAAATTGATAATTTTCTATATTCACGTTGATATTGAAAAATGTTTAATTTTTTTTTTGTTTTTAATCGTTTCAAATTTTTTGGATTTTTTAAATTTTCTAAATTTGTTGAGAAATTTTTGTAATTTTTAAAATTTTTTGAAATTTGAATTTTAGAGTTTTCTTTTTAAATTATTTTTTTAATATAAAAAAAAGAAATATGTTCTGTATAATTTTGCTAGTGATTTGTTAATTGTTAAAGATGATTGTGAATTTTCGTTTTGATTGATAATTTTATTGTTTTGTAGCTCTGATGATGGTACAGAAATAAATACCGAAACCGGTCAGCTTTTAATGTGAATTCATTATTTTTACCAATCTTGTCCTTAAAAGCCAAAATCCCAGCACTACTTAATTATTATTTTGGACATTCAAACTTAACAAAATTTCTACTGGAAAAACCTATCCACACCGAGAAAATTCCTGTTACAAAGATTCTCGAATTTAATTCACCAAGAACCTGAAGTACCAACTTGGCTTAGCGAGGGCCGTACAACACTGATCCCGAAAAAAGACAACTTATCACTCCCCAATAACTACAGGCCAATAACGTGCTTAAATACCATGTACAAAATCTTCATGTCTATAATTAACGAAAAATTAACTACTATGATGAAGCCACACAATTCAAAAGAAACCTATCTATGGCGTGGATTGATTATCGAAAAGCTAACAATACAACATTACACCAACTTATAGTGCTTCTTTTGGAGATAATGAATATTCCAGCAAACTATATCAACTGCATCAAGGGACTCATGAAAAACTGGAAAACAAAGTTCACGATATCTAACGGAAAAGACAAAATCACCACCAACTACATACAGTATAAAGGAGGAGTTTTCCAAGGTGACTCACTAAGTCCTCTGTTATTCTGCATTAGTCTACTACCACTATCAGTAGGCCTTCGAAAATAACCAGGATACATGTGCGGTCCACACGCAAGAAGGGAAAATAAAATTACACATGTTTTATATGGACGATTTGAAGCTTTATGCCAAAAATGAAAAAGAACTTAAAAACGTGCTTCAAGAAGTGAGTGAATATACTTACTACATAGGCATGGAACTAGGGTTAGATAAGAGTGCAGTCGTCAACATCCGAGGCCGAAGACAACATAAATTTGGTAGATGGAAGTATTATAAAATACTTGACACCCGAGGAATCTTATCGATACCTTGGAGTGGAACAAAAACAGATCCAAAATGCAACTTTAACTAAAGATATTGCTAAATTAAAGTATGTTAAACTCTTGAATCAAATATGGGAGTCAGAATTAACGGCAAAAAATAAAGTAACTGCAAGTAATATACTAGCCCTACCCATTCTTACTTACATCTTTGGAATCATCAAATGGAACACCGCTGAAATTAAAGAGTTAGATAGAAAAACAAGAACTATACTTACCAAGCATCGCAGTCATCATCCTAGGTCCTAGGGAATCAAGCCAACGGTTGTGCATAACCCGAAACCTAGGAGGCCGGGGTCTACTAAATATAGAGCAAGGAAAAGTCAATCCTACAAACTGCTCATAAAATCATCACAAGCCAAGATCCTGTTCTTAAAATTGTCCAAGGCCATGAAGACCACGGAGCAAGAGCATTCATCTACGCAAAGACCCTAAAAATAACAGAAAAATTAGTCCCTGAAATAAACAACATAAACCAACTAACTAAATACAATAAAAAGGAACTTAACAACAAAGTACAAAAATTACAGAGTCAAATGATAAAGTCACAACATACTGACAAACCATTACACGGTGTTTATTTTAGGGAGCTAGAAAAAGGTGAGCTATCGAAAACTCATTCATTTGGGTTTTTACGGGCGTACTCATTCAGAAACCGAAGGCTTTTAGTAGCTTGCCAGGATGGAGTTATAAATACAAAGCACTATCGGAAACACGTGCTAAAACTCCACGTACATGACTTGCGCTGCAGTGCCTGTAAAAAATACGAAGAGACGATAATGCATATTTTAACAGCGTGTATGCTCCAAATAAATATATAAAGCGCCACGACCGCGCACTCCGAGTTCTCTACTTTCATCTTCGGTATAAATACAAAGTCAACGAAAAACTAATAGTCCATTATATACCCAACGAAATCGAATCGGTAGTTAGTAATAAATTCTGTAAATTGTTCTGGAATTTCCCCTTCAACACCACCAGAAGATTAAAGGCAAATAAGCCGGACATGGTATTGATAGACTACGAGCAAAAAACTATGACTATAATTGAATTTTCCTGTCCTGGCGATGCTAACATCAGAATAAAAACAGAGGAAAAAATTACCAAGTATACAGATTTAGTCTTTGAATTGAAAAATACTTACCCTGAATTTTCGATCACATTGGTTGTCCTTATTGTTGGAGCAATGGGAAACATCCATCCGTTTTTTATAGAACAACTGAACAAAATTCCGCGCTGTAAAGGAAGTGCAAATTATCTTACTGAAAGCATACAAAAAGAGGTTATTTTAGGTTCACTAAATATAGTAACACCTTAAGAGCATAGTTGCTTACCTTTAAAAATGAGTAATTATATTGCCAATGCTCAAGGCAATGGTCCTTATAGACTGCTGACATGACGGCTGCTTAGCCCGAAGAAGTGTTCAATAAGAAATCCATGAGAAAAAAATAATAATAATAATGTTTATTGACGGTAAGAACCATTATAAAAACATACAACATTAAATCACAAAAATAAATAAATCATACAAAATACATATTCAAAAAAATTACTGATTTGAATTTGAAATTATCTAAAAATTATTGATTTAATTTTTGATTTAAAATCTTTAATAATTAAATTGTAAGTATCTATGTTAGAACTATTATAAATTTCATTATAATTTCTACAGATTCTTGACAGAGGAGCATAGAATGCATAGTTGGTTCTGTGAATATTAATTTTAAACATGTTTCTACATCTTGTTTGTTTTACAGGCACCAAAAAGTTTATGTTGTTTAAAATCTCAGGATGATCAATTTGATTATTACCAATTTAATAAATTGTACATAAATCATAATAAAGACGTCTAGATTTCAAGGATGTTAGATTTAAAGATGTTTGTAAAAAGGTATAGTTAAGCTCTTCTACTGAAATTCAAATTTTATAGTTAATAAACCTGTGCTGTACTATTTCTACTGCATTTACATATTTATTGTAATGAGGCGACCAGACAGGCCATGCATATTCTACAACCGGACGAACTATTGTACAGTAAATAGATTTCAATAGTAGGGTAATACACAATATCAATCCGTTTTTTAAGTACTTGAAATTTTATTATCGTTATGTAGACGATATACTTACTCATCTGTTGGAGAGGTAGTCATTCTGAATTATTAGACTTTTTCAATCATGTTAACAACTTACACCTCAATATAAAATTCACTTTGGAGGAAGAAGTAAACGATTCCATTAGTTTCTTGGATCTGACTTTGACTAAGTCAGAAGACAATATCAACTTTAACATATATAGAAAACCTACAACCACTGATTATAGCATACATGCATCCTCTAGTCATCAGTATTCGCAGAAACTAGCAAACTTTCATTTCCTTATCAATAGATTGATCACAGTACCGTTAGATGACATTAATTTCAATAACGAGCTGAATATAATTAAACAAATAGCAGTAAATAACGGCTATGATCATTCGATGGTCAATAAACTATTGCATTCAAAATACGTAAAACTTCTTCACAATTCTGAGAAATAAAAGACGGAGATTCCATATATCCAACTTGTCTTAATTGTTATGCTACATGTTTCGCCGTACTACGGCTTCTTCACGCAACAACTAAAATAACATACAATAAGTTACAATAGGTGAATTTGTGACTTAACTTGCAATTCGAAGAGTTACAGTTGTAACAACAACATGACTAACTCAAACTAACGTGTGAGGTTGTATTAACAACTTGACAAACTCAAACAACGAGTACTTGAACAATTAAAAGAAGCTAAAATGCTAGAATTAGAACGGTGTGGCTTCGTATCTACAAAACTTACTTGGAGTTGGATATTTTGTGTTGAAAAAAATTTTTATGAGTACCAAAACGTAAAAAGCATCTATCAGCATTGAACAACTGATGAATGAAATTTTCTTTAAAAGCATCTAACCCTGTTGAACAACGGGTAAAAAATTATCTTGAAGAGCGTCTAACCCTATTGAACCACGGGTGAATAAAAATTTTAAAAATTAACATAATACGTAACCATCTTGTGAGTAGCAAAAATCGTTATCCTAAAAACATATTGATAATATATAATTTTGAATTATATTAAGAGATTCGAACTCACCAGAAACTTTGCATAGTCAAAATTAAAAGAAAAAATTGAATTGGATGATGGGATACATTTTAATTTTATTCTGTTTGAGTAGGTCGCATATTAAACTTATGTGCGGTTTAAACTTATTAGTTAGTAAATTTAGACTTCTTGCTTAAACTAACATCGAAAGCACATTGTGATATTTTAGGTTATACGGATGACAGTCCCTAAGTCACGATCGATCATAAAATCAATCCAGAGAGAAGTGCGATTAAGGGGTTACGCAACCAATTTAGCTGTAACTATGGTTGAAGTTATTTTAATTGTTTGAATTTGAAGATTGGGTTAATTTGATCAAGTTCTTTAAGTATTTGGAGTGTGGCATATCTAATTGATTATTTACGTTATGTGTTTTCGGATTCATTACACTTTTTAAAATTTCTAAGTTTTCAAAATAATTTAGATTATGATAATCGTTGACAAACTGTAACAATTGAACATCTCTCTCCGGATTGAAATCATGTCTTTCAGTCAGAATATGTTCTGCGAAGCTCGACTTATCGGGGTGACTCAACCTTATTCCCGCATCATGTTCCCTAATTCTAACGCTAAATTGTCTCCGAGTTTGTCCAACGTACTCAGCATCACAGGAATTACAATTAAGTTTGTAAATACCACTTTTGGAAAGGGGTTGGTCTTTGTGTTTTTTGTTTTTAACGATACTTAATGAATTATTTGTTTTAAACGAGATGTTGAAATTATATTTATTCAATAGTTGTAAGAATTGGTAACAATCGTGATTGAAGTATGTTAAGACTCCGAACTTATGTTCCGATGAAAGAGAAGGTAACTGGGAATAAGCGTTTTTGTACAGCAAATTCAATTTGACTTTAGAAATGACTTTCTTAATTAATTCGTCTGGAAATGAATTGTTTTTACCAATGAGTCTAATCAAATTTACTTCAGTAACAAAGTTTGTATAGTTCATTGGAACCGTAAAAAGTCTGTAAGCTAGGCTATTGTAGGCTGCTAGCTTGTGCGACATCGGGTGATTGGACAAGTAACTGACGGTTGTGTCGGAAAAACTAGACTTTCTGTAGACTGAGAACTCTAGGTGGTTGTTGACTCGTTTGATCATAATGTCTAAAAAGGGAATGCTGTGGTTTTGTTCTAATTCCAGTGTGAATTTGATTGCTGGATGTTCGGAGTTTACAAGATCTAGTAAAAGGTGAATGTCTGAGATGTCACCATTCATAACTACCAAAATGTCATCAACATATCTGCGCCAGAATCCAATTTTACCGACACAACTAATTTTTAATTTAATATTTATAATCTATTTTATTTTTCTTGAGAACATTTTTTATTACTATGCATTTCTCTACATTTAATGACATTAAATTATCCGTACACCAATCAAATAATATATTCACATCATTTTCAACTCTTACACAGCCATTTAAATTATCAATGCGGTGATACAATTTTAAATCGTCAGCATATAATAATTTTTCACAAAAATTTAGACAGTTAACTAAATAATCTTATCCCCTCTTTTGAGTTTAATGTTCAGAATAGTTTTCAGTTCAAGGAAAAAATCAAAGATATTTACATTCCAGATTCTCATATACTGATATCCCTTGATGTAGCTTCTTTGTATACAAATGTAAACAATTGAAAGAAAATGGAATCAAATCCAAACTTTTACAAATATTAATAAAGAATTGTTTTTGAAGCTGATCACACACGTTCTAGATACTAGTTATTTTTCTTATGAAAACCAATTTTATAAACAGATATTAGGATGCCCTATGGGTGCCCCATTGAGCCCTATATTGGCCAACTTGGTCATGCACAATTTATTAAAGAAGGCAATGGAGCTTCTGGATTTTACACCTATAGTTTTTTTTGTATTTACGTGGACGACTGTTTCACAATCATCCCGAAAGATAAGGTCGATTACATCTTAAATGTTTTTAACTCTATAGATCATAACCTAACCTAACCTAAGTTTGCCCTCGAAAAAGAAAAGGATAATGAGTTACCCTTTTTGGACCTTGTTTTGATGAGAGATACTAATACACGTAAAATAATGATCAACTTATATTCAAAACCAACAGACACAGACAGAATGCTGCACTTTCACTCTAACCACCCTTTAAATCAAAAAATAAATATTATTTCACAAAACCTACAAAGAATCACCAAATTATCTGAACCAATTTTTCATTCCCAAAATAAAAACTATCTCCGGAATAAACTTAAAATTAATGGCTACTCGCATTCTTTTATACATTCAGTGTTCAATAAGTGCAAAACAATAGATTACATACTGAGAGCAACAAAGATCAATGTTCCTTCTTCAAAATTCCTTTTATACAAGAATTATCTCCGAAATTATAAAAAGTCCTCTCTGATAAAAATGATAAGATTACTTTCTACAATATTGTTACCAACAGTTCATTATACACTAAGTTAAAAACAAAAATTCCTTCAGAAATGACAAAAAATGTAATATACAGTATACCTTGTTCAGGATGTGAAAAAATCTTTATAGGCCAAACAAAACAGTACATAAAGGATATAATCACACTTATGACTGTTATCAACAGAACGAAAACAAAATAAATAAAACTGCATTAAGTTCTCACCACTTCGAGACAAAACATGAATTTAATTTAAAAAAATTTAAAATCTTGGATATAGAGCCTAATTTATTTTTGTAGTCATAAATAAGATGACAATCGTCATCGAAACATCGGCTGGTTATTGAAAATAACTTTCGATAAAGTTCGATAAACCTGTGAATGTTCATTTTTGGACCCTTTTCTTCAACAAATAAACGAACGTAACTAAATTACACAGTTAACTTAATCATTTATAAAACAGTTAAAGAGTAATGGAGCAAGATGAGCTCCTTGGGGTACGTCAGATGTAACTTTAATCTTACTAGACTGAATTTTTTTAATTTTTACAAATTGATTTCTTCCAACAAGATAACTTTGTAACCTTTAGAAAAGCAACAGGGATTCCAGACATCCAACTTAATTTATTTGGAGCAATGCAAAAAACATCACTACATGCTACATGTTTGCCAATATATATCAGCATCATCAGGCAATAAATTCGTATCAATGGAACTTGAATTGGGCTCCAACGGGAATTGAAGTTACATTGAATAAACAATAGAATTAATTAAGTTGAATGTGTGTTTTGTAATTTAAAGTTGAAATCTACAGTTGAAAAAAGGTAAAATTTAGCTTGCACGTATGGCATGTAGACTGAAGTAGACTGAAGGAGTATAGGAGTATAGATACAAGATTGGTTTTTCCTCACTAAAATCATAACACCACTGCCACGTTTTGATGAGCTTGTATTATCAGATCTATCACATCTAAAAACAGTGTAATTATGGACATTGAGTTCAGATGACTCTATATCGCTTGAGAGCCAGGTTTAAGATAGTAAAATAATATCATAATTCGCAACTGCAATTCAAAGTTTTTAACTTTGTTTTTAGTCCTCTTAAATTCTGGTAGTAAATTTTTAACTCATTAAAGTTACTTTTATTATTATATGAGCTTTTAATATTGGATAATTGCTATTTGTTAGTTTTAAATTCAGTTTTTTCTCGAAGGGTATCAACTTGTTTGTACACTGGGCAGTTGATATCTTTTGAAGAGTGATTGACGTCATAATTTGTTTTATTTTTTTCATTGCTACTAATGCAATTTACACACTTTTTTATTTCTTTTTTGCATTCAATAATAGTGTGGGACTCCGCGCAGATAGGACAAATATTATTTACATTTACACATTTATTAGCAACGTGTCCGAAACTCGAGCACTTGAAGCATCTTATTACATTAAATGATTCTTCCACTGAGCAAGATTGCCATCCGATAAATAGACGTTTTGTTTCCATTATTTTATCATATATTTTAGGCGAGACTTCAATGATTATATTAAAATTATTTTTGTATTTTATTTTTTTAATGATTTTAATTCCGTTTTCTTCACATATCGAGAACTTATTTAAAGTTACTATGTTTTGAATAATATCCTTCCCTGCCTTTTCTAATTCATCATTGGAAATATTGAAGACGATTAATCTTGGATTCCACTGGTTAGGAATTTTAAAACAGTCTTTGTTTTGATCTTCTAATTTTGACTTTATTTTGTCCCTGTAATCATCATTTACACAACTAACAACTAGATTTCCATTTTTATTAATTCTTGTATTAATTATTCCCGGCCCAATGTCTGTACTTTGATACATTTTCTTAAATTCTTTAATGTTGATTTTATTGTTGTGTTTATCCTTTATAATAATTGAGGCAGTGACCTTATCATTATTTGCATTTTGACCGTTTAATGCCATCTCTGCATAAGTTGACGTGCCAACTTTAGAATTGAAAACATTATTTCCTTCAATATTTAATTTTTGCATTGATAATATAATTTGTTTAAATGATTTCTCAATAGATGGAATATTGGTTGCATTTTTTAATAACAAAATATGTTCTTTTTTTTATCCATTAATTCATTGATTAGTACATTTTTTGTTTCAATTATATCCTTAAGATATTTCACTTCCATATTAAGATAAAAAAATGCTGATATGCTTGTACCTGGAGTGGTTACATCATCTAAATTATCCCCTTGAGCACATGTAGTAAGGTGGAGATCAGATTCTCAGCAAATTACTGTATTATCACTAATTCTTTTTACTTATTTTTTATTCTTTTTCTTAAGACATCCCTTATGATATAAGTTGATACACTTAACACAGTTTATTTTCTTTCCATCATTAACTATTTTTAATTTGCATACACAACACAGTTCACTTTTGCAAAATCTAGATAAATGAAAAATAAAAATTGCATATAAAAGTACAATTCTTACTTAAGTTCGGTATTAAATTATTTTTTTAGTTTCCAATTTGAAACACTTTAAAAAAATTCAGGAAAGATAGAAACGTAGGTTTTTCAACATTTGATTTACTGTCACCTTCGATTGGTAGTGACTTGGAGAAAAATGCACGTAACCACGCGCATGCCATTTAATAGTATATTTCGCAACGAGCTAGAAAGTGACGAATTTTGTGCGAGTGTGAAAATAGCCGAACGAGGCGCTAGCCGAGTGAGGATATTACACGAGCAACGAAATTCACTTTCTGCGAGTGGTGTACGCTATTTTTGTTCCTATTTTATTTAAAATTTACAGAAAAGTGAATGATTTTAATAATAAAATTGTAATATTGGCGGGGTTAAATATAAATTTTTATTTGAACTATCCTTTTTTTGCAAGTTCAAAAAAATCCAAGAGAGGGCTTTCGGAATTCCTTCGCAGCGCCTCTATCGAAAATTACAAGAACTATTTGACAGTTACAACATGGAAACTTAAAGTCACTAGTGTTGAAATGAACGATTTTCTAAACTACTAATATGAATGACATATACGATTTTCTCATATGGTCGTCGGAAAAGATATTTTACGTCACATTTTTGTGCGTTAGGTCTTTACTTTTTTCTACAATAACCGTCTTTTATTATTTAGTAGCTAATAACATGTATGTCTTTATTTTATTATTTTCGATGTTTTTAATAAAGGGTTGCTTTGTCTGAATATTTTTTTTATTTTTACAATTTTCAATAAAAAATTCAAAAAACATCAATCAAAATATCATTTAAAATATACATAAAATATTGTGTCATTATTTTATTGTTTTAAATAGCTGCTTATAAACAAAATTATTTTTTCTATTTTAATAAAAACTACTACCTTTTAGGGTGAGTAATCCTTAGGAAGGGAAATTGGACATATGTTGATACAAAGTTGTTTTCTTAAAATCAGTTGCAAAATCGCCTCCTAAAATGTGGTTGCCTAATTTTGGAACACCCTGTATAAACTTCTTTTTGTCCACCTAAACACATCTACACATGAGAGGTATATCGATTGAAATCACACTAAGTAAATACTAATCCGCCGTGGGGAAGTTTGAAATATAGATTATAGGATTAAAATTATAGTACACCTGTTTGTGCGACCTGTTTGTACCCTATTCAACCCTAAGCCATTGTTTAGTATACAGTATCATGGGACGATGGGATGCAACGATTTAAAGTGCACTCTTTTGCGCATAATCTTTCAACAATGCCTTCTGCATTTAGATTTCTCATTTAATATTGATGAATGCATAATGAATGAGTTATTAAATTTAGTGAAATTCCAACAATTTTATAGATAAAATAGCAAACCAAAACACGACATGGATTTTTTATAAAGGCAAAGGTTAATTACATGATTCAATTTTAACATGTACAAAGGCAGGCATGTTATTTAACTGAACTTTTAATTAACGGTAAGAATTGCTGTGCACGTACAATTATAAATTTGAAACTTTTTAACTAAATTTTTATATAATATATAATTATAATATAATTTTTTTTTTTCAATTTTTAATTTTAACTTATTTTAAAAAGAATTTATTGTTCAATTTTCAAATTTAATTCTAATTATATCTTAATTTACTATGTATTGTAATATACCTTTTTGTAGTTCACTTCTGAGGATGGCTTAGGCTGAAACCGGTCAAGTGAGATCCTAATAAATACTTACAATATAAGGAAGAGTCCATCTTATTACCCATCAACATCCCCAGTAGCACACAATATTAAACCTTAACATATTAAACATTTAACCATTATTGTACCAATATTTTATATTGGCCCAATATATAAACATATTATACTATATTGGTTACATGTTGTTTAACCAATTTAATTAAATATAGGTATTCTAATGTTAGGCCTAGATTGGATCAATATTATTTTTATTCATAATATCTTTTATCGATTTGGCTTTAATAGACCAATATAATTTATCGATTAAAAAAATATATAGTTGTATAATGCCAATATGATACCATTATTTAAAATCAAGTTTAAAAATATATAGGTTTTTGGAGATTTAACCAATATAGTAAAAATATGTTTTCAGTAGTAATACCATGAGTAGATTGAAATCCGCGATAATTCTGTCAATTTATTGACAAATGAAATTGTGTTGCTTAGAAAAAAGTAACACAATTGAATGTCAATAAAGCGACAGAATTATCTGCGGATTTCAATTTACGAATCGTATTTGGAAAGATTATTTCAGGCCTTATTTTTAGAAATTACATTATTTAATAATAAGTCTATTTGAATGTCAAATATAAACTGCATCAAAACAATAACAAAAACTTATCTAAACGAATAACTTAATCAAATTTTAATATTATTAATACATAAATATTTATAATAATTATTTGTAAATTGTCTTCATAGATTTTCTTTTGACTTTTTGGTATTTCTTGGTGTATTATTTTTTATATTATCATTTATAATGCTTTCCAAATCGGCTCATTTTGAAGTAGATGCTGCAATAAAATCAATAGATAATTACAAAACAGAAACAATTAAAATACGTTATTTTTGATGTTTTTATTTAGCTTAAGTATCTATATTTTTTTAATTTAATGTATTATTCTATTTTAATACGTATTATTTATAAGTATTTATTTTATTACTTAGAAGATTACACCAGGTTTATCTATAACTAGCAGATTACACAAAATACAAAATAATTTACACGATAACTTGATTTAAATTGAATTTTAAATATGACAGAACTGTGATATGACAGAACAAGCTCGTGTCATAGAAGCGTAATTTGTAAATTTAAACGTCAATCTCTACTTCAAATTTCAAATTTGAAATTCAAAGAAAAGTCAATGTCAATGTCAAAAAGTTTGACTTGATAATTTAGGTAGGACCCTAATTATCACGATAACCCGATGGCAAATGGACCAATCAGAACGTTGAGAGGAAGGCATGAAACAATCTTTAATATTTAAAAAAAACTTCAATAAAATGTTTGTTTTAAAACGTTGTTTATTTAAAGAAATGCCAATACGATACCATTATTTAAAATCAAATTTCAAAATAAATAATAGGTTTTCCTGACCGCTTCATGCGATGCACCATTAGACGATTAGGATCTAACAGTGTAGAATGCTGAAAATTACCTATTAAGGATTTTTAGGTTCTTCTAAGCTTTTATAAGCTTTTATTTGGTTAAAACAATTCGTATAAATTAGAAATACATACAGTGCGGACATAAAGTAAATACACCCCCCCCCCCCCCCCCTGCAAACTTTTGAACGGTTATGCTTTGGATTCTGAAAATTTGTTTACTGAGGAATCTAATTGCGAACTTTCTAATAAAGGTATTTTTGATTTTGTGGAATTTCCGGTTATACCAGAAGTGGATGGCAACTTTCTTATTTTAAATGGAATACCCAGTATATTTTTGCATTTTCGTGTTCTCCATAAAAATACCATTAAATTGACCTAGCATAATACGATTAATACTTTCGGAATTACGCCCATTTGAAAATCGCATTTTTATGCAACTTCATTTACACCAGAAGTTGAACCCAAGTGCCCAAACTTCCTTATTTTAAATGATTTTTTTGCGATTAAGTTAATAACATTAAATTTAAACAAAATTTTTATCCAAGAGATTTCCTCTAGATTTTATTACTGTCAAAAGGTGGAAGGTGGTTATGTTAATCAGCAAAATTAACGAACTTACTATTAAACATAGTTTTGTTTAAATTTAATATTATTAACTTAATTGCAAAATATTTGATTAAAAATAACGAAGTTGGGGCAGTTGGGTCCAACTTCCGGTGTAAATGAAGTTGCATAAAAATACGATTTTCAAATGGGCGTAATTCCGAAAGAATTAATCGTGGACCACACTATGCTAGGTCAATTTAATGGTATTTTTATGGAGAACACAAAAAGCCAAAAATATACTGGGTATTCCATTTAAAATAAGAAAGTTGCCATCCACTTCCGGTATAACCGGAAGTTCCAAAAAAACAAAAATACCTTTATTAGAAAGTTCGCAATTAGATTCCTCCGTAGACAAATTTTCAGAATCAAAAACTTAACCGTTCAAAAGTCAGCAGGGGGGGGGGGGGGATTTACTTTATGTCCGCACGGTATATTGGGATAAAATACAAACCCATGAACCCATAACGGCGTTCACTGGCGTAAGTATATTGGTACAATAAAGGCAACCATATAATGCTGTCTGTATGTCAGTATTCAAATATTGGCATGCAATAGGTAAACTATATTGGGAGAAATATTGGGCCTTCGTTTTTTGCCAATATTGGCTTGCCAATATTGGATTTCACATAATTCCATCTGAACAAATGCATCTCCAGCCAATATTGAAAGCCATGATTTTACCAATATTGTTGTGCTACTGGGGATAGTCCTTATAAATGGATCATTTCAAACTACATGAATGAAGGCTTTTGTTTTCACAATGATCAAAATAAAAAACTGAAATCCATGTAATACTATTCTATTTAGATGTTAAACTACATAAGTTTTCAAAAACAAAATTTTTATTTTTTTTTTACTTTTTAATTTTTAATAACAGAAAAGACGAGTGGTTAATTGAAATCGAAAATTTTACTTGTTTATTTTCAGTTTTTGGTTGTGTTGAAAACGTCCAAAAATATGCAAATTTCAGGTCCAATTTACAAATTTATTATGAAACTACTCTAAAAAATTTAAATCCATAGACTCTACTTTACTTTCAGGATTAATTAACAAAATTCAATTTGATTAATTCTTAATTAAGTTATGTTTATTTAGAGACACCAGTGCAATCATAAGTAATTCTAAGTTAAATAATAATAATTTTATTTACGGGAATTATCACCCTTTACATAGAAAATACCATATTGATGTGCATTGTAGTTGATGCATAACTTCCAAATATGTCTAGCTTCTATCCTGGCCAGGTGCAATGTTATTTAATTTAACAATTCAGAGTCATCAGTTATATTATTTATTAATTTATATAGGTAGTATATACTACAACACTTCTGTCCTACTTGAAATGGTTTTAAATCAAATTCAGCAAGCAAACTTTGGTAATTTATTCTATAGTCTGGATATGTATTATGTTTAAAATAGTGTAAGTGTAGTGCATCCTTTCAGTTTGACCAAAAAAATCAATAAGCTCAATAACTCGGAGCAATTAATTTGAAAGCGTACAGCTTTGAATAAGAAATTTAGATCAACGTTTCTAACATAACTTCATAAATTATTTCGTCTTTGGAAAACCCAGCTCTAAAACCAATTACATAAACAAACTTTTTTGGACTTTCAATTAACAGGTTCATATTATTGTAATATGGAGTCCAAATAGTTGAAGCGTATATACATATAATAAATGCAATGTATCGATAATCGGTACTAAAGTGTCTGGAGATTCTACAGATAAACTCCAACATTTTAAGTGAATCATTTTCAGTTCTTACTATGTGTGCCTGAAAAGTTACTTATTTGAAAATAGTACACCTAGATCACGAATTTCATCTACTTTTTTCTTTAAAACGAATCTATCAATTTTAATTTAATTTATACTGTTGGATTCCAATTATAAGCAGCTTTCAAATGATATATTACTCAACCCCTCTTGCCCTTTATGAAATTTGGGGGTTAACGCCCCCCACTTAAGCGAGCGAAGTGATCGTGCTTAAATCGGTCTTATAATGTGTCCCCCTCAAAACAAAAATTTTATTTTTTTGAAAAATAATCGACATTTGAAGTTTTCAATGAGACACCCTGTATAATAAGCGCAATGTATCGATTCTAAAGTATCTGGAGATTCTACAGATGAACAGTGAATCATTTACAGTTTTTACTAAAGTACTCTCTTTCAAATAATTGTACTTTGCGACTAAAAGATAAAAAATTAATTTTTTTTATATTTAACGGCAAGTTAATAATAGAGCACCAATTGTGAATATTATTTATATTATCTTGAATAACATGAATATCAGATGGTGATTGAACATCCTTGAATATTTTAATATCGTCAGCGAACGTAGAAAATTACAATTATGTATACAATGAACGATGACATTAATAAATAACAAAAATAGGATGAGCCTAATATAGTGTTATCCCTGTGGTACCCCGGATAAAACATATAATGGTTTGGACGTTTCATTATTTAGGCGAACCTTTTGATGTCGTTCTGTTAAATAACTGTGCAACCAATTAATGACGGCTGTTTGAAAGCCCACATCTTCAAATTTTTATACCAGAATTCCATGATCTACCTTGTCAAAGGCCTTGGAGAAATCCATGTATATTGAGTCAACCTCGTTACCATCCTCCAAAGCAGTTGATACATATTCTTGGTAAACAGCCAGATTTGTTAATGGAGATCGACTTTCGACAAAACCATCCTGTTTATTGATTATTACATTCTTGAATGCCCAAGATAGTTGATTGTAAATTAGTTGGTCTAATAGTTTTGGTATTGCTGATTGGATACTGTTTCATCTGTAATTTTCAATTAATGTCCTATCTTCAGATTTAAAAGTGGGAGTCACAAAACTCTCTTTCCATTTACATGGAAACAACTCCTGGTATAAAGATTGTTTAAATAGAATATACAGATTGCAAATAGTCGGCGAAAAAAATCGCTGTTCCCAAGGTCGAATCACTTCTTAAGTTTTTAAAAATCACTCTTTTGGTAAATTATTTGCTTTTCCGGTCTTTAGGGCATCAATATACTTCCAGAAAGATGAGGAATTTCTATGAATGTTATTTTCAATATTGTGTATGTGATTGTGTTATAGCGATTTATTTAAAGCCTTGAATTTGGACCGAAGGTTCTTGAATATATTGAAGTCATTCTGTGAGTTAGTACTCTTAAAGGAAGATTGCGTCTGTTTCTTCTCTTTGATTAATTTTTTTAGTTCACCATTGAATCAAATTGGATAGCATGAAGAACAAACAACCTTTGTTGGAACATGATCTTTTATTATATCATATATAATGCTATAGAAGATTAATATCAACATTTTCAGAAGGATTTAAACATTTCTCCAAATAGACCTTTACATGAAAAAAGTTCAATACAAAAGTTTTTTGGTTAATTTTAGGACATATTTTGGCACTTTTAGTTTTTGTTTAACTTTTTCTATTGCTAGAGCAACCAACTATTGTTTTTTTTTAAATAGCATTAGTATGTCTTCTTTGTACCTCTTAAAAGAGCTAATTTTTCTGTGTTTGGCAATGCTATTTTATAATAAAAGAAAAAATACAAAAATTAAAATTCACAAACATCTACTATTAAGCATTTTTATTTGTTTTAATTAAAATTTACTAATAATAAGATGATTTGTATTTTGTCTAATTCTTGTATGATTGTAATTATAACTTATAAAAAATTTGAATAAAATATTAAAAGGTAATAGCATCTTCAAAGAATACTTTGAAAACAATGTTGCCAAGTTTCCATCCAAATATTTTTCAAATTATTCCAAACAACCAACGTACCGTGGAGCGTATACACAACTTTTTCAGCACCCTCTATAGAAAAATTTAGGTTGTTCAAATATTTTATAAGATCAACTTAAAGGCTTTTTTAGACGGACACATTTCTTACAACAAATCTTACGTAAGATTTGTTGTAAGAAATTTATCTTACAAATAAAATAGAACAGGTTCTATTTTGGCCACAATTTTGACACAAATTGTGTTTATGTTAAAATTTCCTGTTTTAAACGACCACAAATTTCTTATAACAGATCTTACATAAGAATTGTTGTAAGAAATGTGCCCGTCTAAAACAGCCTTTAAATAATATTTTTGCACTTACGAAAATCGTAGCAATGGCAATGAACAAAATGAAAGTAGCAAGGTTCTTCATTTTGGATTGTAGAAAACTATTTTTTTATTCTTTTTATACGGCAGATAAATTACAAATAAATTATAAGGTTACAACTTGCTATTAAAATTATGTTTTATATGTTCGATAATTGTTAATGCCCTTAATTCAGTATTGTTTGTAGTAACTCCTTCGTATTTAAATAATATATACTTATACATATATTATAAATAAGAAACTGATAATTTTTATATCCTTATACATTGTAAACATTTGATATTTATGCAAGTGGGAAAAATCAAAACATGTTCAGCAAAAAATATGTTTTACAAGAAATTCGCAAAACTAAGCGTCATTGCGAAATCACCAGTGACGTCATCAATTTATTTATACCAAAAGTAGGCACATTATAAACTGAAAACCTGTCCGAACGATTTTCGCAAAATAAATTAAATATGAATCTTTTTCCGAACTTAATCACCATCCTGTATAAAATTGTAAATACGCAAATTATTAAAATTTTTTTTAGCAAATACATAGTTGTTTCATTTTAAGACCGATCAAACAATCCAAATTAGACCTTTGTCGCCATTTAAAAAATCTGGTAATGGATAGTTCCGAAAAATAAAACAATGGATGCTTTTGTTCTTCTTATTCTATACATATACAGGGTGTTCCGGAATAACTGTGACAATTTTTTAGGGGTGATAGGAGAATTGAAACTAAGCATTTCTTACTTATAAAGTATTGCCCGGAAATGCTTCCTTAAAAAGTTATACCACTTCAAAAATTTAAAAAAAAATAGTTTTTTGTAAGTAAAATAAATGTTACAAGAGATATTAATTTGAAATTTTGGCGATAGTTTTTTCACATAAGGATACACATTTAAGACCTATAAAAGTTATAAAAATATTTTCAGGGGCGTTACATTTGAGGGGGGGGTCATCAACTTTTTTTGATCATATCTTTTGTTTCTTTACGTTTTTGGTAATTTTAAAAGTACTAAAATAATCCTTGAGCAATGTTCTACAGAAAAGGTACTTTTAATTTATGTCGCTCCGGTGCTTCATTTTTGAGTAAAAGTAGATTTTATCATTTTTAGCTATAATTATCATGCCAATAATCTTATAAACATGATAAGCGCCAAAGTTAAATATTTTTGCCGAATTGCCCAAAATCTTTGTTATCAAAATAAATTATTGGTATACAAATCAATAATATTAATCCATTATTCCATTATTGCCCTACAATTTTATTTTATTTAAATCAAGATCATATAAGTCATCTCCAAATTTTACAAAATAAGGCTTTAAGGATTGTTTTGAAATGTAATAAGTATACTTCAATTGAAATTATGCATGAAGACTTTTGCACAATCAGGCAACATTGAACTTTTTACCTGCTGAAATTAAACGTTAAAATTAAATTTAAAATTGCATTTATTAATAGAATTTAAAACCGAAATTTTAAAATTATTACCTTTCTTTTAATTTGAACGTAAATTAAAAATAAAGATTATTTATCTGACAGGAGATTTGTCAAACTAAAAATAATTTTTTAAAAAATAATGTAAAATCTAATAATACTGTTCATAGGGTATATTTTTTAGAGAAATTAAGTACATAATTAATATTAGGAATATATTAGTTAATTTTGATAGATTTAGTGTATTTTTATTTTTACCCAAAAACCCATATGAAAACGATATAGTCTAAGCGGCGGCGACACTAACCCCCTTATTCACTAACTCTTAACGACAAGTGAACAACTCGTTACTGAACGATAATCGTTATTTTAAAGGTTTCGCCATTCTCTAAAAAATTTTTCTCGTTTATGAACGATACAATCGTTCAACTATTATCGTTCATCTATCGTTATTTAACGTCAGAAGTTATCGTTTGCTAACGTTTTGAAAATTTAAATCGATTTTTTCTATAAACAAATATAAATATAACACAATAATGGAATATGCACTTCTTTTATTAGCAGAAGAAATACAAAGAAGGTAATAATATCTAAAAAAAAATACTTTTACTATAAATAGGTAGTAATTAAAGATTAAGTTTATTTCTTTTTTGTGGCTTTACCTTAAATTAAAAAAATTTAATATTTTCTTTAGAGAAGAATCTAGAAATTTGAAAAGGCAAATGAGGGATAATTCAAATCCTTTTGAATTACCAGAGAATATTTTTCGTCAACTGTATAGACGACTCCCCAACTCCCCAGATATCTGTGTTTTCAATTATATAATGAGATTCAACCTTATTTACAACCAACAAAAAGAAGAACGAAAATTCCACCAAATTTGTTACCGCTATGCATTTTTTTGCCAATGCCAGTTTTCAAAAAAGTGTAGAAGTAGACTACCAATGTGAATTATCTCAGGCTTCAGTGAGTAGATCTATATCTGAAGTAACAACTGTAATAAACGAGCACCTGGCGAATAACTATATTAAATTTCCCACTACTTTACAAAATATTACTAGAGTGAAACAGGAATTTTTCGAAAAGTATCAGTTTTCAGGAATAATTGGGTGCATCGATGGTACTCACATTGCAATAGTTCCTTCACCAGCTAATGATGCAAATTACCCAGGAAATGCATTTATTAATAGAATATCGTTCTACAGTATAAACGTACAAATTATATGTGATTCTGATTTAAAAATTTTGAATATGAATCCACGATACCTGGATCAGTTCATGATTCGGCAATTTGGATGATGAGTGAGATTAACACCTTCCTCGGTAATAAAACGGAGGATTTTTCTCCAATTCATCCAAATAGAGTTCATACTGCTGATACGTTGTTTTAATAAAGCGTACTTTTTTCGATTTTTTTCAATATTCATTATAACTTCTATCTATGATTTTAACAGCACTTTCAACTTTTTTGAAAAAAACTCACTCGTTTTTAAGTTTATAAAAAACGCTTAATCGGATTAATTTCAATAAAATAATTACGCGATTTTTAAATTATGTGCGCCCCCTGGTGGCGAAAATAGGAACCTCTAAAGCCGATGAATACCTTTTTAATTATACTCATTATAATATGTTATCGTTTTCAATTTTAGGTTGAAATAAATAATCTCTTGATGTTTTGTTGCATATTAGGTATAAAATTGCAATTTAAACACACAATTTGGCACTGACAATTATAACGAACAGCGCCCTCTAGCTACAATTCTTATTAAAAACGTTCGAATATCGTAACCTTTCGTTTATAGGTCGACTTACGAACGAGCGGCGATAGAGAATACAATTTTAACGATTGTCGTTATACGGAACGTTAAAATTTTTCCTAACGATTATCGTTCGTGAACGACTCGTTCACTAACGTCAATTTAGTGAATAAGGGGGTAAGTCTAGTGTGATAAAACTTTTCAAGGTCGCACATATAATTCTTTACGTCATTGAGGGGGGAACACAAAATGGCACTGCTGCCATGTGTAGACCGAACGCTACTATAAAAAAAAATTTCAAAATTTTTATTACTTTTTTTGTATCTAGTATCATAAAATTTCAGGATTTTGATTTCTTCTCGCGACAGGGGAGGGTTAGGGGTATAAAAAATGAGGTGCTATCAGTCAGTGGCAGCAGGAAAATAAGAGATCTCACAAATTCGATTTTCACAAATTGGCAACCACTTTTACTGACGTCTCGTAAAAGTGGTTGCTTATTTTTGAAAATTATACCCACTTTAGGGGTTGCTGCCTCTGTTCCTGTCAGGTTTGGTTAGCCCTAACCCTCCCCTCTCGAGAGGAATAATCAGAATCCTGAAGTTTGATGATACTAGATATTAAAAAAAATTAAAATTTTGAAAAAAAAATTTATAGTGGCGTTCGGTCTACACGTGGCAGCAGTGCCATTTTGTGTTCCCCCCTCAATGACGTAACGAATTATATGCAACACCTTGAAAAGTTTTATCACACTAGACTTAGTGTCGCCGCCGCGGTGTCTCAGAAAGTAAATTGTTATATACAATGAAAAAATATATCGACATGCGAAGAATATACAATACATTTAGGTGCACACTCTAAAAATATTTTAATAAAGTACCGGGTAAGGACATAGAAGAAATAAGCATCACGAGATGCATTCATTATGAAGATCGACACCGATGAGAAGTAACAATTGTGATGCCTCAGAAAATGTATATGGTCTTGTAACAATGTCAATGTTAATTAACATCTAAATCTAAGGTAGCTCCAGCAAGATCAAAACAATCACTCGAATGTCTAGAGTTGTGTGCCGCTCTCTTACTAGCTAAATTGATGAGAAGATCCTTAAAAGTTTTGGAGATCTAGGCTTGGACAGATTCCATGATCACGTTTTGAAGGATTAAGGGCGATCCAATTAGATGGAAGACCTTTGTCGCTAACCGTGTGGTGGAAATACAACGGTTAGTTCCAAGCAAACATTGGTATCACGTTAGCACCAAGGAAAATTCAGGGGATATAATCTCAAGAGGAGCAACTAATAGCGAATTTAAAGAATCCGACTTATAGCTAGAAGTGGTGGAACCCGAAGAAACATCAATGGTACAGAAGAATACCCTGGAATCAACCATTAAAGTAGTAACAAATGATATCCTGGAAAGATTTTCAAACCTTAAAGAATGATCAAACTGTTAACGTACTTCAGGTGATTTTTGAAGAAAGGAAGAAGTACAGATCCATTGACAGTTGAGGAAATGAGAGAGACTCTACAAACAATATTTCGGATAAATAAAACAGACCTACTGGAAACAAGTTATCCAGAAATTACAACAAAGGAAGCAAGAAGCACCCAAAGGAAGCAACCTAGCCTGTCTCAACCCATTTTTGTATGGAAACGGGATCCTGACAGTTGGTCCGACTAAAAAACACAGTGTTACAGGAAGAAAATAAACATATAATGCCTTATGAGTGTGTTTTAACAAAATTAGATCTTCACAGAATTTTACCGTACAAATTTGTTTATTCATCGATTATGTACAACATTAGGAAATAATTAAATTTTTTATTATGATTTGTAATAAATAGTCTCTGAAAACTTGTTATTTTATAAGTTTTTTACAAGTCTTACAAGTTTGCACAGAATCATCTCTATTTTAAATATAAATGTCATACAATAATCAATTATACTTAATTATTTATTTTTTATATCTAAAAACATCTTTAGTCGGAATTATAACATATAGATCTATGATTATTTAAATTCATAATTGTAATAATATTATACTTCATTTTTTAACTAGGAGGAGTGATTACAATTTCCAATTTGCCAAAAAATTAACGTCCCTGATTGGTTAAAAGTCAGCAAGATTTGCACCGGATAATTATTTTGGATTATTTTGGATGATTTTTGATACATTACCTCAAAATTTTAATCATAAAATTTGAATTATTAATGTATTTACATGTATAAATTTGTATTCAGTACACAGAAATGAGGAATTTAATAATGTTTCTGTACATATATTATTATTAAAAAGCCAAAATAATCTAAAGTTCCTGTGCAAATCTGTTTGGTATAGTTTAAATTTGCATTAGGGCACTTGGATTTTTTAATACATTTTCTGTTTTCCAAGTTATCCAAAACATAGCCCTCATCGCACGTATGTATGTACAATATGCTTCACCGAAAACTGGTACATAAAAGAAATGCTAGCGCCAATAAGAAGCTTTCGTGCGGCTTGAGTATACCTTAGTCTCGCCCACCGCTATTCAGTGCTTAAGTGGAAATGGCCAGGCAATCCCGGACTGTGCGTTTCCAACGCGCATCGCATTGTAAGTAAAGGTAGTCAGGTAAGTAAAGTTGTTTGAATCGCTAAGTCGGGGAGTGCCTAGTTAATCCCACCACCAATTTTAGCTACCTTTAGGTGGGGCGAGGTTAAGGGATGTTCTTAGCCGCACGAGAGCAACTGCTTATTGGCTGCCTTAGCATTACTTTTGTGTACAAGCTGTAAATAAATTCTAAAATTATCACAAAAACCAATAAAAACTAACAATACTTGTCGCAATATTAAAGCAATAAGGAAAATCTGGACTTTCAAAATTATTTTGTGATGAATTTCTAATATCTACTAAATGTGAGTGTTAATTAAGCATTTACTTTTTGGACAATCATCAGGTTTCTCGGAATCCTCGTATGCAAAGATTTGGTAAATTGTTAGGAGTAATGCGAAAACTGCTATCTATTTCACTGTGTCTATTGTCTACCCAAAACCTCAGTAACACACCTTTTTCACCTATATTTTTATAGGATAAAGGTAAATCATGAATATTTAAAATTAGGTAGAATTTTAATGATTATTAAAAGTTGATGACTATAATAAAAATTTTATAAATAAACAAAATTTATACAGATACATTTTTATAGTCACTTTTATTTTATGGTATTTTTTTATCCTATTCATGTATCACAAGGCGTTTCTAAAATAATAGATAAAAAATTATTGTAATGAACAAACACAAAATTAGCATATTAAATTTTTTTCAAATTTCTGGTAAAATCAAAGTTATAAAACATTAATATAAGGGCCTTTAATAATAATCAGAATGAAATGCAATCGCGCAAAATTTACACTTCCAAACTCGCGATGATACTTCAATTTTTATTCTGAGGCGATAAAAATTCCATGAAATTTACTTGACAAACTAAAATTTAAACTTCAAAAATCACGATAGAATCTTTGAGTTTTAGATTATTTTAAAGTGTACAACATTTTTTCATATGCCGATTTAATTTTACTGTTAAAGACAATTTTGAAAACCAATATCAAAAATTAATATCAACGACTTTAAAAATCGCTATGAAATCATCAGATTTAGATTACCCATTAGATTATCACCATCATCATTAATATTTAAATCGGAGGAATAGAATCCATGTACATCAAGTAGCGTATAATAACGTTCATGACAACTATGACGCATTCTAGCGGTTTTCAAATTAGTAGATTGTCTGGATATAGGATAGCTTGTACTTTGTACTCTAATTGTAATGACAAATCTTGCCATTAGACCATTAGACTTGTTCCAACTTTTCTAAAACACATCCGACTGCCTACTATGAAAATTCATAAGAGACTTAATGAAGTCGTCAGATAAGCTACGACAGTTTCATTAAAAATGCAATTAGTTCTTACTTTGTTAAGTAGCGTGCATTGCCTTATAGATGAATATGATAAAAATGATAAAAAAGTATTCCAAAGTGATCTTTAAGAGCAATCCTCCCGCAACGTTTTTAGGGGTTTACAGCACTCGTCGTAGGTCTTTTATTTATGAATATTTTTGAATAATTATTTTTGCATTTAAAAGGGCGATCTTTAATCGCCATATTAGGCGTTTTCAATTTTTTAAATACTTTATATTTTTTGTAAATAATTAACGAAAATGGTCATTTTTATGCTATTTTCAATGGACCAAAAACCAAAACATTCATTTATAATAATAATTATAAAACTTGAAAACGGCCAAAATGCAGATTGGAATTTCCATTATCTATGTACAAAATTAAAAAAAAAAAAACGTTAATTAATAAGGTTATTACAACGATTCCACAAAATGATGTTTTGCATATAAAATTCCGCTTCAAACGATTTCAATATTTCTTGCGTACCACCTTCTTATTTACAGCACGCCTTTTTAAGCGGTAGGTAGTACTACAGTCAATACTAAATCATTTTACAGTCAATACTAAAACATTTGGTTCTCGATCCGTGTGATTCCGGGATACACGCGTTTTACGTTCTTTGCTCTAATTATTATCACTCCTTTATTTTTATTGATGACTTGGCTGTTCTCTTGTTTTTACTCTTTTGATTTTGAATTTGGATATATTTTGGGATCTTATTATCAAATACTGTTGACGACTTGGCTTTTTCTGTGGACGGTGATTTCGGACTTGTTATTAAATTCGGGATTCATACTTTGTATTTTTGTAATTTCAAAATGGGAAAAAAGTCAACTATAAGAAATCGAACTACTAGGAAAAAAATAAACAAAGGCTATATTAGCAGTTTAGAAAAAGCTACGGAACAAAGAAAATATAATTTTTGTAATTATTATTTTGTAAATTATTTATTACCATATTATCAAACTTATACAGCTGTTGATAAATTAAAAAGAATTAAAAATGCGTTTTAAAAATTATAAAAATTAATTTCTTAAAAACGGACGAATGAATTTTATAATTTATTTTACCCTCCTATTTAAATTATTTAAGAGTAGTTTTAATAGATTTTATTAAAAAAAATTATCAAAAAAATCATAGTTTTTTTTAATGTCACAAACATACTTGGATCTTACCAATGTTTAATAATAACTATAAATAAGTAGGGTGTTATACAGAGGGGTGCACAAAAAACGGCCAACGATTTAGCTTCGTTATATGTTTCCATTTGAAAAAAAAAGTTGTCTCCTCTTCCTCCTCCTCTGATGTTTTCAAAAATAAAATTAATCTTTCATTATCGGATAGTAGTATTCTTCTAATCATTTAATTGGACATATCACTTATTAAAATCGGATAAGAAATAATGAAACATGGGTCACCTCTATAGTTTTTTTTATTTATGAAAATAAAAATATGAGAATCGACTATGTTTTATGGTTCAAGAAAACATATTTTTTCTACAAACGCGGTAAAAATAGCACTTTGAAGCAATTTCTATAAATAATTATTTTGAATCTATATTGGAACCATCATCAACAAATAATAATTCGGAACAGGTCAATTTAGATTCCATATTTGACATGTTAAAGGATAACTCCATAGATAACATAATACGTATAGAATGCTAACTCAATAGTACCTTTTGACAACGTAAAAGCGCCCTCTGGTTTTTTGGGGCCAAGTATTTTTAGACGCGCGGGAATTTTGAATCTGCAATTTTTATATTTGTATTTTGTAGTTTTATTATTTTATAAAGATGTATCTTTAATTTGAAAGGGTTATTTTTAAATTTATTACTTATTAACTCTAATTAAAGATACATATTTACACAAACCACCCAATTTGTAGAATATAACATAATAAACAAAATTTTATATTTAAACATTTTATTTAAAAATTAGAAATTGTATAGAGTTACATACAAACTGTAAATCAGTAAAACAGATTTAAAGAAGATTTTAGATGTTATAAAAGTAGAAGTATGATTTACTCGAAAATAAATTAGAAAATATAAATTTTAAACTTCTACGTCTTTTGAAAATCCAAATCCATTCTCCTAGCATTATCTGGAAAACCTTACAAAGTCTCACTTAGATGTTACAAGGACAATTGTATAAACCCAGTGTAAAAGTATTCTTGAAAATTAATAAAATATTTTAAAAATGTGAGATGTAAGCATAGGATGTAAGTAGAAAAAGTAAACATACCTAGATGTAGAATTAATAAAAAATTGCTGAAAATCCAACGGTAACAGTAACAAGACCCTTTTAAACTCAAGTATCATTTCTCTAAAAAAACATGGAACATTTTGAAAGCTAAGTATCACATAACTATCAATTCTGACAACTAAAAAATGATTCGCCAAGTTGATTTTTTCTTTAGGTTCATAAAGCGCCATCTATACTTTTGGGGCCAAGTTTTTTTGTGTTATCAAAATTTAGCATTGAGTTTGCATTCTATATAAATTATATTATCTATGGATAACTCAAAAGAGTCTTTATTAGCAAATAATGAGAGTGCCTTGACTGATTCTTTTATTATTAAGACCGGGAAATTTTGAGCCTGAACCTTTCTCGAAGATGAAATACGCCCAAATATTATTTTTTGGTTAAAATTTTTTTTTGCCATGTATAAATGAATATTTTACATAACCTTACATAAAATTTAGAAAAATATATTTTTAAAATAAAATTGTTTATGATTTTTTAATAGTTTAATACGATATAATAATGTTAAAAATTATGTTAAGAAACTCAAAACATCATACTATTTAAATATAATGCAAATTGAAAGTTATTTTTTGATTATTTTCGAAGCTAATCGAAAAGTTCATTTTAAATGGGGAATTTAAATTTGGCGCGCGCCAAATGGATCGATACATCGATTTATAGTTCAAGCAAAATAAGATGCCATGAAAGGTTGTATCCATCAGCTGCACTCTCTCTTATAGGATCATTTTGCGACCATGAGTGTCGTCATTTTGCAAGGCGCTTTATTTTACACTAACATGTACTTCTGGGTATATAATTTTAAATGCAAAATAATGATATAAAAAACTTTATTACCTATGCCCTATGCTTGTACAAATAAATAAGGTTACATAAAATGACTACAATCTAAAATCAAAAAATCAAAAAATCAAAAAATCAAAAAATCAAAAAATCAAAAAATCAAAAAATCAAAAAATCAAAAAATCAAAAAATCAAAAAATCAAAAAATCAAAAAATCAAAATCAACGGGCGCCTTAGGTGCCTAGTTTAGAATAACCTATACAATTTTAATTACATTCATTTTAAGATCTATACAAATACGTATAAAAAAGAATAATTATAAACATATAACAACTTTGTAATGGAACTCGGTAATAATAACTTTGATATTTCACTACACGAATTAAATGTTTAGTCTTCAGTGACAAAAATCAAAGTGACCGAATCTGAGATTTGATTTTTCTTTTATCGGACCCAACTCCCAAAATTTTAATTTATATGCAATTACAAATTCTAAGAGTAATTAAGGGTCTTTTAAAATATCAGCTTATATTTAACCGTAAGTGGGAGTTAATTGGGTAATTACCAGTGTCAGAAAAATTCAATTGTTTGTGCGGAAAATTTTATAAAGGCATTCAAAATAAACGAGATATAAGAAATGCAATAAATATTGAAAGGGTGCATTTTTTATTTAAATGAATTTGGTCATGTGGACTTATCATTATCTCCATCTAAGCGTTGTTGGTCGAATTTTGAGAAACCCTGTATATTTATCTATTTTTAATTATCCTCCCTAGATCAGTTGGCTGGAAACGCCACTGTATACCGTGATTAATATAAACGAAACATGAGTCACCTCTATAATTTCTTTGTTTATAAAAATAAAATTTTGAAATGTTGTATAGTTCAAGAAAACACATTTTATGCACTATTTTTTTTAATATCACCTCCGGCTTTACCGGAAATAACATCAACTTTGTTTTTTTAAATGCAACATACCATTTTTATGTACATACTTTAAAACAATTTTAGAAAAGTTTGTGATGTTGTTTTAAATATCTTCGAAAATTAAAAAAAATAAAGAATGTTTTTTTTTTCATCCGAAGTTGATAACGGCTACGTTGTGTTTCCTCGACTCAACTCAAAGGGATAATTAGGGTCCTTGCGAAGAAAAAATTCCAGGGATTAGAGTACCTAATTATAATAATAATTATTATAATTACATCCGGGGGTGACCTTTAATCTGCTGGCCAAGGTCATGGCACTATTCATAATTAATTCGCCACAAAGAATAATACAACTTTTATTTAAAACATTTTTCTTAAAAATGCTTCATTTAAAAAATAAATGGACGTTGCCGAACTTTTGGTACATCCTGTATGTATACATAATAGTATAATAATCGAAATTACATGATATTAGAACCGCCCCATTTTAGATAGAGGATATTTTTCCGATTACTGATTCCCCAAATAGGTAGGGTAAACTTCAAATTTATCTATTAATTAGTTGTTGTTGATAAAATAAATTGAAATAATTATAAAATAATAAATACATGTGGGGTTTCAGGAAGTAAGGGGTGGCGGTTGGATTTTTAAAAAATTTATTTCAAAGACGACCCAATAAATTTTATGAAAATAATTTATTTTACGTATTTTTAGCCTATAAGAATAGTTTTTGTAAGATAGGATTTCCTTACATTCTTTACAAAAAAAACCAAAATTGTTTTCTTAAAAAAAATGACATGAGTGACCCTGCTAGTTTTATTTACACCAGGTATACTAAAATATTGGTAATTTTTTATAAAACAAGAGAGAAAAGGACACAATATAAATAATAAGGTATCATATTTCCTTTTGCGAAGAATATGGCACAGTTTTGGGTAGTAAATTACATAAATGTAACAATTGGAGTAGTTTCTTATTTTTATAATGAGGGCGGGGACTCCTAAGCAAAGAATGCAGGTGGCTCTACAGCTTGAATGATGTAAATGTGGTAGGGGTTGGCCAAACAGTATATTCGAGCGACTCCGGTAAAAATTTATTTTAATTCGGAAATAATACTAGCGGCGCCCTCTTCAGTGCCTCGGTGCCTAGACACGGAACTTTCCTCATCATAATGAATCTAATATACAGGTATACTTTTGCGTCTATATAAAAAGAAGATTTCAGTGTTTACGTTTTTTTTTAGAATACTCCTACTCGGGTAAAGCAGAGTGAACCTAATAAACTAACCCCTTTCTCAAGGTAATAGAATTGTAGATATTGCATATTTTTTTGAACAACTAAAAGAAATAAGTTGACATAGGGCCAAGTTCGGTTGTACTATGTCCAATTTGAATTTTGTTGGAGAGATTAAAAGTGGACTAAATTCCAAATTTGAAATGCAGTGTAACATGTGTAAAAGTTTATTTTCCATAAATACCACCACATATCTAACTTAAACATCGATTCAGTACAGAGATCAATGGCAGTTGGTTCTGGAAATATGGAAGAAATGTTTACCGTTTTAAATATCCCTTATCCCTTACATGTCGAGCAAAATATATTCCAAATCTCACGATATCGTTTGTGACGGTTGGGATCAGACCGCGGCACGCGTTATGGAGATTGCAATTCAAGAGGAGATTACACATGCCATTGAAAGTGGGAGTGTAGATGTGGATGGTGTTAATCGTGATCGTAGATGGTTGTTGGTCTAAACGATCATATCGGTCTAATTACAGTGCACTTTCGGGAGCGGCAGCAATAGTAGGGCTTCATACTGGAAAAGTACTCCATATTGGCGTAAAAAATAAGTTTTGCTCCTTTTGTAGTAATAAAAAACTTTCAAGTTATAAACATACCTGCTACAAAAATTTCGAAAGTAGTTCTCCTGCAATGGAGCCCGACAGTTTAGTGGAGGCTTTCAAAAATAGCGAAAAACTGTATGGTGTAAGGTTTGCCAAATTCATTGCAGATGGGGACAGTAGCACTCACCGAAAAATTTTAGATGCTAGATCGTATAAAAATCTTACTGTCCAAAAAATTGAATGTCGCAATCATTTGTTGCGTAATTTTTGCAACAAATTAAAGGATCTCAGTAAGGAGACAAGGTTTCCTGTAAAGTTACGTAAGGAAATTAAAAATAATATAATGAGGCTACGTACTGCTATTATTTCGGCAATTTCATATCGAAAACAAGAAGAGAATAACGAATCGGTGAAGAACCTGAAAAACGACATTGACAATAGTATTCATCATGTTTTTGGTAATCATACAAATTGTGCTCAATATTTTTGTCAAAAGACGACCGATGATGAGAATCTGATGATATCTTTTAAAAACTGCAAAGAGTTATACCATATACCATAAGTTAGAAACAATTGTGTTTGGTATATCTAAACATAGCAAAAGTTTACTAGAAGACGTTGACTCTAACGTGGTCGAACAATTTAATTCAATCATTTGCAAATTTGTAGGTGGCAAACGAATAAACTTTTCAAAAAGAAGATCTTACACCGGAAGATGTAAAGCTGCAGCTGTCTCGTTTAACACAAAGTCTACGCACTCCGAATTTCATAAGACTTTAGACGGAAAAATTCGTAGTAAGATCATAAAAATTATGGCGGAAAGAAGAAAACGTAAAATTTTACTTTGGAGAAAACGAGCTAAATTCCAAAGAAAGGAGAAAAATACTTCAAAAACAAAGAGGTGTACCGAAGCAGATAAGGACTACGGTGAAGATTGCTTACCCACAGATTTAGATTTGGAACTATTAGAAATTGAAAAGGACAAGTTTTTGAAAAGTTTACAAAAAACTAGTGAAGAGATAGAAGCATTAGAAAGAAATACGGTCCTCCAAGCGAAAAATAGCCTATGGTTAGAAGAACGCCGAAAACTATTAACAGCTTCATCATTTTTTTCGGTATGCAATAGAAGAATGTCCACTTCGTGCCAAAATTTAGTTAAATCTCTTTTGTACTCTTCAAATTTATATGCGCGTTCCCTTCAGCATGGCAAGACTTATGAAAAGGAAGCTTTTAGTAAAATGTCTTACTGTTCAATCATATGGTGTCCCTTTTATGAAAAATATAGAGAAATGCTTGAAAAGGTTCAGAGAAAGTTTTTAAGGTTACTATACTTTAGAAAATATAATGTATACCCTGATCCTCTTACTGTATCTTACGATATGCTACTCAAAGAGTTTCAATTCTTACGAATAGTAGAATCTCATAAGATAATTTCAGTTAACTATCTATTTAAATTGATACATTATTATATTGACAATTCAGCTGCAATCAATCAGATTGATATTACTATCCCTCGAATATCATCAAGATCTTGCCGTACATTTTATTACAAAACTCCAAACACTAACCATCTTAATAACTCTCCATTGTATTCGATGTACCACAACTATCATGAACTTCAAGAATTTGTAGATATTTTTAATAATAGCATTTCTAATTTTAAGGCATCTGTTAATAAATGTTTTTATCAAATTTCGTATAACTGTACCTAAATATTTTAATTGTATTATATGCTTTTTAGTTTTACGAACATTCCCAAACTCATGTAATTTATCTTGTTTTTAAATTTATATCTTATATTATCATATTATGTTATTTTATGTATTAATCCTATTACTATTGTATATTACTCTGTAATTGGCCCTTGGCTGTTGGGTAATAAAGACATATTATTATTATTATTATTATTATTTAGTATGCTTATCTAAACAGGTGAATATCAATATTGATAATAATGGTCTATTTATAGACAAAGACTTGTGCTATTTAGGTAAGATACTTTTGATTAGAAATAAGATTTTTATTTTACACGATAAGGAGAGTGTAATGTAAGATTGGTACAGAGAATTCAATAAGGATGTTACCGTAACTGAGTAACCAAGTTTCTTAGACTTGCTAGGTTGGTATACCTGTTGACATTCATTTAAATTTAAATCTGATCTATTATTTAAACCAAAGCATCTCTCAGCAGTTTATCCACGAGTACTTTTTACAAATTATTTGTCTTGCATGTTATTATATGTCTATATTTAGGGGCAACACCTGATGGTCTAGTGGGTAAAGACCTTATTGTTGAGGTCAAATGTCCATATTCGGGATTTGACACCAGCGTGGAAGATGCTATCAAGGGAAAAAAATTAAATTTTGGTCATACAACTAGAGAAGTCAAATGCTTAAAATCTACGTCGTCAAAAAATAGTTCCGACTGAAAATTGTCATTATCATAATTTTATTCTCTTAACCCGTTAAATCACAATATAATTTCTTGTGCAGTGATATCTACATCATGAACTATAACATTTTGTATGAACTTGTACACTTCTTTTGGATGTCAAATGTTGCACGCAACAATATAGATCTTTCGGTATGAAATATCTATTTTGATGTAAAAATCAATATATTGCAAAAACAGCTCAAAAAATAATTTTTTGTAAAAACAAATATGTGATTGATCTATTCAATGATATCGCTAAGTATACAAAATTTGAACAAAATCGTTTAAAAAGTGCGGTTTTCATTTGACAAAAAATTTTCAATATCGTTTAGTTTACTGTTATCATGTCAAATTTATTGGATCTTACAGATTTTCCCAGAATTATTCCGTTAAAACTTTGTTTCGTTATTGATTACGTACAGCATTCGGAAATAATTCAAGTTTTTATTATGAATTGCAATAAACATTCCCTGAAAACTTGTTACTTTAAAAGTTTCCTACAATCTTTACAAGTTTGCACAGAATCATCTCTATTTTAAATAAAAATGTGATACAATAATCAATAATACTTAATTATTTATTTTTTATATCTAAAAACATCTTTAGTCGTAATTATAACATATAGATTTATGATTATTTAAATTCATAATTGTTATAATGTTAGTTTAAATTAGCATTAGGACAGTTGGATTTTTTAATACATTTTCTGTTTTCCTCGTTATCCAAAACATAGCCCTCATCGCACGTACATGCACATGGTGCACATCTTGGCGGACAGATAAAACGTGGGAAATTACCAGTACATGTCATTGGACAATGCGATGGACACTTTGAAATTGTTGAATGTGGTGGACAAGCTGTAAATAAATTTCAAAATTATCACAAAAATAAAAAAAACAAAAACCTAACATTACTTGTCGCTATTAAGAGCATCTTTCTACAGGACCCGGATATAATTTTCGTTTGAGTTGACTCAGTGGGCATGGAAAACCCGTGTAAATAATGCAAAATTGGCTTTGTTAAATTAATTATCCAATTGGCATTATTTTTATTCCAGATGCGACCATACTTGTCTGGTTTGTGTTTATTGAATATTTGTTTAAGAATTAAGTAAAGGTTTATTTTTATGGCTAGTGTGCATGTTTTCTAGGGAGAATATTTTGGCCTGTGTATCATAAAAGGGAGAAACTTCATAACAAATAATATTTTTTTTGTAACATTCGGGTTGCTTCAAATTACGGATAGATACGATTTCAATGGTTATTTATTTATTTCCTAAGAGGTCTTGTGCACAAAGTATGTACTATGAGAGGAGTTGAAAGCCGGGTAATTCGGGAAGCAAAACGCCACTTTCGAAGAAAACTGGAACTAACGAATTTTGACAACTGAGCGTGCGTAGTGCGTATGTCCAGAAAGCGCAATGTCAATTCTTTCAATCTTGTACACAATCTTGTAGGTTACATGATATGCAAGTGGTTTTGTTGAAGAAACGAGGCCGGTGATTTTTTTAGTAAAGGTAGGTAAATATATTTAGTTCAAATTTAATATGTCCGGTAAGGTATCGTATCGTTGTTCTTTTCCGAATTGTTCAAATGTACGGTATGTCAATACGGCTGAAACTAATAATTCATACAAACATTTTTTTCATTTTCCTAGTGATCCCATATTTAAAGAAGAATGGTTAAAAATTGTTTGGCCTGAAGGTAACTATCCTTCTTTAAAACATCTTTTTTTGTGTGAAGATCATTTTGAAGAGAAATCATTTTCCAGTTCATTAAAAACACATTTGCATAAGTATTCAAAGCCGGTAAATAATAATAACCATGCCGTTGTTACTAAAAATTTAGAAGTAGCTTTTAGTGATCACTCGTATTGCTCAAAATCCAATGTAGAAAATTTAGAAATAGCTTTTAATGATCACACGTATTGTTTTAAATCCAATTTAGAAAGTTTAACAATATCTAATAATTTAATGAAAATGTGACTCAATCTATAAAATTAGCTGAAGAAAGTGAACTTTATAATAATTTGTTTAATAAAAAAAAACGTGATCTTCATACAATAAATAGGCAACAGCAAATGACTATTTGGTAATTAAGAAAACGCCTTAATGCATGTACTTCATCTTTGAAAAATGTAGAAAGGATTAGTAAAAATAAACTTTCACGCATTAATAAACCTACACGCCGTTTCATTATTCCCTCATAACAATTATGCATGTGTTTACCATTTTTTATGTTTTATGCTTCGCGGAAGAAACCAACCAACCTGAGGATGGACATTTTGAATTCTATTGAATAGGTAACAATATAGATAAAAATATTATGTAATTTTGTTTAATGACATTATTTTATTTCAGATTTTGACTTCTCAGAAATATTCCATAATGGATTATTGAAATTTGGGCAGGACTAACCAGAGACAACAAGCAACTATACGTATGGGAGCCAATAATAGAAAAAAAAGTGTATTAAACAGAGCAATTACAAACCCCCGAAATTTAATTTGTAGAACATCTACATCGCAAAAATTGAATCACTAGACAAATTCACTGGCTAGCGGTTTTAGAATTTGTCTGACGAATCAATTTTTCCAATGTATATGTTCTACAAATTAAGATTTTGGGAATTTCTAATGGTTCTGTTTAATACAGTTTTTTTTCTATTACTAGCTCCAGGACCAACAATTTTAAATACTTATTAAAGAAATTCTCATATTCTTTAATGTTTTTTGTAGAAATAAAAAATTTATTGATTTGAATTTTAGTTGTTCTTTCTTCAGTCCTCACTAATAAATTAAAAAAATCGTTGATTTCTTGATAAAATGTGAAAGAAATTACTTTATGTAAAACCACAAATTTTATCTACCAAAGCCTAAAAAGTCAAATGATTTACTCCTCGGTTAGCTTTTTAAATTTAATTTTAACTTTTAACTACTTTTTCCCTCTCCCGATGACCACATTTACATATCGAATTACGACTATTTTTGAAAAAAAAATTTTTATTTGGTAGGTACTATATAATAATCGCCTAATTTTACATAAATTACTGTGTTAAAAATATAACAAAGAAGGCTTGCCAAAATTTTCCTAAAATTATCGGTTAAAACAAAAGAAGAAAATTAAAATGATTTTTGTGTTGGGTACCAAATACCCACGTTATGCATCCTACGGTTAATCTATTGTACGATGAATGTCTCCATCAATTAAGTTCGTATATCCTAACTCGTCACAGACAAAATATTTTTGTTTAAAACATTGTAACGGGTCGATTATTTGCACTCTCTTAAGCCCTTACAGAAAATATCTGTAATGTAATTATGGAAGTGTCCATTACAACCCATTTAACAAAACTTACATATACTTCCTGTAAGGACTTATGGTTTGGAAATGAATTGCTCAATAAATCAACAATTTAATTTTAGATTGGATTAATTAACACATTATATTATGGATTATGGCGGTTTTGCCTTATGAACCATTGAAAATACTAGTCACATTAATAAATTTAATGGTTGTTGGATTTGGATTGAGGGAATTCCTGGTGTTTTATTTATTGGTTATATGTTATGTTTATGTTTTTATTTTTAAATAATTTCGTGTTATGAACGAGAGTTGACGAGTAGTTCCGAATCCCAATAGTTCCGGTTTTCTCAGTTAGGAGGCCACTGCTTCCCTCCGTTAGCATGGGATTCGGACATCTCAATCATCTATTATCTCTGGTCTTGTGTTGTTTTTGCTTATTTAAGTTGTTGAATTTCAGTTTTCACACCATATGTTGGAATGGTCGAATAGACCACCAGCGACAGTATGGGAAATGAATTTATTTTATTGTACAATTAAATAAGAAAAATTCATTTATTCAAAGTAAAATATTAATAAGTATATTTCAAAATTTCATTCATAAATAATTAGATTTGATTAAAATTTCCCCAACTTCGATTAAATAAAGATAAGTGCCAAACTATTCTCGACAGAATCGTTTTAGTCTTAAGTCCATGAAGAGGAAATTTGTTATAATTTCATTATGGTAAAATCTATTGACTTTAGAGAAACAGTTTGTAAAAAGTAAAATTATATTAATTTTGATTAGTAGTTTAGCGTAGACAACCAAATTCACCCTGAGCGTAGGGATGAAGTTGGTTTGTCCTACATAAGTCATAAGGGCGCAACGAACCAATCCTAGGCTTTGCTTTGGCGACGTAGTTTAAAGAATGACGTAAGAAGGAGGCTAAGCAAAGTCTATATATTGTAAAGAAACCTTAAAAATCTTTGAATTCCATAATGTTCTGATCTAGAGTAATGTTTGTTCTTAACTATGATCAGTCAAGTTCATTTTAGTTTGTCCGCGACGCGTTTGATAATTTTATTGTAATTGAAAGTTAGTTTTTTTTTTCAAGTTTCTAAGTTAATTGTTTTCTTTTCGTATAAAGTGAATTTCTGGATTATTAAGGTTTCTATTGGTTCTGATTAATTAAGATTATGTATTTCATTAGTTTGGAACAATTTTTCATTCCTAGAAAATTTAGATTACTCTTTAAAAATATTTTAAAATTAAAATATTTTTTTTTTTATTTTTATTATAATTTGTATACTGTATTTGTCTGGAAAATATTAAGCGTGTTAATTTCTCTTCAGTTAATTCAGATTTAGTTTTGATAAATTTCAACTCGATTATCTCAATTTTATTCCTTTTTGTATTTCTTGATTCGTAATTTTTTTTTATTATTATTCTTAATCACTATTCTTTATTTCTAATACCTTTTGTTTTTTTTTAAAATATATTTAATATTAATTGAATTTTGGTTTTAATACTTTATTATTATAAGTTCCCAATAGAACCTTAAATAATTACTTAAATAAGTTTAAATAAAGTGAACTTGGCTCGATCAGGATTTTGGAAAGACTAGTTAAGAACATGTAAGTAAATTTTGTTAATTTTGAACTTAGTATTTTAAACCAACAAAGAAGAAAATAATAACTCAGCTTGTGTTGATTTAAGATCAAGTTGGTCACTATTAAGTTTCATGTAAACGTCGGCTTAACCCTATTTAAAGAACCCAATAATAATTATTAAGTTAATTAATGTGCGATCGGACGTCTTTCTGTTTTTTTTGTCTTAAATATTATTTTAAATAACATCAATAAAATAATATAGACCAACAGGGGTTAATAAGCTGAGGGTCGACGTGAGATTTACATTGGCGCTGCGAACAGGATGTAAAAATTTTTCTTCTTTGGTGGTGTGTAAAATTTTTTATTTTTTTTTAGAATTATATTTTAATTTTGGTATTTTTGACGATTTTCTTTTTCACATTATATTGTTGTGGTATTGTTTTGGATAATTCTAATTTGTAGTTTTTTTTTATTTTTTTTTATTTTCTGGATCAGAACATGTGTGAATTCCCTTGTCTTTCGAAAAGAAATGACATAGTAGTAATAGTTAATTAAATAAATTAAATACCAATTTATTTAATTAATTAAGTATTTTATAGTTGTTGATTTGCAGAGTAATTTTTTTTATTGGTTCCAAAAGTAGGATTATTAAAATCATTTGATCGTTTATTTTATTAGAATTGTCAGAAAGACTTGATTTTTTTTTTCTCCAAAATATAGTAATACTTATAATATAATTTTGTTTTTAAAATTTGTTTTTTTAAATATTTTATATCAATTAAAATAAACATTCAGATTATTAATAAAAAAGATTTTCCAGAGTTTAGATACTTCAGATGTTAAATGTTAAATGTTTTGAAAATAAGTTCAGTAATTTTAATGATATTAATATTTTAGAATTTAAATGTTGATATTAGTCCGATTGAAGATCTTTCAGATAATAGTGAGATATATATTTTTATCGAAGAAATTAAACCAATAATAAAATGTCTTGGTGGGAATGAAATTCAAGCAGTTAATAATAATAATGATAAGTTTATTAACAACATAGAATAACAATAACAAACATTGTAACATTTCAATTAAAATATTAGAATTAAAATACAAATTTGCAGATGATACAGTCAAAGACAGTTTAAAAAAAAAACTGGTGTGTGACTATTAATTTTTTATCCTTTTAATTGTTTAAAAGTTATATGGAACAGGAACCCCAGGCAGTTATATTATATCTAATATTTGAATAAATAAATGATTCTTTTAATAATTACTTTATACGATATTCACAAATCTTAAATTTTCTGAAAACAAATCCCATAGAAACAGTTTATGTGATAACATTTTTATTTGGTGTTCCCAGGAAAGTTTCGAATCAAATGTTATTCCAAGACACTTAAATTCATTGGTAAATTTTAATTCATTAGTAACAATGCATAGATTCAGTTTTTTTTTTGTGTTTATTTTTGTTTATTTAAAAATCCAAATTTTTGAGTATCAAAAATATTATATTTTTCAAAATAATGAACTAGTCTTGATTTATTAATTTTTTTTTTAAACTTTAGATAAAACATTTGTCAATGTAATTGGTCTATAACTGCCAATAACTTCTTTGTCACCATTTTCAAATATAAGAATGATTTTTGATAATCTTCAAAGTGTTTGGATAATATTCATTTGTTAAAATGTTAATAAGTATATATGATAAGGGATCAAGTAATATAGATTATAATTTTTTTTTAGCTAGAAACGGGTTTTCCTATTTAATTTATGATTTGAAGTATTATTAAAAAAAAATTTTTTGATATTTTTTTTTTTGCAACATTTTTGAAATAATGATTAAACCCATTTGCTATTACGTAGCAAAATATTGTTTTTATATTTAATTTTATTTTTTTTTTTGCTTCACCTGACATTAATTCTTTAATAATATTCCATATTTTTTTTTTAGAATCTCCATTAGTTTTTTTTAATTTGTCCTTTATAAATTTTCGTTTTGTAAATATGTGATGATTAGGGACTATTGCATTTTCCATAATATTGCCGGGATTTAACTATTAGTCATTGTAAAGCAATTTGGGTTTTTTTGATGCGCGTTTACGACTTGTATAAATAAAACATCTTTGTCGGTATTTGAAATTGCTATCGGAATAAATTTTATTTCCAAGTAAATACCGACCCTATTACAATTAGTCGGGACTGAGCCTAGGGCGAAATTTTACAACCTTATTGTTGGAACCCAAAGTCCGACGCGCCTAATGGTAGGCGCCCCAAAGACGGGAAAAACCCACAATTGTTTTGTTATTTTTTAAATAAATAATTTGTTTATGTAAAGTTAAAGTTTTGACCAACTCAGAAGAAGCGCCGTGACCCGCTGATAAATTAGATATTAAAGTATTATTGAGAATGTAATAAATGAGAAAAGCTTTTAGGTAATTTGTGCCCCTTTCCAAATTTATGTCTGTAATTTTTTTATTTTATTTTATTTTTTTAATTTGTATTTACTGCAACCCTATTTTCAGTTAAGAGGGTTGATGGGATTTTTTCATAACACTAAGCAACCCCTCGAACGGAACACGCAAACACTACTTAAATACCGCACCCTCATTGGTCAGTTCATCCCCCACTTTTGTATTTTTGTCTAAGTACAAAAGCGGTGGATTTTGAAAAGATTGTTAATTCGTACATTACCCGACTTGCTGCTCAGTTCCCAAAGTTTCGTGTCATTTTCTTTTATTTTTGTTTAGTTTTTTTTTATTTGTTTTTGTTTTGTAAAGTGTTTGCGTGTATCTGATAAGAGGTATTTGCTAGGGTACATTTTCGAGATAGTTTGTTTTAAATGCAAATTATTGTATTGAAGTTTTAAGTTTATTTTGATTTTCTTGTTTTTTTTTGTAATTTAAGTCTTCATATTTTGTTTTAAGTCAACATTTGTATATTTTATTTGTCCATTTTAATTCATATTTTCATTAATTATCACTGTAATATAGTTTTAATATTTTTAAATTCAGATCATGGTGCTTAATTTCAAAACCTAGCGAATCCTTCTTTCAGCTATTTAAGTGTAAAGTGCGCGAGCTTGAGCAAATTACAACGGCGAGAGCTGAGCAGTAAGGGCGTAACAAAGATCAGAGAGGCCGTAACCCCTGAGAAGTAAGTGAGAACATTTAATTATAATTAGTAAATTTCTGAGTTGGAGAGTTACAATTTCAGATCAATGAGGTGAAGTTATCAGCCACCCATCGTATAACATCATTTAAATTGGTCAAAATTTAGTATTTATGTAAAACCCGGTCTGCCTCTATAAAAAGGACCTATTCATTAATTGATACGTCAATTAACGTTCCTTAAGGATAATTTTCAATAATTTTCTTTTCAAAATTAATATAATTTCATATTTTAATTTCATAGACCAATTAAAGAGGCAAGGCTGAAAGACGGGGTAAAATTTACATTGGCGCAGTCGGTAGGATTTTTTGAAGACTACCTCTTTGTTATTGAAATTGGAACGGAATCTATTGCACAGTAGATGTATTTGATTTTTTTTTTGTTTTGTTTGTTAATTTGAATTACTTCGATTAAATTTTCTCACTTGACATATTACTAATGTACGAATTCCTTTGTCTTAAAAGAAACAAGACAAAGTATAGAGTAAGTAACGAGTGATTTTATTAAAATTAATAAGTACGTATAGGAAATTTGTGCTATTCTTCAAATAAGTTGCATACTATTGGAAATTTATTAGCTTGTGTGTTTTTTTTTTTTTGGAGAGTTGAATTTTATTCATTGCGATTTTTGTTTGTTTTGGCTATTGGATTAGTAAATTATCTAAAGATTGTTGATTGTAGTAACAGTTTTTTTTACATATCTTAATTTGAAAGTGGTAACATTTTAGAAAGAAATCCGAAGATGAGTAATTCTGAAATAGAGAAAAGTGGATGTGTACCGATTTTTTCTAGTGAAAATAACTCCATGGATAAATTATCTAAAATTAATTATACACCAAGAATAGTGGATAATAATAGTTTTGTTTTTCTTGCAAATTGTTCAATGATTGAAGAATTTTCGGGAAATTCTGATGTTTATATTTTCATAGAAGAAATTGAAAATTTTAGTGGTTTGCTAGGTTGGTCCGAAGGTCAGTCATTTAATTTAATGAAGCTTAAGTTAAAAGGAAATCCATGTAGGTATTTTTTCCACAGTCCTACTTTCTCTAGACCTACTGATTATGGTTCTTTGAAAAAATGGTTAATTAGATTGTTTGGTAAAGATTTAGATTACGTTCCTGCTGGGGCAATAAAGAATATCACGCGAAAAGAGAGCGAAAGTTTGTTTGAATTTCTTACGAGATTAGAGGTGATTGCTGTACAAATTTATCCGGAATTTGTGAATGATAGGTTTTCTAAAGTAAATCAAATTATTAGGGAAAATAAAGTTCTGACACAATTTTTGGAGGGAATTGATACAAAATTGTGTAACGAAGTTATAAGACACAATAGATCGTGCTCTAATGTTTATGAGGTGTTAAAATGTGCCGAAGAGTATGAATTGTTGTTTAAAACAATGATTAAAGAGACTAGGGCTGATCAACATAATAGGTTGAGCAAAAATAGTGGTTTTGAAGTGAATTTTGAGTTAGGTAATAATAATCCACAGACAGATAAAATATTTCGGAAAAATCATTTTTATTTAAAATCGATTTGTTGGAATTGTGGTTCTACGGGTCATATTAGTAAATACTGTCCAATTCCGAAGCAAACAATTTGTTTTAATTGTGGTGCGTTGGGACATAAAGCCCCAGATTGTAAATTAAAGTGGAAATAAATTTAATTTAGTTTTGCACATTATAATTTCTAAGTTGGTATTATAAATTTTTTTTTTTGATCGTGGTCAGACTCAAAGTTTTATTTAAAGTAAATTATAGTTTTGCATTGAAGTATTTTTATTTATTTGAAGAAGGAGGTTACCTGTTATAGATTGTTTTTTTTTGTCCGCAATAAAATGAAGAATAGTTGAAATTTATAAAGTAAGTTGGAGGAGCGCATGAGAAGAGTAAATTAATGCAAAAGTACTGGCCAGGCTTTTGTATTTAAATAGATGTTAGATTAGAAGATCGTTTTGTCGTGTGTTTGTTGAGTGTACTGGAGTTTGTGCACTCACATTTGTTAGAGGTAGAGGTATTTACTGGAGTTCGTAAACCTCTCTTTGTTTTGTGTGTTGTGTGTTTGTTGAGTGTACTGGAGTTTGTGCACTCACATTTGTTAGAAGTAGAGGTATTTACTGGAGTTTGTAAACCTCTCTTTGTTTTGTTTGTGGTGTGTTTGTTGAGTGTACTGGAGTTTGTGCACTCACATTTGTTAGAAGTAGAGGTATTTACTGGAGTTTGTAAACCTCTCTTTGTTTTGTTTGTGGTGTGTTTGTTGAGTGTACTGGAGTTTGTGCACTCACATTTGTTAGAGGTAGAGGTATTTACTGGAGTTTGTAAACCTCTCTTTGTTTTGTTTGTGGTGTGTTTGTTGAGTGTACTGGAGTTTGTGCACTCACATTTGTTAGAAGTAGAGGTATTTACTGGAGTTTGTAAACCTCTCTTTGTTTTGTTTGTGGTGTGTTTGTTGAGTGTACTGGAGTTTGTGCACTCACATTTGTTAGAGGTAGAGGTATTTACTGGAGTTTGTAAACCTCTCTTTGTTTTGTTTGTGGTGTGTTTGTTGAGTGTACTGGAGTTTGTGCACTCACATTTGTTAGAAGTAGAGGTATTTACTGGAGTTTGTAAACCTCTCTTTGTTGTTTTTGGTTGTATGCCTATTAAGTGTACTGGCGTTTGTGCACTCATCTTTGTTAGAGGAAGAGATAGTGGCCAGAGTTAATAAACCTCTGTGTTGAGTTGTTGAATGTAAAGTGGACTAGAGATTGACTACTCGCAAGTAAGAGATGTGTCCAGAAAATCTATAATTTGTCTGACGTTTTTTCTTTAGCAATTTTGTAAATGTGAAGTTATAGATGATAGTTCTTGGGTCTTGGATTAGAACCTTGTTTTAAACGTTTTTTTTTTTTTGCTTCAAGTGGATGAAAAGTATGTTTTTTTTTAAGTTAGGGTTCAATGTCATTTTTTTTTGTTAATGAAGTTCTTTTTTCTCTTGTGTTTATTGGATGTCATTTGATGTTACTGTAATGGAAAATTATTCAAGTAATTGGTTTTATTATACAACTTAGAGTCAAGTACATTAGGAGTTATTTCAGTTCTTGGGTTATCTTATATTCATGATATCGTGGTTTAGAGTAGGGTACTGATCACACCTTTATTGGAAATTTCGTATATGGAGTATATAAGATGATCATGTATAAGATTATTTTTGTTTGTTTTTTATTATAATGTTTTAAAGAAGGTACACTGAAGAAAGTAAAATCAATTGAAAGTTATCTAAAAACTAAGGAATTAGATTAATAGCAAGATTCATTTATTTGAGGGTTCGAGTTTGTTAAGTGGTTCAGTTCATGGTTAAGAAGTTATTAGATTGTTTAGGAAATATATGGTGGATGATGGCTAATTTTAATAAGTTGTAATTGTAAGAATCTGATCTGCCATCGAATTTCAGAAAATGGCATTCTATAATTGGACGATTCAGCTATGGTACCCAGTCTGGAAAGTGTTAAGTCTATTACAACCCAAGATCGTAGGGAAGAGAAATATGGCGTTTATCAAAGAAGAATGAAGCCGAATGAAATAAAGGAAGTTTGGTTACTGGCAGAATAGGTCTGAACCGAGTAGGGTCTATAAATACTGTCAGCAAAGTTACTGAGTCTAGTATGGATACGTTTCAACTCCAAAGAAGATCGACTCCCAGACTGGATTCCAACAACAGGAAATTACTATATTTATAATAGATTATGATTGGTATAAGTTAATTTTGTATATATATTAGGATTAGGAATTTGACGCGTTTTAGTTAGGATTTTTTTTTCTTATTTTATTTCTTTCATTGTTTGTAATTTTTTGATTCGAGTAGGTATACTCGAATTTTAAGTGGGGAAGAGTGTAAATATGTGATGATTAGGGACTATTGCATTTTCCATAATATTGCCGGGATTTAACTATTAGTCATTGTAAAGCAATTTGGGTTTTTTTGATGCGCGTTTACGACTTGTATAAATAAAACATCTTTGTCGGTATTTGAAATTGCTATCGGAATAAATTTTATTTCCAAGTAAATACCGACCCTATTACAATTAGTCGGGACTGAGCCTAGGGCGAAATTTTACAACCTTATTGTTGGAACCCAAAGTCCGACGCGCCTAATGGTAGGCGCCCCAAAGACGGGAAAAACCCACAATTGTTTTGTTATTTTTTAAATAAATAATTTGTTTATGTAAAGTTAAAGTTTTGACCAACTCAGAAGAAGCGCCGTGACCCGCTGATAAATTAGATATTAAAGTATTATTGAGAATGTAATAAATGAGAAAAGCTTTTAGGTAATTTGTGCCCCTTTCCAAATTTATGTCTGTAATTTTTTTATTTTATTTTATTTTTTTAATTTGTATTTACTGCAACCCTATTTTCAGTTAAGAGGGTTGATGGGATTTTTTCATAACACTAAGCAACCCCTCGAACGGAACACGCAAACACTACTTAAATACCGCACCCTCATTGGTCAGTTCATCCCCCACTTTTGTATTTTTGTCTAAGTACAAAAGCGGTGGATTTTGAAAAGATTGTTAATTCGTACATTACCCGACTTGCTGCTCAGTTCCCAAAGTTTCGTGTCATTTTCTTTTATTTTTGTTTAGTTTTTTTTTATTTGTTTTTGTTTTGTAAAGTGTTTGCGTGTATCTGATAAGAGGTATTTGCTAGGGTACATTTTCGAGATAGTTTGTTTTAAATGCAAATTATTGTATTGAAGTTTTAAGTTTATTTTGATTTTCTTGTTTTTTTTTGTAATTTAAGTCTTCATATTTTGTTTTAAGTCAACATTTGTATATTTTATTTGTCCATTTTAATTCATATTTTCATTAATTATCACTGTAATATAGTTTTAATATTTTTAAATTCAGATCATGGTGCTTAATTTCAAAACCTAGCGAATCCTTCTTTCAGCTATTTAAGTGTAAAGTGCGCGAGCTTGAGCAAATTACAACGGCGAGAGCTGAGCAGTAAGGGCGTAACAAAGATCAGAGAGGCCGTAACCCCTGAGAAGTAAGTGAGAACATTTAATTATAATTAGTAAATTTCTGAGTTGGAGAGTTACAATTTCAGATCAATGAGGTGAAGTTATCAGCCACCCATCGTATAACATCATTTAAATTGGTCAAAATTTAGTATTTATGTAAAACCCGGTCTGCCTCTATAAAAAGGACCTATTCATTAATTGATACGTCAATTAACGTTCCTTAAGGATAATTTTCAATAATTTTCTTTTCAAAATTAATATAATTTCATATTTTAATTTCATAGACCAATTAAAGAGGCAAGGCTGAAAGACGGGGTAAAATTTACAGTTTGGAACTTTTAATTGATGCATTACCTTTATTTTTTTTTAACTTATATTGATTTTTTTTGTATTATTTAATGTTGTGGGTTTTCTTTTAATTTTTTTTTAACTAGATTTTTTTTTTATTGTATTTAGAATTTCTAAAGTCATCCAATTTTCATTTCTTATTTTTAATCGTTATAAAATTCAGAAAATTCAGCTTTATAATTATTTAATTGTGAAATTAATAAGCTCTTCAATATTGATATCTTCAATTGTATTTAAAGTTTTACTAAGATAGTTCATTTCCAATTTTTTTTAATTAACTCTCTTTATCTGAGTTATTTTATTTTTTTTTTCTTTCCTTTGGTTTTATTATTTTAGAAATTTTAAGAAAAATTAAATTATGATCTGAAATATCATACTGTTCCATATTTACTTCAAATTTGTAATTCTCATTGGAAATATTAGTAATTATATGACCAATAGTACTTTTACTGGAAGTTTGATTTCGTGTAACATTTCTTTCTGATATTAAATTAGTAACATTAGGTTCATTATTCTGATTATTATTATTGTTTAATTTAGTTTAATGAAATTTAAAATTGAAAGAAAAGGCTTGTAATTAATTTTATGAGGTGCCTTTAGACAGACGATAAAATGATTTTAAGACTTTGTGCGAAAGGTTATGGAGTACTTTTGGAAAGAATTCAGAAATTTATACATAATAACATTTAGGTAATAATTGACATAGTAAGTTTAAATTCCGATGGATTAATTTATCTGGATTTCTTGGTTATTTTTGATGGTCGATTAGATTTTACGAAGAGGGCTATGAGAATTCACAATAGGGAGCTTCGGTTTGTTTTAAATCCCGCTGAATGGACGTCCAAGGGTAATTTAAGTTTTTTTTTTGGGTCTACAGAGTGTTGGAAGGTTCTCTAGTGCATGCGAGATTCAATTCTAGGGCCTTGGCCAGGTCTTTATCTAACACGTATTTTAAACAGGTGAATACGATACGTCTGAGGGAGAATTTTTCAATACGCCTGGTCATACTAGCGTTATAAGTTATTAGTTCAGTTATTAGTTCAGTTTGTTTAGAAGCAGTTGACCAGTATCAGTTTCAGTTTAGTCAGGGAAAACTTTTAGAAATATTACCACTAGATGACGGAAAGAGAAATGAAAGTAATTTGATGCTAGTGCCTAGTATTTCTGAGGTGTTTTCCACCAACCGAGTACATATAATGTTGATTAATGTCGGATCTCTCCCGATCCAGGTTAAATCCGGTAGACCCGTAGCGCAAGTAAGTTTGAACCCGAAGTTGTGTAATTATGAACGTTGTAATAAGTATGAACCTGCGAGTTCGAATAAGAGTTTGGTATTATGTAAAGTTAGTGTTGGTTTTGAGAATGGTGTTCTAATCGATTATTTTGGTAGTAATTTTGGTAGTACCGACAATGAACAATTTAGGAAATTTTTAGTAGAATGTAAAGATATTTTTAGTGTAAAAGAAAGTCCGAAAGTAGGAAGACTGTTCATTATCGGTAGGTATTGGTATCAGTAATTAAGAAATCCAGCTAAATCCAAGTTAAGTTCAAAATTAATTAAACCTTTCAGTTTATTAGAGAATGATGGTGTTATTGCAGTAATTTAAGAAATTGGCAATAAATCTTTTGTTTTTTTTTATGTTTCAATTTAAGTAGTTGTCGATGATGCTTTAGTTTTTTTTAAGATTTCATGGAATTTAAGAAATAGAGAAATATTCTACGAAATCCCAATAACCTCGAGTTTAGATAAGTTTTTTTTGCAAATCAGCATTTAGTAAGTAGTAAGTTTATTTATATTTTATAGTTAGAATGAGGAAAAATTTTGTACGTTTTTAAAATATCCATGAACGGTAAGATTAAATATTCACAAAAAGTTTTTAAGTATTTTGTTGTATGTAAGAAATTCAGATACGTAAAGTCGAATTTTTGTTTGTTTGTTTGGAAGGGAAATATTATTTTCCTGGGGATGTGATTTGATTATCTTTATTAAGGTTTTGTTTTTGTATTTGAGGCGGTTAGAGATAAGGTACGGTACCCACTTTATTGAAGACTGGCAGAGGTTGTAAATTGTATATGGCAGTGGAGATAATCACACATCTGGTCGGAGTATTGTAGTTAGAACAACTACCTGTTCAGGAAAGGTTGTTTAGATTGTTTTTTTTTGTGTTCATTGGTCGCAAAGTTGTAGAACAATAATTTGTCTAGTTCAGCAATTCAATCGTTGCTAGCGATAGCTGTGAATCATGAAGGTTGTCAGAGTTATTGAAAAGGAGGCCCGAAGACGTTCGCAAAAACCAATGATGACGCTGATGATGATGATGATAGTGATGAAGCGAAGGTAGAGATCTACGAATGAAAAATCATGTGGTTTTTGAAGTTCATATATTAAAGTTATTTTTTTTTCATTGAATTTCTTTTTAGTATTGTGTATTATATTTTAAGTTTTGCATATTAGTTATAAGTTGTATTGTTATCATAAGAATCTGATCTGCCATACGATTTCAGGAATTAGCATTCGATGCTAAGAATCTTGTGGATTGGAAATCTGTCTGTGGTGCATGGTTTGAAACAACGACAACGCTATGCTTAAGATGTCCCGAGGTATTCCATCAGTATGGAATTGAGAATTGAGACGAAATGGTGGACCAAGATGAAGGAGTACATCAAAACTATATATGGAACAAGTTGGTTACTGATTATATGGGTCTGAACCGAGTAGGGCCTAATATAATCAGAAATGTTCCTGAGAAGATCATCACCGTTCGATAAGGAATGGAGTCGAAAATGTCTGGGACAAAATTGCGAACCGAGTAAGAGGAACCACAAGATTCTGAAATAATAATTTTTTCTTAATTATCGCATCTTAAGCAGTTTAATTTTTTTTTCCTTCACACTAAATTTTAAAGATTAATTTTTTTTTATTTTAAATTTACATTTTTCACATTTTTGTTTTTGTCTTATACACAATTATGAAGTCTTAAATAGATTCGATCTTATGCGCAGAATATGTATACACATCAATTTATCAGATTATTCTTATTGGTAATGTTAAGTAATATAATTTTTTTTATTCGAGCACGTATGCTCTAGTTTAAGTAGGGGGGGATGTAAATAATGCAAAATTGGCTTTGTTAAATTAATTATCCAATTGGCATTATTTTTATTCCAGATGCGACCATACTTGTCTGGTTTGTGTTTATTGAATATTTGTTTAAGAATTAAGTAAAGGTTTATTTTTATGGCTAGTGTGCATGTTTTCTAGGGAGAATATTTTGGCCTGTGTATCATAAAAGGGAGAAACTTCATAACAAATAATATTTTTTTTGTAACATTCGGGTTGCTTCAAATTACGGATAGATACGATTTCAATGGTTATTTATTTATTTCCTAAGAGGTCTTGTGTTGTTTTTGCTTATTTAAGTTGTTGAATTTCAGTTTTCACACCATATGTTGGAATGGTCGAATAGACCACCAGCGACAGTATGGGAAATGAATTTATTTTATTGTACAATTAAATAAGAAAAATTCATTTATTCAAAGTAAAATATTAATAAGTATATTTCAAAATTTCATTCATAAATAATTAGATTTGATTAAAATTTCCCCAACTTCGATTAAATAAAGATAAGTGCCAAACTATTCTCGACAGAATCGTTTTAGTCTTAAGTCCATGAAGAGGAAATTTGTTATAATTTCATTATGGTAAAATCTATTGACTTTAGAGAAACAGTTTGTAAAAAGTAAAATTATATTAATTTTGATTAGTAGTTTAGCGTAGACAACCAAATTCACCCTGAGCGTAGGGATGAAGTTGGTTTGTCCTACTTAAGTCATAAGGGCGCAACGAACCAATCCTAGGCTTTGCTTTGGCGACGTAGTTTAAAGAATGACGTAAGAAGGAGGCTAAGCAAAGTCTATATATTGTAAAGAAACCTTAAAAATCTTTGAATTCCATAATGTTCTGATCTAGAGTAATGTTTGTTCTTAACTATGATCAGTCAAGTTCATTTTAGTTTGTCCGCGACGCGTTTGATAATTTTATTGTAATTGAAAAAGTTTCTAAGTTAATTGTTTTCTTTTCGTATAAAGTGAATTTCTGGATTATTAAGGTTTCTATTGGTTCTGATTAATTAAGATTATGTATTTCATTAGTTTGGAACAATTTTTCATTCCTAGAAAATTTAGATTACTCTTTAAAAATATTTTAAAATTAAAATATTTTTTTTTTTTATTTTTATTATAATTTGTATACTGTATTTGTCTGGAAAATATTAAGCGTGTTAATTTCTCTTCAGTTAATTCAGATTTAGTTTTGATAAATTTCAACTCGATTATCTCAATTTTATTCCTTTTTGTATTTCTTGATTTGTAATTTTTTTTTATTATTATTCTTAATCATTATTCTTTATTTCTAATACCTTTTGTTTTTTTTTTAAATATATTTAATATTAATTGAATTTTGGTTTTAATACTTTATTATTATAAGTTCCCAATAGAACCTTAAATAATTACTTAAATAAGTTTAAATAAAGTGAACTTGGCTCGATCAGGATTTTGGAAAGACTAGTTAAGAACATGTAAGTAAATTTTGTTAATTTTGAACTTAGTATTTTAAACCAACAAAGAAGAAAATAATAACTCAGCTTGTGTTGATTTAAGATCAAGTTGGTCACTATTAAGTTTCATGTAAACGTCGGCTTAACCCTATTTAAAGAACCCAATAATAATTATTAAGTTAATTAATGTGCGATCGGACGTCTTTCTGTTTTTTTTGTCTTAAATATTATTTTAAATAACATCAATAAAATAATATAGACCAACAGGGGTTAATAAGCTGAGGGTCGACGTGAGATTTACACCCGTCCCACATTTGTGGAGCTTCGTTGCAAATAATGAGCCAATCACTGATAAGGTGGGAGCACCTACTTGCGCTTTTATCACTATTATCACGTCTAATGCCAATATGTAATCGCAGCTCGAAGCGTGATTACAGATAAGTTCCGAAAAATTATACTAAATTTTTTAAAATTTAATTATTTTTTAAGGTACATTACCTGAAAAAATTTGAGGTTTTTCAGTTTTTGGGGTATAAATTATATTATTATAAATTCATCAAAAAATAATTACTTTTGAAAGTCCAGATTTTCCTAATTGCTTTAAGAGCAATTTCCTAAACGGAAAATATAGTGGTTTAGCTCTGCAGTCATAAAAGCTAGTATGAACAACATTTTTGTATAATTTTTTTTGTAGATGATTTAGAAGTAATTTCTGTAATTTTTACCACAAGGAAAAAAATGGAGAATGTACATAAAAATATATAATGATCTAAAAGTACCTTAACTTATAATTAATTTTGTGCTAGGTTGCAGAAGGTAAAGGCCGATTTATAACGTTACCAATAACCCAGGACACAGAACCTGAAATTCGAGGTCAACATAATGCTTTTTTCTAATTTATAACGTTACCTAAAAGCTAGTGTCAAACTAGTGTCAAGTGTCATTTTCTCAATAATAAGATTGATTATTTTCTAACCAAAACATACAATAATATACACGTTAAATATATTAATTGTTAATAAAAAAAACAGCCAAACATAAACGAAATAAACACTAACATAACAAATCTCCTAGAAGCTCGATTCTTCAAAATCAAACGAATAGTATTATTTTAAAACCAAACAAAAACAATGTTACAATTTTATTAATAAATTTTAAAATATTAATGCCAATTCGTTCACATTCGGAACCATTCGGAACCACAAATGAACTACCAATCAAGTTCACTCCCGTTTACTGCGAATGTGCAAAAATACCTAGGACCCAGAAATAAAATATATTCATTTCTTATGTCGGGGATCTTATGTTTGGGTTATAAATGAAAGTATTGAAACTGTATAGTTGATATTTTCGGGTTCTAGGTCTTAGGTTATTGGTAACGTTATAAATCGGCCTTGACTCTGTGGCAGACCCCGGATAATCATGTGGCGTCAAGAAATATTTTTCTAAAAGCCTAAAAACGTTAGGTTATTCAATCTTATTCATGAAATTTGGCCAAGGTGGGGCAAAAATTGGTGTACCATTATAAAGAATCTGATTTTATATTCGAAATATGCTTTAAAAACCAGTTATAGATTTTTTTTTAAATTTTTCTACTTACTTAAAAATTTGTAAAAAAAGTAGAATTTTGATAATTTGGTTTTGCTCCTTCCTTCCGCCGATTTTCTTTATGTTTGCTTGTTTAAAATTTTTAATTGCAATGAAAATAAATAACGTAACATTGGAATACAATATATTTACATTAAAAAGGAAAAATTAAATAAACGTTGAGGTTATCTTTATAATCTGAAACGACATATAAATGGCAGAGTAAATTTACTGTCAAAAATATTTTCTTCCTCCTTTTACATCAAAAATCATACTTTTCGCTCTGACATACGTCAAAAGTTGTAATTAAATGAACTATACATATAAGAAAAAAATTAATAGATTGAGAGGCATTTATGTTTTCAGGGAGTTTTAAAAATTTCTAATTTTATAGATTTCGATGTGCTTTTTCCGACTTCAACATTTAGTTTAGTTTTATTTTGAATATAAATGTTTTTATCGTAAAATGAGTTTTGTAGTATCCCGGGGACCTCATAGCAATTTTTGCCCCCAAGTGCTAAATCCGTCCCTGGATATATTAAAATCGACCACAAAATTAATTCTAGCTCACTTGGTTATTTTTTTTATAAATTTTTAAAAATCATTTTACTGCTTCAACAAGTAAAATAGTGCAACTTTTACAAAATATCAATTTTTTTAATGTTTCTCAAGGATTTTTTCAACAAACTCGGGTTAATTTTTTTCAGAATTCTCTAATCTATTCAAATCGACCACATATATAATTCTAGCTAGCTTAGGTATTTATTTTTTTATTTTTAAAATCATTTTACAACTTCAACAAGTAAAATAGTGCAATTTTTACAAAACCTTAATTTTTTTAATATTTATTTCAAGCAGAACAGGGACGGATTTATATATGGTCTAATAGGCCCCCTATTTTTCTGGGGCCCTCAAAAACTAAATTGCAACTTTTAAAAAAAAATAAAATAATATGTACTAATATATTGGGATTAGACCAGTTTTGTGGTATCCCGGGACCCCATACCAATTTTTGCCCAGGGCACCTAAGTGCTAAATCCGCCCCTGCAAGGGTGATTAAAATTAGTGCTAGGACAAAATCAAAATATCAGCATTTTATATCTAAAATTTCCAAAAATGTTACAGATTTTATTAATAACATCCGCGGAATATGAAGAGATGCAACATACAACATTTTTTTTCAAATTTTTTCAAAATCGACCACGCAAGTGAATGATAATAGAAAATTGATGAAAGGTGAAGGTTCAGTTACCCTCTACACCCCTAAAAAAATTATTCCCCAAAAACTCAAAATTTTTCAGGTAATGTACCTTAAAAAATAATTAAATTTTAAAAAATTTAGTATAATTATAATATTTCTTGACGCCACATGATTATCCGGGGTCTGCCACAGAGTCAAGGCCGATTTATAACGTTACCAATAACCTAAGACCTAGAACCCGAAAATATCAACTATACAGTTTCAATACGTTCATTTATAACCCAAACATAAGATCCCCGACATAAGAAATGAATTGATTTTATTTCTGGGTCCTAGGTATTTTTGCACATTCGCAGTAAACGGGAGTGAACTTGATTGGTAGTTCATTTGTGGTTCCGAATGGTTCCGAATGTGAACGAATTGGCATTAATATTTTAAAATTTATTAATAAAATTGTAACATTGTTTTTGGTTGGTTTTAAAATAATACTATTCGTTTGATTTTGAAGAATCGAGCTTCTAGGAGATTTGTTATGTTAGTGTTTATTTCGTTTATGTTTGGCTGTTTTTTATTAACAATTAATATACTTAACGGGTATATTATTGTATGTTTTGGTTAGAAAATAATCAATCTTATTATTGAGAAAATGACACTTGACACTAGTTTGACACTAGCTTTTAGGTAACGTTATAAATTAGAAAAAATCATTATGTTGACCTCGAATTTCAGGTTCTGTGTCCAGGGTTTCTGGTAACGTTATAAATCGGCCTTTACCTTCTGCAACCTAGCACAAAATTAATTAGAAGGGTTCAAAGTTAAGGTACTTTTAGATCATTATATATTTTTATGTACATTCTCCATTTTTTTCCTTGTGGTAAAAATTAAAGAAATGACTTCTATGATAAAATCTTTGAGTTTTAGTTTATTTTAAACTGTACAGCATTTTTTCATAACCAGCTTTAATTTTGAAGAAAAATTTGAACGCAAAACCAATATGAAAAAATTAATATCAAGGACTTTAAAAATCGCAATGAAATCACCAAATTTCGATTTTAAACGCCCAAATTTTCTTGTTCAATCAAATTTTTGATGGCTTATCGAAAAATTAACATCAAAGAGTTAAGACATCGTGGTAAAACTTCTAAATATTAATTAAATGTGTACAAAGTTTCATCATAAGCAGTATTTATATCAAGAGTTTAAAATATCTCGATTTTAATATCTGTTTATTTTTAAATAAAATATCAAAATTACTCTTTTGTTATTTTATGCCAACTTGATTTTGTAAATAAAAATTTAATATAATTTTCAATTTTTTTTTTAAATTAAAATAAAAGAACAATATGTGTTACATCATTTAAATTGTATTTTTTTTTCTCTATCCAATGGTATAAAAATCAAATATCGCGCCCATAAAAATATCAAAAGTTGGTTTAAAATAAATGAAATCTAGTTAACCTAAAATTTTTTTTAAGGCCAATCGATAGAGAATGTCAAATCATGTAAAATTGCCAAATTGCAATCGAAAAAGTTAAGCGATTACAAAAATATAGAAGGAAAACGAAAATGCGGAATTTCAGATTTTTCATGATATTTCAGGACTAGAGCAAGATATCTTGGATTTCTAAATAGATTCTAAAGAAGTTTGAAAAGGGGCAACTTTTTTCTAATTTAAGCAATTTTGTAACTCTTTGGGTTCCCAAGATCCCAATGGTGTGCACCGTAAGAGTGACCACCCTGTATACTATATTTATTTTTTATATCGAAAAGCATCTTTACTCGTTATTATAATACATAGATCTATGATTATTTAAATTCATAATTATTATGTTAGTTTACATTATTATTAGGAGACTAGGACACTTGGAATTTTTAATACATTTTCTGTTTTCCTTGTTATACAAAATATAGCCCTCATCGCACGCATATGCACATTCTCCACAGTCGTCTTTACACGGGACGGGATTTGGGGTACTACATGTTCGTGGGCATAACGATGGTCAGTCTGTAAGTGTTGAATGTGGTGGATAACCTGCAAATATCACAAAAATCAATAAAAACTAAAAACATTACTTGTCGCAATATTAAAGCAATAATCTGGACTTTCAAAAGTAATTATTTTTTGATGAATTTCTAATATCTACTATGTGAGTGTTATTTTTGGACACGAATCATAATCTTCCTCGATTGCAAAGACTTGATAAAGAAAATATTAAACGCAAAACCATAATGAAAAAAATCGCGATGAAATCACCAAAAATTTCGGTTGTAAATGCCCAAATTTTCTTGATCAATCAAATTTTTGATGCCTAATCAAAAAATTTACATCAAAGGCATAAACATCCTAGTAAAACTTAAATATTAAGACATTAAGAGCATCTTCCTAGACACTCGCGATAAATTTTCCGTTGGAGATAATAACAAGGAATAGGAAATGCATCCTACTTTTCTGGAGCTTCTTTGCAAATTACGACCAAATAACTGATAATTAATGCGAATCCCTTGAGGGCGCGCGAGTTTGAGGGGAAAAATTGTGAAAAATCATGAAATCGAGCATTCGTTCTACAGTCATAACTCAAGTTTCCGTCGTCAGATTTTCAATTTTTTTTCAGATTTATAATCTAAATTGATTAGGCTACAGGCGCGCTCGTCCGGTTATGGTTACGGTTGACACTAAAATGACAGATTTTTTGACAGATACTTTGACATTTGTTAAATGACGTAATTTAAAACCGAAACGAGCGAACCGGTTCACCGTTAAAACGCGCGCTGATTTCAAAATTAAATAAAGAAGTATTTTTTAAAAATGAATCGTAAATTAAAAACATTATTAAGTGCAGTTCTTTTGGAAATTGAAGCAGAAGTTACTGTTCCGGTTAAAATTTAGTACTTACTGGGATACTGGCCAATATTTTAAGATTTGATCCAATATTTAAATTATGATTTTTTTCTTCATTTTCGGATGAGCAGAGAAAGTTTTTTACGATTATTGGTAATTATAGGACATAATGAAAAAGACTATGCTAAAATTAATTTCGGAGGACGAATCCAAGTGTCCTTAGAAAAACCGCTACACATTACTGTATGGTACTTGGTCAAAGGACAAACATTTATTTCCATCGCAGACAGATTTAATGTAACTACTTCGACAGTCAGCAAATTAACATCCATTGGAATAAATGCGATTATAAAATTGACTAAACAGTTTATTTTCTGACCTACATCCCAGGAATGTAATCAAATTCTTTTTGAAAAGAAGTAACTATCCAGGAAAGAAATATTTACAAATTGGTGAATATTATAATTATTTTTACTTATACAGGGTGTCCCGTTCGTGGTAGCCAAAACTTCAGGGTTAGAAAGTAGAATAAATTTCATCGTAAAAAAATGAAAAAAGTGCGGGTCTAACTATTATAGTTTTGGAGTTACAGCTCTTTTAATTTTAAGTTACCAATTTTTCCCACACATCACTAAATCAGTAATAACAACTTAAAAAAATGTGTGTAAAAATCTACAGAAATTATCACTAGAAAGCTAAAACTACCCTCTTTCAACTAGTAATAACAAAACAACATAAATTGTTGACAGAATGTTAAATAATAATTTACAAAAAGAAAATAATTAAAAAAAAAATAAAAAATTTTTTTCCATCAACTTACCCCACAAAAAAAATCAAGTGGGGTAAGGTCCGGGGATCTGGGTGGATATGAAACTGGACCACCTCGTCCTATCCAAGGATGAAAGTGACGTCGTACATCAATTGCAAAATGTGCTGGACAGCCATCAAATTGCAAGCACATGTTTTGTCTGGTAGCAAGTGGCAGGTCATCTAATAAATCCACAAATTCATTTTGTAGGAATTGGAGGAATGATTGACCATTTGGTCTTGCAGGTAACTCTATTGGGCCAATCAACTTATCATCAATAATTGCTGCCCACACATTAATTGAGAACTGTTGCTGAAATTTCGCAGGTCGAACGTTGTGCGGACTTTCTCTAGCCCAGGTGTGAAAATTTGTAATTCCCGCACGGGTGAATGTTGCATCGTCGGCCCACATAATATTTCCTAAAAAATTGGGTGTGTGTCGTATTTTTCTTCTCAACCATGAGCAAAAAACTGCACGTCCGCGAAAGTCCAGTTCATGGAGATCTTGTACTTTACGGAAATGGTATGGATGAAGCCTTTCCTTACGCAGTATTCTCCAAATTGAAGTTCGGGATAAACCCAACCGTAATGAAATCTTACGAATGCTGATGCTGGGATCTCGAAAAATTGCATCTAAAACGTTTTCCTCATTTTCAGGTGAAATAAACCTCAAAGGTGGTCGATTTAAATGTTTTTGGATCCCATATTCGCAAAGTCTCCGGTGAATGCTGATAAATGTCCGATGATCAGGCGTTTCTCTTGTCGGAAATCTTCTCCGGTATTCCCGAACAGAAGCTAAAGCAATTCCGTTACAAAATCCATAAATGAAATGGATCTCCGCAATGTGAGCGTTGCTGAATGCCATTAGAAAGACACCAGAAGTGCTAGCAACTAGTAACAATAACGAAACTACGGTGGTACTGCTAACTCAGTTCTCAATAAGTCAAAAATACAACTCTTTTTTTATTCTTTCAAAGCCTACTGTTGTTCGCACTCTTTGCATAAAACTATCCGCTTTAAACCTCATTTTACTACGACACACGTGTACAGAAACGACGATAAATTCAATTAAATTAGTAAATTTGACATTAATTTAGTGTTTGAAGGAAAATGTCTAGGAACTCAAAATTTTCATGATTTGTAGGGATAATAATGTAGTTTTAGATGTTAGAAAAAAAACACCCCCTTACTTGACTTTATTTTAAAAAATTGTAAAAAAACGACAATTTTTTTATTTTTTTTAATTATTTTCTATTTGTGAATTATTATTTAACATTCTGTCAACAATTTATGTTGTTTTGTTATTACTAGTTGAAAGAGGGTGGTTTTAGCTTTCTAGTGATAATTTTTGTAGATTTTTACACACATTTTTTAAGTTGTTATTACTGATTTAGTGATGTGTGGGAAAAATTGGTAACTTAAAATTAAAAGAGCTGTAACTCCAAAACTATAATAGTTAGACCCACACTTTTTTCGTTTTTTTACGATGAAATTTCATCTACTTTCTAACCCTGAAGGTTTGGCTACCACGAATGGGACACCCTGTATACACCCTATTATAAGTTTTCTTTCTTTTTATAGATGTTATTGGAGCAGTAGATGGGTGTCAGATTCCCATAAAAGTACCTGCAGACCAACAGGAAAGTTATTTAAACCGAAAATTTTATCATTCGATTAATCTGCAAGGAATTTGTACCTCTTATAAAGTTTTCATTAATATATTTGCAGGCTTTCCAGGATATGCTCATGATGCAAGGGTGAGGAAAGTTTAATTTATATTGTAATCATGTACTTAATTTTTTTTCTTAATTTTTTTAGGTCCTTAAACACTCTTTTATATTGTATAATAATATAAGCAAATATGTGCCAAACAAATATTTTTATGATAAGTATCATATCTTGGGCGATTTTGCTTATCCCTGCCTGGAATGGCTAATGCCACCTATCTCATTTACATTTTAGTTTGAAACAACAGTAAACAGTATTCAGGTCTTTTTCTTTTTTATAAATTTGTTGTATTTTAGAGATACAGGAGCATTAACAAAAAGCCAACGTTTACACAACACTAGTTTAAGTAGATCTAGAGTTGTGATTGAAAATGCTTTTGGTTTACTTAAAGGCAGGTGGAGGATTTTAAGATATCTGAACGTAAATTCCATAAAAAAGGAGTTGACATAGTTGTGGCATGTTGTGTTCTTCATAACTTTTGTCTTTTTAATAATGAAGATAATATATTTTTTGAAAACAACGTTGAAACACAAATGGAAATTTCAAATGATCATGAAAGCAAGGATCAAATAATACAGGGTGGCGATAAAGTTTGGAACCAAGGTCATAACTTCCGTAAAAATTTTTTTTGTAAAAATCGCTCGGACAGGTCAATTTTTGTTTTAAAAATGCCATCTTTTGGAATGAAAAAAATATTCATGACGTCACTGATAACTTCACTATGACGTCATCATCAATTTTTTTAAATGGAAACCCCTACTTTTTTTACACATTTTTCATAGACCTTTTTATCATATTAATGATCACATAAAAATATTTAAACAAATTTCAACCATTTTTGAAAAAAAAATAAATTTACTTAAAAAAAAAATTATTAATTCTCAATGAAAATATGGCAAGAAAAATAAATTAAACTAATTTTTAGTTTAAAAATAACAAATTATTATTGAAAATATTCGAATTGTTGTTCTTTACACATTTGGAACTTTCTTAAAACTAATTTTAAATAACTTTTAATGAAAAAGGTAATTAAAATAAAATGTTTGAGTAATAATAAACTTTAAATAAAATTCTAATTTATTATAAATTTGAAAAAGCTTTTGATATTCAAAATTTATTGAAATAAAAATTGCCTTTATAAAAGTGCTGTAGTTGACGTAATTTTGTATGGCAAATAAAATTTTAAATCCATTTACCAATGCTTGAATAGCTTACTTCGTTTGTTTAATAATAATCAACAATTATTAAGTTTTGCGAAATTATCTATTGTATCCTCAAAAAATATGGGTTTCTCATTTAAAATAAATTTAACTGCTTCTATTTTCAAAAAATATAAATGCAGAAGAATTCAAACGATTAAAAACACACAATTCGCACAAACTTAAAAAATAAACTTAACCTCAAAAAACAAAACGAATAATAACCACAATTCTTAACCGGCCTCTTGGGCTGGTTATAAAAATCTGTTACCGATTGGTTATAGTGACGTCATTTTTATGAATCGAGCACGATCGGTTATCCTTGAAACTTAACCAACCTATAACCAAAATGAAACCAGCGCGCCTTACATCTATGGCTACATCATGCCAGAGAGTTAAGGTGAGTTTATGCTCAACTAACAACTAGCCACTACCAATTACCACTAACAATTAGCCACTAACCACTAACAGTCAACCACTAGCGTAAAATGTGAGCGTTTATACTCCACTAAGCATTAAGAAATTAGACATATGCGACGCGATATTTCAAATTGTTGATTTGGTTATCAACGGGTTGAAAAAGTTTCACCAACTCCTCATCACTTTCAAATCACTTCCATTAAAGGTTTCACTATCCGTTATATGATATTGATACGAAAATACCTAAATTTATTATTTTATTATTATTTTATTCGAGTACACGTGCCAATATTCAGCACTTTACATTTGCATTACCTTGGCAACTTCCTATCTGCTGATCAATCGTTTTTATGGATGAGTTTGTATTTTTCGAGGTGACAAGAACTTGCCGAGAGGATTGTTAAAATCGGCATTACGGTGTCGGCAAGTTCCCTGGGAAGACGCTGGTCCTAGAGAGTTCTCCCTGGAAGTTACCAAGGTTAAAGTTATTTGTCAAGCGAACCCTGTATGTTTAAATGTAAGTAATCCGCTAACTAATTCTTATTATTTGCCAATAAACCCTTTTCTCTATAATGTCTCTTTTATTTTGATATTTGGGCGGTACCTCAGCTGCCAACGAGACCCGTTCCCCACGTCGCCCTTAAAGGCTGATTCGCGACAATATTATAATATTCGCCAGAGGTGGAAGTCTGAGGTGCGATTGTATAAATGCGGTATAACGAGTTGATCTCTGTTGTCAAATTTTCACTTAGCTGAGTCGTTTGTTACTAGTTTTTGGTAGTCTATAACACCTAACGACTTACGAAACGGGACAAAATTGCAACCGACTAGACTTACAACGTTGCCGTCATTATTTTACGAAATTTGTCTATGGTTTAGCAGTTTTTGAACGCATTTTGAATAAAACACACAAACTGATTTTGGCATGTAATTAATTGACGTAAAACAATAATAAAGTTTAAAGTGGCTTTTTTAATAAAAACAATAAACTAGTGTATATTAGTCTTTGTAAATGCCTTGTTCCAGTTTTAAAGAAGATGTGCTACAGCTCGCTTCCTACTTTTGTTGGAAGGGGAACGATATTTAAGAAATGATAAATGATATTAGAACTTTTTTCTTTATTAAGATATAAATATTTATTTTCTTCATTATGCCAGTTAATTTACAGGCTTACAGATTATCAGATGCATGAGTCATACGTTTTGCCTTTATAATATCTATTTAATTAAATTATATTTCATAGAATGATTCACATTCAATAAAGTCTTGTTGGAGGAAATTATCAATTTAATAGAACCGTTGCGGCGTTCTGTTATTTGAATTTGTAGCATAAATTGATATTTTTCATAGTACCTATAATTCTTCAATATGGTTAGGAAATTGAAATGCGCATCCAAAACCATATATCTATATGCTTCAGTTATGCTGTAGCAGTTTGAGAAAGGATGGAAAGTAATTTCTCGATTTCAACGATTTTTTCGGCGAAGGAACGGTATGCGAAAGTGTTTTTCGCTTAAAAGCTGATGATACCAACTTAGACGACAAGTCAGGAAGAGGCCGATCTTCAGATTTTGCTATTTACGTCCTTCTAGCGGTTATGGAAGAGGACAAACGTTGCCCCTCTAGAACACTGGCTGAGAACTTAAATAGTAATCATTTCATCTCTGTAAATTCGGCAAGGTGTGGAAATTAACCGGATTTTCCCGCACAAGCTTATTCATACAATAACAAAGCCCAAAGAGTTCGAATTTTTACCGATTTGCTCCAGAAAAAACGGCGAAGCCACGAAAATAGAATTAAGAAGGAAACATGAAAATAGAGATAAGTCCTTTTGACTGCTTGGTAAAATTGTATTCTATCTACAATGTGATTAAGCTGCAATCTTCATTTGTATACCTAGATTAAATACTAGATCGTAATTTCATCATGATTTTTTTGTAAATAAATTTACTAATTTTTCCACGGCATTTATATGCCTTTCATGAAGTTTATAATTTTCTTTTAGTAATTTTTATTATTATTTATTTTCATTTACGTTAACAACGCTTCAAACACGGTTGCCTCCCCCCAAACGACTGAAACTCGTTATCAAAAACACGTTACTAACGAGATTTATGCTTACAGACTACCATTTTTGTCAATCTCGGTTAGGAACGAAACTAATGACGTCAAAACATAAAAATAATGACGTGCTAACGTGTAAAGTCGAGACGTTAGCTGTTACAGAGGTGGAAGTTTATAACCTTACCGAGTTGAGGCGGTTGTCATTTTTCCCGTTAGTTCGATTTCGTTAGTTACGTGTTTTTGGTAGTTTATAACACACACCGAGTTACGAATCGGTACGAGGTGGAAGTCTGTAACCCTAAAGAGTTGATCTCGGTTGTCAAATTTTCACGTTAGCTGAGTCGTTAGTTACTAGTTTTTGGTAGTCTATAACACCTAACGACTTACGAAACGGGACGAAATTACAACCGACAAGGCTTACAACGTTGCCGACATTATTTTACGAAATTTGTCTATGGTTTAGCAGTTTTTGAACGCATTTTGAATAAAACACACAAACTGATTTTGGCATGTAATTGATTGACGTAAAAAAATAACAAAGTTTAAAGTGGTCTTTTTAATAAAAACAATAAACTAGTGTATAGTCTTTGTAAATGCATTGTTCCAGTTTTAAGCGTTCTGTTATTTGAATTTGTAGCTTAAATTGACATTTTTCATAGTACCTATAATTCTTCAATATAGTTAATAGTTAGGAAATAGAAATGCGCATCCAAAACCACATATCTATATGCTTCAGTTATGCTGTAGCACTTTGAGAAAGGGTGGAAAGTAATTTCTCGATTTCAACGATTTTTTCGGCGAAGGAACAATATAAGTCAGGAAGAGGTCGATCATCGGATTTTGCTATCTACGTCCTTCTAGCGGTTATGGAGGAGGACAAACGTTGCACCTCTAGAACACTGGCTGAGAACTTAAATATCGATCATTTTATCTCTGTAAATTCGGCAAGATGTGCAAATTAACCGGATTTTACCGCACAAGCTTATTCATACAATAACAAGGTCCAAAGAGTTCGAATTTTTACCGATTTGCTAGAGAAAAAAACGGTGGAACCGCGTAAAAAAAGAATTAAGAAGAAGACATGAAAATAGAGATAAGTCCTTTTGGCTGCATGGTAAAATTGTATTCTATCTACAATGTGATTAAGTTGCATTCTTCATTTGTATACCTAGATTAAATACTACGCCTTTCCAGATGTTTATAATTTTCTTTTAGTAATTTTTATTATTATTTATTTTCATTTACGTTAGCAACGGTTCAAACACGGTTGCCTCCCCCCAAACGACTGAAATTCGTTACCAAAAACACGTTACTAACGAGATTTAAGCTTACAGACTACCATTTTTGTCAATCTCGGTTAGCAACGAAACTAATGACGTCAAAACAAACAAATAATGACGTGCCAACGTGAAAAGTCGAGAAGTTAGCTGTTACAGACTTCCACCTCGGGACGAAATTGCAAACGAGAACCGTTGCAATGTTGCCGTCTTTATTTTAATGATTTTCTCTATGGTTTTCCTTATTTGTGATGATTTTCGAATGCTACCAGACTACTAATCATAAACATAACCTTGAATCTGTCGTGTGTTACTGTGGTGATAAATTCTGATTAATAAAATATCACTCGAAAATTATTTTGGAAAACGTTATAGGCCCGGGTGGTGTGGTGGTTGTGGTGGTGTGGCGAGTGGCATTTTTGAAACGCTTTACAACTAGTACTATGACGCTCTTAGGGTGGTGAGGGAGAGGGGTGGCATTTTTCCAGTGGCACCACACTGCGTGACGACTTTAGTTCGCGCTAGTGTATTTGTTATAAACTATTTTGGAGATTATACCATTTATCACTTTATTGCCACGTCACTTCGGGCCAATTTGGTGCGCGCCCGGCCTCAGAGAACGAACCAATTGACCAACATGACCCAGGGCCTATTAACCCTGGCGAAATAACAATATCTTGAATAGTCAGTTTTTTTTTAATTTGCCTACATTTAGTTTTTTTTTGATCAAATAAAAAGTGGTGGGTTAATTTTAGTTAAATTTTTCACTTTGGTATGGTGGTTTCTTGAAGTAAATAATTTTTACTCTCTATGGAGTTTCGAATTTTATTTCAAGGCCAAGGAATAGTCTTTAATTAACTTTTGTGTCATTGGATGCAATATGCATGGTACCATTTTGTACAGACATAAAACTAAGAACATTTGGGTTCATTTTTTGCTAAAGAGATTTAAAAAATCTTTTATACTGATCACCTCCTCGTAATTATACGATTCTACGCAGGTGGTACTGAGGGAATCTCCATAAAACTGGACTCTTCAAATAACCCTATCCTCTTTAACCTCGCAGGAGCGGGTATCACTTCGGTATTATCCTCAGCTTCCTACTATCAAAAAATTGTACATCTTCAATATTACACTTTTTACGAATTGTTCGTCCAATTTCGTCCTTTTTGGTAGTTTAATTAAATATTTGAATTGGCAATATACGCTAAAATTATTTAAAAAGACTTGATATTGTCGTTTTAGTCAAATTTCGAAGTTAGTTTTACCTTCCCGTTTCTAACTCGGTTGCCTCCCCCCAGCCGACTCAATGTCGTTGTCAAAGTCACGTTACTAACCAGATTGATATAAACTACCAAATTTTTCGATGTCGGTTATGAACGTAAACGATGACGTGACACCAAAAAAATAATGACGTTTTACCGACTCATGTCGGTACGTTAGAGTTATAAACTTCCACCTCAGACTTCCACCTCTGAGGCGAAAATTTAAACAGACACTGTCATCTTAAAAGATCAAGCATGCGTATTTCTAAAATCACAAACCACTAAATTTTATTAATCAACTCGAAGAACTTTAAAAAATTTATTTTATTGATCACAAAACACGTACAATAAGTAACAGCAATTCGGCCTTTATTATAACAACTGATTTAATTATGGATAAAAAATGCTTTTATATTAATAAAATGATAATACTGCAAATTATTGAAATTAGAACATGCAAAGTAACATATTTTTAATAATGTAAGATGCTTAATTAATACGATCTTGCTGACGTTTCTTCGCTGGCCACGTGCGGTCCTCATATTATGGGATTACTACTAGCAACTCCTAATTGTAAATTCGAAATTTTCCCCATTAGTGGCTAATTGTTAATGCTTAATGGTTAGTTGTTGGTGGCAGTATAAACAGTGAAATGCAATTGTATGCATTTATCTTTTTAATTGTTAGTGGCTAATTGTTAGTGGTTAGTTGTGAGTTGAGCATAAACCCACCTTTACCTTCTGCAACCCAGCAAAAAGTTAATTAGAGGGGTCCAAAGTTAAGGTACTTTTAGATCATTATATTTTTTTTCTACATTCTCCAATTTAAAGAAATGATATCTAAATAATCTCCAAAAAAATTATACAAAAATATTGTTTGTACTAGCTTTTATATCTGCAGAACTAAACCACTATATTTGCCTCTTAGGAAATTGCTCTTAGTTTAATGCGTACAAAATTTCATCATAAGCAGAATTTATATCAAGAGTTTAAAATATTCATCAGAAGCAGATTTCATTTTAATGATAAAGCCAAATATAGTGATGACAATACGAAAAATTGGTACTACGGGCTTTAATAATCTTTTAACGTTCCTTTAAAACGATAAAAACATTTATCAGGAGCAGATTCCGATCCCAAAATTAGTATATCAAGCACTTTTAGTAAAATATTTGGCATTGAATTTCAAGAATACTAATTTTTTGGTTTATTTTTCCACTAATTATTTTTTATGGATTTAACCAGACTCTAATAAAATTACAGTTATAGGCGACGATAATAAGTAACTTTAGTTTATCCAAGGAAGCAGAAATACTACCGTGTTTCAACAAATGGTTAAAATCAGTCTTCTAAAACCGGACAAGCTCGAACATGACCTTTGTAATTTTTACATTGATATTTTCACTCTGTCTATAATTTTTGATTTTTTTTGCTGTGTGTTTCATTCTTTTGGGATTTCAACTAATGAAACTTACAGTGAAACAGAAGTAGTAGAAAGAAGTTTTATTTAAAGCAGTTATTACCAACAATCAATCCAAAAATAAAGTTTTAAATGAACTTTCAACAAAATTAACACACTACAAATTACATCATGTTTCTTTGGTTCCCAAACTCCACAGCAGGCCTAGAATAAATAATATAATAAAAATTTCAAATATGTATACCATTAATATAATAATTAATCTTATGCTTAAGACTTTCTTATATCGCTTTTAATCTGCGCTTTGCGCCTTTTTACCTCATAAGATTCTGAAGGAAATTTATAAAATTTTATATTTCTGTTTGTATTGAAATAGTTTTTTTTTGGCATCCAACAACAGAACAAGAAGTATGAGATGCTCTCTCATTGTTATTTGTAGTGTTCATAACAAGAATTTTGAATAAATATGTTGAAGTAATTGTTTAATACAAGTTAAATGTTTTATATTTTCAATGATGTGTTGATATAATTATTATTTTATAATAATCATGAATGTTAAAAAAAATAGTTAATTGTGTGCTTGACAAGTTAATCATATATTAGAAATATATGTACCAGTAATTGTATCTTCTTGAATAAAAAGTTTTATAGAAGCACAAGAGTTTTAAATACAATAGATTATGGGACTAGTCCACGCGAGTCATTAAAGAATAGAAGGAAGCTCACAAAATATTATTATTTTTTATTGTGGAGTATCGTTGACATTTCTTAAGTTATGGAGTTGACGAAACACATAAAACCTCTGATTGGTGAAGTAGATTGGCCAATTTGGAAAAGGAAAATGCGAGACCTGTTGGATTATCACGAAGGTGCTCTAGATGTCATTGAGGGAAGGTTAGTAAAACCTGAGCCCTTGGTAAATGATGCTAAGGAAGAACAAATTAGGCAGTATAAGAAGGCAAGTGATTTGTTTCGAACGGCAAACAGGTTACGCAAAATCAATGATTTCAAGTTCAGTGACAGATGAAGTTTATCAAAAGATAATGGATAACAGCGTATGCGGCTTGGGAGGCTTTAAAATTGAATTTTGAGGCGTCATCCAAAGATCAATTGTTCAAAATATGTACTGACTTTTTTGTATTCAATTGGATTCATGGAGAGGATGTTTCAACTCACGTTGCAAAATTAAAAAGTTTGTGGTTTGAGCTTAATAATGGACTTAAAGCCAAAAATGAAAGTGCTTTGCCAGACTTACTTTTAGTGTGCAAAATTCTGCAAATTTTACCAGGTGACTTCGAGAATTTCAAGTCCAGTTGGATGTTATTGTCAAAAAATGAAGATAAAACATTTGAAGAATTAATTACTCAATTGTGTATGTATGAGAGAAATTTCAGAAAGATCACAGATAGAGGTACTGGGGAAGCATTGTTAGTAAAAAGTGAAAAACCAAAGTTGAATCGAGGCTTACTTAGCTCTAAACAAAATGACAGTTGTAATTATTGTAAAAAGAAAGGACATTTGGGTAGTTACATGTAGAAAGTTGCTGACGGACGACCGCAAAAGAAGGTTCCTCAGAGCAATGTTGTAGATACAAATGTAGCCTTGTGTTCAGTAGATGAAGATATTCTTCGAGTGGAAACATTATCACCAGAATGGTGGATTGATAACGGAGCTACAAAACACGTGACAAATTGCTCAGACTTATTTGTAGAGTTCCAAGAATTCCAAAGTCCTTGCGTCATTAAGGCCGCTGGAGAAGAGGTTCTTCCGGCTATTGGGAAAGGAACCATAGAAATTTTGTCATTTACTGAGGATAAAACACTGAAAATAACTTTAACTGATGTTTGGTTTGTTCCAACTTATTTTCTGTTTTAGCTGGCCAGGATAAGAATATAAACAGTAGATTTCATTCAACAGCGACAAAGTGTTGGCTGAAAGTAAATGGAAAAACAGTTATATGTGGGAGTCGAAACAATGGCGGAACTTTATACAAAGCAGCTATCGAACCAATTACTCCTAAGAAAGTAGATAGGGTTAGCATTACTGAAGCAGAAAATTCAACATTACAATTGTATCATGAGAGATGGGGTCATCAAGACAAACAACACGTAAGACAGATGCTCGACTGTCAAAAGGTAAAATGCATTCTTGCAGAGAGTGGAATCACGCAGAGACTGACAGCACCATGCACCATACACACCAGAATAAAATGGTGGCAGTGAGCGTGAAAATCGTACAATTGTTGAGATGGCAAGAACTTTTAAGTACTCGAATTGCGATGTTGAATTTCCAGCTGCAATATGGGCAGAGTTAGTGACAGCAGAAATTTACATTCTTAACAGAACAGGAAAATCATCAGAAGAAGGAGTCAGTCCTTATGAACTATGGATGGGAAAGAAACCTAGAATAAAACATTTGCATACCATTGGATCTTCTTGCTATGTTCATATACCAGCTGAGAAGAGAAAAAAGATGGACAAAAAGGTAGAGAAAGGATTTCTCGTCGGATATGATGGTGATGAGCGTTACAGAATTTATGTTCAGAAGGATCAGAAAGTAATTTTGTCAAGAGACTTTCAATTCCAAGAGAGACTGAAAGAATGTAAACGTGAAGTAAAGCTACCAACAGAAGATAATAAAAATAAAAATCAGTTTGAAGAAGTAGATGAAGATGAAAAGTCACAGATTGATGTTGAGAAAAGGTCAAAGATCAAGTCTGTAGATGAATACAAATCTGAAGAGTTGTTAAGTAATGGCGAAGAATATCTAACTGACAGCGATGAAGAGGAAAATTCTGAACAGATATCTGGAAGAATTTTAAGAAATCTATTAACTTTAAACAAACTCAAATTTCTAGAAGATTTCGCCTTGATAATGGAAAAATTTGTTAATGAAGTAACAGAGAATCCTGAGACTCTTGAAGATGTTTTAAACAGCAAAGATTCAGCTGAATGGAAGAAAGCTATGGATCAAGAAATTGCTTCATTGAAAGAAAATAAAACTTGGATTTTGACAGATCTTCCACCAGATGCAAGAGCAATTTCATGCAAATGGGTCTTTCGGTTAAAGAAAAATCCTGACGGTAGTATTGATAAATACAAAGGAAGGCTGGTTGTCAAGGGATTTAGTCAACGTCATGGTGTTGATTACAGCAAAACTTTTAGCCCAGTGGCAAAGATGGGAACAATTCGTTCAATTCTTAGCATTGCAGCAAGTGAGAAAATGTATTTGATACAATTTGATGTATCAACTGCTGTTCTATATGGAGAGCTTGAAGAAACTGTTTTTATGAAACAACCACAAGGATACGAAGACGGAACCAGCAAGGTCTGCCAACTCAAGAAGAGTCTATACGGTCTCAAGCAAGCACCCAGATGCTGGAATAAACGTCTTGGAGGTTTTCTTCGACAACATGGTTTCAAGGCCAGCAATGCTGATCCGTGTTTATACAGGGTGTCCCAGCGCTGCGAGGAATTACTTTACTCTAAAATGAAAAAAGATATCGGCATGCGGTTTCCGATAGATTATAGAATACTTTTAAGAGCACATTTTAAAAATATTTTAGTAATATACAGGCTGTCCATTCCAAGATGGCGGACCAAAGTTATGTTTTTTTAAATGGAACACCCAGTATATTATGACATTTTTGGATTCCTTATAAAAAAATAATTATACTTTGTATAACTTTTATGGGTCTATCATCACTCGTTTTGCTGATATTTCCCATTTAAGCCAAAAAAAGATCCATTTTTGAAAAATCACTGCCTAAAAACAGATGAACATTTTGGGTTAAAATTTTCTCAAAAATTTTTCAACATCGTCTAGTCTTTATCTGTCATGTTAAATTTAAGTTTGTGATAATTTTTTATCAGGCTGCCTTATGAAACGCAAATTGAACAATTAAACGAAATTTTCAAATGGAACACCCTGTATATTTTTACATCATTCGATGGCATTTTTAACAGTATCAATAATATCAAATTTTGTATGAAATTATTTTTATTTGTTAATAAATGTAGGAACCAAAGTGAATATTATAGCAGATTCAAATAATGTTTCATTATAAGGAATGCATTTTCTTCATTTGAAAATAACCACAATTATTGACAGTTACATTTACCATAATTTTATGAAGACGTCCTGAAAATACGTTTTACACAGCTCAAATTTCCTTGTCCACTTTTTTGCTATAGACTCGACTGTACTTTATAGCTTCCACCTACATATACACAAAAGTCAAGTTGGCTTTTCAAGCAGTTGATTTGAAATAGCTGTTATTACAATTTTAAAATAAAAAATATATCAAATTTTCTGACAAATTTTTATTATTCTTTTGAGTTTTTGGGATGCTAAAATTTCATATTTTTTATTTCGAGTGTAGCTTTTTTAAAATTTCTTTTTTTGGTACACAGAAGAGTCTTGTGGCTACCAATTTCTTCTTTATTTGTTTTTGTAAGTCAAACCAAATAGTCATACGGCATCAGTAAACGAGCTCTTGATAAAAATGTTCGCTTAGTGGCGTTTTGAAAAATTCTAAAAAACTAATTGAAATAATATATTTTTTGCACTTCCAAACAATAATGAGCCATTTTACTCTCTTAATGGCAGAAGTAAAAGTAACACATTTACTACCAAGTATTCATTTAATCTCTAGGGATTAAAAGTCCCATAACGGTTCATTTAATCCCTTGGTATTAAAAATATTTCGTAGTTAGATATTACATACACAGATGGCGCGCAAGTTTTTAAAAATAATTGTTTCTGAATTCTGAATTATATTTGATAATTTAATACGTAAGTATATTTCTAATATTACTACAATAATTTTTAGGGTTTTTTTATTTGGAAAAAGAATTTATTATAATTTTTTGTCTTAAATTCAAAAAATTTTATTGACAAGAAATTCTAACCTCTAAATTGTCTTGTATTATTTATTAAGATATCTAATGGTTTTATCTAATGTAGTATGCTAAATGCTTATATTTATACAATTCAAAAGATTTTTGTTAGTTGTTTAAGTTTCTAGAAGATAAACGATAGAATGTTTCACCATCACTCGGAAGTTCATGCAGACTGATCCGTATCGAATCATGGTACAGGTACTTAAATTTTTAATAATATTTAATTTATCATAAATTAACCGATCAATTGATTTTAGGTTTCCGATGTGCTTCAAAATTATACAAGACTGGAGAAAACAACACAAATTTATTAATAGATATGTACATTTACAAATTACTAAATATAAATATGTACGTTTACTCTAAAATTACAATCAATACAATTTGTTAGACCAAATAAAGGAGGTACAACTTGTTCAATTATTTTTTTTAATAAGGTGACGGTTTTATGTCTGGCTCAGTAGTTATTTGCATTCGAAATAACCATTGTCCCAAAGTTGAAAACGTTTGTTCAAATAATTAATTGGAAGTGCAAAAAATTTAATATGCACTGCTGGAGCAAAGTGCATTTAATCCTTCGTGTGGTTGTTGCCCTCGACTTCGTCTCGGGCAACAATTTCCACACTCAGGATTAAATTACTCACTTTGCTCCCTTGGTGCATAAATAACTATTTTGCACTTCCAAACAATAATGAGCCATTTTACTCTCTTAATGGCAGAAGTAAAAGTAACACATTTACTACCAAGTATTCATTTAATCTCTAGGGATTAAAAGTCCCATAACGGTTCATTTAATCCCTTGGTATTAAAAATATTTCATAGTTAGATATTACAAACACAGATGGCGCGCAAGTTTTTAAAAATAATTGTTTCTGAATTCTGAATTATATTTGATAATTTAATACGTAAGTATATTTCTAATATTACTACAATAATTTTTAGGGTTTTTTTATTTGGGAAAGGAATTTATTATAGTTTTTTGTCTTAAATTCAAAAAATTTAATTGACAAGAAATTCTAACCTCTAAATTGTCTTGTATTATTTATTAAGATATCTAATGGTTTTATCTAATGTAGTATGCTAGATGCCTATATTTATACAATTCAAAAGATTTTTGTTAGTTGTTTAAGTTTCTAGAAGATAAACGATAGAATGTTTCATCATCACTCGGAAGTTCTTGCAGACTGATCCGTATCGAATCATGGTATAGGTACTTAAATTTTTAATATTTAATTTATCATAAATTAACCGATCAATTGATTTTAGGTTTCCGATGTGCTTCAAAATTATACAAGACTGGAGAAAACAACACAAATTTATTAATAGATATGTACATTTACAAATTACTAAATATAAATATGTACGTTTACTCTAACATTATGTACAATCAATACAATTTGTTAGACCAAATAAAGGAGGTAGAACTTGTTCAATTATTTTTTTTAATAAGGTGACGGTTTTATGTCTGGCTCAGTAGTTATTTGCATTCGAAATAATCATTGTCCCAAAATTGAAAACGTTTGTTCAAATAATTAATTGGAAGTGCAAAAAATTTAATATGCACTGCTGGAGCAAAGTGCATTTAATCCTTCGTGTGGTTGTTGCCCTCGACTACGTCTCGGGCAACAATTTCCACACTCAGGATTAAATTACTCACTTTGCTCCCTTGGTGCATAAATAACTATTTTGCACTTCCAAACAATAATGAGCCATTTTACTCTCTTAATGGCAGAAGTAAAAGTAACACATTTACTACCAAGTATTCATTTAATCCCTAGGTATTAAAAAATTTCCGTAGTTAGATATTACAAACACAGATGGCGCGCAAGTTTTTAAAACTAAATATTTTTAAATTCTGAATTGTATTTGATAATTTAATAGGTAAGTACAATATATTTCTAATATTACTACAATGATTTTTAGGGTTTTTTTATTTGGGAAAGGAATCTATTATAGTTTTTTGTCTTAAATTCGAAAAATTTTATTGACAAGAAATTCTAACCTCTAAATTGCCTTGTATTATTTATTAAGATATCTAATGGTTTTATCTAATGTAGTATGCTAAATGCTTATATTTATACAATTTAAAAGATTTTTGTTAATTGTTTAAGTTTCTAGAAGATAAATGATAAAATGTTTCATCATCACTCGGGAGTTCATGCAGAATGATCCGTACCGAATCATGGTATAGGTACTTAAATTTTTAATAATATTTAATTTATCATAAATTAACCGATCAATTGATTTTAGGTTTCCGATGTGCTTCAAAATTATACAAGATTGGTGAAAACAACACAAATTTATTAATAGATATGTACATTTACAAATTACTAAATATAAATATGTACGTTTACTCTAAAATTACAATCAATACAATTTGTTAGACCAAATAAAGGAGGTACAACTTGTTCAATTATTTTTTTTAATAAGGTGACGGTTTTATGTCTGGCTCAGTAGTTATTTGCATTCGAAATAACCATTGTCCCAAAGTTGAAAACGTTTGTTCAAATAATTAATTGGAAGTGCAAAAAATTTAATATGCACTGCTGGAGCAAAGTGCATTTAATCCTTCGTGTGGTTGTTGCCCTCGACTACGTCTCGGGCAACAATTTCCACACTCAGGATTAAATTACTCACTTTACTCCCTTGGTGCATAAATAACTATTTTTCACTCCCAATAGTGTAAATGTGTCATTATTATGTTGTTTGGAGGTGCGTATCTAGTTTTTACGGTTTTTACTTGGTTGCCAATGACGACGGGAAATAATAAATATTATTTCCCTGATATTATTTCCCTACTTCATTTTATTGCAAATATGACATATTATTTGGTAAGTTTTCTAAAAAAAATTATAAAAATAGTATAATAAACCAAAAATCTTTTCTCTTTTATAAATCAATTACAAATTTCTAACAAAAATAATAATTTTAATTTGACCCGACAAAAAATAAATAATACTTCAAATGTCAAACTGGCATACTGTAATTTATTATAAAAAGTCAAAATAAATAATTGGATTATTTTTTAATATAGATTTGGAGTGAAAAAAACGTTGTATTCAACTCGGGGGTTAAGTAGTGTATTAATAGTCTCGGACTTTGCAGCCTGAGTCCTCGGCTATTAATACACTACTTACCCCCTTGTAGTATAATATACTATTTCCAACGTCAGCAATAAGTTAAGTTTTCGATAGAATATACAAATTATCACAATATTAAACTTATAACAAAAAATCTAGACTTTTAAGACACCATTACATTTTGATGATAATTTTTTATCCTATTCATGTGCCACAAAATTGGCATCTTCATCTTGGCATCCTGGCTTTTTTTAATGACCAATCACAAAATTTAGACCTACTACTTCAAAAGTCGCGATGATATCTTCAAATTTCGGCGTGGTAAGTAAAATTTAGATGACTTTAAAATCGTGATGAAACTGTTAACAGCTCTCGCTCATTAAATTAGATGTTATTGTGAATGGGAGATTTTAATACTTTTAATTTGGATTAGTTCAAAATTCAAAAGGAGGCGAAAGGCAATTATTCACGAATCGAGTGGATTCGTCAAAATTAACGGAATGGGCATTTCCACGAATTTTTAATTTTTATTTAGTCTTAAAGATAAAGTTCAAATAAAAAACAATATCCAATCAATTTTTTGATATCTTTTGAGTAAGAGCTAAAAATTTGATTTTATGAATCCATGACGTCATAATGTTCAAAAGTTCTAGTCCGGCAACGTTGTTGGTATCCCCTATCGTCTCGTCCACCGCAAGGGTCAATAAACTCTGTTTTGACAGACGGATTTTTAAATTTCATATTTAAATATTTACTTTCAATAAAATTAAATTTAAAATTCTTATTGCATATCTTTAATTAAAATATTATTTAACAGCTAATAAAATTAGTTAAAGATGTGCAATAATAATTCCAAATTTAATTACATTTAATTTTGTCGAAAATAAAATTAATGTTCAAACTTATTTTATTGATATAAAAGTTTCCAAATATTCTATTTTAAATATAAATTATTGAATTGCAGGCTTAAATTAAATAATATGAATATTTTGTAAATATCAATATATTGTAATTATTTGAACATTCTATATTTTACAATATAATTTATTTAATTAATAAAACACAGGTAGAGTTTGGGAGATGAGTTTTACTGACTTACCCAAATCCAACCATTTTATGCGGTAGAAGTAGATTTATAGATTGGGAAGGCTAAAAAGAAAGTATATTAAAGAAATTAATAAATTTTTTGTATGATTGCGCTTACTTACATTACTTTGATTGGTGTTGTATTTAAGGTTGAAGAACTCTCTAGTAGAGATTCATCTACAAATAGCTGGAATCTACGGCAATAATGATTCATAGGTAAGTTTATTGGTATGTAAAAATATTTAACTGGATTGCTTCTTAGTTTGATTAATTCAAATTTCAAAACTAAAATGTAAATGATGTGTACTAAGATTTACAGTTTATTAGTACTTTTACGTTTTAGTTGGCTACGTTTAAGCTATCAAACAATTTATTTACATAAATTATTAAATCTGTGCTATATCTAATGATTCTGGTGGTAAACTCTTTGATTTTACTAAAGCTGCCATAGTAGTTGCCATGTAGCACCCTAAAGTTTTTGCTGCAATGCTAACTTTAATTTTTAGGCTACTATTTTTTTCTAAATTAAAATAATTACGAGAAATTTTATATAACACTTATAGCGAGGATCTGATTTATCAATGTCATAGCAAACTATAATATCTTGAAATTTATCAACTTTATTATTACCGAATTGTATGTTATATTTAAACAAAGCGTTTCTCGTTAATTTCAATAAATGGGGAACATTATAAAATATAAAGTGCAACTATATCATGGCCATTAACTTTAAAAATTGGTTCATTACAAATATTATCACGATTTTCATTTATCAAATAGATTATAGCTCCTCTGTTTGTTGCCCCCATATTACAAAAACCAAAATTTTTTAACTCGGTTATAATTTCTTTTAATATTTCTACTAAATTTTGTGTTTGAATTTGTAAAATAATATGCTATTGGCTGCTTCCATTGACTAAATAAACCTTGAATTACAAAAACTAAAGCATGATCGGCTGGTTTGTTCTTACATCCCAAAGACCATAAATCCTCATAACCCACCGACATATCTTTTTTTGGCTTTATTAGTAAAGCCCTTCGATAAAGCTATCTCATCGAAAGCTAAACAACAAAATCTATCCCGTTTGTCTAATTTTTTTAATTTATTTATTTATTGCAAACAATACATTTCAGTCAAAATAGACCAAATAGTACATACAAATAACCCAGCATAGATTTAAATTTACATAATAATTAAAGTAGTTAATACAGTGTGGTATATTAGAATTTATCTGAAAAACTTTAATAATTCTTTATTAATACCCACATTAAATGGAATTTTGGCTAATAATATATTTAAAGTTATCCTAGATGGTAATTTAAATTTTTTTTGTAAAAATCGGTATGATTTTGGACCCCTCCTATACATAGCTAAAGCCAAAATTTTGTTATCTAAATTGAATGTTGGCCGTTTACATTTCATATTTTTAAATTGTGATTTTACAAACTCTGTAGCACTTTTATCCATATTGTTTTCTAAATTTTAGTATTTGTTATTTCATTTATTTGCTTTAAATTGTTCTTAGCATATGAAAGCGCCTTTTTTAATTTAATTATCCTTTGCCTTTGTAATCTATTACACCTATAAAGACTTTTTTCCCTAGTATTAATTGTGAAACCCTTATAACCCCAATTGACTTTAAGGTAACATTGTTATTTATTGATTTTTCTAAATTTTGATTACTGTTGATTTGTTGTTGGTCACATAGGATATTATTATTTTCAATATCTAAATTTTTTAAAGTGAATCCAATTGAACTTGTTCATCTAATTTAGCTTTTTTACAAAGATTTTCAAAATTTGGTATATTTGGCACTGCAAATTTACTAAGCTTTGTTTTTAACGAACAAGTAAAACTATTCGCTTCAAAACGATCTTCACATAAATGATATTGATTACTTGCCTACTTAATAATTATGGACTAAAATCTAAAATTTAAAGCCAGGATAAACATCATTCAGTAAAGGAAGGAAATTTAAAAAAGTGTTACTTTGGAAAGAAGGATCTCTAATATTCTTAAAATAAATATTATCACAGTAGGGATATCTACATCTAAATTTTATACTCCCTGAAAATGCCATTATTTTACTACGTATTTTTCTTACCTTAATTAAATATCTCTTTACTCTTTATTACTAATTTTTCAAATTTGTAAACTGCATTAAACAAATAAACTATCACAGTTAATGAGGTCGCGTCGGTTTCCGAATCATCCCGATTACTTAGGGCGCGTTCCACTAATGAATACTAAAGCCCACGACCACGACCGCAAAATTTTCCCGTTCCACTAGCTCAAATCGTCACCGTTCAACAACAACCACAGAAACCCACGAATAAATACGGTCGTTGTGAGCTTCTTGCGGTCATCATCGATGACGTTTTTATGCACGAAAGAAACAACCGCGGTCTTATGTGGAACGACTTTGCGGTCGTCGTGGGCATTGCGAGTCTTTAGTGGAACGCGCCCTTAGGGGGTTCCGATTGCCCCAGTAGGCGCAAATTTTACGACCAACTTCTGAGCAGCGTTTAATTGCGCGTCGGGTATCTAGATAGTATAGGTTAGAAATCTTTGGTAAATAATAATAAATAAGTTTGACATTTGCAATCTGCCATCATCGATCACAGACTCTGGAGCTGGTAGAGTTGATAGAGACGACTGCACACGAGGACACACGACGGGAGCACCAGCAACGTTGCTACTTTTTCTAAATAAATTAATTTAAATTTTTTTTGTACCCTAATTAAAAAACATACCGCCCATTAAATTAGGTTTTTTTAACAGCTATGCATAGTATAAAATTCATTGAAAAATATTTTACTGTGGAAAGGCCCATTGTGTTGACCATCAGTAAAATAATAAAATGCATTTTCTTCCAAAACAGCGCTTTCTAACGACTTTTAATAGGAGCACCTTTTTTGTTAAGAATTAAATGGGGAACATTAATTTAAAGAAAAATGTTGTAAAAGTTAACTACAAAAAAGTTATAAAAATTTTTAACCTCAACTCACCCCGAATTTACCCTTTCAAAGCAAGCAAAATATTTGAAAAAATTTACAAATGTATCTTAGGTGTATTATGATTCGCACGAAATTTCAATTCTCTACTCCAATTTGTTTTGAAATAAACGAGCAAAAACTTTTACTTTTTAATTTTGACCTTTTGGTTGGGTCCAAAAATATGCAACTTTTAGTCTCAATTTACAACCTTATTATGAAACTATTTTAAAAAATTAAAAACGCTATCTGCTAGCCCCTTTAATAAAGTTTCAGGATTAATTTAGTAAATTCAAATCGATTTAACTCTTAATTAAGTTATGTTTATTTAAAAAAACTCCGAATAATAGCCTAAAATTCTAGTGGATTATCTCTTTCGCACAGTTATTAGTTTCATTCGCACATCATATTTCCAATGGACAGAGAAATCGGAGTTACACATTTTACCGACTATCCTATTAACAAAAATAATCTAAACCAATTATACCAATATTTTTTTTTATTTTTTTTCTTATTTTTTTAAATTTTTTTAAATTTTTTTTTAATTTAATTCAATTGTATTTTTTGTTTTTAAATTTTCAATTTTTTTAAGTTTTGTTTTTTAATTTATTAATAAATTTTAAATTCATTAATTAAAAAACAAAACTGAAAACTCGAATTAAATTAAAAAAAATTAATAATAATAATAAAACAAATAAAAAAAAATTTAAAAAAATTAATTTAAAACAAATTTATTGGTTTAGATTATTTTCTTTAATGATTTTTTCAATCGAAAAAAATATGTTGCCATTTGAAAAAGAAAAGTTACCTCCTCCTCCTCTGATGTTTTCAACAATAAAATTAATTCTTTATTATCTGATAGTAGTATTCTTCAAACCATTTAATTTTACATATCACTTATTAAAATCAGATAAGAAATAACGAAGTTACATCGTTGGCCGTTTTTGTGAACCCCTCTGTATGTACATATTGATTTAAATTTATCTGTAATTGGAGCAGACTCTGTTGAGGTATGGAGCAGTTTCTATAAAAATCGTTGATTTTTACCTAAACATGCTTAAACCGTTATTAGCAAACTTCAGAGAATTATACTTTGGATATCGTCTATGCCCAATTGCTTTTTTCGAATCCTGTTGGGATTTGACAATTTTCTTGACAATTTTCTTTTTGTAATTGTGTAATGTTCGTTGTATTTCTATTATGTTTTTAAACTAGCAATTTAAAATTGAAACTTTACTTTCAAAAATACCGGCAGGGAACATATGTTTTTGTTGTTATTATTGTAGTAAGCGCCAATTATACTGGTGCTCTCGTTAATATAACGTCAAGATTATTTTTATATAAAAGTTTTTATTTTGCAACAAATAAAAATAAAACGAAATCCATCGCGAGTGCTCATAAAAATAAAAAAAATCTCGAAATATAATCTAAAACGAGAACAAAATAGAAACAGAATAATACAGAATCACATTGTTTCACTGCACAAATTTCGACAATTTGAAGTTCCCAATTGAAATCCTTTTGGATGAAAAGGATTTATTGTCATACGTAACTGAAGTGTACACGGAAAAAGTGAAATTTCTCGAAACTGACAAAGATGAACAACAAGTCATGAAACAGCTACAATTGGAAGAGCATTTAAAAAAAAATCGAAGATGCAAATCCCTCATCATCCAGCGGATTGGTGATAGTCACCTGGAGTACGCTAAGGATAAAACTTCGGCATTTGATTTGTGGATTACACATAAGTACGTTCCAACAAAAAGGTATCGTCAGCCAGTTGCTCACACGTAAGTCACTTCTAAGTGAAATTTGATGCAAAAAATGATATGCTTGCAAACCACTTTTTGCGATTTGACAAATTGGTCAGAAAATTGCGCTCAGCGGGTGGAAAATTAAAATAAATGGATATCGTCTGTCATCTCTTGGTGACAATGCCCCCTAACTATGACAAAGTGGTAACTGCAATTGAAACTTTAACAGCAGACAATTTATCTCTCGCATTTGTCGAAAATAGATTGTTAGATAAGGAAAACAAAAAGAACGACACGAAAGAAACCAGCGCCAAAGAAGTTTCTTCCTCTACAGCTTTTGCCATGCAAACGAAAACAAAACTTCTCAATACCTGGAAATCGCCAAGAACACGGTGGTTCATCATACAGGTTCCCTTTTAACTGCAACTATTGTAAAAAAGAAGGTCGTCTTTGGAGTGAATGCAAAAACAGAGCATATGATATCAAAAATAAAAATACTCAGATCGCAAATGTAGCAACGGCACCAGAAAGTGACAGCAACTCAAATAAGTATTGCTTCTCAACTTAACACTTAATTAATGGTGGTGTTGAACTAACCAAGTCAAAGAAACTTGAAGTACCAATAAAAATTAAAGTTGCAAAAACTGGATTATTTTTGGAGGCCATCCAAACCGGGGAAATTCAGTTGACAAGTAAGGTGGATGGGAGAGAAAATACAATAACGATAAAAGAAATTCTGTCTTTGCCAAATCTAAACTACAATTTGCTAGCGGTAAGAAAACTCGCAATGAGTGGATTCCGAAGAGTATTTGAAAATGGCCGTGCTTTAATAATGAAAGGAAATCAAATTATCGCAATTGGTGTCAGAAATGAAATACAATTGTATGAGTTGAACTTTTGTTTATCTCAGTATGAAAAATTAAGAATTACAACTTTGGCACGAGAGGATGGGACATCTGAATTTTGTGGACGTTAAGAGGATGCAAATTCAAACCAAGTGAAACGAAGGAATTATGTATATACAGTAAGCATCGAGGGAAAACAAGCTGCCCAACCACACAATCAAAAGAGAGAACGAGCGACACGACCACTGCAGTTAGTGCATAGCGATCTTATTGGTCCCATTAACCATGTCTTAAGATTCAAAGAACTATGTACCTACTCATTTTTATCGACGGCTACACACATTTTACCGCGAGTTACAACTTCAAATCAAAGACAGAGGTTTTGCATTTAAGATTTATCAAGCAATGTCGACTGCACATTTCAATATGAAGATAAGCAGGTTCAGGTGTGACAATGGAAGAGAATATATTTCAAAAGAAATTAAGGTTTTTTTTGAGGCTTTGGGAATTCAGTTTCAATTCACGATAAGATACATCCGAGAACAAAACGAAGTCGCAGAGAGAATGAATCGCACCATTTTGGACAAAGCTAGGTTCATGCTGAATAATTGCAAGCTTAAGATAAATTTTTGGTCTTAAGCGGTGCAAACTGCGGTCTACTCGATCAATAGAAATCCAACTACAACCCTAAAAGGAAAAATTCCGGCTGCACTTTGGTTTGGAAACAAATCAAATATCACAAAATTGAAGATTTTTGGATGCTTTGCCTATCTCAAAATTCCTAAACAAATTCTGCTAGGAAAATTGGACTCAAGATCAATTAAATATCCTATGGGATATTCCCCCAATGGATACAAGTTTTGGAACCCAGAAGATAAAAAAATCATATTTGACGAATGACGATTCTCTTTTGATAGTCTGAGTAGCGATGAATGGATTCATCACAAAGAAGAAGAATTTTCAAGTGAAGACAATAATTCTCCAGTTCTGCAAGAAACACCAAAGGGGGTCGAGAAGAACGAAGAAACGTCTTTAAGTGAGAACGATGAAATTTCAGAACAACGAAATGCGAAGGAAACAGAAATCTCAAATAAAACTAATGAACTTCGAAAATCCACAAGGAACAAACATTTGCCAATTTACCTTGAAGACTATGCCATATTGGCACTGCATGCAGAAACTTTTTTAGAAGATGTACCCAAGAAATTTTAGGAAATTACAATATGCACTGACAAAAATGTGGAATCAAGCTGTAAAAGAAGAAATAGACGCGGTAATTGAAAATAAAACTTGAATATTTACCAGACTCCCTCAAGGAAAACGTGCAATTAATAATAAGTTTATAATTAAGGTCAAACACGAAGTGGACAAGAACTTCAAGAAATATAAGGCGAAGAACTTCAAGACATACAAGGCGATACTAAGGATTAAGGTATGTGCATAACAACAAGGTTATTACCTATTACCAGAGGAAAAATGATTATGTCAAAGACGGTTTGAAGATCAAATTTCGTATGAAAGACCATGGGATCAATATGGAACGAACAAACAATGAATTTCGTCAACGAACTTATTTGGAAAAATTGCTGGAACGCTTTGGAATGAACAATTATAAAATAATTCTGCTGCATCGTTTTTACATTTATATTTATTAAAACTTATACATAGCAATATAAGAAAAATATTTTATAACAATCTAATAGCCTCCAACATGAAATATCATCCTCATTCCAATTGCATTGTGTACATCGATGTGGTAGTGAAATGCCCTACAATCTAGAACACAAATTAGTGATAAGTTCGGATTCATTCTTGTCTTATAGAAACTCACCAGGATTATGGTAACAATCTTGTAAGAACATAACTTTATTCTGGCACGGAAATGGTATAACGAAATGAAAACTTAAAATTCCTGGGTAATTTGTTATTTTCATCCAAATTTTTAAAAATTTTAATTTCATTAAAAATAATTAATTTAACTAAAGAACCAAAAGGTACCTACAAAATAATGATTAAGCTTTTATATTATAACAAATCTTGTAAAATCAGTAACTTACTTTAGCTAAATGTAAACATTCGCATCGATCTTCTTTACAAAAATTCTTAGCATTGCAAATTGTTCCGTTATCGGAACCATGTTTTATCAAGGTAAATTCTAGGCATCATAGATTTTATTAATGAAAGAAATTTCTAATTCCGCATCTAACGCTCCTCTATGTTTTTTTAGAGCATATTCAATTACGTCCAGAGATATAAAGTGCTTAAATCGTTAAAATTGGTTCTATTTTGGAAATAGATTTGAAGTCTTCATAGTTACTGCAAATGGATTGAGTTAAGGACAAACAATTGAAGATTTGTAAAGAACAAAATTTTATATTTAGGTATATGTTAACTTTCACAGTGTAATTTAAAATATAGAATAATAAAATATAAAAATAATAATAGAATATAAATTATATTATAAAATGTAAATTATTATTTTTATATTTTATTAATGTATATCTTAAATTTTACATTATATTTAGTTGACTATTCAACACACAAGTGATTATTTTTTGTGACAAGTAAAACGTCAAAAATATCAGCGATTATTTTATGACGTTAATGTCAAATTTGAAAAAGTTTGAAGTTGGGTGTCAACTTTTGCACAAAAAAGTGGAAAATGTTCGTTAAATAGTCCCTTAAGGGCGCGTTCCACTAAAGACTCCACTTGTTCCACTTGTTTTTTTCGTGAATATAAACGTCATCGATGGCGACCGCAAGAAGCTTACAACGACTGTATTTATTCGTGGGTTTCTGTGGTCGTTAGTGAACGGGAACATTTTGCGGTCGTGGTCGTGGGCTTTAGTGTTTATTAGTGGAACGCGCCCTAAATATGCACTATTGTTGAAATTATAAGTCGAATATTTTTCATACATTACCACTCTTGTCATTTGGGGTTAAAAATTAAAACTTAACCCCAAATGACATTCATGGTAATGACTGAAAAATATTCGACTTAAATTTGACCACTCGTGATATTACATATGAATATTTAAAAATCTTTAGATAAAATGCAAATTTTTTGAAACCGAACAATATGCACCTCCTTAAAATCTTTTTGTTATTTCAGTATTACATCTTTACTATAAAAAATAGAAATGAAAATAAGTATTCAAAGTTATTTAAAATGAACCTACTTTATACAGTAAACTCTGGAAAACCTTGATTAAAATATAGTTATAAGATTAAAGATTAGTGTTTATATAATCTTACAATTCACTAGAGATCGTTTTCAATTTGGCACCTTTAAATTCGTGTTTTCCTTGCATTTCCATATTTTAATGGAACTGGGAATTAATAGCTTCACAAAATCCACTTCCTTTGACCAAAATTTGATAGACTCCAGTTTTTTTATTGGATTCCAAAACAAAATCGAAGTGCTCACCATTTTAAAGAATAATATTGTCGACTACAAAGAAAATTGAGTACTTCCTATGGAATTAAATAATTTTTAATACCTCTCACAGTCTTTATATCGACAGCATCTGCGCTTCTAAGTAGAAATTTGTGATTTTTTATTTTGAATTCGAAAAGGACAACCTTCACCACCAGCATGAATAATTCTAAACCTATAGATTTTATTCTGAAAATTATTAATATTATTTATTTAAAAACAAAATGTTTTATTTAACTAATTACCTACTGGTTTCACATGAAATACTTTAGATGGTACGTTAATTATTGATCCATGTCCATTAATCAAAATTGTTGAAATCTCTTCATCGAAAGGCACCTAATTTCTTAAAAGTTTAAAAAAAGATAATTCAGTTGGTACTTGAAACCAATCAGTTAGACTTATTACGTCCTCAGTTAAATCATAATCGTAGAATTCGCGTGCTTATCTTGCGATTTGGGTGTTTTTATTATCCAATGTCTATATTCTCCATTCGTTCTTCGTTGTTTTGCATATCTATAACAAAGTATTTACAAACTAATTTTTAAAACTATATTTCTTACTTCATTGAGAATGAGAATTCTTAGTTGCTTCAAAGTTGTTTGTAAATACAGATCCAGGAAGAATTGGATCTTGAGTAATCACTGAAACTCCATTAATCTCTGGAGTTTTACGGTGTTTCAGTCCATGCCATTGAAATGTGGTAGTTTCAGACTCAAAATCATATTGAATATCCAAAATAATTGTATCACCTTTGCATACCTTACATTTCATAGAAAAAACAGTTTTGGGTAAAAGTAGTAGGTAGCTGCCATAACACTAGTCAACAAAAATTCACCTTTTGTGTGTAATATGAAAACTTTTAACTGACTATGTTAGGAACTAGGTTCAGTACAGTAGGCTTGACATTAAAATATTTTGGATACGAATAGTTTTCGGGTATGATGATTTTTTATAGGTTTTAAAAATACAGTTTTTATTTTATTTTATTTATTTATTTACATGCAATGCAATAGATCAACAAAATTTATTCAATCAACATGTTGTTGGTGTAAGAATAATTTTGTTGTGCATAAAAACTAAAAAAAAAAAAAAAAATAAAAATACTTAAAAAAAAGAAACCAATAAACTCAACAACACAAACGTAATAAAATTAGTAAGTATAAAATTATAAACAGTGAATATATATAGTATAATAAATAGAACACAATCTCAAAACAATCTTTAAACTAGATGAATCTATTGTAAATAATTATTTTCATTCCGGTAAATGTAAAATATAGTTTTTAATATTTGTTGTAAATTTTTTAATTGAACTGGAATTTTGAATATCTGGTGGCAATTTATTAAATTGTTTAACAGCATTAAATAGACAATCATTTCTACCTTTATTAGTTTTTATCGAATTAAGATGAATTTGATTGGACGTTTTTGTGTTAAATTTATGAAATTCTTTATTAGTTTTAAGCACTAAGTTTGTTTTAATCAGATTACTTTTAATTTTGAAAATAAGTTTACAATTTTCTAATAATATTGTATTACTTATATTAAAAATTTGAGTATTAAAGTAAACTTCTCTTGTTGGTGTTAAAAAAGGTAAGTTAAACAATGTTTTAATACTTTTTGACATCAATCTTTGAACATTCTTTATTAATAATGAGTTACCTTGTGACCAAATTGGTAATCCATAAATAATATTACTATGTATATATGCATAAAATAATAAATAAGCAATTCTTTTCGGAAATGGTCCACATCTTCTAATAGCACCAATCAACGGTATAATTTTTTGTTTTATATTATCCACATGTTGATAAAAATTTAATTTCACATCTAAAGTTATGCCTAAATATCTGATTGATTCAGCTAGCTTAATTTTTGTATTATTAATTATAATATTTAAATCAATTATTGATTTGTTTTTTTGTTTAAAAACTAAAATTTCCGTTTTGTCGGTATTTATAGTAAGCTTATTACCCAATAACCAATTATTAAATTTTATCAAATCATTATTAATTAATTCCTCTAAAATACTTTTCGTTTTACCACTATATAATAAGACAGTGTCGTCAGCAAACATAACATATTTTCCAAAAAGTTTTACATATTGTATATTCTGAACGTAAATTAAATATAACAGAGGACCAAGTATTGATCCTTGGGGGACACCTATATTAATTTCACATGAATCACTAACATAATTATTAAATTTTGTTTGAATTATTCTTTTTTTCAAATAAGTTGTCATTAAATCATGTGTTTTTCCCCTTATGCCCAATCTATACAATTGATTTAATAATATGTCTTGATCAACAGTGTCAAATGCTTTTTTTAAGTCAACAAATACTCCTGCAACATAATTGTCTTTATCTAACGAATTATTAATAAAATGAATAACTTCCAATAATGCTGACTGAGTTGAACTGTTTTCTTGAAAACCAAATTGAAATTTATCTAATTGAGAAGTATTTTTAATAAAATTAATTAACCTAGATTTGATTACTAATTCGAAAATTTTGGAAAAATTGGATAATAATGAAATCGGTCTATAATTAGAAGGATCTTTTTTAGAACCAGATTTATGTATTGGAATTATTACTGCTCTTTTTAAATAATCCGGAAATATGCCATCCAAAATATATTTATTAATTATTTTTACAATTACTGGTATTAATGGCATTTGTAATTTTTTTATAATTTTTGCATTTATATTAAAAGGTCCACATGAAGTATGCATTTTTAAATTTCTAATAATTTCCAAGATTTCATTTTCATTAGTTTCTTCAAAGAAAATAGTTTTATTATTAAAAGGTAGATTATACAAATTATTTTTAACATTTACAATTTTATTTGCCAGTTCAGTGCCTATATTTGCAAAATATTCATTAAATTTATTTATTTTATCAATTGATACAAAATTATCAATAATTTTTGGAGTTCTATATGATAATTTATTATTATTAATAATTTCATTTAAATTTTGCCATAATCTTTTAGGACTTCCATTAGCATTTTCTATTAATTTAATGTTATAATTTTTTTTCTCTTTTCTAATCATTGATTTAATTTCTTTACATAGTACATTATACTTATTTAATACATTAAAAGAACAATTTTTGGATTTTTTAATTTTAAAAAGTTTATTTCTCTGTTTAATTTTTTTAATTATTTCAATTGTCAACCATTTATTATCACATCTAACTCTGTATTTGAATTCCTTTGTATTTTTACTAATAACAGTTTTAATTATATAATCTAAACTTTCAAAATTATTAGGATTATTCTTATAGATCTCATTATAAAGATCTATTTCAGCTTGTTTATAGTTGACAATTTTAAATAATTTTAATTCCATTTTAGATAACGAAGCTGTAATTTTTTTTAAGTTTAAAAAAATTAAGTTATGGTCACTAATAGAATTTTGCTCAATTTTAATTTCATGGTTAAGTTCAAAGTAATTTGATATAATATGATCAATGATTGAACCTTCTTTATCTTTTTTAAACCTTGTGATAAATTTTGTGTTAATTTGATTCAAGATTTTAAAACCATTACTATCAATAATTTCCAAATATGATTTTTTAATAAAAGAATTTTCAAGTAAATTAACATTCATGTCTCCAATTATAATTGCTTTTAAATTATCTGTTAAAAGTTTATCTAAATAGTGGAAAAAATCTTGTTTTGAATTATTTGGTGGATTGTAAAGAGCAATAAATTTAAGTTTAGGAATTGTATTAACTGTTTCAAAAATTATTGTATTGTAAAGATTGTTATTACTTTCAATTATTTGATGTTGAAAAATATTTTTAATAAAAATAGCTACACCACCACCTCGTTTAGTGTCTCTACAATTAAATATTGAATTATAATTTGGAATATTGAAATACTTTACTTCTAATTTTTTTAGCCAAATTTCTGTTAAAATAACAATATCAGGTTTATTATTATTTATAATGATTTCTAATTCATCTAATTTATTTTTCAAGCTACATATATTTAAATAAATAATTTTTAAATTATAATTATTTATATGATAAATTGTGTTCATTTAAAATTTCTTTTGATATGATAAGTATATATATTTTTTGTGAATGATATTAAAAGCTTCTATAATTACTTGATCAGCGACATCCGATCAAGTTTTAGTTCACTTCCATGAAGGATTCCCAATCTTCAATTTACCTATTGAGATCCAGTAGGCTACTGTAATTAAATCAAATTAACCCCAAAAGAGTTATCATTGTTTTTATAACCAACCCTTTCCAAAACAACCTTTTAAAAGCATGAATATAATTCAAAAGAAATATGAAAGCGTATCTAAAGTGTTTTATGATTCACAACAAACTTGAGGTCTCTACTTTTTCCAAAAGCTTGTTTTTTACATTACCTTTGAAGGGCTGTAGCTCCCTTAGGAAGCGAAATCAAACATATGTTAATAGGAAGTTTTTATCTTAGAATTAGTCGTATAATCGCCTCAAAAAAATTGGCGGTTTAATTTCGACTCACCCTGTATATTTAATTTAAAATTCAAAATTTATATTTTTCTGTTAAATTTAAAAATCGGTTCGGCAAATTCCGTAAACCCAATTCTTTTTAGGGAACAGACTTAAGAAAAAACTTCCTACTAAAAAAAATACCTACATCTATTTTAATATAACAATTTTAAGTACTTACCTACTCAATAGTATGCCCTAGTACTATCCTTGGTAATATGTTGCAAACTATTTTCAATCTATTTCGACAACGTCCAACCATTAAATTATTTATAAACTTTTCCTGGTCAATTATTTTCCATAAAGTTGTTGCAAAAATCTTCTAAATATTTAGCACAATACCTAACGGTGTTTAGCTTTAGGTAAATTTTTTTTTTTTTTGCAAATAAATGATTCCATAGGAGCGATTTTACCCGAGCGATTACTATTAAAACTAAATAATGTCGATTCATACATTACAGGAATTCTAATTCATTTAAAGATTAAGATTAAGATAAAAAAACGGTTATATACAGGGTGGAACAATGAAAAAACGGAGCAAGCCATAACTTTTTTATTCCTTGTCCGATTGTTGAGAAATAAAAAGCGTCTATAGTTATTTGCTTTGTAGGAAAAACTGTGTTCAATACAATTTCCCAAGCCGCTGTCATTTTTGACAGGTGTATATCAACTTTTGTTTTTCAAATGGAACTGTCAAATTTTTTTTCTATGATTTAATAAAGGGTTTTTTCTGAATACAGTGGTGTATAACATTATTTTTATTATTATTAAAAAAAAACAAAAAATTTTTTATTTTTACAATGAGGTAAAAAACGATTTTTTTATAATTATTTATGAAAGAGGACCCCTTCACATGAATTTTGCAGTTTGATTTTTTTTCTCTAGCACTTCAATTGGCTTCACAATTAATTTCCAAAGTTGGGCAAAAAGTTTTATATTGAATTGAGATAAAAACGAATGTGATTCTAAAAAAATGAAAATGGCATGTATAATCAAAGTATTCATCGAAACTGGAGTCTAGAAAATCCAAGAAAGATGGGGCTACGCCACATAATGCAAGAATGAATGTTGAATTTTTAAATGCATAATTTGGAAGAAAGTGGATTGGAACACGTGGACCAATTCGATGGCCTGATCTGACACCGTTAGATTTTTTCTTTTGGGGGTTATATTCGAGATAATGTATATTTAACCACCTCTAATACTGTTGAAATTTTTCGACAAAAAATTATCGACGCTTGTCACTCTATACCACCGGGAATGATTTTGAATGCAACCTTAAGCGTAGCAAGAAGATGTCAGCTTTGTCTTGATCACGGTGGAGCCCACATTGAACAATTTGTATAAATTTCTTTTTTAATTTAATTTCGTTTGTAAGTAAAATACTAATAAACTTTGATTATTTTTGTGATATACGGAAATGAAACAAAAATAAAAAAAATTAAATAATTTTTTTTCGTTTTTTTAATAATAATAAAAATAATGTTATAAACCACTATATTCAGAGAAAAACCCTTTATTAAATCATAGAAAAAAATTGACAGTTCCATTTGAAAAAATCAAAAATGACAGCGGTATGGGAAATTGTATTTAACACAGTTTTTCCTACATAGCAAATAATATTATTTTTATTATAGATGCTTTTTATTTCTCAACTATCGGACAAGGAATAAAAACTTTATGGCTTGCTCCGTTCTTTTTGTTCCACCCTGTATTTATAGTAAAACATATTTCTCGTAAAAAAATTAAGAAATCAAGTGAAGTTTTTATTCATAAAAATTATACAAATTAAATGAAAATTTTATCGTTTATGAATTTTGTAATTATAATATTATAATTTTATTCGTAAAAACATGCACAAATAATAGTTTTATCAATTATTGGAAAGTTTTACAAGTTTTACAGCTTTTTATTCAAAATAAAACCTAAATGTAGCGTTTTCATTGGACAATATACCATATATTTTAAAGGTTTTCACAAATATTAAACTCATTAATACACTTACCCAGTCATGTAAAATAATCATATTTAAAAAAAAAATAAAACTATTTATGATGTATATAATATTTTACATTGATTTTTCACAACAAAACGTATAGATTTATAATTTAATATTTGATAATATCTATAAATTCCAGAAAATGTTGGTTGTATTTTTCATTTCATAAAACTAAAAGGAAAATGTTAATTATTAGTTATTTTAATTTAGAATTTATTTTTACCTTTAATACAGACTTTACATTTCCCAGAAATATTTAACTTATTTCTAACATTTTTGTACAGGGTGTACAAAAAGATCGGCAACACCCGTTTATTTTTAAAATGAAGCATTTTTGAAAAAAAATGTTTCAAATAAAAGTTGTAGGATTTTTAGTGACGCACTATCTGAAAATAGTGGCCATGACCTTAAACAGCAAGACGAAGATCAGGAGACATCACTTAACTTTTTTAAAATAGGGGCAACCCATTTTTATTACATATTATATAGTTTGCTTTCAGAAACGTTTACGGAACATGTTTTTTTATTTTTCTAAAGTTAATAGTTTGAAAATGACAGCAAGTTGAAGGTCATTAAACTTTTTTTAAATAGCAACCAGCCATAATTTCTAAAAAGTATAACTTTTATTTGAAACAGTTTTCTGCAAAATACTTAATTTCCAAAATAAAGCAGCGTTGCCGACCTAAACATGTGTATTGAAAATTTAAACCCTTGTAACTTTTAAACTACTCACTCTAGAAAAATAAAAAGATATGTTCCGTAAACCTTTGAAGACAAGATATAATAATATGTAATGAAAATGGGTTGCCCCTATTTAAAAAAAGTTAAGTGATTATCGGCTGACCTTCATCTTACTGTTCAAGGTCATGGGTAATAATTTCAGATAGTGCTTTACTAAGAATCGTACAACTTTTATTTGAAACATTTTTCTCAAAAATGCTTCATTTGAAAAATAAACAGGAGTAGTCGAACTTTTTGTACACCCTGTATATTTCATTTTATTATTTTTCTACAGATGGATCCAATATTTTTTTGTTCTTGGTGATAGATTGCGGGTACATAAACTAAAATTAAATGTGTTTATATACAGGGTGTCCACAATATGGCGCTCAAGTTCTTCGCTCTGTTGTTGAGAACCCTTCGTAGAGGATTGAAAAATTAGTAAAAAAATATTTTTTTCCTATTTGATATGGGAAATTCAAACTTAATATTTTTGATCTTATACTATTATTGATTAAAATACATAGTAAAAAATTCCAATTTATTAAGACAAAATCAGATTCTTTGGAGAGTAATATCGCGAAAATGAATCTGACAAGAATGTTATTTTACCTGAATTTTAATTTTAAAAATCCAGTAAATTAAGTTGTTTTCTATTAAAATTGGTAAGATTTTTAAATTGTTTTTATGAACAATAAAACCATAAATAATTCATGTGTTGCAAAATTTCTATTTCTTTTTGGTTAATGGGACCTCAAGAAATTAGCGGAGAGCTTGGGCGCCAATTTGAGGACACACATCGAAATCAAATTATTTTTATTTCGAAGAATATGCCTTACTTTAAACTCACCATTTATATTTTCTTTAAAACCATTGATGATTAATAAATTTTAACATTGATTCTTACGCTTTAACATTAAAACATATAGATTTATAGTTGAATACTAAAATCAAATAATTAATTATTAGTTATTTTAATTTATAGCATATTTTTACCTTAAAAATTTACTTCCAATTAGTATTTAACTTGAGTCTAACTTTATTATACACTTTTTTAATTTTTTTACCAATTTTTTGAAAAAAAGGCTTAATTGTTTTGTTATTGGTGATAGATTTTGTGTTCATAAACTAAAATTAAATGTATTTTGTATTAACACAAATCTAATTTACAGCAACATGCTTTTTACCTTGAAAATTTTTGAAACAGTAATTATTCCAGAACCCATTGTAAGATTAAAATCACCTAAAAGAAAATAAACGGCAATGCTTAATTTTCAATCTGTTGTTAAACTACAAAAGCCAGCAATTATCCTTAAATTTCAATACCATTTTATTATATCAACAAAAAATTTACTGATTTTGTGGTTTAACTATAGTATTTATCAGTATTATATTAATATCAAAAAAGTTCATTACAAAAATTTAAATTTAATCCAAATATTGACCAATCAAAGCGGATCATTTACTTTTTTTGTACCAACAATCAGATTATATGGGGTGCGTTCCGTATTAGGTATATACAGTAGAGCAGGAAATAGCGTTTTTAGCGTTCCGAATTAGATACGCGCTCGTAAATCGGAACGGTTGGGCCTGGTGAGTGAAATGTAACTTGTCAAACTGATAAATCAGCTGTTTATTTTTTTTGTTTGTTTATTTTTGTTTATCGATTATTTAATAATTTAATTATAATAAAAACGTTATTTTTTAGGTTATAATTAAAAACATTTGTAACAATTATTTACCTTTTATTGATGGTTCGGCATCTTTGGCTCCAATCTCCAAAAAATAACATCTTCTCCTACCAATATCGGTAATTTAATAAAATTGCTACCATTATAAAAGTAAATTGCGTTAATAGATAAACAAATATTAACTGTCAACTCGAAAAGGGAAGAAACAAGCAAGAATACACATAAATGCGCATGCGTGCATAGGTGGTGCACGCTATACTCAACTATGATTGTAGGAAGGCGGGTCCCAGCCGGAGTATACAGGGTGTCCCGAAATTAAGCGGCCAAACATTAGGAGCCGATTCTACAACTAATTTTAAGAAAAAAAGTTCCTATAAACATGTGTCCGATTTCGCTTCCTAAGAGAGCTACAGCCCTTTAAATATCGTAACTAAAACTAGGTTTTTTGTCATTTATTTGAAAACGGTTTGTAATAAAGATTTGAAATTTGGTGTGAAGACTAATACGTTTAAGATATAATTTCTCAATTATTTTCAGATTTTTTGAAAGCTCTGAAATGTTTTGAAATTTTTTGAAAACTTTCAAAAAATCTGAAAAAAATTGAGAAATTATATCTTAAAGGTATTAGTCTTCACACCAAATTTCAAATCTTTATTACAAACCGTTTTCAAATAAATGACAAAAAACCTAGTTTTAGTCACAATATTTAAAGAGCTGTAGCTCTCTTAAGTTTTTTTCTTAAAATTAGTTGTAGAATCGCCTCCTAAAGTTTGGCCGCCTAATTTCGGGAAACCCTGTATACTGTATATGTCTAATTCGGAACACTTAAAATGATCAATATGCGGTATATACCTACCTATGAACAAGTTAGCTTTATTATCTCATACTTATTAGGCCCGTTCACACGTACGCTCTTTCCAAAACTTTTAGAACGCCACATGGTAGTCGCGCGGGAGCCCTGTTAATTGATAGAACGTTAACTGCTAGAATGAGAAAAATGCTAGAACGTAAATTGCTAGAACCTAGAACCGTAAAGTGGTCGAATCTTAAATTGGTAGAATCGGAATCTGCTAGAACCGTAAATTAATAGAACCGTTAAATGATAAAACGTTAACTGTTAGAACGTTAATTGATAGAATCGGTCGGGCGGCTTCATCTCCGCATATACAAAAATATATACGGCGTGACCGAAGCCGCCCGAACGATTCAATCAATTTCCGATTCGACCACTTTACGATTCTAGCAATTTACGTTCTAGCATTTTCTCATTCTAGCAGTTAACGTTCTATCAATTACGTTATTGAGGCATGATAAGAACGCCACGTTCCAATCATGTTGACAAAATAGACAAGAAATAGAGGATAAACCTGAGCGTGTGAACGTCAAAAATGTCTAAAATTCTTGGCGCGTGAAGTTTTAGACTAGTCTAAAATTTTTTAAGACGCTTTTGGAGTTTTAGTTACAATTTTGTAGATTTTCACTATACCTACTTTCATCTTACAAATTTTAATAGGAATCACAATCAAAAAGAAATACGAGTACCTAAAAGTGTATGCGTTGTTGATGCTATGTATATTTAATGGAAAATTATGAAAAATCATAAAAAAATCAAGAATATCTAAATGGGTTAAAATTGGAAGCAATTTTAAGAAACTGTCGTTCTTGGAGTGGCGTTGTATCATTTATACGCCCAATCTTTCCTGCATACCAAGCCCGCGACATGCCAAAACTGTGAAAAAGAGCGTTCGTGTGAACGTACCTAATATTCACCATAAGTATAAGACCCACTCTTGAGTGGGAGTGATGATTTTACCTTCATCACTGACTCAATAACCGACTCTGTAACCCTGTAGAAACTTTACAATATACAAATAAAAGATCGAAATATCGAAATGTCGAAGTGTCGAAATGTCGAAATGTGGGAATGTGGGAATGTGGGAATGTGGGAATGTAGGAATGTGGGAATGTGGGAATGTCGAAATGTCGAAGTGGCGAAATGTGGAAATGTCGAATTGTCGAAATGTCGAAGTGTCGAAATGTCGATATATCGAAATATCAAAATAAACGGGCGGCTAATACGCAATTCAATGTTTTATTTATACGACCTTAATTTTTTTTCTAGCTGGTTTTTCTTCGCAGGTAGAAATTATTTTAAGTCCTTCCTTGATTTCCCTAAGCCATAAAGGTTCTTTTCTTTGGGCCAATTATATATTTTTATTTCCTTAAATTTGTCAGGCTTTGAACTGGCGTCTTCAACTTTGCAGCGATAAAAAACTGTGAGCCAATTTACAGCGTTTAGTACTATACAGAGTGTCCCAATTTGAGTTGCATTGGATGAGTATCTTTGTTTTTAATAAAGTTACAGATTCGGTTAAATGGACAATATTTTGCAGTTTTTTATACACATTTAGATGACATCGTGGCAATCTAAAAAAAATGCAATTTATCTGTTGAAAAATTCAATATGGCGTCCATATAAAATAAGAAAATTGCTTTTGATATCTTGAAAACCGAGTTTGTGATATTTTTGTAGTAAACCTATTTACATCCCTCTTAATAAATCGAATAACCTTTATCGGATACATTTTTTGTAACTATTGTAGTTAACGAAATAATCGAAATTTGCATTTTTCGGGTTTTTCCGTTTATCTTCGAAATTCATGATAATCAAAAAATGAGTGAAATAGATAAATTTCATTATTTAAGATCATGTTTAATAGGAAATGCATCCCCTATAATTCAGTCTATCACGTTCTGTGCACAAAATTATCTGTTAGTATAGGAGACCTTACTAGGAAGATTTACCAATACACAAAAATTTTACAAGAAATAAAAGAGGACTTGTAAATGCATTAGGTTCAATTTTTAAGTTAATAACAGGAAATTTGGATGCATACGATGGCGAACGTTACGAGAAGCTAATCAAAGAAATAAGACAGTCAAGGAAAAATTTCTTCAAATATTTTAAAACAAAATTAAATTTCAGTAACTGTGGTCGAAAAATTCGACGTCATCAAACCAATGGCGTAGCGTCAAATTTCGACCCCCCCCCCCCACCGACGATACGTGAAAAAATGACCCCTTTTGTGTGTGAAAATCGCAAATTGGTCGACGTGGGCCCCAAAATATGAACGCATTATTTCAAAAGATAAATTCTTCTTAAAAGACGAACTGTACTATGCATTTCAAAACAATGTTTGCAATTACGTCATCCCGCAATACTACATCTGCGAAGACATGGACTTTCAAGAAAATAATGAAAATTCACATTGCGAAATCCAAATCATCGAAACGAAAAACACAAGCGAATGCCGAAAAATACCAATGAAAATCTCCAATGTAATCGTCAAGAAATTAGAAGGTACTAAGACTACTGAGCCTAAAATGTGATCGCCAAAAGGAAACTTTTAAAGTAAAATTCGAAATTGCCAAATAAATACACCCAAGGAAGTCATAAGTAATAAACTTCAAACCACTCTTCAAAATAACCCAATGTTTTTCCTGGACATCGAAAAAAACGTTGATAAAATAAAACAACCAACAAATTTCAGTTTACTTTTGGACAACATACAATTGGATGATCTCCAACCTTTGAAGAACAAAATTAAAGAAAATCAATTTCACTTATCAACAGAAGAAATGGAGTCACCATCAATTATTCCCAGTATATGGACAATAATTTTTTACTCAATAATCATCATAATGGTACTTTTCACCTCTTAAGAAGTTCTACATAAGGAAAAACAAGAAGAATTCAATTTAAGATCAAGATGACGCATTAGCCGTTCAACTTTCTGGTTGCACCCCGTCAGTTGAATCATCGAGGGGAGGAATTATATTACCGCATAGATAGATATCCTATAGACGCTGACCATGCAGAAGATAAGAAGATGCAACGCCAATGTGACCATTTTTGATGGCAGTAATAAGCAGTCAGTAATAAGCTTTCAAAATGTAAATATAATTTTTTTAAATTTGTTTAATAATTGTAAAACGTTAATTTTCGTGCTTTGTAATAAAAACTAAAGAAATAAATCATTTGTACAAACTGATTTTGACCTCATCGAAAGAAAATTCACGTAATGCAACTCAAATTGAGACATCCTACCATAGTAAAATTAACCGGTGTTGAATTTCCTAAAAAAAGTTATACCTACTTACCAGAAATTAAGAAATAGGTCCATTTTACCGTATTCTGAAACGAAGTATATTTTTTTGTTTGTGCAATAATAGAACTACTCTATTTCAAACTACTAAAAATTAAAATCTTAAATTACTATGCATTTTATCGATCACTATTTGCACCACTTTCTTAAACGTTTAACCAACTTTTTAATTATAGATTTATAATGAAACACAATGGTGCCTTTTTAGTTTTAAATTATGGTTGTAAGTGAAAACAATGTATTTGGTCCTCAATAAATAGCTATTTATGATGCAGTTTGTACATTTTTACACATATTTAACATGCAGATCATACAATATTTTTTCTACAAATGACAGTTTTACAAAGAATATTAATAGTTGTTTACATGATAAAGACTGTGTTGCGTACTTTTAACACTAGTGCGAGAAAGTGACACATTTAACGTCTGACATGAGTGTCAGTTGGCTTTTCAAGTTGAGCGATATCCCTCTTGCGACTGAATGCGAATCTAATGGGATGACGTCAGAAGTAGGTTAGCTGCCATCACATTGTCATGGTTGCCATATGACTTTCAATTTTCACCGAAGTTACACACTGTACTCTAACCTACTTGTGGCGCCATTATTGGCCTGAAAAATTAATTTGAATCGTCAATAGCCACTTTTAATACGTTTGTAAAAAAATAGTTTGTGAGCAAAAGTATAAAATCTCATCAACTTTAGTGGAATGTTAAACAGTATTAAGAATCGATGGTGTTATGACAAAAGAGCGTAAACGAGAAAAAATAAGTTATTGACATCACTAAAAATCTCTAATTAAGGCCTACAATATTACCAATTAAAATTATTTAACAAAAATGTGTTAAAGTTTAAAACCTATACATACATGTATACATATATACATGTATATTGATGCGAAAATGACATGTTTTCATCGTCACTGCATTTAGATTCGAACATTTACATGTAAAGTTGGGGTTTACTACGACCACGTGTTTTTACGCAAAATACAAATGTAAGAAATATTTTTTTATTATAATTATTATTAACCTATACAATGTATTATAATTAAAGTAAATAACAATTCACGTTAAAATTGATATTCGCTTAAGTCTTTTCTTCCTTTTATTATTGATTGATTAATCGACGCAAATTTATCTAGAAAATAGACGCAAGCACCAAACATTATTATAACTAGTTAATTAACAGAATTCTTTTTACTTCAATAACGTGGATAATTATTAAATATATTTTTGATTAAGAGAAATATATATATTTTTATTATTTAACCACCAACCTTTTGTTTAAAACTTTTTTTGCCTCTCCTGTTCAATTATCTAAATGTCAGAACACCAACGAAATATTTATACCTTTAAATAGGTTATTTTCATCATCCATTGAATGATGTCCACAGTAAATAGTTAATTAATTAATACAAATAACTTTTTTAACGAGCAGCTCCCTTTTGAAAATAAAACTATCAGTAAAGTACTTAATTTATACTAATATTATACGAAATATAAATATAAGATTCAACAATTAAATCCTATAGCAAAACAATTTTGAGTTGATATATGTATATTTAGGTGAACATGCTAAAATGATACAAATATTAATCTAGATTTAAATACTATAAAGATATATTAAATAAGATGAAATTACAGTTTGACGATAGTTAGTTTGCAGTACGCATTAACCGCGAAATGGGTTCATTTAGACCATAATTTATCTTTGAAATATTTTCTCGAAATATGTGAAATGATCTTGTATTGACACCACAAGGTTTGAAATAAAAATTTAGCATACCTAATCATGGACAATTTATTTAACACAAGTTTAAAAAGTAAACACATTTCTGAGAATATTCATCAGGGCTCCAATTTTTGTAAGTTGTGTGCAGTCAGAATATTCGAATAAATGTTTCCTCTATCCAGGCCCATTTTATAGCCTAATGTTCTAAGGACTTTGTATTGAACTTTTTCAACGACATACTTGAAGTATTCCAAATTATGGAGGCGTACTCTAATTTGGATTTTACGAATGTTTTGTAAAGTAATAATGACGCCATTTATAATGTCAAAAAAAAAACTTAATGAAAACGTTGTCTCATTATTTTTTTATTTTGAGTGAGTCTTCTATTTCTTAATTTAATATTAATTAGGTACTAAACTTTTAGATGAACTTAACACATAGGTATATTAATAATAAGTTTAATTAAAAAGTAATGAAAGCTCAAATGTCACTCGTTTGATTACTACCCTCGCATAGCGTATAGAGCGCTTAATTTCGAAACTCGTAATTATTACAATTAACTTTGCTATTTTGTTTTGGGCGTTGTTTTCACACGATAATTGAATTTTTGGTATTGACAGAATTTACCTTTTTTAAAATTGCATTTACTATTATAATGAATAACGCTGGAAACAAAATATTTTAATTGATACTACAAAATATAAGTATACAGGGTGAGTTTCAAGTAACTCATAAAATTGATAACAATCTTATTATTTTGAATTTTAAAAAACCGGAAAAGACGAAAAACCTTTATGTTGAACTCAACATAAATTTCTTCCCGGTTAACATGTCATAAATATAACGTCATCAAAAATTGGTTGATATGGATTTTATAGCATAAAAAAATACTTGTTTTACAACAGTACCAGAAAGTTTATATTTATGCCATGTCAAACCATTTAAAACTTTTTGATGACGTCATGGTGACGTCATGTCAACCCTGAAGAAAATTACTGTTGATTTAAAAATATAGTTTTTCCAAAACAATGCGATACGACACGGCATTAACCGTTTTCGAAAATTATAATTATATACAGGGTGATGATAAAGTTTGGAACCTAATTCATAACTGCCGTATTTAATTTTTTTGAGAAAATCGCTCGGACAGGTCAATTTTAGTTTTAAAATCCCATCTCTTGGTATAATAAAAATATTAATGACGTCACTGGTGATTTAGCAATGACGTCATGATCGATTTTTTTAAATGGAAACCCCCACTTTTTTCACTGGTTTTTGATAGACATTTATGTCACTTAAACGATGATATAAAAAAATTGTTGCATTTGTAAACAAATTTTCGTTTAAAATTTTTTTAATATAAACTTAAAATTAATTTGTACTATTAAATTTGAAAAATTTGAATGTTGTATAAAATTTATTTTGGCCGATTTCAATAAATGGTAAATTTAAAATTTTATTTTTTGTAAATTTACTTACATTTATATGGAATCAAAAAATAGTTTTTCAAGACTATTTAATTTTGTTAAATACATTTAACATTTTACATTTGCATTAGAATGCGCATTATTTAAACATTTACTTTCTTTTGTTATTATTGGTAACTTCAAATTCATTTTAAGTTATTTTTATAAAACCTTTTTTGTTAAAATAAAAATTTCCTTTTTTGAATTAAAAGATTTTTTATTCAAAAATTTGTATAAAAATTTAATTGTTTTTTATATCATTGTTTAAGTGGCATGAATTTCTATCGATAATGAGTAAAAAAAGTGGGGGCTTCCGTTTAAAAAAATCGCTAATGACGTCATTGTTAAAGCACCAGTGACGTTATTAATATTTTTTTATATCAAGAGATGGCATTTAAAAAACTAAAATTGACTTGTCCGAGCGATTTTCTCAAAACAATTAAATACGGCAGTTATGAATAAGGTTCCAAACTTTATCATCACCCTGTACATAAGGTGGTTATGAATTTTATGCAACCTTAAAGTCACCCTGTATATTAAAAATTAGGTCTAATTTGTATATTTTCTTTATTAAAATTAATTATTGTAGAACCCCGCAGCAAACAGGAATTGCAACCTAACTGATATTGAATCAAATCAGCGAAGCTGAATTTTCCTTCCCATGCTGAAGAGTTGTATTAGTAGTAGTCCCTACTATAACCCCCTAGCGTGTAGTAATAGTTCCTACTACAACCCTCCATCGTGCCTGTAAAAAATGCAGCGTCGCTGATTTGATTCAATCTCAGTTATGTTGGAATTTCTTTTTGCAGGCGCGGTCCTACTATAAGATTTTATTTTCATCGCATTTTTTCATAAGGGTAAATGCTTTGAAAACAAATGCCAGCATATACTGGAATTAAATTAACAGGTAATAACAACACCCAAAATTACCAAATTTAATTGTGATAACTAAAATGGTAATACTAATACAGGGTGTGTATAAATTCATGCTTACTTTTTACCCATCAGAAAATAAAAGAAAGTTTTAATTACAATACGATATTATTTAACATCAAAAAAATTCAATTATTTCTTATACAGCGTGGTTAAAATTTAGAAGATAGTCGGTAAAATGTTTGAAATTATTATTTTACGCCATGAGCTAGAAAGTGAAAAATTTTGGGTGAGTGTGAAAATAACCGAACGAGCACGAAATTCACTTTCTTGCGAGTTGCGTACGCTATGTTTTCGACGACCACAAAAATTCTACGACCATTATTAATATTTTGTAGTAACAACTCAAAAGTCACAACATAACCTGTCTTGACATCAGTTGGTATGGAAGTTAGTCTAATATTTTAGTTAAATGTACCTAATTGTAGGTGGCGCTCTTTTGACGGAAAAATTATTTTGGGCATTTGCAATCAAAAATTTAAGAATATCCCAACTGGTTGCTCTTCTAATTAAATTTATTTTTCATATAGAATTTTTGGTATTCCTATACAGGGCGAGTCAGACCACCCGTAACAGCCTTTTATCTCGAAAAAAGTTTGTCGCACATAGATAGAATAAACATTTTAATTACCAAAGTGAATCCAAAGAATCCATTGGTGCACTTATTATTTTCCGAAACAATGCGGAAGTGCCCGGAACAACTTTTATTAACATATTTTTGTAATACTATATCTTGCATAATTAACAAATTAAACGAAAAAACAAAAGCAAACAACTGACAAATCGTTTCTTAAATTATGGAAAAATTAAAATACTACCATCATCCTCAATGGGTAAGGGTAGAGGCAATTAGGATTTTTTAAATGGAAACTTGTATGTTTTGCATTTTTCGCTTCGCTTGTTAAAAATAATCAACTTTTTTAGGTTATGTATTTTTCTATATTTATCTATTTTCCTTAATTCAAAAAAAAAGTTGATTATTTTTAACGAATAAAGCGATAAATGCAAAAAAGAGTTTCTATTTAAAAAAATCTCTCTCGCCCATTTACGGTGGACGGTAACGATTTCATTTTTCCATAATTTAAGAAACCAAAATGGTCACTTGTTTGCATAATTTTTTATCGTTGAATTTGTTAATTATGCATGATATTACAAAAATATTTTAATAAAAGTTGTTTCTTTTTAAAAGACCTTTCAAACGATAACATACTAGACCTATGTCCCAGCAAACACAGTAACATCGGCCGATTGGCGGTTTTATTACGGCACGGTTGGCAAAGTGTCGGCGTCGATTGGAAGATTAGGGCCTTCGATGGCTCTTAACATGTTGCCCGGCAAAGTAAGTTGCCATTTGAAATTTCAAAGTAACTTTCGATTCTGGTCACTTCCGGATTGTTCCGGAAAATAATAAGTGCACCAATGGATTCTTTGGGTTCACTTTGGTAATTAATTTTTTTATTCTATCTATGTGCGACAAACTGTTTTCGAGATAAAAGGCTGTTACGGGTGGTCGGAATCACCCTGTATAGTCTATTGTAGGCGCGTACTTTTGAAAAATTCGCTCTTATCATTTTTCCAAACGTACATCCATATAATATTGTAAATATAACATTTATAACACCCATTTTTATGAATCTTTTTATTTTTTATGTTAGGAACAAAATAATTTTCTTAGTATGTAGTTGATTTAAAAAGTAAAAATAGTTTATAAGTAAAGGGTTGGATAAAAAAATCTCAATGTATCTCGACTAAACTTTATTAACGGGTTTTGTAGCGATCTTGGAATTGGTTTGTCAGGCCAAATGCAGATTAACACAAGACGTTGCGATTTCAAAAATTAGTCTCATCATCAGGCAAAAGATATAAAGTGAAATCACATTATATGAAACTAAAGTAGCAAACAGCGACATGATCTGTCTTGATTGGTGTTGTATCAAGTGTTTGGTTATGGTCTGTTTTTTTTTGGTATGGTGCGGAATTTTTTGGTATTTTTGTAATTAATAAAATGTTAAAATTGTAAAAATGTGATAAAATTTGTTTTAAATTTGTTAGAAATCTTAAAATTGTATTAAAATCTTGTGTTGTAAAAAAAAATAATTTTTTAAAATTCTACAATAAAACGTCATTAAAACTTATTTTATAATATTTGTTTAGGTTGCTAATAAATAAATTAAAATAAAATAAAATTTAAAAATTTTTGTTAGATAAAAATTACTCAGTAACGCACCGATAGCGGTGACCGCACCTAGCTAGTACCGACTAGCTAGTAATGTTATTTTCGAAGGGGTTCGGAAGTTATGCCTATAAATAAAGTAGAAATTTTGAAGTTAGTGGTAAGTGGCTCCCGTTTTAACCAATTTTCAATTTTAAAAGTTCAGTCGAATCTACTCCTGGAACCAAAATCGCCCACGCATAGGATTTTTTGAATTTCTAAAAAATAACAAAAAATAATATTTTGAGATCGCATTTAAAAGAGTCGCAATTTTTGACGCGTTTCGGTCTAATCAACCCCTCAAATTCTATTTAACCCTAACGTAATACACCTTCTCTGAAAGCTTTCAAGGTTCGCTTTACAACAAAAAAGAATTACTTTGCTATCTGTTTTCGTTTTCGAGTTATGACTGAAAATGTAGATAAAATAAGCAAAATCTCCGTTTTGAGTCGAAATTTTGTTCTGAAATTTTTCACTTTTCACAAAATAACACAGGCCAACAAAAAAAATGTTTGTAAAAACTTTTTAAACTAATTTAGCTAAATCTTATGTATTTTTGGGTGCTGAAACCGTATTTGATATCACCCACAATTCTCTCAAAATATGACATCAATTATATATTTCAAAAAATAGGGAAAAATTTGATAAATAAAAATTAAAAAAATAGTTTGTTATTAGGTTACAATTTTCACTTACAAAAATATTAGATTACTAAAATTACTAAATATTAGAAGCTTATTTTTTTGTATTTCCTAAGATCCTCGCGCTCAAACTACAAACATAACATAATTTGTGAGGAACCGAACAATTGTCTTTATTACCGATTTCTACACCATAATATGCAAAGTATAATTTTTTTACAAAGTCAGTAATCTTCCTTTGATGTTTTTTAATTACAAATTTACCACATATACAGCGAAAAGCGTTAGGAGAATTTTTACAACCACGTTTATCCATATTAAACTGTGAATAAAAAGCACATAGATTAAACACTGTAATGTGAAGTTATATTTACTGGAAGAAAACAAACAAGTGTGTAATTTATCACAACTACCAACCTGATCACATTTGATTTTATTGCCAACCTTATAACACTAGAATATATTGCCAACTTAAAAATATTTAAACGGTAAATAGTATATTATTCAACGGGCGAGTAATGCCATTACTCACGCAGGCCGAATTTGCAACACGAGCCGGTAGGCGAGTGTCGTAACAGGCCTGAGTTACGTTGACTGTAGATTCAAAGGTTACTGGTTCGAACCACGATCATTAACAACTTTATTTCAAAAATCAAGAGATCCACGGGTAGCCCATGGAATTCTGTTATCGGTAACCAAAACTCATGGGTGTGAGTAATAGCAATAATTGCTTGTCTAGAAACGCGTTTCCGAACGCTCTAGTTAGTCCCCAGGTAGGGTTTACGAACGCATTCCGGCTATTTTCACACTCGCACAAAATTCGTCACTTTCTAGCTCATTGCGTAATATACTATATGGAATTTTATTGGGATTTTCTGGGGAATGGGAAAACCTTTATTTAATATTAACTTTTATAACTTTACATACCAGTTTACTAAACATGGTTTATAAAAAAGTCTTTACAATATAATCTTACTTGGCCAAAAATAGAGCTGTAAGAATTTTTGTTTTCGCTCTTTTAAAAATGTAATTCCAACTTAAAATTTAAAAATGCGCCCCTGGTGAAACTTTCTTAAAATTATTCGTTCATTTATCGAAAATCTGGAAAAATATTTCTTTGGTTTAATGTCAAATTTTACATAAAATGGTATAAAGCAAATTTACAGTTCAAAATATTACGTTTTTAATGCAGAAACGCCTAAACTTAAATTCAATAAAATAAACCTATCTGGAATATCACTAAATTTTAACATATAAATAAATTGAAAAAGACCGCCCAAAACAAAAATTTTTTGACGTAGGATAGTTTCGCACTAAACCGACGATATAAGTATTGTTAAAAAGAAGTATACTCCGGAAGTACAGTACAAGGATTTTTTCTAAAATGTTAAAATAAAATTAGTATATTTTGTATTTTACCTTCTTATTTTCCATAATTCGAATAAATTAATATTTGTCTTATATTTTTAAAATAATTTTAGTAAAAAAATTGAAAATTTATGTTAATATACAGGGTGAAACAAAAGTAACGCTTAACACGTTAACTGCCGCCCATATATTGATATCGTGGAACGCTGAGAGCCAAAGTAAATATCTTGGGCATTTTTTATTTAATTAAAATTTTGAATGCAGAGACTTTTTTATAGTACTTAATTTAGATAAAATAAGTAAAAATATATAAACGACGACCGGCCGTCGTATGGCCTGATAATGAATAGTATTTATTAGGAGGCCGTACGACGACCAGTCGTCGTATGTATTTATTTATTATTTTATTGTATTATTTTATTGTGTTATTTTATTGTATATTTAACAATATTATAATATTTCCTTATAAAAATAATTTCTTTCTAAATAAAGCGCCAGTTGTATTTTTGAAAGTGGTTGTTGGAGTTTATCGTCTGTAGTGATTCGAAAATGGCAAATTTTAGTAAGAATTCAACAACTCGTTCATATAGTGATAATTCTAGTGAAGACGATTTTGATAGTGATGATATGAAAGGAGATCCAAATTATTCTGAAAATGAAAGTGAAAGTGAATCGGAATTAAGTGAATCCATTTATCAACAACTATTAAATATCGAAGATGAATTAGTTGAAACGAATGACAATAATTTTTGTACTTCTTCAAATGATGAATGGAAAACTATAGGCAGTAACTCGTCTGTACAACAGCCGGTTTTTATACAAACGTTCAAGGAAGGAATCAAAAATATAAATTTAACTGCAAGTGACCAACCGATAAAATATTACGAAATATTTATAACTCAAGACATTATGGAACACATAACGGATCAAACTAACCTTTATGCTGCACAATTATTGTCAACAAAAATAGTCAGTAGAAGTAGTCGATTGAATCAATGGAAAGATTCCAGTCCACAGGAAATGAAAAAATTTTTTGGGCTTCTTTTATGGATGGGATTGGTTAGATATCCAAAATTATGTGATTATTGGAGTACAAAGCGAATATATAAGAATAGTATTGCCCCAAAAACAATGCCGCGTAACAGATTTGAAATATTATTAACCATGTGGCATTTTTCAAATAACAAAGAAGCTCATGGCGATCGACTACATAAAATAAATATTCTCAGGAACAAACTTCAAGACCTTTATCAACATTATAATGTACCCGGCGAATGTCTATGTGTGGATGAGACAGTAGTTCCATTTAGAGGACGTTTATTATTCCGTCAATACATTCCAAATAAACGACATAAGTATGGAATTAAATTGTTCAAAATTTGTGATATTACTGGATACACCTACGGAATAGAAATTTATCAAGGGAAGCAAGAAAAAAATCAAATAAACGTTTCACTATCAACTGATATTGTTCTCAAGCTAGGAGAAAATTATCTTGACGAAGGCCGTTTATTTATTACGGATAATTATTACACGTCAGTAGAACTTGCAGAATATTTATTAAACAGAAATACACATCTTACAGGGACACTTAGAAAAAATAGAAAACGCATTCCGAAACAGGTGGTAAACAAAAACCTCTCCAAAAACGAAATTATTGGAATGCATAATGAAAAAGGAATAGTTGTAGTTAAATGGAAAGATAAACGAGATGTTCTTATGTTGTCTACAAGACATGCAACAGAAATAACCTCCACAGGTAAAAACAATAGAAAAAAAGAAGAAATTTTTAAACCGAAAATAGTTCAAGACTACAATGCAGGAAAAGCAGGTATTGATTTATCTGATCAATTCTCCAGTTACTCCAATGCAATACGAAAATCTGTGAAGTGGTATCACAAAGTTGCAATGGAACTTATTTTTGGTACTTCTGTGGTAAATGCGTATATTATCTATAAAAAGATATCTCAAAAGAAATTATCCATTACTGAATTCAGGGAGTATTTAGTCGAAAGTTTACTTGACGTCGACGACGATAATGACGAAAATATAACAAATAATTCAAGAAAACATAAATTAGAAGAAAATGGAGAAGTCGATGAACGAAATAGAAAAATCAGAAGACGTTGTGTCAGCTGTTATTCTAAAAATCGTCGAAAATATGGAAGCCGTGAAGCAGATAAAGGAAGTGTAACACCTCGAGTTATTACATACTGCTCACAATGCCCGGAAAAACCTCCAATGTGTGCCAATTGTTTTATAAAAAATCATTGAAAGGTCCATAAATTTAATTTAATTTAGAATTTACTTGTTTAATTACTTATATGTAAATAAAATAGTTTTCTACAAAGTTTTTGTCATTTTGAACATTCACTTACATTTACCTACTATTGAAAACATATTCAAACAATTATCATTTTCTTTCGAAATGTAATAGGTTTCTAGGACGAGCAGTCGATGTTTTTCACATCATAAACATTCATATGTGGCAACTGCTCACATATAACACTAATAAATGTAGAGAAAGATTGACTTTATGTTGCTGAAACTACAAGCGTTATTACGACGACCGGTCGTCGTATGGCGCATTCAGTCAGAAATGCGTACGACGACCGGCGCGTCGTATGGCAGTTAACGTGTTAATAGCAGTTACTTTTAATATAAAGAGTTAATTAAAAAAGATAAATATAAAAGTGTTTCAGTTCATTTCAGTGCATATTTTAAAATTTTTAATTAACTTCCTCTATTTAGTTGCTAATACAACCAACTATTATTTTTAAGATGGTATTTATTAGTATGTTTTATTTGAAATGTTTATTTGCACATTTTTCTGTATTTCGCAATGCTATATTATAATAAAAAAAATTAAAAAAATGATAATAAATAAGGGTGTCCCTTTTATAAACCCTTAAACAATAATTTGATTGAATGATAATTATAATCCAAATAAATTTTAGAATATTAATAAATGGAAAACCTCTAATTTTTCTCAATAATTTTAATTTTTTATTTATTATAAATATATGGCTTCTTCGCCTACATAAAAATGCGCTATTTTAAAAACTGGAAAAATTTCGACTTGTTATAGTTGGCGCTATTTTGACATACATTTTGAAAAAAAATGGAGGAAGGCAAGTAAATGCTTTGTTGTACTTTTTTTTTGATTTTAATAAATACACTTGCCTTTATAGCATTTTTGGGGACTAAAAAATTGATTTATAAGTACCCACACATAAAGTTCATATAAACAGGTTTTTATTTCTTACTCTCCACATCTAGTTTTATAAATGAGCACCAGAAGTCGTATATTGAGTAACTACAAAAATTGAAAAATGTGATTTTAATTACCTATTGAATGCATAAAGAATTTTTGAAAAATCTTGCACCGTTCTAAAGTTATTAAAGTTGTTCCAAAATAATTTTAGATTAAAATTGATGTTTTATGAGTTTGGATGCAAAAAAGTACAAAGTACGCCACTGAGTAACAACAAAAATTGAACAATTTGATATTAATTACCTATTGAATTGCAGTTCGTGATGCAGAAAGAATTATAGACAAATGTTGCACTGTTCTAAAGTTGATACAGTTTTTCCAAAATAATTTAAGATTAAAATTGGTTTTTTATGAGTTTTGGTGCAAAAAAAACGACATAGCATGCTCTCCGAAATCGAGAATACTAGTGGTATTTAAAAACTATACTTAGTTGCTCTAGGAACAAATGGAAATACGGTAACCACAAATACAAATTATTAAATTTAAACTAATATAGTATGTTTTAGAAACAATATCTAACATTAATGAGTATAAAACTTTTGTAAAACAACATGAAATAAATGAATTTACGGGTCTAAATTTCTATCATAAGAAATAAAAACTCATAAGAAAATAAAATTTTTAATTAATTATTAGTTAATTTACATTGCTTATCTATAGAATTTGATCTCATTATACACAGTGAATGGCTACGAGGAAATGACATGATGCCGTTAATTGAAGACTATGTAGCATTTAGTGATAACAGCACAATAAACGAATGTGATTGCGTTGTTATTCAGGGTGGCCCAACTTGGAGTTTTCACCCAGGTTATTTTGAAAACAAATAATTGTCAATTTTTATTTGGTGGGGGACCAATTTTCATGGTAACGCAATGGAGAAACCCTCATCTCCAGTAGCACACAATATTAAACCTACATTTAACCATTATTGTACCAATATTTTATATTGGCCCAATATACATTTAAATTAAAATAAAATTAACAATTTTATTTTGTTAATTTTATTTTAATTTAAATTAAAAACGAAGCATTTTAGAGAAAATATTTATTCTCTGTTTTCGTCTTAAAATTGGTCAAATAGTCTTCTAGGAAGTCTCTGGTATTTATTTTTTTTAAAAATTTTCAAAATAGTTTTTGGAGATCTAATTAGTACTGTAAAAATATTTGTCTTGTATGCTTATTGTTTTTAAACAAACTTCAATAAAGTGAATTAAATGGAAGTTAAAAGGATATGTACGAGCATAACTGATGATAAAGGTGAAATTTTAAGTTAAAATATATACAATATACAGGGTGTCCAGAAACTAAGCGGCCAAACTTTAGGAGGCGATACTACAACTAATTTTAAGAAAAAAACTTCCTATAAACATGTGTCCGATTTCGCTTCCTAAGGGAGCTGCAGCCCTTTAACTATTGTGACTAAAGCTAGGTTTTTTGTCATTTATTTAAAAACGGTTTGTAATAAAGATTTGAAATTTGGTGTGAAAACTAATACGGTTAAAATATAATTTCTCGATTTCTCAATCGTATGTTTTATTAATGCTATTCGTCTTTTGTTTCAAAGCCGCCTTTAAATGACAATGATAAAACCTATTTTTTATCACCATCTTTATTGGACTGTAGCTCCCTTAGGAAGCGAAATCGGGCATAGTTCATAGGAAGGTTTTTTGTCTAAAATTGAATAAAGAATATTAGTATAAAAACAAAAATGATTTTATGTTAACCATAAAAAAGTTGCCGCTGTTTATAACCACAACCCTCCTTAAAACTACCCTTTCAGAGCTTTCAAAAAACATGAAAAAAATTGATAAATTAGATCTTAAGCGTATTAGTTTTCACACCAAATTTCAAATCTTTATTAAAAAACCGTTTTCAAATAAATTACAAAAAACAAAAAAACCTATAGTTTTAATCACAATAGTTAAAGGGCTGTAGCTCCCTTAGGAAGCGAAATCGGACACATGTTTATAGGAAGTTTTTTTTCTTAAAATTAGTTGTAGAATCACCTCCTAAAGTTTGGCCGCTTAATTTCTGGACACCCTGTATAGGAGTAATAAAATGTTAGCAGAATATATTGGGATTATATTGGTTCAATATTTTTTTATCATAGGTTTTATCCATTTGCCTATAATGGAGCAATATAACCCCAGTAGCACACAATATTCCACCATTATATAACCATCATTGTACCAATATTTAATGTTGGCCCAATATATAATCGTATGATACTATATTGGTTAACCAATTTAAAAATATATTGGTATTTATATATTGACCACAAATTGGTTCATTTATAATACTTTAAGATTGGTTTGAATTTTGATATTTAATAAAAAAAACTGCAATATAATGAATAAAATATAAAATTAGTTCCGTACAAAATCTATTAAAAAGTTAATTAAAAAGATAAGAAGTAAGTGAAAATTATAAAATTACCCGTTTTTTATTTCACCTTCCATACATGCGTTAAAAAGGCTTTTAAAGCTTGATTTTGTTAAAAGTTACAATAAAAATAAATACAACCATACATTGGTCCCCAACTAACAAATAACTGATTACTTTCAGGCTATTTTTCAAAAATTAATTGTTTTCAAAATAACCTGGGTGGGAACTAAAAGAATTTTGGAAAAAGACTCTGAAACCGGTCAATCCTTATTAAATGGGGAAGCAAAGTATGGTTGTAATTATTTTTAACAAAATCAAGCTTTAAAGGCGTTTTTAGCCCATGTCACCTGTTAAAAACACGTTTTACTTTTACTTCTCAAATATTCCATCAAATTAAAAAATATATGACAGCTGTATAGAGAATAGTAGGAGCTTTACAATGATGTATCACTCGACCCCTATTGCCATTTAAGATTTCTGAAGGGGTAGTTTCCCTGCATAACTGGGTGAGAGGTTGTCCCTTGCGTTACCCTAAAAATTGGTCTCCCACCAAATAAAAATTGACTGGTTTCAGGGTTTTTTTTTCAAAAATTATTTGTTTTCAAAATAACCTGGGTGGAAACTCTTAGTTGCGCTACCCTGTGCCGCAACCCTGTATTTGTAAAACAAATCATACTTTTATTTTATGGTTGTAATTATTTTTAACAATATCGAGCTTTAAAGGCGTTTTACATGTCTAATGTGAAAATGCTATAACTTCACAAATATTCCATCAAATTAAAAAAAAAATATGACAGCTTTATATAGAATATTACGAGCTTTAAAATGATGTATCAATCGATCTGTATTGCCGTTTAAGATTTCTGAAGGGTAGTTTCCCTTCATAACGGGGTGAGGGGTTCTCCCTTGCGTTATCATAAAAATTGGTCCCCCACCAAATAAAAGTTGACAGATGTCAAGGTTTTTTCCAAAAATTAGTTGTTTTCAAAATAACCTGGGTGGAAACTCTTAGTTGCGCTACCCTGTGCCGCAACCCTGTATTTGTAAAACAAATCATACACACTTTTATTTTATTTTATATATTTTATTAATTTTAATAAATTAAATGAACTAATCAATCGATATGATTGGAAATTTCTAGATAAAGTTAAAAGTTAACTTAATGTATCCACAATTTTAAGTAAATTTAAATAATTCGTAACGAATATTCCAGGTAGTTCGGTGAGACATAATCGAATCAAAAAGTGATGCCCTTATATAGCAATAGAAAACAAAGGTTACACCTACAAAAATGATAAAAATTGGTAAATTATAAAATTAAAAGCTAAACGACTTACTGGAACTAGAGGAGTTTTACAATAAGACCATAATAGAAGAACACAACACTTTTGAAAACCTATTTACATGTCCTTGGGTACAAGGTTACATGCGCCAACCAACGCAGGGTTACATAAAACGTCTCTAAAAAACGCAAAAACAGTATAAAGCAATTCAGATATAAAAATTATAGGCTTACCTATTTTACGATTGGACAACCTATTTACTATTTGACAACCTCTTTACAGGTTTTTAGATCTTGGAGCACGCAAACCAACGTGGGCAGCGTAAAATAAAGGTCTTTATTATTGGATAACCTATTTACAATTGGAAAACCTATTTACTGTTTCTAGGTCTAGGCCAAAACCTATTTACTGTTTCTAGGTCTAGGGCAAGACCTAGAAACAGTAAATAGGTTTTCCAATTGTAAATATGTTATCCAATAATAAAGACCTTTATTTTACGCTGCCCACGTTGGTTTGCGTGCTTCAAGATCTAAAAACCTGTAAATAGGTTGTCCAATTGTAAAATAGGTTGTCAAATCGTAAATCCTACGACCTTAAAACTGAAATAGGTTGTCAAATAGTAAATAGGTTGTCCAATCGTAAAATAGGTAAGCGTATAATTTTTATATCTGAATTGCTTTATACTGTTTTTGAGTTATTTAGAGACGTTTTATGTAACCCTGCGTTGGTTTGTGCATGTAACCTTTTACCCAAAGCAAATGTAAATAGGTTTTCTAAAATGTTGTGTTTTCTATTATGGTCTTATTGTAAATCTCCTATAGTTCCAGTAAGTCGTTTAGCATTTGAGTTATTAATTTATAAACTTTATTGTGTAACGTTTTTGCAGCTAACTCTTTTTTTTTAACCCAAAGATGCCGGGTCACTTGGTTTTTCAAAAAGTAGATTTTAAAACGATTATTTTGGGGTCCCATATGTAGGGTGTAATCAATTTGCTTGTGCCAGTACTTCATATTTTTTGTACTCGGGATTTTTAAAATTTTTATTTTATTTAAAACCGGAAGTGATATTGAAGAACTTTTTAATCCCTAATATGTGTTTTACAACATAGTCAAATTTAATTTTTTTTCATAAATAAAGAAGTTATAGAGGTGACCCCTGTTTCTTTTCCAGACGGTATATAAAGAATACTGACATAAATAGAAAACTATATAGAAATTACAGTATCTATATTAAAAACCTAATAAAAAGTACTAAAGAAAAGTACTTTAAAAATGCATTAAGAGGATAGTCGGCGAATTTTAGCGCTGGATTTTGAAATTCGCTTGATATTTGGGGTTTTGCTCATAATTTTTTTTCTATTGAAGCTTTTTTAAAATTTCTTTTTTTGGTACACAGAAGAGTCTTGTGGCTACCAATTTCTTCTTTTTTTTATTTTTGTAAGTCAATCCAAATACTCATACGGAAGCAGTAAAACGGGCTCTTTACAAAATATAGTGTTCGCTAAGCGGCGTTTTAGATTTTTATAAAAAACTAATTGAAATAATATGTCATTTCCAACGCTAACAATAAGTTAAGGTATAAGCGAAGAGTGTATAGACTTGTTTTTTGTTATAAAAATATTTTTAAACTTTTCACAGCGCTCCAAATATTTCTTAAAATTTTACTTAATTTTTGGAGCGCTGTGAAAAGTTTAAAAATATTTTTAAAACAAAAAACAAGTCTATACACTCTTCGCTTATACCTTAACTTATTGTTAGCGTTGGAAATGACATATTATTTCAATTAGTTTTTTATAAAAATCTAAAACGCCGCTTAGCGAACGTTTTTTGTAAAGAGCCCGTTTTACTGCTTCCGTATGAGTATTTGGATTGACTTACAAAAATAAAAAAAAGAAGAAATTGGTAGCCACAAGACTCTTCTGTGTACCAAAAAAAGAAATTTTAAAAAAGCTTCACTGGAAAAAAAATTATGACCAAAACCGCAAATATCAAGCGAACTTCAAAATCCAGCGCTAAAATTCGCCGACTATCCTCTTAGGGACAATATTTGTTTCTTTGTAACATTTTACTTACGAATTATATAAATTATACTGCCGTCCTAAAAGACGTATCTCATGTTTTTAAGTTTCTGATATATTTAATATTTTCTAAATTTCGCTACCGCACTAATATTTTGAAGTTCTTGTTTTTTTTATATTTCTACTAACGTATTAAGCAGTAATGGTCTAAGTATAAATTTATTTACTTTTTTTCCAAATGAAAAAATCTGAGTGTATGGTAAAGTCATGGTTTCATATGGTACTTAACGCTAAAAAAATATTATTTAATATTTGGTGCTATTATTTACTTACAATAATAGTATATTAAGCAACGAGTTTCATAAGTCAAGTATTATTGCATGCGTCCAAGTTTAAAAAACGAGCCGCGTAGCGGTGAGTTTTTTAATGGACGAGTGCAATAATTGACTTATGAACGAATTGCTTATACTGTTTTTTATAATTTGCGCAAAAATTAAATTTTGGAAATTATTCGACGTAAAAATATTTCTTTATTTTTTTAGCAGTTGGTGACAATAATTTCTTTTCCGACGACCATGGGCGCGTTCCAGTAATGAACACTGTAGCCCACGACGACCGCAAAGTCGTTCTACATAAGACCGTGATTTTTTCTTTCGTGCATCGATGGCGACCGCAACAAGCTCACAACGACCGTATTTATTCGTGGGTTTATGTGCTTGTTTGTTGAATGGTGACCTTTTGAGCTAGTGGAACGGGAAAATTTTGCGGTCGTGGTCGTGGGCTTTAGTGTTCATTACTGGAACGCGCCCCATATGAGAAAATCGTTAATGTCATTCATATTAAAAATAATCGATAACTTCAATGTCAGCTGCTGTTAACATAGGTTATGTTATGTTGTTACTACAAAATATTAATAATGGGCGCAAAATATCCGTCGTCGTCGGAAAAATAGCGTACACAACTCGCAGAAAGTGAATTTCGTTGCTCGTGTAATATCCTCACTTGGCTAGCGCCGCGTTCGGCTATTTTCACACTCGCAAAAAATTCGTCACTTTCTAGCTTGTTGCGTAATATACTATATTGAATCGTTGTTATAACAACAGAAAACATAGAAGTCTTGACAGTGACAGTTTAATTTAAGGTTTCAGTTTTTAGGTTTTAAGTTGCAGATTTTTAATGTAAAACTAGTGATAAGTTATCGTGTATCCTACCAGATATTCCGAAAATAGCACAAAATAGGGCGCGTTCCAGTATTGAACACTAAAGCCCACGACGACCGCAAAATCGTTCTACATAAGACCGCGATTTTTTCTTTCGTCCATCGATGGCGACCGCAAGAAGCTCACAACGACCGTATTTATTCGTAGGTTTCCGTGGTTGTTTGTTGAATGTTGACCTTTTGAGTTAATGGAACGGGAAAATTTTGCGGTCGTGGTCGTGGGCTTTAGTGTTCATTACTGGAACGCGCCCATAGTAAGCCCTTAATTTTTGATAAATCTTTTCATATCTTCACAAAAATTAATACCACATATTTGACTTTCCCTATTTGACAGTTAAATTTAAAGATTATTTACTTTAATTTTTTGTTGGAAATTAATAATTTAAAAGGAGTGACGAATTATTCTGCAACCTATCAAAAATTTAGGAGACATAAAAAAACATAGCAAGTACTTTAAATCTTGAAATTTATTTACGATAATCAATACCACAAATTTGACAGATCAATGCCATAGATAAAATAGATAGCTAACTGGGATACAAAATTTTCGGACATCAAAACATAGATAACATAATACGTATAGAATGCTAACTCAATAGTACCTTTTTATAACGTAAAAGCGCCCTCTGGTTTTTTGGGGCCAAGTATTTTAGACGCGCGGGAATTTTGAATCTGCAAGTTTTATATTTGTATTTTATAGTTTTATTATTTTATAAACATGTATCTTTAATTTGAAAGGGTTATTTTTAAATTTTCATACAAATTTATTAATTATAATTAAAGATACATATTTACACAATCCACTCTATATGTAGAATATAACATAATAAACAAAATTTTATATTTAAACATTTTATTTAAAAATTAGAAATTGTATAGAGTTAGATACAAACTGTAAATCAGTAAAACAGATTTAAAGAAGATTTTAGATGTTACAAAAGTAGAAGTATGATTTACTCAAAAATAAATTACAAAATATAAATTTTAAACTTTTACGTCTTTTGAAAATCTAAGTCCATTCTCCTAGGATTATCTGGAAAACCTTACAATATCTCACTTAGATGTTGCAAGGACAATTGTATAAACCCTAAACCCAGTTTAAAAGTATTCTTGAAAAATAATAAAATATTTTAAAAATATGAGATGTAAGCATAGGATGTAAGTAGAAAAAGTAAACATACCTAAAATTAACAAAAATTTGCTGAAAATCTAACGGTAACAGTAACAAGACCCTTTTAAACTCAAGTATCATTTCTCTAAAAAAACATGGAACATTTTGAAAGTTAAGTATCACATAACTATCAATTCTGACAACTAAAAAATGATTCGCCAAGTTCATTTTTTCTTTAGGTTCATAAAGCGCCATCTATACTTTTGGGGCCAAGTTTTTTTGTGTTATCAAAAAGCATTGAGTTTACATTCTATATAAATTATATTATCTATGCATCAAAAATAGCGCCATCTGAAAGGGTTCCCCCGCAACTTTGACGTTTAAGCGGCGGGAAAAATTTAAATATTTTGTAAAATAAGCTTTTCATTTTAAACTTTATTTAATATTTCCTTTTTAATAAATATTGTCGTTTAGAATATTTAATAAAAAGATAACATTTTTGTGCACTTTAACTTTTAGCTATTTGAACAAAAAGAAAGAAATATAATTAAATGGGTTAATATTTATTTATGTTTCTGTACATGAGTACATTTTATGGATACTTATAAAATATTTAATATTTCAATAATAAAATAATTTTGAGGTCTTGTGCTGGTGCTGTTTGAAGAGTTCAAAGGTACTTGGAATATTTTATTTTTACAACAGTTGCAAATCACTTGTTCAAGTTCCAAGTTAGAAATTATTCTTGGTAAAAATTCACTATTGATTGTATATCATGCCATAATACTTAAAATTTTAACACAAAAACACACACCGAAAAGCCCAAAAATAAAAACGAAGTTAAAAATAGAAGTATGAAGATGACATTACTTCCAAAGCTTACTATAAAAATTATAATTTTTTAAAATTATGTAAAGTTAAGAAAATTAAAGAAACAATTCAAAAAATGTAATGGATTTAGGGTGCGTTCCAGTAATGAACACTAAAGCCCACGACCACGACCGCAAAATTTTCCCGTTCCGCTAGCTCAAAAGGTCACCATTCAACAAACAACCACGAACCCACGAATAAATACTGTCGTTGTGAGCTTCTTGCGGTCGCCATCGATGGACGAAAGAAAAAATCGCGGTCTTATGTAGAACGATTTTGCGGTCGTCGCGGGCTTTAGTGTTCATTACTGGAACGCGCCTTTATTTATCGAAATTTTTATTTTATTTTTTTTTTGATTAAGGGGAAGCATAGAGGGGTAAGGATTTGTAAAAAAAAGTTGCCTAAAAAACTAATAAAGCAGCGCCATCACGTAGGGTCCTCGCAAACTTAGGGAAAAAACTTTTAATATGGGAGATTCCCTACCACAGTATAGGCAACTACCAGTAGCGACACTTCATATAAAAAACGGGATGCGTTTTTGGTGACCTTGAATATCTGAGAGTATCTGGTACCATTGAGTTTAGAACTACAATGGAGACTCTAAGGTAAAATAAATGCCATATTTTAATTTAAATACCTTTGTTTCAACTATTAATTGTTTTTATTTGAAACTGCAAACATTATCTATGAACTTAGACATAAATAAATTACCGTATCTCCAAAAAACTAAAGTGAAAAATTTATTATTTGTCAACCACAGAATTAAAAAATCCATTTGCCGTTCTAAACTCAATGGTACCAGATACGCTGACGTTTTCAAGGTCACCAAAAACGTATCCCGTTTTTTGTATGAAGTGTCGCTACTGGTAGTTGCATATACTGTGTCCCTCCCCTGATCAATGCTACCAACTTCGTAAGCGGGTGCTATAATGAGCGCGTTATGGCCCATTATGAAACCGCTAGCGGTGTTTTAATAGTTATTTAATTTAATTTTAATATTTTTTCGTTGATCGTGCATATGATTACCTAGAAAAACTATCATTTTTACAAGCTTTTTCGAAATATCACTATTAAAAAATTCGAACCCGATCGATCATAACCGAAGTCTAATTAAACGAACAGGGTTGTCTATCAGAGAGTTCTATAGTCACTTAATGAAGACTTGATGTGTACATAACCTCACTTTTATAAAATAAATATAAAATGTATTGGCGTACCAATTATTGGAAGTGTATTTAAAATTAAAGGTATTTATTTTATTTATAATTTTAATTAGGTTAAAACAAATTAAACTAACTTTATATTCACAATGTAGCATACTTCGAAGAAAATTTCGTTAGAAACGTCATCAACAGGGGGCACCTCCAAAATCATTCATTAAACGAAAATCATGCATTAATAGGGGTCATTAATGAATGATTTTGTATACATTAAAAATACTCCTTAATAAACGATCAACGAAAAAAGCAATATAATAGACGCAAATTATAAAAAATATATTTAATAAATTTTTGAGTTATGTCAAACAGACTTTGTTAGCACTTTCAGATGTTATCATTTGAGATAAAATTATTTTGTTTGGTATATGTATAGAAAATGTGCCAAATTGTCCTAAAGTATAATAATCGCCGTATCCGAAAAATTTTTAGATACGTTTGTTGTTACAACTCCATATTCAGGCTGTCATCGAAAACTTCAAAGATTCTTTTCGAAAATAGTATTGTGTAGTTAGTGGGTTTTTAATTCTACTTTACTCACTCTAGGTTCTCTAATGTTTTTATTCAACAATATTTCTACAAACTAAATAACAATTTTAACAAATAATTAAACTAAATATCCTACATCAATTGTTAAGCCTACTATTAACAAGCTAACTCTTTTTTCAGTTATTGAAGAATGACTAATTCATGAACAACATGCTTCACCGAAAACTGGTACATAAAAGAAATGCTTGCGCCAATAAGAAGACCTTAGTCTCGCTCACCGCTATTCAGTAGTTAAGTGGGAATGGCCAGACAATCCCTGGCTGTGCGTTTCAAACGCGCATCGCCTTGTGAGTGAAGGTAGTCAGGTAGAATTCTAAGTAAAGTTGTTTGGATCGCAAAGTCGGAGAGTGCCTAATTAATATCAGCACCGACTAAAGATGGGGCGAGATTAAGGGATGTTCCTAGCCGGACGTAAGCGTCTGCTTCTTGGCTGCCTTAGCATTTCTTTTATGTACCAGTTTTCGGTGTAGCATGTTGTACATAATAGGACCAAAGTTAAGAAATAGCACAAAATTTCCAACAAAACAAAATATAACTGCAATCCAAATTTTTAAAATGTTATTTAAAATTGTTTAAATAAATGACCAAGGAAGAAAAAATTAAAAAAAAATTTTTTCTGTCATTGAAGAACGGCTAATTAATTTACATATGACCAACGTTCCGACACAGCACAAATTATTTAAACACGATTTGCTAAAAAACAAAAATAACTGCAATCCAAATTTTTGATATGTTTTTTAAAACTGTTTAAATAAATGACCAAGGACGAAATAATTTAACAAAATTAACCCACTTTTTGTTATTGAAGAGTGACTAAGTAATTTGCATATGACCACAACGTTCCGAAATAGCACAAATTATTTAAACACGATTTGCAGAAAAATACAAAAAATAACTGCAATCCAAATTTTTAAAATGTTATTTAAAATTGATTAAATAAATGACCAAGGAAGAAAAAATTAAAAAAAATTAACCCTTTTTTCTGTTATTGAAGAATGACTAATTAATTTACATATGACCAACGTTCCGACAAAGCACAAATTATTTAAACACGATTTGCTAAAAAACAAAAATAACTGCAATCCAAATTTTTGATAAGTTATTTAAAACTGTTTAAATAAATGACAAAGGACGAAATAATTTAACAAAATTAACCCATTTTTTGTTATTGAAGAGTGACTAAGTAATTTGCATATGACCACAACGTTCCGAAATAGCACAAATTATTTAAACACGATTTACAGAAAATTACAAAAAATAACTGCAATCCAAATTTTTGAAATGTTATTAAAAATTGTTTAAATAAATGACTTAGGAAGAAAAAATTTAAAAAAATTAACCTTTTATTCTGTTATTGAAGAATGACTAATTAATTTACATATGACCAACGTTCCGACATAGCACAAATTATTTAAATACGATTTGCAAAAAACAAAAAATAACTACAATCCAAATTTTTGATATGTTATTTAAAATTGTTTAAATAAATGACCTAGGAAGAAAAAATTTAAAAAAAATTACCCCTTTTTTGTTATTGAAGAATGAGTTATTAATTTACATATGACCAACGTTCCGACATAGCACAAATTATTTAAATACGATTTGCAAAAAAACAAAAAATAACTGCAATCCAAATTTTTGATATGTTATTTAAAACTGTTTAAATAAATGACCAAGGAAGAAAATTTTATAAAAAATTAACCCTTTCTTCTGTTATTGAAGAATGACTAATTAATTTACAAACATATGACCAATTTTGACAATATGACCAACGTTTCGATATAGCACAAATTATTTAAACACGATTTGCAAAAAAACAGAAATAACTGCTATCCAAATTTTTGATATGATATTTAATACTGTTTAAATAAACGACCAAGGTAGAAAAAATTAACCCTTTTTTCTGTTATTGAGAATGACTAATTAATTTACATATGACCAACGTTCCGACATAGCACAAATTATTTAAACACGATTTGCTAAAAAACAAAAATAACTGCAATCCAAATTTTTGATATGTTATTTAAAACTGTTTAAATAAATGACCAAGGACGAAATAATTCAACAAAATTAACACATTTTTTGTTATTGAAGAGTGACTAATTAATTTGCATATGACCAACGTTCCGACACAGCACAAATTATTTAAACACGATTTGCTAAAAAACAAAAATAACTGCAATCCAAATTTTTGATATGTTATTTAAAACTGTTTAAATAAATGACCAAGGACGAAATAATTTAACAAAAGTAACCCATTTTTTGTTATTGAAGAGTGACTAATTAATTTGCATATGACCACAACGTTCCGAAATAGCACAAATTATTTAAACACGATTTGCAGAAAAATACAAAAAATAACTGCAATCCAAATTTTTTAAATGTTATTTAAAATTGTTTAAATAAATGACCAAGGAAAAAAAAATTAAAAAAAAATTAACCCTTTTTTCTGTTATTGAAGAATGACTAATTAATTTACATATGACCAACGTTCCGACACAGCACAAATTATTTAAACACGATTTGCTAAAAAACAAAAATAACTGCAATCCAAATTTTTGATATGTTTTTTAAAACTGTTTAAATAAATGACCAAGGACGAAATAATTTAACAAAATTAACCCACTTTTTGTTATTGAAGAGTGACTAAGTAATTTGCATATGACCACAACGTTCCGAAATAGCACAAATTATTTAAACACGATTTGCAGAAAAATACAAAAAATAACTGCAATCCAAATTTTTAAAATGTTATTTAAAATTGTTTAAATAAATGACCAAGGAAGAAAAAATTAAAAAAAATTAACCCTTTTTTCTGTTATTGAAGAATGACTAATTAATTTACATATGACCAACGTTCCGACAAAGCACAAATTATTTAAACACGATTTGCTAAAAAACAAAAATAACTGCAATCCAAATTTTTGATATGTTATTTAAAACTGTTTAAATAAATGACCAAGGACGAAATAATTTAACAAAATTAACCCATTTTTTGTTATTGAAGAGTGACTAAGTAATTTGCATATGACCACAACGTTCCGAAATAGCACAAATTATTTAAACACGATTTACAGAAAATTACAAAAAATAACTGCAATCCAAATTTTTGAAATGTTATTAAAAATTGTTTAAATAAATATCATACGTTTTTATTCAGTAACTTACTTCGCGCATCAATTTTTAGAACAATGAGTAGTAATTGCACGTGGCAAAAATAGTGGGGCCGTCGGACGAAGCATTCAAATTGGTCGGAAAGAGCCTACTCACGTTCCGAATTGGTCGGACGCTCGTGCGGTCGGAAGACACCGAACAACCGACCTTCCGTTCTGATAATTTGGTTGACAACAAGCCTCCACACGATCCAATTTATCTTCCGACCTGACCAAATCCACCCGACCGTCCGACCAAATCGGATCGTGTGTAGAGCGCTTTAGGTGGCAGCGTAATATTGCTAAACCGTGGAACTTTAAACGTGCATTACAAAGAAACAAAAAATAACTGCCACTCAAATTTTTGATATGTTACTTCGAATTATTTTAAGAAACAAATGTTAAGTAAAATTTAAAAAAAAATTATCCCTTTTTGTTAAATTTTTTCTACCCTTAGAATTTATTAAAATCTTATGAAAATGTTCCCAGGTTTATATTATTCAATTGAAGCAAATTATGAAAACAAAATCAAAAAAACAAACATTATTATATGAAAAAACATCTATTACTGGAATCTATTGCTAATTTCACACAAGTAGGAATTTTATTTTAAAAATATAAACTGAAAGACAAATTTTGGATAAACAAAAAGTATACTGTGGTTTTTGGTGCAAATAGAGATTTTTTCAAAATATAAATATAAAATTACTGGTCAGAGTTAGAACATTAAAATTTGATTTTACTTGAAAAGTGCATGCTAATATCAATCAAAACGTTTCTTATGCATATTGAGTCTCGTTTAAATTGGCACAAGTTTGACAAAATTTGTTAAAAAGCAACTAAATGAATTTTAAAATAATAATTTTGGTAAGAACTTTGATATACAGAGTGTATTATTGAAAACTTCAAATGTCGATTAAATAAAATCAAATCAAATGATAACGACATTTTTTTCAATAAAATAACTGAACACGATTTTTGTTTTAAGGGGAACACATAATAAGACCGATTTAAGCACAATTTTAATTTAATTTATACCGTTGGATTCCAATTAAAAGCAGTTTTCAAATGATATGTTACTCAACCCCTCTTGCCCTTTAAGAAATTTGGGGGTTATCGCCCCCCGCTTAAGGGAGCGACGTGAGCGTGCTTAAATAGGTCTCATAATGTGTCCCCTCAAAACAAAAATCGACGTTTTCGGTTATTTAAAAAAAAATTTAGTTATCAAATAATCGACATTTGAAGTTTTCAATAAGACACTCTGTATATTCCTACCTGAGCTAATCTGGGCTTTAGGAAAATCTTCTTTTGGAGTAATCAGTTGTAATACTTTCACTTAGAAAACGAACTTGTTGATTCAAGGATTGTAAAGAAACTGTTGCTCCGTGCTCCGAAGCTTTCAATTAATAGAAGGATTCTGGGCGGAAGGGAAAAGGGAGGTAGTAAAATAGTTTGTGAGCATGTCGCTGAAATAGTTTGATTTCAAAAGTATTTCCACCAATGTAATTTATTGTCGCGTTGCGAACTAACACCTACTACTTTTCCACCCTAGCCAATATAATCCTATACGTAACTAACCATTTAATAAACATATTACATACAGGGTGTACAAAAAGTTCGGCAACGCCCGTTTAGTTTCGAAATGAAGCATTTTTGAGAAAAAAGTTTTAAATAAAAGTTGTACGATTCTTAGTGACGTACCATTTGGAAATATTGCCCATGACTTTGAATAGCAAGATGAAGGTCAGGCAATAATCACTTAACTTTTTTTTAATAAAGGTAACTCATTTTTATTGCAAATTATTATAGCTTGCTTTCAGAGGTTTACGGAACATATTTTTTTATTTTTCTAAAGTAAATAGTTTTAAAGTGATAAGGGTTTAAATTTTCAATACATAATGTTCGGCAACGCTGCTTTATTTTCTAAATTAAGCATTTTACAGAAAAATATTTCAAATAAAAGTTGTACAATTATAATGACGCACTTGCCATGACTTTGAGCAGCAAGTTGAAGGTCAGGCCATAATTACTTTACTTTCTTTAAATAGCAACCACCCATTTTTATGCGTATTGCGCATTTTTTTTGAAAAATGCTTCACTTCAAAAATAAACGGGCGTTGCCGAACTTTTTGTACACCCTGTATATTATAACAAGGGTGCTACTGATTTTCTTTATCCAGAACACACGAAATAAAATAGAATAAAATGAAATGAAATGAAATGAAATAAGATAAAATTTGTCATTTAAAGAAACTGTATTGATCATTTAATTTGTCAGAATTTTCTGCATCAAACTTTGATATTAGGTACATTACATTTATTAGCGTAAAATAAATAAAATAATTGCAATTTACTAATGAAATTCCACAAATCACTGCCTGATATGGAGAAATGTTTATCTGAATATATCCAGGAAGCAACGTAAATAAAACTATTCTTTAATTCTTTTATCTAGTTTGCATATCGCATTTAAATAAATCCCAATTTTTGACGCCTCAAATTCTATTTCACCCCCACCTAATGCATCTTCTTCAAAAAAAAAGCTTCCAACGTCCAGTTTACTACAAAAAAACAATCACTTCGCTAGTTCTTTTAGTTTACAAAAATGCGGTAGTTTCTTATCACTTCGTTTTGTTCTACCCAAATAAATACTTGCGAGAAATATTCCGCTGTCAGTGAAGAGGTGAGATATTATGCTGATTGAAAAATATAACTAATAGAAGCGTATTGCATTTTATATTAAAAATTAGAAAGTTAATAATTTGAAGTTGTAGTATAAAGAAATAAGATAATCGGTGTGGAGGTGTGTAGTGACAGTGCAGGGTCAAAGTTGAGACTGAAATTTTGGATCAAAACGGGGATTTTCTTATTTTATTTATATTTTCTGTCATAAGTCGTAAACGAAAAGAGATATCGAAGTGATTCGTTTTTTGTCATAAAGTTCACCTTGAAAGCTAGGGGAGATGCGATACGTGGGAGTGAAATGGAATTTCAGATGTTCATTATACCGAAACGCGACAAAAATTGTGACCTATTTAAATGCAATCTTAAAATATATTTTTTGATGTTTTAAAATTCAAAAAAAATACGCGTGGATGGTTTTTGTTCCAAACTAGATTTTTTAGAGTTTTTAAAATTAAAAATCTGTTAAAAAATGACCCGAACAGAGACCAGAGACTTTATTTGAGCATTACTTTCCAACCCCTTCGAGTATAAAAATAAAAAAATAGCCTTTTCCATATAGTAAAATGATTGTGGTCAATTCAAATTTCCCGCCTAAAAATCTGGGGAATTTGTATGCTTCAAGTTCATAGTAACACAAAATCATATCAAAATCAAAACAAAGTAACTAGCCTTCTATTTCATAAACGTCAGTTTTTATCAAAATTAATTTGCGTAAATCTTTGTTTTGTGTTAGCATCTGCCTCGAAAATGAAGAAAAACATTTTCCATATTTGACATTTGCTGTGAAATTAGATATTTTGGAAGAAAAATTTGCTACGCCATTGGATTACAAGGAGATTTTTTTAAGATTTCAGTTGTACCAACCTGCGTATTTGGTTGCCTACATATGAAACCACAATCATTTTAGCTCACCCTGTATAACTTTTAGGGGAAATGAAGTAAAATTTTAAAACTGTGGGGCCCAGGGGTACAACCTTTCGACTTTTTTGAACAATTTACGTTCGATTTTTTTCTGAAGCTGAGGGTGAAATGAAATATGTATGTTAGGAAAATATATCTTCAAATAACAAAAAGTATAATATAAAATTAGCTAGTGCACTTTCGGAAATAATTCCATCATCAGGCTAAAACGAAATGGTTAAGAAACAGAGCCGGATTTACACATTTTGTCACCCTGGGCAACATGCAAATTTGGCGCCCCCCCCCCCTCCCACACATAAAATTATTCTATAATAAATTATAACCAAACATATTTTTTATTATAAAAGGATACTACAACTAATTTTAAGAAAAAAAAACTCCTTATAAACTGCTTTTAATTAAAAAAATTGTCTTTTTTCGCGCCCCCCTTTGACTTTCACCCTGGGCGAGTGCCCCACTCGCTCCACCCTGGATCCGGCTCTGTTAAGAAACACAAAATATAAAAACAGAAAAAAATACCAATAAAAATAAGAAAATTGTTTACATGAATGTTAAAAATTGTAAAAATAATTTTGACAGACATAAGTTAAAATAAAATTTTAAATATACTAATATGATTAAAATACAAGTAAATATAATATGCAAAGTAGCTGTATTTCAATTTTAATGAAAATTAGTTTATCTATGATTTCAAATTGGACATTCTTTTATATAAAAAGATAATGGCGGATCCAAAATCCCCACTTTTTTCAATAAAAAATAGTTAATTTTGGTGAAAATTAGTGCCTGGGGGTTTTTGAGGTCGCCGATTTCAAATTTGAGATTTATTTTGTAAAAACCACAATGTTGGATCCAATATGGCCAGTGGCGGATTTAGACTAATCGAGGCACCTGGCTGTGGAAAAAATGAGACCTCAAGGACCACTTCCGATAATTTTCTTTTAAAATTTTTGTATCATTACTTTTTTCCATTTAAAAGTTTTAAAAAACATAAAATGTCTGAGATTTTAATGTTTTTATACTCAAAAGCACAGTCGGACGAGGAAACATTAAAATCCCCGCAAAAAGAAAATTATCTCGAATAATTAAATTTATTCCTTCGCAAATGATAAAAATAAAATATTTTATTAAAAATAACGAAACTGAAGACACTTCGATGAAAGAATCAGCTAAATTTACTTATTTTATTAAAGAATTTTATGGGAAGAATTTTTCTGAAATTACTACAGCAGTTCTTTTATTGTCAACACTGCAATAAAAGTGATCACTGCTGAAAGATTGTTTTGAAATTAAAGATATTCTAAATACAATCAATGACGCTACAAAGATTTATCATCATTGCCAATTTTAGTCAAGTTTCTAAAAAATAGTTTGTAAATAAAATTGAAATTCAGGTTATAAAATAAACGGCTTTCGAACTCAATTAAACAGTAGTTTATTACGTATATTGCCCACGTTTCGACTGCATTCCAGTCTTTTTCAAGGCTAAAAATTTTTAAAAAAACACGATTTTAGAAAATTTAAAACAAAAATGTACAATAAAAATGACAGCCACTAATATTAGAACTTTGTACAATGCCTACTAATTAATTTTAAGTACCTTTATTAATACTAAATCACGTGTGTCTTGAACATTAACCAAACAAAATTATTTGGGTCTGATAATCCCATTCTCATTGAATTCATCAATTTATGACAATTTACTTCCTCAACTACGATCAGTACCCTATTTTTGGTTTTATTACACCCTATTTCAAACATCTACCTCGTTTTAATTGACTAAGCTTAAGTATGATAACAACTGTCATTTCCAAAGTCGATTCTCACTCACTAGCGGGATGTGTTGCAACCGGCGATTCAAATTAATATTTCCCGCGCAAATGTATGTTTGGCTACATATTCTAGTGAATTCACGTACGTAAAAATTTTAACTTGCAAAGAAATAATCAAACGCATTTAATAATATAAAATAAATTGGGTAAGTAGACGTTATTTACTTTACTATAACAGACGTTAACAAACGTTAAACGCTAAATTCGTCTGCACAACTATAACGGACGTGACGTCATTTCATAGTTCCGCGCTAGGCCGCAAGAGGAGATTGCTTAGCTAACAGTAGGTTCGTTTCGACAAAGCGAGAAACCGTACACATGGACGATCACAGTCATGCGCAATAGATATAACGCATTCCATCAGAGATGTGACTGTACGTAGGACGGTCCGATTTGTTGTTCCGACTTCCGACACAACTTGAGCAGTTCATGGGACGATTTTGGAACCGTCATTTCGGTACATGCTCGAGACCTTGAACTGGTTGGACTGACATGCGCATTTCGTCTCGCCTCGTCAGATGATCGGTTTTGTTTACGTTTGATGTGAGGTTATTTCGGTATTTGTGTTTAATACAAACAAAAACACTTTAGTTTAAAAAGTTGAGAACTACAAATAAAAATAAATAGAAATGATGGACCATGAAGGAGATAGTGATCTTTTCTCTGATGAAAGTAGTGACGATGAGGAAATAATAATAAATGAACCTCGGATGAAAAATAAAAATTTCTTAGGTAAGCTAGGTGCTGTTTATCTATTTTACTAGAGTGGATTTCATCTGAAGTGAACCATTCCTGCACCGCGAGCGCTTTTACCCGAGCGATTATTATAAAAACTAAATAATGTCGATTCATACATTACAGGAATTCAGATTAATTGAGAAATCTTAATTCTAGATGACCAGTACATCATCACGTACATCAATCGTAAACTAAGTTAATCTAAATATTCTTAAACGTTGATTTCTAAGCAGGGTTCTCTTCAGATGAAAACCACTCTAATCACTTTATTTATTTTTAAGTAGCCAAATACGTAGTATGAGATATAATTTAAGAAAACACAAGTAAATAATACCTGGCTTTACATTTCAGAACTTATCGTGCCACAGTATTCAGATGAGATTTTTTTCGAACATTTTAGATTATAGAGCACAACTGTAAATACTGTAGCCGAGAGATTTGAAACCAGCAGCTATTTGCATCATCATTCGACTAAAATTACTTGTATCGGTCTTCAAGTTAACAGCCTTATCTTCATTTTGTTGTATACAGATCATTTCACTGATCAACCTTTTTTTATAGTTTGGTTCTACATCAAGTATTTTATATTCTTCAAACTTAAAATTGCGCTCTTCATTAAAATGATGGGTGCTGAGGGTTGGTTTACAAACTTTCTTTTCGTTTTCTGGTTTTTAATCGTATTTTTGATTTTTAATTCTTTGTTTTATCGTTTGTTTGGTCTGTCCAATATAAAGTTTATCGCAATTCCCACAATTAATCTGGTAGACTACGTTTCTCTGGTCGTCTTTTGGAACTTTCGACTTCAGCTTTGAATACAAATAACTGTTTCCCAATATGTTATAAAATACTATGTTTGTATTCTCATTTGTTAATACTTTTGTTATCTTGTGTGCTAACTCCGGAACGTAAGGGAACCTATAAGTCATTTTTCTCTCGGTGTTGTAATTTTCATCTATCGGTGGAGCGTTTTGGTTCCTCGACATTTATAGTTTTCAGCTTTCCAATGAGCTCATAGCTGTTCGTGATAACGAATTTCATTGTCGATGTAATTTGTTCAACCCATTCGAAAGTTTCTTCTGAAGTTGATGATAGTTCAAGGAATCTATACAGGACACAATTGGCCTAAGAGGTAAGCCTGGATGGTGAACCTTGGGTCGACCGTAGATCTGAAGTGGGGTCACATTTCTTGGGGATAACAATAGCACATCTTTATCGTTGATATTGCCATTAACCTTTAACTCATTAACCAATTCCTGTGGCAGTTTGAAACTTATTAGATGGATCTCTGTTCAATAATTTATATTTATAATGTACTTCATCATTAACTACTGTCTCCATTTTATCGAAGTACTGGGTACGGTCCATAACTACTGTTTTCTTTCCTTTTTCAGATCTCATCACTACAATATCTTGGGCCCAGCTCGAGCCCTGGTTGGATGGGAGCTGGAATTTCCAGCGCCAAACCAGGGAGGGCCAGTCAATTCAATGCATTCAAATGGGAGCTGTTCACGTTCGCCGTTGAACGCTGTAGCGTTTTCTTTAAAATTCAAAAATATACACCAAATAAACCAAAATTTAACAATAAATTATTTATTAGATTCAACGAAATATTCACGTCAGTTTGCTGACAAGAATGACTGCGAAGTGTTTCGCCGAGTGTCTCGCGCGAATGTATGGGGAGTATTCAATGGTCTATCAATTGATACTAATGGAAGAACTAGACCTAAACTTATCGTCGACGTTTAATCATTTTTTGAATTGTCTCTCATTTGGGGGGCCAATCTTGATTTTAATCCGCGTATAAAAGTAAATCCGCCTCAGCGCTACTTCTAACGCGTAGTCTTGCGTTAGCTACTAACGACGAGCGTTGCGTGCTACCCGGGTATCGCGAAATTATCAAATGCTTGCAAACAATGTACTTGTTCTATGTGCTAGCGAAGAGGTGGCTAAAGCGATGAATGCGAAAGCCGAGCGTTTGACGCGATCAAATATTTTGATATTTACGCGCGATTCGCCTCTAGAGTCTACGCCGCGTCTGTGTATCTGGTGAATTATCGAGCATCGAGCTCGACGCGGGTATCAATTTTATACAGCTAAGCGGGAAACACTTTCGGCGATCATATATACAGCAAAAATAGTATATTAAAAAACGAGTTTCATAAGTCGCATATTGTAGCACGCGTTCAATTTTAAAATACGAGTCGCGTAGCGACGAGTATTTTAATGAACAAGTGCTACTATCGACTTATGAAACGAGTTTTTTATACTATTTTTTCTATTTTGCGCCTTTTCATCTATTTAAAATAAAATATTATAGTTTTCAATTTTAGTAACTTTTCTGGTAGTTGGCAACTCTAATGTCAGGTTTGTCAAATCATCAAATAACCTGTAAATCGCTTGGCAACTGCCACTTTAAAATCAATACACTTCAGTGCTACCAACTTCGAAAAATAAAATTTACTACTCAGTAACGCACCGATAGCAGTGCGGTACTGGCTAGTAACGCACTGCTGTCAGAGTGTTACTAGCGACTAGTAACGCACCAAAATAGAAAAAAATAGTTTTAAACTTTTTTTCACATCTTTCTAATAGACAGTATCTGGAAGGGGACCAGAAATTTTTTTTATTGCACAATGAAAAACATTAAAAAGGTTTTCGATTTTAATTCTTGTGAATTATCTGGTCTCTTTCATTACAAATTACTTTATATTCGTTTGATCTTAATAAAAGATGCTTGCAGAATTCCCTTGTCTTAATGAAAATTATTATATGCTTGTAGGGATAGCTTATTTCACTCGTAAAATCTTACGCATAAAAATATCGTAATCCCCTATGTCGCTTGCGCGAGGTATAATTCCTGCTTAAATTTTATTGAAAAATGCACTAAGGGCTATTTTAATTCTGGCAGCACTCGCACTTTTTATATGATTTTTATGGACCTATTGGCTCCTCGCGCAAATAGGGGATTACAAATATTTCGCGCAATCGGCCATGCAGCTTATTCCAGGTACTTGAGTAAATGCCTATCGCATTTAATAAATAGCCAGTTAAATCAACAATCCTCGCACTGGAAATTTACCAGTAAAAAAGAATTTGCTTTCACAATTATTTTAGAGTGCAGGCAATAAAACAATTACAAAATTAATTACTAATTAAAATAATTAAAACAAATTCGAGTAAAGATTTAAAATTAAATCAATATATGTGCAATTGAAATGTGTTTTCGTGAATTAATTAATTAAACATCAAATTGGCATGTTTTTACTCTTTAAATTTTTATGTTAAATTTTTATAAATTATCTAACATGGGCGATTTATGCTAGCGCACAAAAGCAGGTAAACGGATTAAACATGACAGTGGAGCACAAGTCATAAAACTTTGCCATTAAGAGGTACCGATGGCCAGCGCACGGATTATAATATAATACACAGGTACCGAAAAGATTACGAAAATTAAAATACACTCTGTGGTGGTCGGGTTAGGTTTGGTAGAGTGTGTTACGTTTTGATACGGAAAAGGTTTCTAATAGTATATTACGCAACGAGCTAAAAAGTGACGAATTTTGTGCGATTGTGAAAATAGCCGAACGAGGCGCTAGCCGAGTGAGAATATTACACGAGCAACGAAATTCACTTTGTGCGAGTTGTGTACGCTATTTTTCCGACGACCACGGAGATTTTGCGACCATTTTTAATATTTTGTAGTAACAACATAACATAACCTATGTTAACAGCAGCTGACATTGAAGTTATCGATTATTTTTAGTTAAATGTAAATAATTGTAGGTGGCGCTGTTTTGACGGAAGCAACTTATCGAAACGAATAAAAAATGTTCCTATTTTATTTAAAATTTACACAAAAGTGAATTATATAATGATTTTAATAATAAAATTAGTAATATTGGCGGGGTTAAATATAAATTTTTATTTGAACAATCATTTTGTTGCAAGTTCAAAAAAATCCAAGAGAGGGCTTTCGGAATTCCTTCGCTGCGCCTCTATCGAAAATTACCAGAACTATTTGACAGTTACAAAATGGAAAGTTAAAGTCACTAGGTTGAAATGAACGATTTTCTAAACTACTAATATGAATGACATATACGATTTTCTCATATGGTCGTCGGAAAAATATATATTGTAATTTGGTAAGGTTATTTTTTTTGCTAAGAAATAGAAATTTTACTAAAGTTTTGTAGCCACTGAATTTGCATGCTGCCATCTTTCGGCAACGCGTTTTATTAGGGAATTTCGGCACTCTTTATTTATTTATTTATTTATTCATTGAACGGGAAAAACCCTTTATACAAAAAATACAATATATACATATAAACAAGCAGGTACTGAAGATAATAAATACAATATAAGATCTACAAATTAATATTCATACAACATTTCATTTCGATTCACATTATATTACATAGTTTTTAATCTGAAGAAAAATTTATGTCATTCACAACATGGTAGAGACTTTTTTTAAAAATTTGAAAATTACTTGCAAACAAATCACAAGATGGATTATTGTGTACCAAATTACCATGACGCATGATTCTAGGTAGCGATCTAAAGAACGAGTAATTGTTTTTATGAGTAAATAACCTAAATAGTGAATACTGACGCCTTGAAGTGCTGATACTATGAAAATAGAAATTAATTTTACCAAGGAGAGCTGGACAGTCAATAATATAATTTATTATTTTATAAAGAACGCAGAGATCATCAACAAAACGCCTAGATTCTAGGGTATGGATATTAAGTTCCAACATTAAATAATCATAATCAATTTCGCACATGAGAATACCTTTCCTAAACGATACCGCTCTAAGAAACTTATGTTGAACTCTCTCTATTAATTCAATTAAATATTTTTGATATGGACACCAGATAGGTGACGCGTATTCTAGAATTGGGCGAACTAGAGAAAGATATAGTGACTTAAGTGTATTAACATTAAATACCCTACAAATCCTTAAAATAAATCCCCATAATTTATTGGCCCTATTAACCAAGTTTAAAATATGATAGTTGAATGATAACGATGATTCGAAAATTATTCCCAAGTCTGTAATTTGTTTGACTTGTTCAAGAGTACAAGTATCAACATGATATACATTATTAACCCAAGTTTTAGTACGGTAAAAAGATATAGATTTACATTTATCAGCATTCAAATACAGATCATTACAACAACACCAGTTAAAAACACTATCAATATCTTTTTGCAATCGCGACGCATCATCATCGTTATTGACAATAAGAAAAAGTTTTAAGTCATCGGCAAAGAACAAACGCTCCGCATATTCAATTACATTATTTAAGTCATTGACAAATAGAGAGAACAAAATTGGTCCAAGGTGAGTCCCTTGCGGGACACCTGAGGGAACATTTATAGCATCAGATACAAACTCTTACCCTCAAAATGATATAATTTATATAAATATTTATAACTTTTGTACGAAAAAGACTTGAACTTTTTTTTTCTATTTTTAAGACTACATTGAAACGCAATCTCCACATTTCCTGAAAAATATAAAGGTATAATAATTAGCGTCGCAGGTCAACCCCCGAAAGTTGATGTGCGCTAGCGCGCTACAGGATTAAGGTTTCGGGATAATTGGCTTCCCCTTTTCAGTCCGCTACCCTATGCTGCCTATACAAACTATGATTATTTTTGATAATGATTCCAATAATGTCATAATATACTGGGATTTAAAAAAACATCACTTCGGCCCGCCATCTTGAAATGGACACCCGGTATAATATTAAAATAATTTTTAATTTTAAGTGTGCCCCTAACAGTATTCAGTATTGTATATTCTGTCGAAAACCGCATGTCGATACCTTTTTTCATTTTAGAGTAATGTTATAGTATAGGTATTTAGTATTTACAGACAAAAAGGACTATCGTTTTCAAATGAGTTTTTGGGTAAAAATAAAAATACACTTAACTTAACTTAACTTAGCAAAATGAACTAGTTAAGCAAAACTACTGTCATTATTCATTAACTTTAATTTTCGTTTAAATTGAAAGAAAGGTAATAATTTTAAAATATCACTTTTAAATTCCATTAATAAATGCGACTTTAAATTTTAATTTTAGCGTTTAATTTGATCAGCTAAAAAGTTCAATTTTGCATGATTGTTCAAAAAAGTCTTTCGATATCCTGTAAAAATTATTTTATTTTTATTTGACCCCGGAAAATTATAAATCTTATTACAGCTATTAAAACAAATACTATGTACTTTAGATTAAAAGTATTTACTCTAGAAAACCGGAAAAGTCTTTTTTATCAAGTAATTAAAAAATTGCAAAAAACGGTGACTGTGTAATAATTGTTTAATTTAAAAAAATAATTTGTAAAAATATCCGTTTATTCGACATAAATATACAGTGAAATAGTATATTAAAAAACGAGTTTCATAAGTCGCATATTGTAGCACGCGTTCAATTTTAAAATACGAGTGGCGTAGCGACGAGTATTTTAATGAACAAGTGCTACTATCGACTTATGAAACGAGTTTTTTATACTATTTTTTCTATTTTGCGCCTTTTTATCTATTTAAAATAAAATATTATAGTTTTCAATTTTAGTAACTTTTCTGGTAGTTGGCAACTCTAATGTCAGGTTTGTCAAATCATCAAATAACCTGTAAATCGCTTGGCAACTGCCACATTAAAATCAATAAACTTCAGTGCTACCAACTTCGAACAATAAAATTTACTACTCAGTAACGCACCGATAGCAGTGCGGTACTGGCTAGTAACGCACTGCTGTCAATGTGTGACTAGCGACTAGTAACGCACCAAAATAGAAAAAATTAATTTACAATTAAATGTTTATAAATATGTATGTATTACATTGAACAATTCTTATAGTTTCAACGTAGATAATTCAAAATAATCACATGAAATAGGCAACCAAAATTACCAATTACACATAAAACACTGACATTGTTGTCTAATTGTGCAAAAATTAAATAATTTCGAGAGCATTTTTGGGCGCTCCAGAGGACGGAAAACCATAATATTTTTCACAATTGTATATGTTTGTCGTATTTACACACGTGTATATCTAAGTACAAGTTTCATAGCTGTACAAAATGCACCCAAAATCCGATAACCTGCTAAAGCATAGTATTCCATCTCACTTCAATGCCCGAACAACCCAATTAGCCCATAGTGGGAGTAGGAGCACAGTATGCAGAGTATATAAAAATAATTGTGTGTCGCCTTATGGTTCTTCTTGTAATTGTTGGCCTACAACATAATAAATCGTCTTTTTCCATGGGTTTTCTCAAAATAAGCCTGCTATTAATTTGTACGCGCCGTTGAAACAAAATCAGGTAGTAATTATTCTTTTTTAAGGTTATACAGGGTGTAAACGTTTAAACGCATCGATCCGTATTTAACCCATTAATGCCCAACCCATTAAATTAAAAAATAAATTCAATTAGTTTTGTTTATTATGCCATTAAATCACTTGAAAGAATTAATAGTATATATTTTCTGAAAATATTTTAATTTTTAACAAGTTTTTTGTAACCGGGGCGCAGAAGTCCCTTCGGGATTTAAAATGGTATGAACAAAGAATAAAAAAGTGCAACTGTTAACAGTTATATTAATATAAACCCATTTTATAACCGCGGTGAAGTTTTACATATTAAATTGAAATTTCATGGTACTCAATAAAACAATTTTTGCTCCCATTGCAGCAAAGATAAACATTGCAAGTACAGCATTTTGATTGTGGCCGAGATTCGACTGCCCTGCTGCTACACATTTCACAACGACCTCGTTGATTTATAAATTTTGGCCAATTTTTTCCTAATTTTCCCTTTCTTACGTCGTTTAGTACACTGTAGGAGTACTTTCTGCGTTTAGATGTAAATTCAAACAAGGAGCTTTTGCGTTTCTGACTTAGATTATTAGATTAGTCATTTCATCAAATAATTGATTATAGATAATTACTGATTGACAAATGTAATATCGATCATACCCCAAAAAAGGCGATGTCACCATTTTCTGGACTTCCTATTCACACCATATGAACTTCGTAATTGGTCAGCTAAATCAACGCCACCCATATACATATTGTAGTCGGTTACTATTTGGGGACATTTAATTTCCTTAGATGTTCCATCTTTTCCTTTTCTTTTTACCAAGTTTTTTTCATTTCCGTGAAAGTTAGATGCAAAGTACACAACACGATTATCTTTCCAAGAGAAATATCCAATATTTGAAGATAAAAATCTGTAGTCATAATCACCACGTTTCATTTTTTTTTCACTGTGCAAATTTTTAGGCAAGTATTTTCGCGTATGCTTTATTGTACCACAAGCGAATGTATTCTCAATTAAAAGTTTTTCAAGAAGAGGAATGGTTGTTAAGTAATTATCGAAATAAATTTTTCGGTATTGTCCCCAAAAGGTTTTGACATTAAAAGTACAACGCGTTCGCCTAAACCAACATTTTTAAATTCTGCTTCAAATGTTTTATTTTTTCCTTGGTATAAGTCGAATTGGAGTATGAAACCTGACATATCTGCAATGCACCACATCTTGTATCCGCGTTTTATGGGCTTCATGGGGTTATATTGTTTCAGACTATTGCGCCCTTTGAAACGAATCATGGATTCATCTATACTCAATTCTCTAGTACCACTGTTTGAGCTAATAAATGTTTCATTCAATGTTTTTATCATCGGTCTTATTTTATAAGCTTTATCTGTATTATCTTGCGGAATCATGTGATTGTCATTCACATGCAAAAATGTCAAAATTTGTTCGAATGTATTTCTTGACATTGCTTTTCCCACAATTTGTACTCCTAAATCTTTGCTAGTACACCAATAGTGTTTCCAACTGGGAAATTTATGATACCCCATTAGGATGTTTATGCCAATGAAAACTAAGAATTCATCTCTTTCTAACTTCAGAGTTTTGCTTTTTTGTACAGCAAATAAGTTGCTCTGATAAAGTATATTATCAATTACCCCATCAAGCAACCTAATAAAAATATCAGTGGGAGTTTCACAAGCTTCAAAGTAATTAGACTTGACTTCATCATAAGAGCTGCTATATACTTCTTCTTTTTCAGGAACGTCCTTTTTTTCCCATTTCCTATCTACTTCATTACTTTCGTTGTCATTATCATTTTTATTTTTTTTTCTTTGCATTCTTTTTTTTCCCAGCGGTTTCTGTATCAATATCTGATTCAACAAAACTTTCGCCACTACTTTCATTATTACTGTTTTGAATCCATTCTTCTTTATCATCAACTTCACTGGGATAATCGATGTCCGGTAAGTTCTCGATTTCAAATTGAATTTTTTTAGTAAGATGTTGTTTCGAACACATTTTTTTCTTACGAAGATATTTATATTCCATTTTTAACCTATCATTAAAACAAAATAATATAAAATTGTATAATTGTTATAAAGAATGTAAAAAATAAAAATAATTTGTATTACTGACGAGACTTCAGAATCCCATATAAATAAACACACAATATTCCTTTATTTTAAGGAATGTAGACAAAAAAATTAACTCACACTATTGTATATACTTATTTCTTTAAAAGTGTATGTGTTTTACCATATCATATAATTAATTATAATTATAACATTTAAATAAACTTACATTATAGAAAACCACAAATATCACTGTGAGTACGCACATAAAATATTTATTTGCATGCTTATATTCTGAGGCAATCTTTTCAATTTTATTTACAACAAAGAAACATAACGTAGTGCGAAGTCCATACAAGACAAAATTCATTTAAATCGAATAGTTGCAGTTTTACATGATTTTAAATCGCAAGGGACCTTTAAGTCCCGTCGGGCGATAAAGGGTTTTAAAGCGCACGGGTTTTAGTGCGAGAAGCTTTTCGCCGCGTAGCGTCACATCTAAGCGCCCGCGCCAGCAAAACTTGCAGGGTTGTTGAAGGGATACGTTCGCTCATCGCTTCTTCACACCGAGCCGTGAGTAGGCAGGCAACAAGTCTACTACGAAAAATTACATTGTGGAAAGTTGAAATGCATCGCGTCTTTCTAATTCAGCTCTGCGTCTTATGCCGCCTCAAAACTTGAACTACAGAGCACCGGAAGATCTGACCAGTGTATCACTAACCTTAATAAAAAAATCTGAAAGTTAAATTAAAAAATTAAAGGATCACCTAGAAAAAAATATGCACGGTCAATACTACAGAAACGTCGAAGAATTAAAGCTCTCAAAAAGTCTCACATTCTCGTTTCTAAAATCATCTTCCATAAAAGCTGAAACGGAAGGCTACATAGGTGCGTGCCAAAATGGAGTCTTTAACAGTTTAGCTTATAGAAGCATAGTTTTGGAAATCAACAGCCATGGCATTATGTGTAGAGCATGTAAAACTTCCATGGAGACAACGATGCATTTACTATCCGCATGCCCAAAATATGCACCTACCTTATATACAAATTTTTTTGTGGTCATAGAGAAAGTGAAACTAAGCATTTTTGGCTTATAAAGTATTGTCCGGAAATGCTTCCTTAAAAAGTTATGCCAATTCAAAAGTTTTCAAAAAAAAAATTTTTGTAAATAAAATAAATATTATAAGAGATGTTAATTTGAAATTTTGTCCACAGTTTTTTCACATAAGGAATAAGGATACATATTTTCGGCCAATAAAAGTTAAAGAATTTCCAATTTCCAAGACGAACAAAAAACTGATCTTGGTATTCACTCAGGGCGTTTTTCTTGGAAAAGTATTTTTAAAAAACTTATTTTATTCGAGACTGAATTAATTCAACTTTTAATGTTTTCAAATGCAATTGGAAAAATAATGAACAATAATATTTACAAAAATTCCTTATATATTAAAAATGATAAAAACAATACGTGATTTCATGTTTAATTTAAAAAGAACATTTTAAATACGTTTATGTATGCTTCATCCCAAGGGAAGACACTAGCGGATCGGGTTACATCATAAGCAGGAGCGTAGTGGCCGCCAGGTAACTTACATATGATTTTTCAACTTTTTTGTGCATATAGATGTATTAATAATATTATATTTTTTTATTTTTGTTTACTGCTTGACTATATTTTTTATTTGTTGTCTTTTGGTATTGGGAGAGGGATATAATTAACTCTTCCTTCCTGAATCAGGCGACATTGCATCCTTTTACTCTCGTTTAAAACGCGACTGCTTTATTTAGTCCAGTCAGTTAAGCAATAAAAGGGGATCAACCCCGGAATGAGAGATAATAAGCTGGAAACTCGTATACACCATCATTTTGGCATTGTACAAGTTGTCGCAAAAGTCTCATAAAATCTCGTGACTGCGTCGTCAGTTATTTAAGGTGAAAGGTAAAAAAATCGGTTTAAAATCGGTTTTTCGCGATTATCTAGGTTTCTACAGCTCTAATGATGTTAACATTTATTATAAAAATTGTGGAGCATAAAATTTGTGACAAATTTTGTTCCAAACATTTTTTCATGCGCTCAACCGTTTTTGAGATAGAAGGCGGAGAGCGCTCAGCCAGCATAGATACTGTAAACAGTAAAGGGTTTGGGACACGCTAGAGTTTTTAGCCAGAGCTCTGGCAGCAGAGGTGCCAGAGATTGTCAGAGGCGCATAAACCCATGACAAAGTGACTGCCAGAGTGAGGAAAAGCACTATTCCAGATGCTTTTTCTCACTCTAGTTTTAAATATTTTGTGAAATTCTCAATTTTTGAACTCTGAAGTTAAGGTGTCATAAGCGTTGTAGGTACAGCTTTGTTTTTTTGGTAGCAACGTCATCTAACTTTAGATATTTTATTTTCACGAATTTGCGTATAAGTTAAAGCTCAACAAGTGGGGGTAGATGAGGTGAACGAACTCCGAAGCTATATCTAATATTTGGAGCCAGCCAGCGTCAGTTTGTGAACAGATTTTAACGAACAAACATACGGCAAATTCTAGGGTGTTATATTAAAGTTAGTTTACAAATTCAATTACAAAATTATCCTTTACGTAAGAAATTGGCATAAAAATACCTCAAATTTTTCCTTATTGAAAGATTATTTTTGAAAAAAAATGTTTTCGATAAATGTTTATGTTTAAAAGGTAATGAAATTTTAGCCTTGTTGTCAAAATATCCATTCAATTTTTTCAAAATGTAACATTTTCTTTACGAAAAATATCACTTAAAGAAGACATTTTTATTTAGAATATCTTATAAAAATTTTCCATAAGGCTGGAATTAATAATTTGGTGTTTTTACACGATTAACTTGTGTATTAGGTTTTTGTAATTTTTAAACGAAATGTTAATCTTTAAACAAACAGTAATGATTTTTAATAGTGAAAAAGGCAGTCATATTTATTATTTACTTGTAAAGTTTAGTGATTGTTTTCGTGTGCATACAGATCAACGATATTTTAACTTCGGAAAGATGAAATTAAATAAACTGAAGGCTGATCGCATATAAATCATAGGTAAGTTAATTGATTTTCTTCTTTTTAACGAACAAATCATTTAAGTAAAAAATATTTTACCAGTATTTAACTGAATAAAGGAAATTAGTAAATAATCTATAGAAAAATAATGAATGATCTATAAAAAATATTTGAATGCGTGATCTCTGTAAAATTAATCTTTGATTTATAGATAAATAAACAAACAGTTAATGATCTACCTATACACTATACAGGGTATCTCTAAAAGGTTTGTAAAAAACGATATCACAATCCCACATACATCTGAGGTGAAAATAACACCGTATTACTTTTCTGTACAACATTTATCTATGATTATTCCAGTAGTTTTAAAATTATTATAAACATAAAGACAAAAGGCTATGATCAAAATTAGATAGTGACCTCCCCGCCAAATGTAACTTTTATTACCCTTAACGGTCTATATTCATATGAAAAAATTACCAGAAATAATTCTTTTGTAACTCCTACTTATTTTTGGTATTTAATAATGTTTATTTCGTAAAAAAATAGTTTATAAAGTGTTTTGATAGGAAAATATTGACAATTTTAATATTGATTCTGTTCGTAGATATTAGGTGCTTTCCAAGTAAATTTTAACTACTCTAGAATGAGTTGCTTTATAGTACTCAAAATAAAAACGCACTTGGAACACATAAGGATTCTGCTCTGTTAACATAACCACAAAATCCGAATTATAACCAATAAAGAGCGCGAATCAGGACCTACTCCACTGGAGTAGTTCACGCTAAAAATTAGGTAAGTGCTTCCGGGGACGGGGACGAGGTTAAATGGAGTGCTTCTGAGTAGTTCACTCCGATCCGCCTGGAACACACTCGAGTTGTCGGGAGCTATTCTGTACCGCTCTGGACTACTCAGAGCGGTTACCTGGAAAGCACCTATTAGGTGGGTATATAAGCTTTAAAAAAGTATCTACATGATAAGAAATATTCAAAAAACTGTCAGCAATAATATCCTATGGACAATTTATCATAGTCTATTTGCTACTCACAAGAACTATGCAGTACCGGTTTGGGGTCACACATCTCATTCAAGAGTTTTTGGTTTGCAGAGACGGTTATTGAGAATTATTGTTGGTTTGGGATATCAAGAACCAAAACTTTAAAATAAATTACCCACAGTAATAAAATCTTTGACCTTAAATCCATTTAAAAACCGTATAAAATCGTTGTTAATTAGCAGGGCGTACTATTCTATCGAGGAGTTCATGAACGACAATTTAGCATAATATGATTTTAAATTGTTGGTAGAGTCCGGTTTGAGATCGCGTCTAGTACGGTCGGCTCCAGCTGGGCTCCATACGCTTGCCGCAGGCGATCATTTGTGCCGTCTTTTTGTTCTCACCTTCATTGCGGTCATTAATCATTCACTTCAAAAATCAATCAAAAATTAGACAAAAAATACACCCTAACATACGAGCGATCTCCACGTGGCGGCGCGTATTTCCCCATCACCGCCAACTTCATGGCGGACAGTTTTTCATCTTCATTCATCGGACGCCCCAATGGGAAAGGATGCTTATTTGGGTGTTCGATTTCACCCGTGTTTGTGCCGTCTTTGATTAATAGTAATATTTTTGTCATATATATTGTTGTACTCTTTGAGTCGATTCTTATTGTTTTGTAATTTAAAACTAATTGGTGACTGGGTAAAAAGTGCCTATTGGTACATTACATCCCATCAAATTTTTGAAGAAGAAGACATTGTTGGTAAACGTTTTCTTAAATATTGTGTTTGTAAATTATGTATTCTAATGTGAAAATGTGATAAGTCAATTAATATTTCCTACTATTTTTTATATATAGATTTTATATTTTAATGAATTTTGACATGTGTAAAATACAAATGTATATTATTGGCATGAATAAATAATATCTATAGGTATATACCCATGCGGGCGCTGTCTCACCCGGCGAACCGCGATATGCGGCGCGCGCGTCATCTCGGTCGAGCGAGACTGACGAACACCGCTCGGACCTGAGGTGGAAGTCTATAACAGCTAACGTCTCGACTTTTCACGTTAGCACGTCATTATTTGTTTGTTTTGACGTCATTGGTTTTGTTCCTAACCGAGATTGACAAAAATGGTAGTCTGTAAGCTTAAATCTCGTTAGTAACGTGTTTTTGATAACGAGTTTCAGTCGTTTGGGGGGAGGCAACCGTGTTTGAAGCGTTGCTAACGTAAATGAAAATAAATAATAATAAAAATTACTAAAAGAAAATTATAAACTTCTAGAAAGGCATATAAATGCCGTGGAAAAATTAGTAAATTTGTATACAAAAAAATCATGATGAAATTACGATGTAGTATTTAATCTAGGTATACAAATGAAGATTGCAGCTTATTCACATTGTAGATAGAATACAATTTTACCATGCAGCCAAAAGGACTTATCTCTATTTTCATATCTTCTTCTTAATTCTTTTCTACGCGGTTTCGCCGTTTTTTTCTGGAGCAAATTCGAACTCTTTGGGCCTTGTTATTGTATGAATAAGCTTGTGCGGGAAAATCCGGTTAATTTCCACATCTTGCCGAATTTACAGAGATAAAATGATCGATATTTAAGTTCTCAGCCAGTGTTCTAGAGGTGCAACGTTTGTCCTCCTCCATAACCGCTAGAAGGACGTAGATAGCAAAATCCGAAGATCGACCTCTTCCTGACTTATATCGTTCCTTCGCCGAAAAAATCGTTGAAATCGAGAAATTACTTTCCACCCTTTCTCAAAGTGCTACAGCATAACTGAAGCATAAAGATATGTGGTTTTGGATGCGCATTTCTATTTCCTAACCATATTGAAGAATTATAGGTACTATGAAAAATGTCAATTTAAGCTACAAATTCAAATAACAGAACGCTTAAAACTGGAACAAGGCATTTACAAAGACTATTCACTAGTTTATTGATTTTATTAAAAAGACCACTTTAAACTTTGTTATTTTTTTACGTCAATTAATTACATGCCAAAATCAGTTTGTGTGTTTTATTCAAAATGCGTTCAAAAACTGCTAAACCATAGACAAATTTCGTAAAATAATGTCGGCAACGTTGTAAACCTTGTCGGTTGTAATTTCGTCCCGTTTCGTAAGTCGTTAGGTGTTATAGACTACCAAAAACTAGTAACTAACGACTCAGCTAACGTGAAAATTTGACAACCGAGATCAACTCGTTAGGGTTACAGACTTCCACCTCTGGTAGTTAGGTTAGGTTATGTCAGATCAGGTCAAGTCGCCGAGGTTAGGTCAGCACCGCTACGACGGTCCGAGATCGGGTCGTCAACGCGCACGCAGATCGCGATGTCATTTTTTTTTGGCCCGGGCGAGAAGGACGTGCGCGGCCCGGAAAACCCGCGCGCTGTATATAAAGTTGTCCTCACTCACTGATCTATCAACGACGAGCCTAAACCACAGCGGATAGGAACATCAAATTTTGTAGGGATATATCTTAGATTCCACAACCTCCCACTAAGAAAGGATTTTTTCAAAAAGCCCCTCTAAGTGGTACAATTTTAATTTTTTATGTCTTTGGGTCACCAAAGTTACCAACGTCAAAGACGTCACATACGTGCTATGGAGAATATTACAGTAAACGGTGAACAATTACCTCGCCGTATAATTCCAATGAGTGTTGTTGGAAATTGCGTATTCTACTGTCTTTTTTATTCTGTTTATAATTCGATAAATCGAGCTAAAGAGATTCGAAGTCATATTGGAAAAGGTTTCAAATATTGACGCATAATGAAAATGGGGATAATTATACTAAAGAATCTATGTATTCTCAGGAAATGTTAAAATCCAGTACGTATGGAAAAAGTTGTGAATTAGTGGCCGCAGGAGAGATATTCGCATTTAATTTTCAAGAATTTCGAAACAGTATTTTGAATGCACAGTTTGGTGTACAGGGTCAGCCTATTCGTAAACTTCAGTTCGCAGAAAATCATTATAATGTAATTAAACAGTTCTATTGGTCGGAAAATTTGCTTTCTTCTGCTGCTGTAGAATCTAAAACTAAAAAAAAAACGTGCTCGATTTTCTGATAGTACTAGAAGAACTCAACTCAAAAAAGGTCAAACCAAATATGTTTCAAAACGCCGTTAAAAAGTATACACAAACAAATACGGAAATTAATAGAGCTGCTGTTCAAAAATATACCCAAATGAGTAATGCTACTTCTTCCCATATAGTTCAGTTAGAGTCATACAATCTAATCAGATTTCAAGTTGTACATCAAATTAGTGAATCGCACTTAGAATTATTAGCTGCTAATAAAGATCTTGGTAAAAACGATTCAGCGGTTCTTGTATTAATCTATCGCCTCCTAAAGGAAGTGCTAGTGAATTCCTAGATGCAATTGATAGTCTGTTCTCAAAACTAGTTCTTGTGAATAATGTATTTTTAAGTCTTGGAGACTATAATATTAATTTGCTGAATAAGCATAATCCTACAGTAACAAATTTCTACTCGATTTTGAATTCCTTGAGTCTAACACAAATTGTAAAAGATGCTACTAGAATAACTGATAACTCTGAATCTCTGATTGACTTTATTATAACTAATGAACATTTAAATACTGTTGATACCGAGGTCGTTCCTATGCCTGATATTTCCGACCATGCACTAATTAGGACTATAATTCCTCTTAAAAAACCTAAACATTTGGTTAATGAACGTATCTCAAGAAACTACAAAAATTTTGGTTATGATCTATTTGTTAAAGATTTGTATAGTGTACCGTCGTATTGCATGTTCGATATAAATAATATTGATGATAAAGTTACCTTCTGTACTAAGAATTTAATAAATATGTTCGATATTCACGCACGTTTCAAAAAATTTACCAATTCAAGAAAAAGTCAACCATGGATTACATCAAATATCAAATTACTTATGAAACTTAGAGATAAGGCTTATAAAAAATCATAAAAAATAACAGATTTCAATTACTATAAAGAACTGAGAAACTATACCACGAATGCAATTAGGTCTGAAAAGAAAGCCTATTTAGAGTATAAAGTAATTAGTAATAAAAATAACAGAAAGGCATTATGGGAGGAACTAAAGAAACATGGGATATATAAAAAGAAAACTAATAAAGTACCATCAAATCTGCTTTGCCCTGAAAGTATAAATTCTTATTTTTCTTCTTTCATGACAAATGATACAGTCGATCACGAAATTCTCAATTTTTATTCAAACAAATCCAAGCAAGCCTTTGGCAATAAATTAAAATTTCAAGAAGTTACAGAAACGTGCGTGGGTAAGCTTCTGTCTATATTGAAGTACTCTGGCTCCAGTAGCGATGGACTGGATACAATAATGCTTGGTATTTGTTTTCCTCTTCTCCTAGAATACATTACTCACATTTTTAATGCCTGCATTAATCAAAATCAGGTCCCTAAATGCTGGAAACTTGCTGTTATTACCCCTATCGCTAAAAAGCCTAATCCTTCCTCTTTAAATGACTTGCGGCCTATTAGCATTCTACCTCCCTTGTCTAAGGTGTTTGAAACAATACTCAAGAACCAAATTCAAGAACATGTATATAAATACAGTATTTTACCTGAGTATCAATCTGGCTTTCGTCCGGGCTATAGTTGCAATTCTGCTCCAATCCTTGTTGTTGACAACATTTTAAAAGCTTCGGATGATAACCTTGTATCCATCCTAGTATTGCTTGACTATAGCAAGGCATTTGATACTATAAATCATTTGTTACTCTCTTCTATATTGCAGTATGTTGGATTTAGTTTTTCTGCATGTAATTTAATTAAATCCTATCTTTCTGATAGGGGTAAAATGGTCAGATGTGGTAATTCATTCTCAACTATTAAAACAATACTTTCCGGGGTACCGCAGGGCTCCATACTCGGACCATTACTTTTCACCATATATACAAGCAATATTATGAATGTGATAAGGGAGTGTTCTTATCACTTATATGCCGATGACACTCAGTTAATTTACTCCTTCCACACTTCTAATAAGGGTGATTTTTTTAACCTGGAAATTGGAATTATCTCGAAAAATACGCATCGCACAGAAAAATTTGCCAGATCGAAACTTTATCTCTCCGAGGGAGGCATATGTTAGAATAAATTACTACCATCCCGACACCCACTGCGGGCAGGGGCCCTCCCTGGCAACTTTGAATCTTAAATACGAACACCCATTTTTTATCGCAGATTCGGATTCAACGTCAAAAGGTACGTACGATTTGTCCGAAAAATTTTTTTCCATTCGCGACAGATGGCGCTGTAATCACAAAAAATGAACAGAAATCAAAAGAATCAAAAATCAGATAAACATGCATTTATTATTTTTCGACGGGCTACTCAATGATAATACGGTTACTGGTTTGTTAATAAACTACATTTAGCATAACCCAGGAACAACGACGGGGACGTAGTAGTTTTCTGTTCCCTTTGGGTTTCTTGATTAACGTGAGTCCCCTTGTCTCTCATCTTTTGCGGTGGTTCATTAACGTGAGTCCCCTTGCTTCTCACTATTCAAATAAATGCTCGAAATGGTGACCTTGAACTGCAATACATTTGTCGATTCGCCTTGCAAATGATTGTACACAAATGTAACTCTCGCCACATGTCCCTTCTCGAGACCTAAATAATTCTCTTTCATAATTAAACTTTTCTTGTGTTCAATCGCTTGCATTTGTAGTTATTAACCCGTCTCAGCGTACGAACGTTACCTACATTACCTTAGTTGTAGACACTTGTACCTACTAAAAATTAAATAGGAACAATTTTTGTGAAAATGGAGGTGTTAATAACCATACAAGAAAAAATTGAAATGATTCTTGTTTATGAAGAAGCGGGCAGAAATTTATGCTCAGCGTTTTCCAGACAGGCCGCGATCATGCACTTCGTTTTTTCGTGTTGTCCAACAGTTTACTCGCGAAGGAAGTGTTCAACCGAAGAAAAGGATCCGTCAAAAAACAGTAACTGGAGCAGAAAATACAATTGATGTATTAGCCGCAGTGGCTCATAATCCCCACGCCAGCACACGAGAAATAGCTCGCGATAGCGGAATGTCCCAAACCAGTGTTTGGACAATTTTAAAGCACAATAAACATCATCCTTACCACGTATCTCTTTACCAAGATCTTCATGGCGTTTATTTCGAAAATCGCTTGACATTTTGTCAGTGGGCACGGGAAAAAATATTAATGAATCGTAATTTCTTTCATTGGGTATTATTTTCTGACGAATCAACATTTACAAACCATGGAGCTGTTAATCGACATAACATGCATTACTGGAGTATTGAAAACCCACACTGGCTGCGTCAGGTTGAGCATCAGCGTCCTTGGTCTGTCAATGTCTGGTGCGGGATAATTGGTAGCAAACTCATAGGTCCCCACATCTTTGAAGGCAATTTAAACGGTGAAATGTATCGAGAATTCTTGGAAAATGAACTGCCACAGTTACTAGAAGACGTAAGTTTAAGAGTGCGACGGAACATGTGGTTTCAACATGATGGTTGTCCGGCGCATTATTCGGTATTATCACGCGAAGTACTTGATCGTGTTTTCCACGGTCGCTGGATTGGTAGAGCTGGTCCGATAAATTGGTCTGCCAGATCACCAGATCTTACTTCACCGGATTTTTTTTTGTGGGGGTACCTGAAAGATAAAGTGTATGAACAAGTACCAACAACTCGTGCTAATATGATTGAACGAATCAGGAATGCTTGTGGCCATATTCCTGGAGACGTACTTCTCAGTTGTGTACAGTCATTTGAAGGGCGGATCGACAAATGTATTGAAGTTCAAGGTCACCATTTCGAGCATTTACTTGAATAGTGGGAGGCAAGGGGACTCACGCTAATGAAGCACCCCAAAAGATGAGAGGCAAGGGGACTCACGTTAATCAAGCACCCCGAAGGGAACAGAAAACTACTACGTCCCCGTCGTTGTTCCTGGGTTATGCTAACTGTAGTTTTTTAACATACCAGCAACCGTATTATCATTGAATAGCCCGTCGAAAAATAATAAATGCATGTTTATCTGATTTTTGATTCTTTTGATTTCTGTTCATTTTTTGTGATTACAGCGCCATCTGTCGCGAATGGAAAAAAAATGTTCGGACAAATCGTACGTACCTTTTGACGTTGAATCCGAATCTGCGATAAAAAATGGGTGTTCGTATTTATGATTCAAAGTTGCCGCCGGCCCTGCCCGCAGTGGGTGTCGGGATGGGAGTAATTTAGTACTAACATATGATTCCCTCGGAGAGATAAAGTTTCGATCTTGCAAATTTTTCTGTGCGATGCGTATTTTTCGAGATAATTCCATTTTCCAGATTAAAAAAATCACCCTGTATAATCGAAGCCCAACATATCCTAAATAACGAACTTGCTCGAGTAGTTGCCACTTCTGTTAAACACAATTTAAAAATTAACGCCTGTAAGACTAATGCTATTGTCTTTGGTCCTAAAAACAAGACGAATTTTGTAATGCAAAACTTAAAATTAAGTATTATTGGACAATCTATTGATTTTATAAATTCTGGTAGAAATCTGGGCATTATACTAGATAATGATTTTCGCTTTAGAGATAATTCTACATTATTATTACGCCGTGCATTTATTGCCTTAAAAAATTTATATATGAATAAATACCTATTAAGTCGCAGCAATAAGATTATCTTATGCGAGTCGCTAGTTTTGTCAAACTTTAATTACTGCTCTAGTGTATATCACTTTTGCATTGATCAAGTTACAATAAAACGTATTCAAAGAATTCAAAACAGTTGCGCCCGTCTAATATTTGGATTTAAAAAAAGAGAGGCCATCTCTCATTAAATTGTGGAACTGAAATGGTTAAATATGTTTAATAGAAGGGTATTGCAAAGCGCATGTTTTTTCTATAAAATCATATTTCATAAATGTCCTCCCTATCTATTTAATAGGATTAGGTTTAGGTGTGACATACATAATATAAATATTAGACGAAAAAATAATGTTGCCACAATTCCGATGCATTCTTCACAATTATTTAAAAGGAGTTTTTCTTACAATATACAATAAAGCGAAATATGTTAACACATTTAATTTCAATTTTACTAGTTTTTCGTCTTTTAAATACAATCTAAAATCATTTCTTTTTAATAGTCAATAAACAGATTTGGTATAGTAATACACGTGTAATTTATTTATTTATTTCTTAATTTATTTATGTCTTAAATGTGTTGATATGGGTTATTGCGTGTAATGAAATTATAGTATATTATTATGTATGTATTTTAGGAACTTTTCAAATTGTGAATTTGGAAGATATATTTTTAAATCATGTATTTTTTGTAATTATGCCTCACATGTATAAACTGTATTCCTTGTGTTATAAGTAGTATTAAACTCATTAGACTTAGTAGTAGTAAATTTTAGTATGATTTTTATCAAATTGTGGGTCTGCTGGTTTTTAAGCCAAAGCTGAATCAGATCCCTTTGGCATAGATTTTTTACACTGTTATGTTTTTATGTATTATATATTTATTATATTCTTTCTAGCTAATAAACGATTTATTATTATTATTATTATTAGATACTAACTAAATCTACCTTTTTATGAAAATTTGGCACTTCTTCTTCAAAGTCGTGAAAATCTTTAAATTTATCTTGGTAAACTTCTGCTAAGATTCTTGTTTCAAACGGTACTCCTGTAAATTCTAACGCGGAAATATGAAATGACGTCACGTGCGTGATACTTAGTGAAGACGATTTTAGCGTTTACCGTTTGTTAACGTCTCTTATAGTCAAGTAAATAACGTCAATTACCTAATTTACTTTGTATTATTAAACGTGTTTGATTATTTCTTTGCAAGTTTAAATTTTCATTTATTTTGTCACGTACGTGACGTCACTAGAATATGTAACCAAACATACATTTGCGCGGGAAATATTAATTTGAATCGCCGATTCTTTGTAATAAAAAAAATTGATTCATTTTTGAAATTAAGTGATTTACCTAGATTTAATCTTGATGTATTAATTAGTTCATATAACATATTTTTCCGACGACCATATGAGAAAATCGTATATGTCATTCATATTAGTGGTTTAGAAAATCTATAATTTCAACACTAGTGACTTTGGTTTTCTGTTTTGTAACTCTGAAATACTTCTTCTAATTTTCGATAGAGGCGCTGCGAAGGAATTCCGAAAACCCCCTCTTGGATGTTTTTGTACTTGAAAAAACCGGACAGTTCAAAAAAAATTAATATTTAAACCCGCTAATATTACTTATTTTATTATTAAAATCATTATATAATTAACTTTTATGTAAATTTTAAAACAGCTCCACCTACAATTAATACATTTAACTAAAAATAATCGATAACTCCAATGTCAGCTGATGAGCTCATGCCAACACAGGCTATGTTATGACTTTTTAGTTGTTACTACAAAATATTAATAATGGTCGCAAAATTTCCGTGGTCGTCGGAAAAATAGCGTACGCAACTCGCAGAAAGTGAATTTCCTTGCTCGTGTGATATCCTCACTCGGCTGGCGCCTCGTTTGGCTATTTTCACACTCGCACAAAATTCGTCACTTTCTAGCTCGTTGCTTTATATACTATTTATCTACAAATTTTTTTATTGTTTTATCTTTTAATAATTCGCCTAATATTACTTCTTCTCCTTGAAATATAGCCTTTATATTATTTATTAGTTCTTGTTGTGACGTACATATCAGTAAGATCACTTAAGATTTCCGTATCTTCATATTTTTCATATTTACAATCCATGCTATCAAATACAGTATCTCTTTTATTTTCTTGCCCATTCATAATAATTTTGTTAATATCATTCCCTTTAATAATATCACATAATTCAACACATGAGCTCCGAATTTTATTAGGTTTGCTCTCAAGAACTAATAAATTAAATTGTGTGGTCTTGAAAGTATTTATTATTTTATTTTGAATATTTCTTGTAAGTTAAGAACCTATAAACAGATATTTGTAGTCGCTTTCTTCATCTTCTTTAGATTCGTATTCAGTCATGTTTTCTAAAGCCTGGTAAACTTTTGCATTGGCGAGTGTGACGGTCTTAGTAACAATATTAAGTATATGGTTTTTATGAATTAATTCCTTGATTTTTTCAACATGATCTTGCTTAAACTGTAATTTCAAAGCTTTCATTTGTGCCCTGCCTAGTGAAGCAAACACATCTAAACTGCGTTTGGAAACATTTTTCTTGGCTTTTTCAAAAAACCTATTTTTCTTTCTAAGATATGTTTTTTCACTTTGCCACCATGTTTCTACTTCACGATAGATCTAAAAAAAATTTAAAGCAGCTTCACTTTTATTAACCAAGTAACTCGATTTTTTTAATTTCTTCCTCTAATTCCTCTTCATTAAATTCACTATCAAAAATATTTAAAAATTCCCTAATTTCTGCATCTTCATCGCGCGTATTAGAATTTGGTGATTTTCTTAGTACACGCATTACTTTATCACTATATTTTATCTTATAATAATCATTTTTTAAATTCAAAAAATTTTCTTGTTCCTTTTCATATTCATCAACATCCTCCTTACAATTATTAAAATCAAATGAGGTATTAGCCTGTAAAAATGATATAATTAGAATTGTCGAATTCATTTTCAAATAAAGGATAATTTCTATTTGTTTCAAATTGCTGTTTGATATCTTCGTAAGAACGTTAGTATTTTCTCAAGTCAAAATCACTTTTCCCTCGTGGAAACATTGTAACGGTTCGCTTCTAGGCTGGACAATTTGGGACCAACTTTACACGAGATTTGCTCAGTGGGTTGCGTAACTTCACCTTGCGCTCAACGGAACAGCCCTAAAAATTTGAACTTTTGGCATATACTAGCATCGATACTTGGCCTTTTATTCCAGCTGGTTTTATTCCCGTATCGGCCAATAATTTGTGTATGTTGGCATCAGCTGTTCTATTACATTTTGTTTAAGTTAGTAATATTTCCCTGCAGCCAACTTGTTGTTGACGATGCTGCCCCCTAGCTTCGAATATTCAAAATAAACTATTGTTTAACGACGAATGACGACGGTTTTTAGTCTGCTGTTTTCGTGGTGAACACTTCATTTTTGCAGTTTGGTGTTTGGTGAATCTTAAAAAGGACCTTATCTGGTTTCGGGAGCATTTTGTAGAAGAATGAAACTTATGCCACATATAAATAAGAAATAAATATACAATAGTGTAAAATATTTCGCTCTTTAGGAGACCGCTTTCGTCAAAAAACGCAATTGAAATTAATTAATTTTTGCACAATTAGACAACGATGCTCGTGTTTTCCTCGGTGTTTCTAACAAACAAAGTAGTTTGGTTGCCTATGCCATTTATTTACTATAATTTATTGACTTTAATAATATAAAAATTATACAATTAAGTACATATTTGTTATGAAAAATTAATTTTTAAGTATTTATTTTATTCAAATAAACTTATAATTTAAGAATATATTTTTTACAATTAAACAATTTTTACACAGTTGTCGTTTTTTGCAATTTTTTAAAATATTTGATAAAAAATGACTTTTCCAGTTCTCTGGAGCTCTGAAACTTTTACTGTAAATTCAATGGCTATAGTTTTAATAGTTGTAATAAGATTGTAATATTACGGCGTCAATTAAAAATAAAATATCTTTTACAGGTTATCGTAAGACTTTATTGCACAATCAGGCAACATTGAAATTATTACCTCTCAAACAAAACGTCCAAAGTAAATGCACAATAATTATTAGTAAAAAGTAGAACCGATAAGGGACCTCGGTGGCGGCAAAGGGCTTGTAAATTCCTTCTATTTTTGTAGGACACATCCTGTGGCCTGTGGCCTGTGGCACTTCTAAGCACCTCCTATCAAGTAGGCAAGATACTATTTACGACATTCGGCAAGTTATTTCTCCTTTGCTAGAATCTTTCTTTCCAGTATGTTACATGAGCGCGTACCGGAGGTGGAAGTCTGTAACAGCTAACGTCTCGACTTTACACGTTAGCACGTCATTATTTGTTTGTTTTGACGTCATTGGTTTCGTTCCTAACCGAGATTAACAAAAATGGTAGTCTGTAAGCATAAATCTGGCTCCGTAACATTGGCCGGGACACTTTCGAATTTTAGAAAAAAAATAGTACCAATCAATTGCGCCAGTAATGCGCCAATATGCGCCGTAAAGTTTAGGTTTTGCGCCAACATACAAAAAAAGTTATTAACAAAATAAGATTTTCCCGGCCAGTGTTACGCAGCCGGGATACTTTTTCGAAACAATCTGAAGTTTATTCCAACGGACGAAGAAAGTTATACGCCAAAACGCGCCACTTACAAAAAATTTTGCGCTACTTCCAGTTTTCCAAAAATTTGATCCAAAGTTGGCCCGGCCAGAGTGACGTAGCCGGGAAACTCAAAAAATATAAAACAAATTGGTACCATCTTAGAGAAAATTATGCTCCAAAATGCGCCGTAAAGATAACATTTTGCGCAACTATATCAAAAAAGTTATCAATAAAATAATAATTAACCAACCGATCTAACGTATGACACGTATGATTTCGGGATTTATTTGAATAATTTTGTGGTTCCGCCATTTCGCACGAGGTATCGTATATAATCTTCAATCATCATTCGTATTTTTACTCTAAACCTTTTAGATTTACGATTCATCGCAGACTAGTATACCATTGTCCACGAGGGATTAATTATTTTTACGGAAGGCCGCTTCCATCTAAGGCCTTTTTCCTGGGGTACCTTTGTATTGGTAGATTGGGGTGTTTTTTTCCCTGTTGGATTGATCCTGTTGTGTTGGTCAGCGGCGAGTTTAACATCAATTTGGAAGCTGAGTTTGTGTTGGTCAGCGGTAAGTTTAACATCAATTTGGATCCTCTTGTGTAAATTTAAATTGCGTAATTAGACCAGTAGTATTTTGCTTAAATTAGTACACTAGCTTTGATTGTTTCTCCTAGTCATAATTGAGTTAAGTGACATCATTTTAGATTGCAGATATTAGTGGTAATTTCATTAAAGTAATTTCATAATTGTATTACCGATCGGAACGCAATTTAGTCGAGTTGGATTCCAATACTCATACATGTAAAGGGGGCATAAGTTTATTGTACCTAGGAATATATAATTGTTGGCGTTACGCGAGGGGTGAAGTGCTTCTCGAATAAAGTTAATTTTGAAAAAATACTACCGCGTTTATAGTGAAGTGATTTTAACTCCTCCATTTTAATATTAAATTGTGTACTGTTGCAAATAGAATCGGTATTATTTAAACAGAGTCTAATTAAAATTGGAAATAATTAGAAGATAAATAAAGGAATAAACTCACTCAGTGCTTGACTATAGTTCTCGGGTTGTATGATTTACGTCTTGGCAGTTACACTTAGGAGTCCTTGCTTCTGCGATGCTGCTCTAATTCGATGTATGATGTCTTCTATCCGGCTCGAAGGACCAATTTATGTTGGGGAATTTTGTTAGTTAAACGTGAATCTTGGTGCGTTCACTAACCAATAGTTAAATCGAAGGACCATTTGTAGTGGAGGATGTTAGTTACGTTAAAAATACACTGGTGCGTTACTAAACATTTATTGACTTCAAGTTACTTGTATCACTACAAAAAATATAAGAGAGTTCCTAATCTAAAATTTACACTTATATACAAAAATATAACAAGAGAAATAGTGGGGATTCAGTTCTTACCAGGACTAAAATTTGGAAATTCCCTGAGCAATAAAATTAAAGGTTGCTATCTTTAGTCCTTTCCTGCACGATGGACATAAAGTGGGTATTTCCCAGGAGTTTACAACCATAAATTGAATACAAAATACAAATAATAAAATGAATTACTAACTAACACTAAAACTAAATATTGCGTGCACACGCACTAAAGCCTTAAATTAACGAAGAGAATTTAAGAGGATAGGGAGTCAAATAAAACGCATCAATTTTGCATAGTTTTCAAAACCGTACTAATCGACTATGAGTGGAGCAATTTAAAAAAAAGAAATTGCATATGAAAGAACGATTCATATTTTATCACGGACTTTCCTTTGAATTTCATGTTTATATTTTGCAAATAGCAAAAAAAATAAATAAATTACACAAAAATATGCTCTACTTTGAAGTATCTTTTTTGAGTTACTAATTTTTTTTATGAAATAATTGTTAAAGTGAGTGATAGAATTAGATTTTATGTAATCAATACTTTTTGAAATTTTTAAAAATCTCTAAAGACGTGCCCGTAGAATTGCTGCAAAAATTGGACGATTTTGAGCAGTTTTACGGTGAACCAATTTCTTATGAAGTTACTCTCTCCGTCTCGCCGCATCGCGCTCCGTTTTACAAAATCCGAGGCGTGGTAAACTGAAAGTGCAGGTGTTCCTTATTCTTCCCGGCGCTGATCCTGATTTTATAACCGGGATCGGCAATACAAGACAATTTTCTTTTTACTTTTTAGTAGCGTTTCGCCCAGGGGCGGATGGGCCATAAGAGAAAATGGGGATTTTCCCGGTGGGCCGGTGGGTTAGAGGCTCGTCGGGTCGATGGCCGAAAGAACCCAAAATCTTAATTTATTAAAAAAAAATTATTTGCAATAATGCTTCCTAAAAAACTAAAAAAATAGTATCTCAAATACTGCCGGGATCATTTTATTTAGGTATATTTCTATTATCTCGTGGGCTAGCAAGCAAAAGGCAAAGTCAAAAAACTAGATTTGCGTAATTTGAATTTCAAAGCTTCATAGCATTCGAAAAAGTAGTCAGGGCCGCGTTTCCCACTAGTCAAAGTAGGCACTTGCCTAGGGACCGCAAACTTAGGGGGCCCGTTTTTGAGATTTTTTAATAAATTATATATTTTCATTTTGCCCAGATCCTATTATAAAATAAATAAATAAACAGAAATGATAAAAAATATAACAATGTAGAATTAAATTATAACAAATTTTTGTATAAAATAAGAAGTTTAAATCAACATGGTTAAAAAATGTTTTTAAAAAGTACAAGCAGGTGCCAGGGGCGGATTTATATACGGTCAAATAATAGGGCTGAAACCCAGGGCCCCCTCTCTTTTTGAGGCCCCCAAGAAAGCTAAATTGAAACTTAAAAAAAAAAATAAAAATAACTGCTAACATTGAGACCAGTTTTGTAGTATCCCGGAGCTCCTATAGCAATTTTTGTCCCCAAGTGCTAAATCCGTCCCTAGGCAGAATTCTCAAATATATTTAATCGACCGCAAAATTAATTCTGGCGCACTTAGTTATTTGTTTATAGTATTTTAAAAATCATCAAGTAAAATACTGCAATTTTTACAAAATCGGATTTTTTTTAATTTTCCCCTTGGATATTTTTAACAGACTCGAGTTACATTTTGCAGAATTCTCTAATTTATTTAAATTAATCACAAAATTAATTATTCTAGCTTGCTTATTTATTTTTTTTTATAAATTTTTTAAAATCATTTTATAGCTTCAAAAAGTAAAATTAGTGCAATTTTTACAAAATTTTAGTTTTTTTATTGTTTCCCTTGGAATTTTTCAACAAACTCGGATTATTATTTTGCAGAATTCACTAATTTATTCAAATAGCCTACAAATAAATTTTAGCTCAGGTGGTTATTTTTTATATAAATTTTTAAAAATCATCATGCAGCTTCAATCAGTTAAATAGTGTAATTTTTAGAAAATCATATCTTTTTAATGTTTCCCTTAAAATTTTTCAATAAAGTCGGTTTCACTTATTGCAGAATTCTTTAATTTATTTAAATTAACCCCAAAATTAATTCTAGCTCACGCGGTTATTTTTTTTACAAAATTTTAACAACTTCAACAAGTAAAATAGAGCAATTTTTACAAAATTTTAATTTTATTAATGTTCCCCTTGGAATTTTTCAATAAACTCGGATAAATTTCTGACAGAACAGGAACGGATTTATATTCGGTCTAATAGGACCTCTCTTTTTTTGGGGCCCTCAAAAAGCTAAATTGCAACTTAAAAAAAAAATAAAAAATGAAGTGATAATATTTTGGGATTAGACCAATTTTGTGGTATCCCGGGGCCCCCATGGCCTATAGCAATTTTTGCCTAGGACCCTCAAGTGCCAAATCCGCCGTTACAAGGGGCCCGCGATTAAAATTTGTGCCTAGGTCCCGAAAAGGTCTAGACGCGGCCCTGAAAGTAGTTCTCAAGTACTCTTCACAGTGCAGCCTTATCAGATCAGTTAACCGGGCACTAGGCCACGATACTTTCACGGGCTTACTAAATTATTTATTATATATTTTAATGTACAGTTAACAATATTTATAATAATTGTAATTTTTTATTACTAAACTGTTTCATATTTTTATGTACTGTCGTACGTATTTATAAATATATTTATTATCAAAAAATTTATTATATTCTATTCTCTTTGTTACCAATTTATTATATATTTTTATGTACAGTTGAAAATGTTTATAATAATTGTATTTTTTGTTACTACCTTTTTTATATTTTATGTACCTAGAGTTGAAAATGATTATTTTATTTTTTAATAAAATGTGTTTTTACCATTATCTTATTTTTATTTATTAATTTACTGCGTTTTTTTTTTGACTGGGGCACGGACGAGAAGGGCGCGCGCATCCCGGTAAATCCGCGCGCTTATTTGTTACAACTGTTTTTAAATTAATTTTTGCTTTTTTCTGAAATATCTCAAAAGTTTAGAATTGGTGATTGCAAAAGATCATATTATCATGTCAGTCAGTCGGTGCTTAGCGTAATTGAGCGATTACTAATATGTTAATAACAACGACCGAACACGTGTCTTTTGTCCTCACAATTCTAAACTCGCATGCATGCATACCCTACTACTAAAATCGCGCTATCCCAAGTAAAATATTCCGCACGCAATGCTGTCGATTCCTGACATAGGCAAAATTTCAAAACCGGAGCTCCACATTTGACTCTCTATCGCCTTAACAGCTTTGAATTGTTCATTCTGCTTCTGCACTATCGACGGGATCGATTTTGTCTATGGGTAGCGCGCACAATTTCACAATTGGTCGTCGAATTATGCCTTTGTTTGTCCTTACTGATTCAACTCGACAAATCTGATACTTTCCTGTATACGATACAAGCGGTTTATCTTCAGAGAAAATTGCAAAACAACTAGGTTAAAATTAAGGATTAAAAATAATTTATTAGTGGTGTCTCCAAATGCTTCTGATATTAGTTTACTGATGCATAACTCTTAATCTGATGTCATTCCAACCCTAAATAAAGGGCCTTTATTGTAAATGTTAAAATATTTATAGCAATATATACTGATCGTTTATTTAGAATTGTTAAAAGATCAAGTTATTTAGTTTTATAATTTATCATTTTGAGTTAGCTTTGAATGTATCTGAAATAAACTAATTTTTATAAAGAGAAACCTCCTAGTTATATTGAATAAATCTTAACAGGTTATGGGCCCAGTCTACCAAATCTCTGAAATATTTTAAATATCATAAAAAGCTTCTAATAATAAGTTGATATGATAAGGGCTTCTGGTGGAAATGATAAACAAAATCGTATAATTTTGGATCATCGTGGTAAGTATTATGTTGCATGGAGGTTTTAACATATGATTATGCCCAAGAAAAGAAAAATTTATGATATTATTGACGGTTTGCGAATAACAAATAATGATCAAGAAAAGATAAAGTTAAACGAAGATGATCTTAGAGCTCAAGAATTAATTATATCTTCAGTTGATGAAAAAGTCAATATGCACTTGGTATCATGTCAATCATCAAAAGAAATGTGGGAACGTTTACAAGATTTACACGCAAAGGCGGATGAAGCGAGTATACATACAATTCAGCAACAATTTTATGCTTATAAATACGAAGATAAAGGGATCTCGTATTATATTTCACAACTTGAAAATTTGTCACATAATTTAAAGAATTATGGTGAGACTATCAGTGAAAATATGCTTATAAATAAAATATTAATGACATTACCATCTGATTTTAAACATTTTTATTCGGCTTGGGATAGTGCTTCAGATAAAACGTTAAACAATTTGACTTCAACACTTCTAATCGAAGAAATATTTTAAATTCAGAGTAATCTGATGATGACTTAGATATTTAACTTAAAGATACCGAAGATGGAGATTATAGTAATTATATTATTTATTTAAATTTTCATTTTCCACAGTAAAATATTTTTCAATGAATTTTATACTATGCAAAGCTCTTAAGAAACTTAATTTAATGGGCTGGTTTGTTTTTTTATTAGGGCACCAAAAAAATTTAAATTAATTTATTTAGAAATTTTGCTCAAAAAAGCGACAAAGTTGCTGGTGTTCCCGTCGTGTATCCTCGTGTATCTTCCTGTGCAGTCGTCTCTATCAACTCTACCAGCTCTGGAGTCTGTGATTGGTGATGGTAAATTGCAAATATCAAATTTATTTCCTTGTTGGTTAGCCTGTGTAACCATCATCTGTTAAAACAAAGTTTATAGAGCTTTGCGGTGGACGAGACGATAGGGGAAACCAACAACGTTGCCGGACAAGAACTTTTGAACATTATGACGTCACGGATGCATAAATTCAAATTTTTAGCTCTTAAACAAAAGATATCAAAAAATTGATTGGATATTATTTTTTATTTTAACTTTATATTTAAGACTAAATAAAAATTAAAATATCGTGGAAAGGGCCATTGTATATCGCAATTCTCCATTAAGTCTTCCAGTTTTTCTTAATTTATAAGTGACAAAACTTTATATAGAGAATTACCTGATTCATTTCTATGTCTTAAAAATACATAAATATTTAACAATTTTATAATATTTTCTAAAAACTTAATAAAAAAATCAGAAATTTTATAATTTCAAACTTCGTTTATGCATTCGTGTTTACATGTGGCACTTGAATATTTTAAATACATAATATCCAGCAATAATCCACCGTATAAGGAATAAACTTTAATTTAGGTTGTATGTTATATTTACGTAGAGGTTTTAATATCGTCTAACCATAAGACGGGCCACTTCAAGGCTCGTTTTCTTACAATATAGCTCAATCTACAATAAAGTACATCATAAATTTGAAATGTTATCCACTCACTTTTTTTATTGAATAAGCAATTTTCATAAAAACTTTGACTTTGAAGATTTACTTTAATTTTTTAAGGCGGTTCCACAAAAAAACTTCCTATAAACATATTATGTTCGATTTCTGGTGTCTAAAAGTTATCGTACACTGAGAGAAAAGTTGATTTTCTTTAATCAATGGTATATTTACAATGAATTTGTTAAATAAAAACAAAGCGCGGTTAAATATAAATATATTTTTGTTAATTTAAATATACAGGGTGTCCTACGGTTTATGAGCTAGCATGCCTGGGACGTAAACTCCTTTGGCACATGAAAGCACGCCTCGCATAGAGCGACCGCCCAATATAGTAGTCAAGAATGGTAGTAGAGCAAATACATAGAGGTATAGGGTATAGAGTAGAGCATTAAAGTAAGGAAGTGGTGGTTATACAGACAGCAATGAACATTGAGCAGTGGGGAAAAGTGCACGTGACCCCCCCCCAAATATGGGGAAGTTCTAAACCATCTGAGAATGTAGTTTTTATGATACTGTATAAGTATGCAAATTTTTGAAAAAATATATTCACGTAATCAAAAAATACAGCGATGTCCCGGGACTTTTGGCGGACCCTGTAAACAAAAAAAAATCAGTTCATAAAAATTAAATTTCGGTGAATGAATGTGGACTTTGATCAGTTTATGGAGGGAATGGAGGAATTTGTGGTGAGTATGAAAGATAGTAAATGAATGAGTTTGTGGGGGGTACGTAGTTTCCTGCCAAGAAAAGGGAATTGGAAATTGATGCAAATTGTACAAAACTTTTTCGACTTCCATTCGGAATAACATTTTTTCTTGTGGATTAAGTTTCTTAACACCCGGGAGTTAAAAAGCCAATATCTTCATCATTAGGGTCCACATTCCACCGATTTTTTTTAGTTCCAATTTTTCTTTTTCTATAGAAAGGAGTGATTGGGTCAAAGCGGTCAGAGGAGTTATTCGCTTTTTATAACCCGTTCTTGATATACTGTTTTCGCTTAGTACATCGCATTGAATGGATGCACCCGATGTACTGCGGGATTTGTCCTGCATCTACTGGGTGCATTTGATGTGCTGGCTCCAGAGGACACATTAGTTGCACCGGGTGTACCGGATATACTGGGTGCATTTGTTGTGCTAGGTGACTTGGTTGTACTGATGGGGGCATTGTCTTGATCACCCTCAATATCAAGTAAGTCCTCCTCTTGCTCCGTTAGGAAACCTACCGGTGTAATTTCTTCAACATAACTTTCTGGAAAGCTGCTTTTGCTAACCCTTGGAGTAAATTGATCTTTAAGAAAGGACATTGCTTGAAAATACGGCCATACATTTGAGACTTTATCTGGACCAGGATCACCGGAAGCTGGTTTTTTATACCGCCTGTAAAAGTCTTGCCTTAAAAGCTTCCATTGTTTAGGACCTATTTCATATGTTACTTATAAAACTTTTATAACTTAGGATAGTTTTTTCAGGTTTTTAGCAACTGGATCAAGTTTCAGAACCATAGCTTTTTCTTTTCGCATGGGGCATGTTACAATTTCTCAGATTGTAAGAGAAGTATGCCAGTCTCTGTGGGTCACTTTTAAGCCGGTACATATGAAAACACCAACAATGGATGATTTTAAGCGCATCGCAGAAAGGTTTGAAACTGTTTGGGGTTTTCCGAATTGTATTGGTTCACTTGATGGCAAGTGACCGGTACACTCTGGCTCAATTTATTTTGACTAATTATAAGCACTATTTCTCAATAGTTCTACAGGCATTGGTAGATGACCATTATAAGTTCACTGCAATTGATGTGGGAGGTTTTGGACAACAGAGCGATGGAGGGACTTTCAATGCCTCTTTTTTGGGAAAATGTTTAGAAAAAAACCAACTTAATATTCCTCCTAAAAGGAATCTACCCAATTCTAACATAAATGTTCCATATGTGATAATAGCTGATGAACCCTAGATCCTTTAAGAGATCACATTATGAAACCATTTTCGAGCAGAAATGTATCTGAGGAAAAGGAAGTTTTTAACAGAACACTTTCGAAAGCTCGAAAGACAGTTGAGTGTGGGTTCGGAATTTTATATTCAAAATGGAGGATTCTCAGTTGCCTTATTGAAACCGACGAAAATTTTGCGGATGATATTGTAAAACCATTTGCATTTTACACAATATTATTATAGATAAAGAAGGTTATGACTCAACTATGCTAAATCTTCCACCTTTAGCGAAAACAACTCGTTTACCGGGCAATGGAAGAAGTGCAAATCCTTCAACAAAATTAGCTCGCGAAATAAGAGATACATAAATTCATGAACTATTACTTTAATAATTTAAATATCGTAATTTAGAAAATGTAAAATTATTTTGACATTCATTTTTAACGAAAGATAAAAATATTAATAAAGAGTTTTTAACCTACTTACCATCTATTTTCATTTCTTTTCCAACTTCTTTCCATATTTTTTTAAAACGTATCTGTTGTGATGGCTTCTATGTTTTTTGTTTCATATTGGTGGCCTATTTCTAACCAATTCTTTTAACTTTTCTTTGTCACACATTACGTTAGGTGCTATAAATAAACATATAAAAGAAAAAACCCGTTTGAATTATATAAGTTATAGGAGTAGTTTATTTTGGGTATTTCTTATAATAAAATATAAGAAGATAAATGTATCTTCAAATAACAAATATTATAAAAAATATAATGTGATAGTGCACTTTCGGCTAAAGCCGAAATGGCAAAATAACACAAAATATAAAACAAAAAGAAGAAATAAATTACCAATAAAAAAAGGAAAAATATTCAAATGTTATAAATTAAAAAATAACGCAAAACACATGCGACGCGAGACATAGTTGACGCGAGACCCAAGCATTTACCTCTACTACTAAACCAACCAACCAACCAACCAATCAGAGACGGTCCCACTGGGCCCCACATTGATCAGAGTGCAGCAGAATCAGTTTTGCTTTTTGAAACATGAGCGATCATGACTTTGCTCTACTATGACCGCTCGCATTGCAATGCATTGCTTTGATTTTTCATCACTTCTCCACTGCTTGCCTCACTCTGTGCATGACTACCATGCTCAACTTTACTGTTCACTTGTTATGACCAAACCCTAATTTTAACAATAATAACATGTGTGTCCTAACGCTATGAGCCAAAACGTAACGCCAGGAAAGCGTTTCGTTTCGGCTCATAGCATTTGGACAATTTTGGTATTCGGACCGACGATCAGGTTTAAAAAACACAGAAAAGACGTTACAAGTTTAAGCTTTATTCGATAATTGACTAATTCATTGAACTTTACATATATTTATAATATTTTATTGTTAACTAATCATGAAATATGCAATTTAGGCATTATATTAATTAGAGCGATGTCCCAAGGAAGGCGATTCGCTGATCTTGCACGAACGGTGCCATTTATCCCTCATATGATGACCTCATATGTAACTCCTCTCCCGTTAAGATTGGAGATTGGGGAGATTTTTCGATGCGAATCTTCAATTCAGGATTTTCCTTTTGATGGTGAAATTTTCTTCTTCTAGCTATAAGTAGTAAAGCAGCAATGATAATGAGAAGAGCGACTGGTACTCCAAATGCGTAATATGTTGAGTTGCTTCCGATTTCTATAAGGGGTTTTATCTCTTGATATCGGATGTTGTTGATGTGGTTGGCCAGTTTGTTGATTTCATCTAGGCCAATTTTCTCGAGGTGAAGCCTTGTGATGTTGTTTCTTATCAACAAGATGTTGTTTACATCAAGCTCTGGAAGTATGTAAGGTTCGTTTTGAATTTCTTCCTTGGAGTTGTAAAATTTTTGATTTTCGATAGAGATGCTACATTGGTTAGGGATGGTGATGAGGCTTGGCTCTCTGATGATGGAGTATTGTTTCTTTTGATAATCTTCTAAAATTTGGGTTCCATTTTCTCGTGGTATGTACCAGAATCGTGTGACTGGATGAAACTTGCTCGATGATGTTTTCTTTTGATGATACTCTGGTGAGATGGCAGTTTCCTTGATTGGCGTTTCCGATGAAGTTGGTGATGCAATCATCCGGGTCAGATGGCTTTGGATTTGTACAAATGTAATACTCTTTCAGTTTAGGCATTCCTCTGGCTCGTAGAAGCTTTCTTCTCGGTTAAGTGCCAAATAGGGTTGGTTTGGAATAAAGATGAGGTTTTTTTATGGAACTGGGTAGTTTGTACAGTTTGTAGTTTCTTGGTTTGGTGATTGGAAAATGTATGGCGAAAAGGATTTTGTCATTTTGGAAAATTGTTTGGAGACTTGCCAGTTGGTAGTAGTTTCTACTATCTTTAAATTTAGTTTTCCGAACATTATTGCATTTTCAATATTGTCCAAAATTGTTACTAAAAGTTGTCCATTTAGTATAATTTGGTTCAATATTGATTGGAAGTGTAAATAATTTGAAAATTCATATAAATTTTTGGATATGTCGTTACTGAGTTGATCAATTCTTTGTTTGATTACGTTTTGATTTGAATCTAGGTTTCAATGGACTTATTAAATTTTCTGATGAGCTTTATTTGGTGGAGTTTACAGAATTCGTCTAGAAGTCGATTTTTGAATTGCTTTCCCTAGTCAGTGGTAATTGATTTTGGTGTTCCATGATGACTTATATATGTCAAAAGATTGTTTAAAATATTAATGTTAATAATTGAATCTATGGGGGTATGCTTGACCATATTTGGAGAAATTATCGAGTATGATGAAGAAACTTCTGTTATAGGTACGAAATACATCTAGATGAAGAGGGCTTCAAAAGGTTTCGAATATGTTGGATTGAGTTCGAATTTCAACTTGGAAGGATTCCTTTCGTATTTTGATGTTTGACAAATTTCACATCTATTAATGTATTCTTGTACCATTTTTGTCATGTTGGGCCAGTAGTAAGTGGCATTAAGATATTGGACAGTTTCATTGATACCTCTGTGACATGTTTTTGTCTCGTGGTTGAATTGAATTTTAAGATTTTGTTCATTAACATCTGTGATATCAAGAACAATTTTTGTACAATGTACCAATTTAAGAGACTTAGGCTTGAAATATTTTCGGATGACTCGCGTTATTGCTCCCATGGAATTTTCGTGATCAAAGTATAAGGCATTATTTGGAGCAATGTATGATTTAACGAACTTCAGAGTTGGGGCTCTAACGATTTTCTGGGTATCGATGTTACAGATCTTTCCTTATTTGGGAAGATTTTAAGAGATTTGGAGATTATTTCGTTTGTATCGTTTAGTCTGAAGATAATTTGGTGGTTATAGTAATTTACGGGTTTGTCTGTAATTGGGATGCCTAGAACTGGGTCTTCGATTGATGTATGAACCATTTGGTCAGTTAAGAATGGTCTTATCTGGACGTCTTGGAGAATATTGACTTTGGAGTTCGCTGGTAACTCTTGAGGTATAGATGTATCTTGGATTCCTATAATGTCGTTTAGTTGATCCACTGTCATTTCGGCTGGTTTATTTTTCATGTACCATTCAAGTTCGTTCGGGTCTAAAACGTCTTCGAGGTTTGGCTCACCGCTATTAACTTGTAATGATTTTGTTTCCGTGTTGTGAATTTCAACTCTTGACAAAGCGTCTGCGTTTGCGTTTAGTTTTCCTTTTTTATGTACGATGTTGTAGTCATATTCTTCGAGCTTTAGTCTCCATCTTACTAAACTAGAATTAATGGTTCGTACAGATTGTAAATTTTCTTCCAAACAGATAAGGCCTGAAGTATTTGGTTGCCCATACGATGGCTAGTAGCTCTTTTTCGATGGTGGAATAATTACATTCTGCTGGGTTCAATGTCCTTGATGCATAGGCGATGGGTAGATCTTTCCCAATTTGTCCTTGAGATAGAACAGCTCCTTAGGCATAATTCGAAGCATCTGTCGTCAATATAAACGGTTTCTCGAAGTCGGGAAATTGTAGGATCGGATCGTTGGTCAAAATGGTTTTGCGCTTTTCTTGAGACACTTCGTAAAAGGTTTTGTAATTTCTGCAAAATCTTTTATAAATCTTCCTGTAGTATCCTAGGAGACCAAGGAATGATTTTATTTCCTTTGCGGTTTTCGGTATGGGGAACTTCTTAATTGCCTCGTTTTTTCGTGCATTGGGTTTTATACCATCTGATGTTATGATATGACCTAAAAATTCCACTTCCTTTCTGAGGAATTCGGATTTGTCCAATTGTATTTTTAGGTTACTCTGTCTTAATCTTGAGAACACTAGTTTAAGATTTTGAATATGCTCTGTCAATGATGTTGAAAAAATGATTATATCGTCCATGTAGACGAGACATACTTTATCCGGAAGATTTTTAAGGATGTTGTTCATCGCACGTTGAAATGTTGCGAATGCATTTTTAAGACCAAATGGCATCCTTAGGTACTCAAAATGTCCGTTCTCTACGTTAAATGCTGTCTTCTGGATAGAATTGGGATCCATTTCAATCTGGTGGAAACCAGAGGCTAAGTCCAGTGTTGAAAAGTATTGAAATCTACTTAATTTGTCCAGTATGTCCGTAATTTTAGGTATGGGGTAGCGATCTGTAATTGTTTTTTCATTGACTTTTCTATAGTCGACGACGATACGCCATTTCGTTTGTCCCGAAGCATCGATCTTCTTAGGGACAATCCAAATTGGAGAACTCCAAGGGCTGTTACTTGGTCGAATTATTCCATTAGCAAGCATTTCGTTTATTTGCTTGTGAACTTCCTTCTTGTGTATAAATGGATACCTATATGATTTGGAGTGCACGGGAACTTCGTCGGATGTTTTTATTTGATGTTTCACGGTATTCGTGAATGTTAGGGGGTCCTCTTTCTTGTGGAAAATGTCTTTGAACTCTTTGCATAGGTGTACAAGTTTTTGTTTTTCTTCCCTATTGAGATGGTCTGTTCGTATAAGATTTTCAATTCCTGCTTCGTGTACATTGGAGTCTGCATAAATTAAATTGGAATCAATATTATACATTTCGAAAGTATCTTCAAAAACTGAAGAAACTTCTAGAGGGTCGGTGATCGAGAAGGAGGTGTTATGAACCGTGTAGTTATGAATTTCCACTTTAGCAAATCCATCCTTAGCACATGATAATGATTCTGGGATGTAAACGTCGTTGGTTTTTAGTTCTGGAATTAAGGTGTCACCATTCCTATACGAAACAGGTAAATTTACCAAGATGATTTCGTGAGTGTTTACCTCAAATTTTTGTGATGTTTCTATGGGTTGTCTGTAGTAATAAGGAATCATTACGTGTTCGTTTTAGAAAGTTTGATTTGTCGGGTCTATGACGAGGTTAAGGTCAACAATATCTCGAAGTCCTAAAAGTCCGTCAAAAAAATCGTGAAAGTCATGTAGTAGAAAATCGATATTTTTATTGGTGTGGAATTCTTCAAAGTCTGGTATTTGTGCTCGAAATTGTGCTCTTGTTTCACCGTTGCAAGTTTTGATGATCGAATTTTGATGATATATCTGCCCTGGAAATGATGATTGTGCAATTTCTGGTCTTAAGATTGAAGTGAAGCATCCGGTGTCGATGAGAAGTTTTGCTGGAGGGTTCTTGATTTTTATGTACGCTAAAGGATTTTTTCCGAGTTCATTGTTTATCTCGATTACGTTTCTGGTGGTTTCGGGCTGGTAACTTGAAAATTTTCCTCGTCCTGGGAATCTGTGTAGGGATAAATTTCTTCTTCTTCATAAATTTCTGGTTCGTTCGGGGAAAATTCTATCGAATAATTTTCTGGGTAAACTTCGTGGTCCACAGTAGAATTATTCCAATTTTCGTCCGACATTTGATAAAGTTCTTCCGAAATAAAGTTGCGCGGGCCCGAACTTGAAAATCTTGATGTTTGGTGGGGCCTATTGAATTGTGGAGGTTGCCTTTGAATTGTATTACGGGTATTACGAGTTGAGTCCACGTCCATGGGTTGTGGTGGAGCATTTTGTGGAAATCGTTGATTTGTGTTATATGACATTGGTTGTGTACGTCCTTGGAATTGTCCTGTTGGTTTAAATACGTTTCTGGGAGGACCAAATACTTGTTGGTTGGTAAAGAATTTTTGTGGTGGTGCTTGTCTTGGTTGCAAGTTAATAGATTGTCTAGGGAAGTTAGATGGTTGAAATGGCATTAGTTGGTTCCTAGTTTGGGGCAAAATTTGTCTTGAAAAATGAGGTTGTTGCTGTTGTTGCTGTTGAAAATTTTGCCTAAATGGTAAAGCGTTAAATTTTGGAGTTTGCATTTGGGAAGGTTCTAAAGTGTATTGGAAGTTTTCTTCGTCTATTACATAATTAACAGCGGCTTCCAAGCTATCGGGGTTTCTAAGCCTAATAATGCTCTGCAATTGGCCTCGTAAGCCACGAATGAATGTTTTTAATGCAGTAGCGTCATATTGCTGTAAATGTATGACTTTGCCGGCATTATTTAACTCATCATCTGACAAGGAATTAATTTTGGATGCTAATTTGCTACGTGCTAATTGAATTCTCTCAGCAAAATCCAATGGCTTTTCATTTTTTAAAGGTTTTAAATTTATTAAGTCCTGCACTAGACAATCGTAGTTACGTAAGTCACCAAAGCGTTGACGTAGGTTAGTTCTAATTTCATCCCACGTTCTTAGCTCAGTGCGAGATCCGATTGCAATGAGTGCACGTTCTCGCAGCTTGCTGATTACAGCTTTTATTAAAAAACTATTAATTTGCAAGTTATTTAGATTTCGATATTCCCTAAGAACTGATTCGCAATGTGAAATAAAGATTTCGGTCATATCATTACTTCCGTCAAATGTGGGGAATGTTTCGATATTAAGTTTTAATAATTGCTAGTCAAAGGGAACAGCGGCGGGGCCTGCTGCTTGATTTTGGGTCATTTCGTTAATATTTAAGCTATTTATTTGTAAAATTAATTGATCTAATTCTAAAATATTATCTAAATATGATTCCTCAAGTGAATCATTAAAACAATTGGAAGAAGTGGTACTGTCGCTATCACTCATAAATTTAGTAAACTTATCAAAGTGAGCTTCATACCAATTGGCAATTTGGGGGAAAATTTGGGGACAGAAAAATTTGGCACTTACTTTGTCTGTCAAATTTTCTGGAGCGATCGAATTTTTCTTGTTGTCTTAATTCTGGTCGTCAAGCTTTCGTTGGTTCCGATCTGAGATTGAATCTGCGTTGATGGTTGGGACCAAAATTCTTCTTGAAGATGAGACACGAATGTCGAAAAACTTCACTAAAGAACCGCAGAGTCCTACCGACTGCGCCAATTTTGGTATTCGGACCGACGATCAGGTTTAAAAAACACAGAAAAGACAAAAGACGTTACAAGTTTAAGCTTTATTCGATAACTGACTAATTCATTGAACTTTACATATATTTATAATATGTTATTGTTAACTAATCATAAAAAAAATGCAATTTAGGCATTATTAGTTAAGATGGCGTCGCCGGTGCAAGACGTAGAAACCGTGCTCGCGAAGGAAAAACGTTGCAAGTGCGGTACAATTGCAAAAAAAGGTGCTAAATGTGCAAACTGTGAAGTTGTGTATCATCCCTCATGTCTTGGGAGGATGAAACATACCAAAACCCATGAAAGGGACGTAATTATTTGTGAAGATTGTGATGGCAGCGACGCGTCATCAATGAACATGGATGCAACAGATGAGAAGGCTGGTATCAATTCTCCATCTCTAGTAATGCATAAAAATGAACACGCTATTAAACTATTAGAACAAGAAATTAAATTCCTCAAAGAAATTATTCAAAATAAGGATATGATAATTGGTGAACTTCGAGATAAAACAACCCTACTATACGATAAAATAGATCTTCTTCAAAATAAAGGTATTCCTGCAACAACAAACAATACGCCATTGGGCGTTAAAATCCCGCCAAATTCAAAAAGAGGCCCTGCCCTAACATTGGCACTAGAGCTCCCAAAACCCGTCAGTAATATAAACATAAACCAGCGCAATCGCAACACCGAAGCCGAAACTGCGCCAATTTCCTACGCAGAGGCTGGTAGAAAAGGAGACGCACTCCTTAACAAGGAAAACATCACAACAACTGCAGATGAAATAACAACAATAAATAATTCGAACTCATTGAACTCAACCACAAATAATAATGCAAACAATGAATCTTCAAACGAGTCATGGATACCAGCAAGAAAAACCAATAAAACCTCCAAGAGGAAATTAATCATAGGCAACTCAACCGATTCCACTCTAAAAGGAGCAGTTAAATATCATTACTACCACGTGAATAACTTGGAACCGTCAACTACTACTGAAGCAGTTTCAGCCTTTTTAAAAGAAAAAAACGTCAGTGGCTACAAGTGCGAACAACTAACAGCGAAACGTCCACAAGACTATAGTTCGTTTAAAATTACAGTTCCAGAAGAACACTCTTCAGTTATCAAGAACCCGAATACCTGGCCAGGCAATGTCCGTATCAATCGTTTTTTTCACCACCTCGCGAGAGAAAAAGTACAGACTTAATAACAAACAATAATAAGAATAAGTTCAATTTCTCAGTGATGCATTTAAATATCCAATCTCTACGTAACAAGATAGATGAATTAGAATCATTATACATTAATGCTCATGAACCGAGTTTAATAAACTTAACAGAACATTGGCTTGAACCCGGGGAAATTGAATACGTACACTTTAATAACTATACACTCGCATCCCAATTCACTCGAGACAATAAAAAACATGGCGGTGTTGCATGCTACGTTCATAATACCATTAAATTTTCCGAATGCAAAAATATTGTGTCATTGTCCATGGAAATGCACTGCGAAGTTGCGGCGGTACACCTCACACAGTACCGCGCTACTGTAGTTACCGTGTACCGTCCACCATCTGGTGACATTGAAATATTTTTAAACGCTATTAATTCAATTCTTACCATTGTGTGCCAAAAATACTCAAATATTATTTTGAACGGTGATTTTAACTTAAAATTTCATTCGAAAGAAGCAAATTATTTAGGATTCTTAAATCTGCTACAAAGCTTTAATCTCAGACCAGTGATTACGGGCAGCACGCGTCTTAATAACTGCTTAGACAATTTTGTCATAAATAATAATATACGCGAATTTAAAACCACAAACGAAAAAAATTGCATCTCTGATCATAACATAATTACGCTCAAAATTAATTTATCAAATACTTGCTCAATAGCCAACCAATCATTTTACTGTGAGCCCATTACACAAGTTGGTCTTTACAACTTCTACAAACTAGTAGAATCCAATAACTTACTTTCAATAAACGATTTAAGCATAAGCACCGAAGACAAATTTGAACTTCTTTTAAACATAATAGCCGACTGTGCTAATTTAGCTTTTCCAACGAAAAAAATAATAGTAAGAAATAATAAAATAAATTGGTTTAATGGCGAACTTAATCGTGCAAGGGAAGAGTTAAAACATTTAAATGATATTTTGCAAAAAAAACCCAAGTGAAAATTTAAAAAGAACCCTAAAAGAAAAAAGAAATCTTTATCGGAAGAATATAAAGATAGCAAAACAAGCAGCCAATGACAAGTTCTTAAACAATCAAAATCACTCACCTGCCGCCGTATGGAATTTAATAAAGTCCACAACACAATCTAAGCAAACAAAAAATTCTGATACCTCAATATCATCTCAGGAATTTAATACCTACTTTACCACGATTGCCGAAAACCTTCACAAAAACATACCAAACACAAATATTAACCCCATTGACATGTGCTCGTCAACTTCTTCTAAACAAGAAGCAGTTTTCCAATTCTCAACAGTAACTTTCAACGAGATCAGGAAAATTCTGGACCACTTAAGTAATAAAAAATCAAAAGACTATTACGGACTTAATGCAAATATGCTAAAATCAATAAAAAACCTGATTATATTTCCGCTAACCAACATCATAAATCAATGTATTAAGGAGGGTATATTCCCAAAATGTCTTAAAATTTCAAAGGTCACTCCAATTTATAAAAATAAAGGCGCTATAAACGAGCCTAACAGCTATCGCCCAATCTCAATAATCCCGATCCTATCGAAGGTATTTGAATCAATTTTAAAAATACAACTAACCAACTTTTTCGAATCTAACAATATTTTTTACAAAGAACAATTCGGTTTCAGAACCGGGAAAAATACGTCAGGGGCAATATTATCTCTAATTAACTCTGTCACATCGGCATTAGAAGCAGGGGAAGCTGCAGGTGCTCATTTCTGCGACTTAACCAAAGCCTTTGACTGCGTTCCTATAGAAACTCTCATTGAAAAACTTGATAAATACAATTTAGGAAAAAATAGCTTAAACCTGTTAAAATCCTACCTATCGGATCGTCAACAAGTAGTAAAATACAATGAATGTTCTTCTACACTTGCGAAAGTAGATCACGGGGTACCGCAAGGGTCGGTTTTGGGACCTATCCTCTTTTTAATCTTCATAAACGATCTACCAGAAAACATTAGCGCAAGTAAACCGATTCTCTTCGCTGACGATACAACCCTGTTCGCATCAGCAGACGACGTACAGTCATTGGACGTTATCCTGGAGGAAGCGCAGTCACAGGCTGATCAATGGTTTTGTGTAAATAAGTTAACCTTAAATAGGGATAAAACAGAAAAAATTAAATTTACACTTAAAAAATCCAGTAGTAACATCAATTACTCAATTAAATTCCTAGGTGTCCACCTAGATTCTCATTTAACTTGGGAGTACCACATCCAAGAAACCTGCAATAAAATATCAAAAAACATATTCGCTATTCGCAAATTACGCGACCAAGTCTCAAAAAATGTCGTATGGAGTGCATACCATAGTCTAATCTATTCACACCTTAATTACTCAATTATGTCATGGGGACACTCCTCGCATGCTGAACGATGCTTTAGATTGCAGCGACGTGTGATGCGCGTCATTACTGGTTTGAAGTATAGAGACGATGTAAGACTTAAATTTATTGAAAATAAAATACTAACTCTACCAAGTATCTATATTTACCGATGTCTTATACACGTCAAAGAAACTAATGAAAATTACAACAAGAGAAACGACATACATTCTTACTCTACTAGAACAAATGAAAAATTAAATGTACAATTTTTAAGATTATGTAAATCTAGGTACTCGGTCAATTACTACGGGCCTACTTTTTATAACAAACTACCTCAAAATGTAACAGATTTGGAAATAAATAAATATAAATTAGCTGTGAAAGATCTTCTACTCTCAACGGCATTTTACTCAATTAATGAGTTTTTAAACTGTAAATTTTAAATCGCATTTTAAAAAATTATATTGTAATGGTAATGTAGCAACGTGTACTTGTTTGTATTTTTTGTGACATGTGTAAGATACTTGTATTTTGTATTATTAGCACCAATAAATGATTATTATTATTATTATTATTATTATTATATTAATTAGAGCGATGTCCCATGGAAGGCGATTCGCTGATCTTGCACGAACGGTGCCATTGATCCCTCATATGTACCTGGACACACATTGTTTAGATTAGTCGTGCGCTCTGAGCTCGCAATACATTAAGTAATTTCGCGTGGCTTTGGTATCATGAAAAGTATGTTGATTTGACATACCATTCATTTTCGCGTGACTTTAATGACGTCATGAACGAAATAGTATGATGGAGTGGTATGTCAAATCACTAACCATGCTCAAAAGTGTGGTTACTACATATTTATGTAAACAACTTATGAATTGTGAGGTTAAGATCATTTAAGTTTTAAATTTCGTTTTCGCGTGTGGTATGTAGTTTTACTCGGCTGACGTCATCATGACGTCATACACAGCATACTATTCCCTAACCATCATACCGTTTTTACATAATTTTATGATGATACCACAAGCCACGCGAAATTGCTTATTGATACTGTTGGTCGGTCTACGCTAGGTGCTTTCATGTGCCAAAGAAGTTTACCTCTCAGGCATGTTGACTCATAAACCATATAATTAATTAATATTCAATATTAAAACAAAACTCACTCTATTTTAAAGATATTTAACGAACCAGAACATTTTCGTCAACCAATGTTGACATTATCAATGGCATTAAATGACAGAAAAATACAAACATGATTAATTAGGTAATAATTTTTGAAAACTTAATTTGGAAAAAGAAATATAATAAATATATCCGAAAATATAAATAGTATATTAGGCGTTAGGTCCTGTTTATACTGGAGCGTTTTTGCTCGAGGTGCGCCTCTATGTAAAGAAACCAATGTATTTAAATGCAAGCGGGTATAGTGGAGCGTTTTTGGTAGCGTTTTTGCTCGAGGTTCACCGCGCGGTAACGAAAATTAAAAATTATAGCAAATTTCATTAGTAAAATGGTCTAATTAATTTTCAAAGATAAAATTAATGAATAATTTCGCTTTTCTTGTATAAAATGATATTATAAAAATTGAATAACTATTACTATTACAACAGATAATGATAAAATTTAAAAAAATAGTCAAAACATGAAATATTCAATACTTTTAAATACCATTCCTTTACTTAAATTCATTTAAACCTTACTTAATACTTAATCCCCTCTTTGTCCCAAAATTTGATACTTTCTACAAAAAATTGTATTTTAAAATGTATTAACATTTCCCGTTTTTGGCTCGCTCAATGTTCACTGGGTGAGTTGACCAACTTCTTTTCTTCGCTTTATTAAAATTAAACTGCAGTGTGTATAATTTCAAGCTACTATTTTTTAATAATAATAGTTTTCTTTTTAAGGACATTTTATTAAAATTTAAAGTACAGGATTAAATTAACTTAGTTTAAGCTCACAATAAGCACCAATCGCAAATAACGACGCTTTAATAGATTCGTACATTTCTTCAAAACAACAAAAATTAATTGCATCACGTTGTTTATGTGATCCTTGACCTGGTATAAATGGTAAAAAAACTCCTGAGTCTTAGGTCATCTGGTTGCCAATCTTGTGAAATCTGAACAAGTACAACACAACGCTGTAAATAAGTAATTTCTGTGTAAAGTAGCTAGCGTTTAAGTACTGTTATTGGGAAAAAAACCCACTTGCATGTTTTAACATTATAAATGCTTTTATATTTTTAAAAAGAGTAAGAAGTGTTTTTAACATGCAATGTAAACTTTTTAGGTTGTAAATATCGTATTGTAAATTATAATTATATGTTTTTTAGTTTTTTAGTCTTGATAAGGGACATATTTACAATGTCCGAAACGTCGACTGTCTTTGGATTGTTCTAAATAAATGATGACCTAAGACTCAGGAGTTTTTATAACATTTAAACCAGGTCAAGGATCACATAAACAAAATTTATCAACGGAGTCAAAACAAGGTAGTTCTAACCTCATATACAAATTTTTTTTCTGCACTTCTATCTGTTACTCAACCAAAAAACATTCAACACAAAAATGAATTTTTATGAAGAACTTAGAAAACAACACTAAAAAATTGATACTTACAAATAATATTAAACTAGCTAAAAATATCAATCACAAAAATTTTTTACTTGCAGAAGAGAAAACATTCGACCAAAACACATTTCTAACAATCTTAGATGCTGCAACCACCTACTAACCAGTATGCCTAATCATATCGTCAGAGAAGTAGAGAAGATAATTAATAACACTTCAAAACAAATACCGAATTTATAGGTTACAAGCACAATCTGGGGTATTAAAGATGTTCAAAAGAACATCAGAAGCAATTGGTCAGAGGTTCAGGGTATTTTTCCGGAGAAGATTTTAGATGATTTTAATAGATACGTACACAGGAAATTTGAGAATTGCTTTCAAAAAACCAAACAAAAACAAACACGCAAATATAATTGGCTAAAGAAAAGCATTAAAAAAGAAGATGAATCGAACAACCAGATCAAGAATGAAGTAGACAATTGGTTCATAAACAAAACAGAAGTTGAATTTCCAAATAATGTCATCCAGATACTGAACAAAGGTCACAACCTTGTAATCCCTTATGATTTCAAGCACATACCATGGACCAACATCATAGCTGAAGTTGACAATATTTTGCAATTAGATGTATATAAAGAAGAGAAACAGGATTTAAGAGCACAAATAACAAACGTCATGGTAAACCAAATTAATAAGAAACCCAAAAGAGAAGAAATCAAGTTACGGATGGATATAAAAGAGACTATGAACTTCCTGTCCGAAAATAAGCTATGTATACCTTAAAATTGTAAGATTATTATTAAATCTAACGAGTTTAATTTATTCTCAATGAAGGGAGAAATAAAATAAAATAAATAAACGAAAACCGATGTAAACATCGGTTTTCGTTCACACTAGTTAAAGTCAGGCACGTGATATTCCGATCTGTGATAATTTTGTGATATAGTTTTAACGTTTTAACTTTTAACATTTTATCTATTTTATACTACTGTGATATTTGATCGTAACAACTGTGATAAATCTAGTCTTGTCGCCTGCTACTTTTCATCTTGCATACTCGTTTGTGCGTTCATGCGTTTTGCATAAGTCGTTTATGCGTTCATGCGTTGCCATAAGTCGTTTATGCGTTCATGCGTTTGCATAGGTCGTTTATGCGTTTGCTTGAGTTCTGCTTCCTTACCATGATGCTGGTCTAATTAAGTTCAATTCATTATATTGACTAATGTCTCTGAAGATGAGGTGTCCTAGTACCCTCGAAATGCATTAGATTTGGATATAATAAATTTGTAACATTTGATTGGTTGTGAAGACTTTTATTTATCCCTTCATTGATATGGATCGCCAATCGTTGAGGAATTTTCGTTTGGAAATTAATTTATTCTGTCTAAAACACATAGCTGATTTATCACGATGGGAAGAACTTTCATAAAATCATATCGGATGTCTACAACATATTATTACTTATAAAAAATACTACCAAGGGATACAAAGGGAAGTCAAATTGATTCCACATCTACATTTATAATCTTGTTATTCTTCTCAGAATTTTAATGAACCTTTAAATTTAAAAGAGGCCACTGCTACAAATTTTTAGGTTATAGAAACTTCGCGTTTGATCTCAAACGTTCGTGCCCTATTCTTGCCTTCAAAGTCAAATTTACTTATTCAGTACAAAAATACTTCAAAGTATTATTGACTTTGAGGTAAAAAGTTTCAATTTAGGGCAAAATTACTATAAAGTCAAATTTATAAGAATTTTTACCAAGTTTCAAGGAAAAGCTACCTACCTGGAGGAGGCTGGAAAATAAGTAAAATTTCCTATTAGGTAAATTCTAGCAATGACGACATATTTATTACTAATAAATTTTAGGTTAAGTATAAATTTATCAAAGAATAATGATAATTTATATATTAAAATAAAGTTTTTTTAAATAAAAATTTAACAAATCATACGACATTTCTTTAAATAAATATTTAAAAATTGAAATTACACATATAAAGCTAAGACCAAAAAAAGTCTAATCTAATTAATAACAAAAATTATTTTTAAACAAAGATTTTTGAATGGGGAATTGTATTATTTCAAGGTAAAATCCATAAGTTTTACAGAATTTGTTTTATCGCAAGCAAATTTGAAGCATAGGCGAGAAGTTTCAACAACACCCCGAACACTACATAATATAATGCATAATAATTATTAGTAAACCATCATGGATACTTTAACTTATAATGGAATTCATGTTCCCAACATATTTCATTCTAAGAAATAAAAGTTGGTAGTCGTGAGCCTAAATCGTTGTAGAAAATCTTTATTATTGAGGTTAGGAAATATTTGGGAAATACGTAGTAAATTTTACGTCGGCATTACGTAAATTTAACGTAATTAACTTATAGGTAACTTCCTTATAGGTCGACAATTAAGGAAATATTACGTCGAAACTACAGTCAATTTTTCCCGACGTAATTCGTGTAAGGCAAAACGACTTGATATACGTAAATTTTACGTAATTTTTACCAAAATTGTTGTTTGGGAGGAGATTGTTATTGTCAGAGGGGATAAGACCAACATGACAATAGCTATGTATGAGTAAAATTATGACAATTGTTAGAGGACACAGAAACATACAACGTGATAATCGAAGAAAAAACTCTAAAAATACAGAGACAAGTGCGAGGATGTATGGTTTGGTAAAATGTCACAAACAAGGTGACCCCTTGCGCCCAGTGGTGTCTTGCTGTGGTAAAAATCAAAATATTTGGGTTACATCTTACGGATCTCCAAGAAGGAGTGTGAGTGGGATATTAATAACTCATTTATGTTTCAAGAAAAATATATCATTTTAAAATTTCAGATTATCATGAAATCGTATCGTTAGATGTGTCATCCCTTTTCATTAACATAACCATGGATTTAGTGGAGGATGCAATACAAAAGAACTGGTATTTGATTCAAGAACACACAAAGATGTCTAAAACCGAACTAATGGAATGGGTGACATACATTTATAATAACAGTTAATTTAAGTATAAGAACATTGTTTATCACCAAGTCAAGAGTACGGCTATGGGAAGCCCCATTAGCCCTATTTTGGGTGATTTGGTGTTGGACCAACTGTTGGAAACTTTGTTACCAAAATTAAGTTTTAATCCAATTTTCATATACAAATACGTGGTTGATTTATTACTGACAGTTGAAAGAGGAAAAGTTAGTGAGGTTTCAGACGTTTTTAATTCATATTATAGCACACTCAAATTCACTATGGAAGTTGAAAGGGAGGACACAATTGCTTTCCTAGATGTAAGAGTATAGAGTATGTAGGACTGTAGAAGGATGTTTTAGCACAAAATGATTTAGGAAAGAGGCGAGTACTATGAGGTATATCAACTATTTTTCAGAGCACAAATTAACTTTAAAAATCAATGTTTTGACATCGATGTACCAAAGAGCGATGAGGCTAACAAGCTTACAACACCAGCATGAGGTGAAAGGCCTACTTAAATGAATTTTTATATCTGACAGCTACCCTAAAGTAATCGTTAATAGGGTTCTAAACAATAGAAAAATTCTCAAAAACAAAACCTTAAAAATATGTTGGTATCACCTATGTACGCAGCCTATCAGAAAAGATTAGGAAAATCCTCAAAAATGATAAAGTAGAAGTTTGCTTTAAGTACACCTCCAAAGTAAGTGCTTTAATTAAACCAATCAAAACTAAAATTCCAGTGAGACAGCAATCTGGGGTTATTTATAGGATTAACTGTAAAAATTGCCCTGGAAAGTACATTGGACAAGCCAAAAGGTACTAAGATACTAGAATTAAAGAACATGAAAAAATTATCGAAAATGCTAGGAAACATAAAATAGAAATTAAAAATGTGGCTAATACATACTTAGCAAGACACGCTGTAAATATGAATCATGATTTTGATTTTAGTAATGTTGCTGTGTTAAATACAGAGTCTAATTAAAGAGATTGATTAAGGAGACATTGTATATTAAATTAGAGAAGAGTAGCATAAATGAGAAAAATTATATCAAAGAACTTAATTGTGCTTATGATCATCTCATTAACAAAATTAGGAAAATAAATAAGTAATTATTAGATAATAATGTTTAAACATAGGAAAAAAAGAAGTTGCCTGATTATATTTTAAATGATTAACTGGTTGCCAATCTTTTGAAATCTGAACAAGTACAATACAACGCTGTGTACTGTTATTTGGAAAGAAAACCCACTTGAATGTTTTACCATTATAATTGCTTTCATATTTTTAAAAAGAGTAAGTAGTGTTTTTAACATGCAATGTAAAATTTTTAGGTTGTAAATATTGTATTGTAAATTATAATTATTTGTTTTTTAGTTGTCTTGATAAGGGACATAATTATAATGTCCGAAACGTCGACTGTCTTTTGATTGTTCTAAATTATTTGCATCATATTTAACGAACAGACCAAATGTAACAATAATAAATAAATTTTCAAGTGAAGAATTATATACAAAGATATCTGTCAGGAATTAAAGCAAACTACTCAGTTTTTGCTGATGACACCATACTTGTTAAGAATTTATTATTTTATAATTTTAATATCATATTGCCTATGATTGTTATTATTGATAGTTGTTATGTTTTGTTATAAAGACAGAAGTTGTTGTAATTTTTATTAGTAAAGTTATTAAACTTAACATGGCGCAGTCGTAAAACCGAATAGTATTTTAATAAATAAAAAGGAATGAATATTATTGCAAAATTACCTAATTCATTGTCTTTGGAAGGTAATGTGACTCAAAACTAGAAGAAATTTAAACAGCAATTTGAAGTTTACTTGACAGTTACTGGAAAGAATAAAGTGGAAGATGATATTAAGATAGCAATATTACTAAATATTATTGGAGAAGATGGAGTGGAATTATATGAGAATTTTAAATTTTGTGTTGAAGATAAAAAGAAATATGAAAAAGTGATTAATCAATTTGACACATATTTTTTGCCAAAAATAAACGTCATTTATGAGAGATTTCTTTTCTATAAAAGAGAACAAGCGGAAGGTGAAAAGATTGATAATTTTAGCTGATTCCCATTTTTACCTCTTTTTAAACTAACATTTTAATTAATTGAAAGAGCTAATGAACCATCTGAATGGGTCAGTAACTTGGTTATAGTTGAAAAACCTGATAAAACTATTAGAATTTGCATAGACCCACAGGATTTTAATAAATATATTAAACGAGATTATTATTTAATACCATCAATAGAGGACATATTTTCAAAATTGTCAGGAAAGCAATATTTTAGTGTTTTAAATTTAACAGATGGCTTTTATCAAATACAACTTGATGATCAATCTAGTAAACTTTGTACTTTCAGTACACCCTTTGGGTGTTACAGATTTTTAAGGCTTCCATTTGGTCTTAATTTAGCTCCTGAATATTTTCAAAAAGTTAATCAACAAAATTTTGGTGATATTGATGGGGTGGTTGTTCATTTTGATGATTTACTAATAGCAGCAAAAACATCAGAAAAACATGATTTTACTTTAAATGAAGTATTTAAAAGAGCACGTGAATTATATATTAAATTTAATAAAAATAAATTTCAATATAAAGTATCAAATGTTAAATATTTAGGTCATATTTTTAGTAAAGAGGGATTATCTCCTGATCCTGAAAGAATAAATGCAGTTTTGAAATTAGAAAATCCGTCAAATAAAAATGAGTTACAGAGAATATTGGGATTCATTAATTATTTTCGCAGTTTTATCCCTAATTTATCAGAAATGACATCGAATTTAAGAGGGTTATTAAAAAATAAGGTTAATTTTGAGTGGATGAATATGCATGAAGTTGAATTGAATAAAATTAAAGAAATTTTAACTTCACCACCAATTTTAGCAACATTTGACGAAAATAAAGAAATTATAATTCATACTGATGCATCTAAAAATGGATTAGGTTGTTGTATGCTTCAAGATAATAAACCAATTTATTTTGCTTCACGTAGTTTAACTCAATCTGAACAAAATTATGCACTAATTGAAAAGGAATTTTTGGCGATATCATTTGCAGTTAAAAAATTTCATAATTTTATTTATGGACGGAAGGTAAAAGTTTTTACTGATCATAAACCACTTGTGTCAATAATGAATAAGAATATAAGAATATTTGTAATGTTGTTTCGACTAGGTTACAAAGAATTAAATTAAAATTGATTAAATATGAGTTAGATGTGTCTTATATGCCAGGTAAATTTTTATTTGTTGCTGATACTTTGTCAAGGTCATTTTTAAAAGATGATGTAGAGGAAGATCAATCTATGTATGAAATAGTTCATTCTGTAGTAGAATATATTAGTTCATCTAATATTAATAAAGATTTACTTGAAAAAGAAACAATGAATGATACTGATTTTAAAATTATTAAAAAAATTTATATTAATGGTTGGCCATCTATCAATAAAGTACCGAATGATATTAAAAAATATAATAGTATAAAAAATGATATATTTTTTAGAGATGGTTTGTTATTTTATGAATCAAGATTGATAGTTCCTAAATCACTAAGACATGATATATTAAATTTACTCCATGAAGGACATTTTGGAATTAATAAAATTAAAGCAAAAGCTAAGGAAATGTATTTTTGGCCAGAAATGAATGTCGATATTCAAAATTTTGTAGCATCTTGTAAAGTATGTCAAAAATTTAGACCTTCTTGTGTGAAAAAACCAATGATTTGTCATGAAATACCAGATATACCGTTTCAAAAAATTGCTGTAGATATTTGTTCATTTGGTTCTAAAGATTATTTAGTTATTTTTGATTATTTTTCTAAGTGGTTAGAGGTTTTACCACTAAAAAATAAAGATTCAGACGAAATAATTAAAAAATGTAAAAATATTTTTTCTACTCATGGTATTCCTACCATTTTAATTGCAGATAATATGCCATTTAATTCATTCAAATGTCGTGAGTTTGCTAAGTTATGGGGGTTTAAGATTATTACAAGTAGTCCTATTTATCCACAGTCAAATGGCTTAGCTGAAAGTGGTGTCAAAATAGCTAAAAATATTTTGCGAAAAAATTCTGATCTTGATTTAGCCTTATTAAATTATAGATCATTGCCATTAGATGGAATTGGATTATCACCAAGTCAGATATTAATGAGCAGAAGACTTAAAAATAAATTACCAATAGCACAACATTTATTATTACCTATTCAATATAATTATGATGAAATAAAAGATAGTATTATTAAAAAGCAAGAAGTTTCTAAAACATATTATGACAGAAGAACAAAAGAGAAAAAAGATTTTAAAAAAGGCGAAAATGTTAGTTTTAAAAGAGGTAAAGAATGGGAATCAGCTAAAATTATCAGACCGTTTGAAACTCCTAGGTCCTATATCATATCTGATTCTAAAAATAACGAATTTAGAAGAAATTCAAGTTTTATCAGACATTCACATAATAATATTTCAAATGAAAAAAACTTGAAATAATTTTAATATCATATTGCCTATGATTGTTATTATTGATAGTTATGTTTTGTTATAAAGACAGAAGTTGTTGTAATTTTTATTAGTAAAGTTATTAAACTTAACATGGCGCAGTCGTAAAACCGAATAGTATTTTAATAAATAAAAAGGAATGAATATTATTGCAAAATTACCTAATTCATTGTCTTTGGAAGGTAATGTGACTCAAAACTAGAAGAAATTTAAACAGCAATTTGAAGTTTACTTGACAGTTACTGGAAAGAATAAAGTGGAAGATGATATTAAGATAGCAATATTACTAAATATTATTGGAGAAGATGGAGTGGAATTATATGAGAATTTTAAATTTTGTGATGAAGATAAAAAGAAATATGAAAAAGTGATTAATCAATTTGACACATATTTTTTGCCAAAAATAAACGTCATTTATGAGAGATTTCTTTTCTATAAAAGAGAACAAGCGGAAGGTGAAAAGATTGATAATTTTAGCTGATTCCCATTTTTACCTCTTTTTAAACTAACATTTTAATTAATTGAAAGAGCTAATGAACCATCTGAATGGGTCAGTAACTTGGTTATAGTTGAAAAACCTGATAAAACTATTAGAATTTGCATAGACCCACAGGATTTTAATAAATATATTAAACGAGATTATTATTTAATACCATCAATAGAGGACATATTTTCAAAATTGTCAGGAAAGCAATATTTTAGTGTTTTAAATTTAACAGATGGCTTTTATCAAATACAACTTGATGATCAATCTAGTAAACTTTGTACTTTCAGTACACCCTTTGGGTGTTACAGATTTTTAAGGCTTCCATTTGGTCTTAATTTAGCTCCTGAATATTTTCAAAAAGTTAATCAACAAAATTTTGGTGATATTGATGGGGTGGTTGTTCATTTTGATGATTTACTAATAGCAGCAAAAACATCAGAAGAACATGATTTTACTTTAAATGAAGTATTTAAAAGAGCACGTGAATTATATATTAAATTTAATAAAAATAAATTTCAATATAAAGTATCAAATGTTAAATATTTAGGTCATATTTTTAGTAAAGAGGGATTAGATAGATTCCACATCTACATTTATAATCTTGTTATTCTTCTCAGAATTTTAATGAACCTTTAAATTTAAAAGAGGCCACTGCTACAAATTTTTAGGTTATAGAAACTTCGCGTTTGATCTCAAACGTTCGTGCCCTATTCTTGCCTTCAAAGTCAAATTTACTTATTCAGTACAAAAATACTTCAAAGTATTATTGACTTTGAGGTAAAAAGTTTCAATTTAGGGCAAAATTACTATAAAGTCAAATTTATAAGAATTTTTACCAAGTTTCAAGGAAAAGCTACCTACCTGGAGGAGGCTGGAAAATAAGTAAAATTTCCTATTAGGTAAATTCTAGCAATGACGACATATTTATTACTAATAAATTTTAGGTTAAGTATAAATTTATCAAAGAATAATGATAATTTATATATTAAAATAAAGTTTTTTTAAATAAAAATTTAACAAATCATACGACATTTCTTTAAATAAATATTTAAAAATTGAAATTACACATATAAAGCTAAGACCAAAAAAAGTCTAATCTAATTAATAACAAAAATTATTTTTAAACAAAGATTTTTGAATGGGGAATTGTATTATTTCAAGGTAAAATCCATAAGTTTTACAGAATTTGTTTTATCGCAAGCAAATTTGAAGCATAGGCGAGAAGTTTCAACAACACCCCGAACACTACATAATATAATGCATAATAATTATTAGTAAACCATCATGGATACTTTAACTTATAATGGAATTCATGTTCCCAACATATTTCATTCTAAGAAATAAAAGTTGGTAGTCGTGAGCCTAAATCGTTGTAGAAAATCTTTATTATTGAGGTTAGGAAATATTTGGGAAATACGTAGTAAATTTTACGTCGGCATTACGTAAATTTAACGTAATTAACTTATAGGTAACTTCCTTATAGGTCGACAATTAAGGAAATATTACGTCGAAACTACAGTCAATTTTTCCCGACGTAATTCGTGTAAGGCAAAACGACTTGATATACGTAAATTTTACGTAATTTTTACCAAAATTGTTGTTTGGGAGGAGATTGTTATTGTCAGAGGGGATAAGACCAACATGACAATAGCTATGTATGAGTAAAATTATGACAATTGTTAGAGGACACAGAAACATACAACGTGATAATCGAAGAAAAAACTCTAAAAATACAGAGACAAGTGCGAGGATGTATGGTTTGGTAAAATGTCACAAACAAGGTGACCCCTTGCGCCCAGTGGTGTCTTGCTGTGGTAAAAATCAAAATATTTGGGTTACATCTTACGGATCTCCAAGAAGGAGTGTGAGTGGGATATTAATAACTCATTTATGTTTCAAGAAAAATATATCATTTTAAAATTTCAGATTATCATGAAATCGTATCGTTAGATGTGTCATCCCTTTTCATTAACATAACCATGGATTTAGTGGAGGATGCAATACAAAAGAACTGGTATTTGATTCAAGAACACACAAAGATGTCTAAAACCGAACTAATGGAATGGGTGACATACATTTATAATAACAGTTAATTTAAGTATAAGAACATTGTTTATCACCAAGTCAAGAGTACGGCTATGGGAAGCCCCATTAGCCCTATTTTGGGTGATTTGGTGTTGGACCAACTGTTGGAAACTTTGTTACCAAAATTAAGTTTTAATCCAATTTTCATATACAAATACGTGGTTGATTTATTACTGACAGTTGAAAGAGGAAAAGTTAGTGAGGTTTCAGACGTTTTTAATTCATATTATAGCACACTCAAATTCACTATGGAAGTTGAAAGGGAGGACACAATTGCTTTCCTAGATGTAAGAGTATAGAGTATGTAGGACTGTAGAAGGATGTTTTAGCACAAAATGATTTAGGAAAGAGGCGAGTACTATGAGGTATATCAACTATTTTTCAGAGCACAAATTAACTTTAAAAATCAATGTTTTGACATCGATGTACCAAAGAGCGATGAGGCTAACAAGCTTACAACACCAGCATGAGGTGAAAGGCCTACTTAAATGAATTTTTATATCTGACAGCTACCCTAAAGTAATCGTTAATAGGGTTCTAAACAATAGAAAAATTCTCAAAAACAAAACCTTAAAAATATGTTGGTATCACCTATGTACGCAGCCTATCAGAAAAGATTAGGAAAATCCTCAAAAATGATAAAGTAGAAGTTTGCTTTAAGTACACCTCCAAAGTAAGTGCTTTAATTAAACCAATCAAAACTAAAATTCCAGTGAGACAGCAATCTGGGGTTATTTATAGGATTAACTGTAAAAATTGCCCTGGAAAGTACATTGGACAAGCCAAAAGGTACTAAGATACTAGAATTAAAGAACATGAAAAAATTATCGAAAATGCTAGGAAACATAAAATAGAAATTAAAAATGTGGCTAATACATACTTAGCAAGACACGCTGTAAATATGAATCATGATTTTGATTTTAGTAATGTTGCTGTGTTAAATACAGAGTCTAATTAAAGAGATTGATTAAGGAGACATTGTATATTAAATTAGAGAAGAGTAGCATAAATGAGAAAAATTATATCAAAGAACTTAATTGTGCTTATGATCATCTCATTAACAAAATTAGGAAAATAAATAAGTAATTATTAGATAATAATGTTTAAACATAGGAAAAAAAGAAGTTGCCTGATTATATTTTAAATGATTAACTGGTTGCCAATCTTTTGAAATCTGAACAAGTACAATACAACGCTGTGTACTGTTATTTGGAAAGAAAACCCACTTGAATGTTTTACCATTATAATTGCTTTCATATTTTTAAAAAGAGTAAGTAGTGTTTTTAACATGCAATGTAAAATTTTTAGGTTGTAAATATTGTATTGTAAATTATAATTATTTGTTTTTTAGTTGTCTTGATAAGGGACATAATTATAATGTCCGAAACGTCGACTGTCTTTTGATTGTTCTAAATTATTTGCATCATATTTAACGAACAGACCAAATGTAACAATAATAAATAAATTTTCAAGTGAAGAATTATATACAAAGATATCTGTCAGGAATTAAAGCAAACTACTCAGTTTTTGCTGATGACACCATACTTGTTAAGAATTTATTATTTTATAATTTTAATATCATATTGCCTATGATTGTTATTATTGATAGTTGTTATGTTTTGTTATAAAGACAGAAGTTGTTGTAATTTTTATTAGTAAAGTTATTAAACTTAACATGGCGCAGTCGTAAAACCGAATAGTATTTTAATAAATAAAAAGGAATGAATATTATTGCAAAATTACCTAATTCATTGTCTTTGGAAGGTAATGTGACTCAAAACTAGAAGAAATTTAAACAGCAATTTGAAGTTTACTTGACAGTTACTGGAAAGAATAAAGTGGAAGATGATATTAAGATAGCAATATTACTAAATATTATTGGAGAAGATGGAGTGGAATTATATGAGAATTTTAAATTTTCTGTTGAAGATAAAAAGAAATATGAAAAAGTGATTAATCAATTTGACACATATTTTTTGCCAAAAATAAACGTCATTTATGAGAGATTTCTTTTCTATAAAAGAGAACAAGCGGAAGGTGAAAAGATTGATAATTTTAGCTGATTCCCATTTTTACCTCTTTTTAAACTAACATTTTAATTAATTGAAAGAGCTAATGAACCATCTGAATGGGTCAGTAACTTGGTTATAGTTGAAAAACCTGATAAAACTATTAGAATTTGCATAGACCCACAGGATTTTAATAAATATATTAAACGAGATTATTATTTAATACCATCAATAGAGGACATATTTTCAAAATTGTCAGGAAAGCAATATTTTAGTGTTTTAAATTTAACAGATGGCTTTTATCAAATACAACTTGATGATCAATCTAGTAAACTTTGTACTTTCAGTACACCCTTTGGGTGTTACAGATTTTTAAGGCTTCCATTTGGTCTTAATTTAGCTCCTGAATATTTTCAAAAAGTTAATCAACAAAATTTTGGTGATATTGATGGGGTGGTTGTTCATTTTGATGATTTACTAATAGCAGCAAAAACATCAGAAAAACATGATTTTACTTTAAATGAAGTATTTAAAAGAGCACGTGAATTATATATTAAATTTAATAAAAATAAATTTCAATATAAAGTATCAAATGTTAAATATTTAGGTCATATTTTTAGTAAAGAGGGATTATCTCCTGATCCTGAAAGAATAAATGCAGTTTTGAAATTAGAAAATCCGTCAAATAAAAATGAGTTACAGAGAATATTGGGATTCATTAATTATTTTCGCAGTTTTATCCCTAATTTATCAGAAATGACATCGAATTTAAGAGGGTTATTAAAAAATAAGGTTAATTTTGAGTGGATGAATATGCATGAAGTTGAATTGAATAAAATTAAAGAAATTTTAACTTCACCACCAATTTTAGCAACATTTGACGAAAATAAAGAAATTATAATTCATACTGATGCATCTAAAAATGGATTAGGTTGTTGTATGCTTCAAGATAATAAACCAATTTATTTTGCTTCACGTAGTTTAACTCAATCTGAACAAAATTATGCACTAATTGAAAAGGAATTTTTGGCGATATCATTTGCAGTTAAAAAATTTCATAATTTTATTTATGGACGGAAGGTAAAAGTTTTTACTGATCATAAACCACTTGTGTCAATAATGAATAAGAATATAAGAATATTTGTAATGTTGTTTCGACTAGGTTACAAAGAATTAAATTAAAATTGATTAAATATGAGTTAGATGTGTCTTATATGCCAGGTAAATTTTTATTTGTTGCTGATACTTTGTCAAGGTCATTTTTAAAAGATGATGTAGAGGAAGATCAATCTATGTATGAAATAGTTCATTCTGTAGTAGAATATATTAGTTCATCTAATATTAATAAAGATTTACTTGAAAAAGAAACAATGAATGATACTGATTTTAAAATTATTAAAAAAATTTATATTAATGGTTGGCCATCTATCAATAAAGTACCGAATGATATTAAAAAATATAATAGTATAAAAAATGATATATTTTTTAGAGATGGTTTGTTATTTTATGAATCAAGATTGATAGTTCCTAAATCACTAAGACATGATATATTAAATTTACTCCATGAAGGACATTTTGGAATTAATAAAATTAAAGCAAAAGCTAAGGAAATGTATTTTTGGCCAGAAATGAATGTCGATATTCAAAATTTTGTAGCATCTTGTAAAGTATGTCAAAAATTTAGACCTTCTTGTGTGAAAAAACCAATGATTTGTCATGAAATACCAGATATACCGTTTCAAAAAATTGCTGTAGATATTTGTTCATTTGGTTCTAAAGATTATTTAGTTATTTTTGATTATTTTTCTAAGTGGTTAGAGGTTTTACCACTAAAAAATAAAGATTCAGACGAAATAATTAAAAAATGTAAAAATATTTTTTCTACTCATGGTATTCCTACCATTTTAATTGCAGATAATATGCCATTTAATTCATTCAAATGTCGTGAGTTTGCTAAGTTATGGGGGTTTAAGATTATTACAAGTAGTCCTATTTATCCACAGTCAAATGGCTTAGCTGAAAGTGGTGTCAAAATAGCTAAAAATATTTTGCGAAAAAATTCTGATCTTGATTTAGCCTTATTAAATTATAGATCATTGCCATTAGATGGAATTGGATTATCACCAAGTCAGATATTAATGAGCAGAAGACTTAAAAATAAATTACCAATAGCACAACATTTATTATTACCTATTCAATATAATTATGATGAAATAAAAGATAGTATTATTAAAAAGCAAGAAGTTTCTAAAACATATTATGACAGAAGAACAAAAGAGAAAAAAGATTTTAAAAAAGGCGAAAATGTTAGTTTTAAAAGAGGTAAAGAATGGGAATCAGCTAAAATTATCAGACCGTTTGAAACTCCTAGGTCCTATATCATATCTGATTCTAAAAATAACGAATTTAGAAGAAATTCAAGTTTTATCAGACATTCACATAATAATATTTCAAATGAAAAAAACTTGAAATAATTTTAATATCATATTGCCTATGATTGTTATTATTGATAGTTATGTTTTGTTATAAAGACAGAAGTTGTTGTAATTTTTATTAATAAAGTTATTAAACTTAACAATACTATTATATTGTGGTTTGAATAGTATTAATTTAGAAGAGGAAATTAATAAAGATTTGATATTATTTAAAAACTGGTTAAAAGGAAACCTTTTAACAATTAATACTAATAAAACGGAATTTATAATATTTAAGAATAAAAATAAAAAACCGATAAATATTAATATACAAATAAATAATACTATCATTAAACAATCTTGGGAAATTAAATATTTGGGAATCATTATTGATTCTAACCTTTGTTGTGTACCACAAATTCGGAAACTTTCAAATAAAATTTCATCTATTGTATTTATTCTAAAAAGATTTTGTAAATATACAACAGACATAAAACAATTGGTTAAGAATTCATTTATATTCTCAAAGGACCTTTCGGATTTTCTTCAGCAACGAAACTTATACTAATATGTAAATACCACCCAAATATACAATTTTGAGAATATTTTATGCTTGATAGTGGTTGTTCACGGCCAAATAACGGGTTTGAAATTAATTAATTTTTGCACAATTAAACAAGACGTTATTGTTTTCTAACAAATGGTTGCTTATATCATATTTTTACTTTTAATTATCAGCAATAATACAATAACAATTGTACAATTAAATACATATCTATAAAGATTTCATTGTATATTTAATTTTAAGTATGTATTTTTGTTAAATATACGCATATTTTAATAATTTATTCTTTTAAATTAAACAATTATTCCATTGTTGCCGTTTTTTTGCAATTTTTTATTTTTTTAATAAAAAAATACTTTTCCAGTTTCCTGGAGCTCTAATATTTTTACTGTAAATTAAGTAGTAAAGGTCCTAATAGTTGTAATAAGATTTGTAATAATACGGAGCCAAATAAAAATAAAATCATTTTTACAGCAAATCTCAAGACTTTTTTGCATAATCAGACAACATTGAAGTTTTTACCTGCTGAAATTAAACGTTAAAATTAAAATTGAAAATCGTATTCATTAATAGAATTTAAAACCGATATTTTAAAATTATTACCTTTCTTTTAATTTAAAAGTAAGTTAAAAATAAAGATTATTTATCTGACAGTAGTTCTGTCAAACTTGTCAAAATTTGAATTTTAACTTCCACTCTTGCAGAGATAAAAATATTTTTTTTAGAGTAATGTAAAATCTAATAGAACTGTTTTTAAGGTATATTTTTTACAGCAATTAGGTACATAATTAATATTAGGAGTATATTAGTTCATTTTTATAGGTTTAGTGTATTTTTATTTTTACCCAAAAAACCCATATGAAAACGATAACGACCTTTACGATATAATGTTACTACATGCGGAAATTGATCAAACTACCTCAAAAAATCTTTACAAAGAACCTTAAATAAATGCTTAAAAATATTATTTCATCTAGATTGGTACACGTCTGAAATTAATTTACTTGAAATAACTCAATCATTTAATATTAATGAAATATTTTTTATTAAAAGTTGTATGTTGGCGCACAGAATAATATGCAAATAGCAAAAAAATATTTTTACATATGAAATAGACAACCAAATTCATAATCACTTTACCAGGACTGCAAATTAAATTCATTTAATTGGTGTTTCAAACAATAAAGGAAATATAAAAACAGAATTTCGAATTTTCAAAATTTTTAATAACCTTCCTGAAGAGATAAAAGAAATGAAGTCTGCTATAAAATTCAAGAAGAATATATTGTATACATATCATTTAAATCAACGAAACTGATTTTATCATTTTGGTTTTAATTTTATTTTATTCTTTATTATATTTCTTTATTTTAAATCAGCTTAATACCAGGTGAAACTCTCTTAGCTGATTTTGAGGAGTTTTCAAAATGTTTGTTTTTTACATTTAATTTTTGTTAATTTACTAAAGTTGTAAGTTGTTGAATACATTTATTATTATTATTATTATTTATTATACAGGGTGTCCCTAAAAGGTCTGTACAAAACAATACCACATACTTCTGAGACCAAAATAAGACGATTTAACCAAACTTATCTCTATCCAAAAGTGCTTCGTTAAGGTGCCGCAGACCCTTAAAGTTTTTAAAACTATTTTGTATTTTTTAAATTACTAAAAATTGACTCAAGCGATCATAACATAATTTGATATGTGGGTATGTAATGAAATAAAGTATTTCTAGACAATTCGTTTTTACTTTTTCGCGTTATGTAAGTGGTCAAAAATAGGTCATCGACATCCAAAATTTCTTATAACTTTTTAATGGCCGAATAAAAATTCATAAAACTTTAATTGTAGCTAAATAGTGTATTTATAAACTTTTTTTGTCTCTTACAAAAGTTTTCTATCACCTTTATTTTAAGCAGAAAAAAATAATTTCCATGTGGTACATAACCTAACTTTGAAAAAATATTTAAATTTTTCGTTAAAACGCCTATACAAATTAATTAATCAATTAATTAATCACAGTATATTCCTGAGACCAAAATGGAACGATTTAACCAATTTTATCTTTATCCAAAAGTGCTTCCTTAAGCCACTAGTGAGCATGAAAGATATTTAAAAAGATGTGATTTTTTAAGGTCGCTAAACACTTAACAAAGCACTTTTCGATTAAAATAAGTTTGGTTAAATCATTTTATTTTGGTCTCAAGAATATGTGGTGTTACTTTGTCCAGACCTTTTGGCGAAAAATTTAAATATTTTTCTAAAGTTAGGTTATGCACCACATGGAATTTTTTTTTTCTGCCTAAACTAAAGGAGTTAGAAAAATTGTATAAGAGACAAAAAAGTTTATAATTACACTGTTTAGCCACAAGTAAAGTTTTATGAATTTTTATTTACCATTAAAAAGTTACAAGAAAATTTGCATGTCGATGACCTATTTTTGACCACTTACATAACGTGAAAAAGTAAAAACAAATTGTCTAAAAATACCTTTTCTCATTACATAGCCACATACCAAAGGACCTTATCGTTTTCCTATGGGGTTTTGGGTGGAAATAAAAAAACAGTAAACTTACCAAAATGAACTGAAATATTAAAAACAAACTTAAAGATTGATGTTAAATATTTGGATCGATAATTATACTAATAAAAAAAACAAGAATTCCTTGTATCCAACTTTATTATAACTTTAAACGACTAGTTTCGGGCTAACCCATCATCAGGTATAAATAATTCTAAAATTTAATTACATAACTATATGGTTATAAACTTAATCTTTAACAGAGGAACAATTAATCACCAATGTTTAATAATAAAATACTTACATATTCATAAAATTATCAATATTCAACCATCTCATTGTTGAATTAAATTGAATCATATATTTATGATTATAATTATTTAAATATAAATATAGTTCACCAGGAATTAATAAGATATGTTTTGTGCGACATTAGGTAAAAGACGCAAGAGTCAAAAACAAAAACGTCATAGAAAGACAAGGCAAAGGCAAGAATTAATCAAGTTGGACCATCCTGCTAAGTGTCTTATATGATTTTATGAAATAATTTTCTATTTTAATATTAAGGCTAGATTTTTGGTCCTGCAAAGATGATTTAAAAATTTCATAATTTTCCAAATGATTTAAAATTCTATAATCTGAACAAACAGGTAATATTGAATAGTTCTTTTTGATATCATGTGTATGATTATTTTCAAGAATATGTTCAGCAAAACTTGACTTTTCAGGATGATCCAACCTGATTGCCGCCTCATGTTCATTAATCCGGACTGAAAATGGTCTTTTTGTTTGCCCAATATATGAAAAATCGCAAGAACCACATCTCAACTGATAAACACCACTAAGATCAGACCTACTCATTTTGTCCTTGTTGTTTTTAAAATCAAATAATGTATTATTAATCTTAAAGGACAACGAGATGTTATGTTGTTTAAACAAATGCATTAAATTATGTGATTTATCATTCAAAAACAACAAGGAAGCATAACTCACATCAGAAACATCTTGGCTTGTAGAAGAATACGAGTTTTTATAAAGAAGATTAAGTCTGATTTTAGAAATGACTCTTTCAACTATCTTATCAGAATAACCGTTATTCTTACCAATAAGTCGAATGACGCTCACTTCTTTCTCAAAATCCAGAAAATCCATAGGGATGGTAAATAACCGATAAGCGAAACTTCGAAAAGCAGCTAATTTATGCCTATTAGGGTGATTAGAATTACAGTGAATTATAGTATCTGTGAAAGTTGGTTTTCTGAATATTGAGAAGGAAAGAGCATCACCAGACCTAGAGATTTTAATGTCCAGGAAAGGAATTGAGCCATTTAATTCTAGCTCCATGGTGAATTTGATATTTGGATGTAAGGTGGTAATAAAATCAAAAAGATCGTTTAACTCACGAGTTGTTCCTTTAAAAATGACAAAAATATCATCAACAAATCTCTTGTAAAAATCAATTCCTTTCACACACATTAATTCTGACTCAAACAACTTCTTTTCTAAGCCTGACATAAATATTTCTGCCATCAATGGACTCAGAGGGGAACCCATAGCCAGACCCTCCCTTTGTTCATAAAGTTTTTCATTAAACTGGAAAATTTTTTGGCTAAGAGCTACCCTCAATAAATCCATCCTGATACCAACATCTGTATCAGGTAATTCAGATTCACATAGTAATTCATTAACTAAGACAAGACAATCTTCAACCCCAGTTGGAAGTAAATAAACTTACCACATCGAACGATAAGAGAATGTGATTATCAGTTAAGTGAAAATTCTCTAAGGTTTTTGTAAGATTCATTGAATTGAGGACACTGCGAACATTGGAGAAACCTGTAACATCTCTAATGAAAGAATTCAGCCACTTGGACAGACTGTAAGTCAATGATGTATTTTTGGCAAGCCATAAAGTCTTGGGATTCTTGGGATAATGACCTGAAAATTAAAAGTATTGAAGCCATGGTCTTTTGCTAATCGACAAACATTTTTAATGTTCTTATTTAATTTATTACTAGGATCTTTAGTTAGAACTTTAAAGTTTGGACTAGACAAAAAAAATTCAACCATACTAATGTAATCATCATTTGACATAATTACCAAGGAATTGCCTTTGTCAGCTTTACTTAACACCAGATTTATCTCATTCATTTTCTTTGGAAGATTGTTATAGGTTAAACTGTTTGATGACTTATTAAACTTATTTTTAATGCCTTTAAAAATGTTAAAGGCATTCAAACGAAAGCTATCTTCATACAAGTGAAATATATCCATTAAGCTAATCAGTTAAACACCCATCCTTTCTAATATCTTAACATCTTGAAATGAATGTGAATTAAACTTAAAGCCACAGTTTAAAATAACCATTTCAGAATCACTAAAATCACAGTTAGAAATATTTAAAACCCTATTATAAAAGGATTGTTTAAAAATAGGTTTCTTAAAAACATCTGTTAGTTTGTATTTCAAATTACTGTGACTGTATACTACTAAGTTGTTATCATTATTCAGGGAATGTGTCACCGACTGCACCAAGACCCCGTCATAGCTAGGGTCATCATCCAAATGAACTCCCTCCTTTCTTGTCACATCAACAGCAGTATTGTCAGTACCACTATTGACCTTTCCAGGAGTAAATACATCAGGATTTTCATCAAAACTGAAGCCATAAGTACAGTCAAGCGACAAATCTTCGGAATAATTTAATAATCTATAATGATTAATAGAAGAAATAGGAAAATAACTGAACTCAAAAATCAAAGGGTCATCAAATATGATTTGGATAGGCTTTCGCAAAGTTGATGAGAACAAATTTCTATGTTAGTTGGTCCAGATCCGTCACTTAAGATTTTGAGAGTCTGCGTATCTCGCAAGAAAAAATAGATTTTCGGGGCATTTTACTGAAGTTGAAAATTTGCAGATAGTTAGTTGATGAGACTTTCATCACGAAAAAAATGTTAGCTGCAAAATCTGTTTGATTTAACCTGTTAGCTGCGCGCATGATCTTGTAACGGGGAAGGTATTTTTTTTCGTATCGAGTTGAAATTTTGTAGGTGGAAGGAGGAGAAAATTTTAAGATAAAAGTTTAAATGTCCCTTTTAGATCGGACCGCACCGAACGAAAAATCGAATTCATTACCCCAAATCCGGACGTTTCTTGCGCGGAGCCTCGAAAAGGGTAGTTCTTTTCGTCAGATTTTAAAAACTCCGCTTCGAATGTTAAATTTTTCCAATCACGCTAACACTCTAAAAAACATCTCGAAAATGGTCGATTTTTCTTGCTTTTTTTCCGGTTTTCGTCGGCGTCAACTTTGAAAAATCGCACCCCCCGACCGGAAAGAGGAGCGACGAAATTTGGCCCCTTTTATTCTCACATCCTGGGGATGGACGATGGCAGTTTTTAAGTCTTCGGGCGCGACGGTGGGGCGTTGCGGTACCGGCACGCCGAGTGTACAAGCTTTTTCTCGGGCAGCAAAAGTGCTAAAACTGTGCGGCTTCGATTAGAAGATCGGCAGGTGAAAAAAATCGCGATTTTTTGATTTGCCATCTCCATACCATGCTTCATCAGGAAACGAGCGCTTTTTTTGATATCTCAATATTTTTTCTGTACTTCTGGCGCCCTCGAATTTGTAGTTTGAAATTAGTGCTTTTTCGACGCCGACTTTGAAAGTTCGTAACTTTTGATAGGGGTCGGCTACTAAGGTCGAATATTTTTTATTTTGGTCGTTGCATTAATATTTATGAGCAAAAAATCAACACTGCTAAATTGTGACCCTGAGCTTCAGAAAAAAATCGAACGTAAAATGTTCAAAAAATCGCGCCAAACGCTGCCGTACGGTTGTACCACTGGCACCCACAGTTTATAATAAATTTCAAATTTAACTTCATTTCCTTCAAAAGGAATAATGTTTATATGCCATAGGCTATTTTTTGTTTTTATACTCGAAGGGGTTGGAAAGTTATGCGTAAATTACCTCAAAACTTTAATTTTAGGGGCGAATGGCTCCTGACGGGCTATTTCTTTCCGATTTTGAATTTTAAAAGCTTAATTGAATGTACTCATCAATGCAAAATCACCCACGCATAGGGTTTATTAAATTTTGAAAAAAACAATCAAAAAATATTTTTTAAAATCGCACTTAAAAAAGTCTCAATTTTTTACGCGCTTCGGTCTTATTAACCCCTCAAATTCCATTCCACCCCCACTAATTGCACCTACCCTAAAAGCTCTTTAGATCCACTTTACGACAACAAAAATCTCTCTCCGTTTTCGAGTTATCACCGAAAATGTAGCTAAAATAATCAAAATCTCCGTTTGGAGCCAAAATTTCGGTCTGAAATTTTTCACTTTTCACTAAACGTTTAATAGCTTAACCTCCTCCACCAAATTCCATGAAATTGATAATTTTCGGGTTAAAATTGCGCTGCCCAGAACTTTGTACCAAAATGTTGTCAAAATTTTGCGAACTATTTCCAATTAAGCTATTTAACCGATTTTAACCAAATATTTTTTAAAATGCTTCCATTCACGGTGTTTACTTTCGGTAAAAATTTGAAACCGATAACTTTTATAGTTTTCGAGAAAAAAAAATATAACCCGATTTCCATCAAAAATTTCAAAATCGACCCCGCAAATGAATGATAATAGAAAATGGGTCTTTGCCCTCTAGACTCTCTAAAAAAAATTTTACTCCCCAAAAACTCAAAAAAAAAATTTTTTTTAAGGTAATGTATCTTAAAAAATAATTAAATTTAAAAAAATATAATATGGTAATATTAGTAATTTTTAGAAACTTATCTGTACGAATTTTTGTTCCTTAATTTTAGTTATTAAGCTAAATATGAATTTTTCAAAATACAGCTTTACTCATTTATCAGAATGCCATGTTTTATATAAAACTTCATAACTTTTGAACGAAACATCGTAGAGACTTGATTTTTTTCTATTTTCTTTATACTTTAAATGTAAATCATTAACTTTCAAATTTTTAATTTGAAACGCTACACCCTTGTTATTATAGCAAAATTTCTAGTTTTACTGAATTCAAATAAAAAATCCTGGTAATCGACTCACCGCGCGCTGCACTTCAAACGCGCAGCTAACAGGTTCAATCACACCCGGTCATCAGCTAACAATTATTTATACAATTTCCATACCATCAATTGCAATACAAATCAATTTCAGCTTCAGTAAAATAGTCCGATTTTTCCAATTTCCCATACATGATCATGCGCGCAGCTAACAGGTTAGATCACACAGATTTTGCAGCTACCATTTTTTTTCGTGATGAAAATTTCATCAACTAACTATCTACAAATTTTCAACTGCAAAATGCCCCGAAAATCTATTTTTTCTTGCGAGATACGCAGACTCTCAAAATCTTAAGTCACGGAGTCGCGTCAGCTAACATACATTTTCTTCATTTTTCTACGGAAAACTAATCCCTACAAACTGGAAATTCTCAGTATAATCACCCATGAAAATTTGACGCTACCTCTCGGACTATATGGTTTGAGCAGGTACAAAATTACAATGTTGCAAGACTGCAAAAAAGTTTTTCGATATCATGTAAAAAATTTTTTATTTTTATTTGACCCCGGAAAATTATAAATCTTATTACAACTATTAAAACTAATACTATCTAATTTACGGTAAAAGTATTAAGACTCTAGAAAACTGTACAAGTTTTTTATATCAAATAATTAAAAAATTGCAAAAAACGGCAACCGTGTAATAATTGTTTAATTTAAAAAAATAATTTGTAAAAATATCCGTTTATTCGACATAAATAAGCAGTGAAAAATTAATATACAATTAAATGTTTATAAATATGTATTAAATTGAACCATTTTTATGGTTTCAACGTAGATAATTTGAAAATAAACAAATGTCATAGGCAACCAAAATTACAATTTGACAAAAGACACTGACATTGTCGTCTAATTGTGCAAAAATTGAATCATTTTAAGAGCATTTTTTGGGCGCTGCAGAGGATGGAAAATGGAAACTCATAATATTTTTCAAAATTGTGTATTTTTGTCGTATTTACACATATGTGTATAGGTATCTAAATACAAGTTTCTTTTGAAATATTTTCAGAGACTTTACCAAAATAAGTAAATGATAAATACATTCCTTTTTACTTTCTTTAGGAAAAATATTATTTAGAATAATTTTGTATTGTTTCTTTTTTAAAATTTGATCAATTAACTTAGAATTAAAACCGTTTAAAACTGCAATGTCTTTGATAGTTTCAATTTCTTTTTTGAAATTAATTTCGGTGATAGGAATGTAAAATGCTCTATGAATCAAACTATAATATGTCGAAAATTTGTGAGAAATAGGGTTACATGAATTATTTGGTACACTTAAATTTGAATTAGTATCTTTTCTAAATATTTAAAAATCAAATTTCTGTTTAATAATATTTTTATGAACTTGAATATAAAATGTTGTGACACACTCAGGGATGAATTTTTAAATCTTGGGATCTTTGACCTTTACACATTCAATAAAGTAAATCTTGTTTTAACTAAAATAACTATATTCTTTAATTGTACTCAAATGATGTTTGACAAATCAATGTTGATAAATATTAACAAAATAATAATTAATAACCCGGGCGTAACAATACACCGCGTGGAAAGAACAAAGAACGAGCGAAAATCACCGCGTCACTTTAATAGTTATTTATGCACCAAGGGAGCAAAGAGAGTAATTTAATCCTGAGTGTGGAAATTGTTGCCCGAGACGTAGTCGAGGGCAACAACCACACGAAGGATTAAATGCACTTTGCTCCAGCGGTGCATATTAAATTTTTTGCACTTCCAATTAATTATTTGAACAAACGTTTTCAATTTTGGGACAATGGTTATTTCGAATGCAAATAACTACTGAGCCAGACATAATCATCACCTTATTAAAAAAAATAATTGAACAAGTTGTACCTCCTTTATTTGGTCTAACAAATTGTATTGATTGTAATGTTAGAGTAAGCGTACATATTTATATTTACTAATTTGTAAATGTACATCTATTAATAAATTTGTGTTGTTTTCTCCAATCTTTTATAATTTTGAAGCACATCGGAAATCTAAAATCAATTGATCGGTTAATTTATGATAAATTAAATATTATTAAAAATTTAAGTACCTATACCATGATTCGATACGGATCAGTCTGCATGAACTTCCGAGTGATGATGAAACATTCTATCGTTTATATTCTAGAAACTTAAACAACTAACAAAAATCTTTTGAATTGTATAAATATAAGCATTTAGCATACTACATAAGATAAAACCATTAGATATCTTAATAAATAATACAAGACAATTTAGAGGTTAGAATTTCTTGTCAATAAATTTTTTTGAATTTAAGACAAAAACTATAATAGATTCCTTTCCTAAATAAAAAAACCCTAAAAATTATTGTAGTAATATTAGAAATATACTTACCTATTAAATTATCAAATATAATTCAGAATTCAGAAACAATTATTTTTAAAAACTTGCGCGCCATCTGTGTTTGTATTATCTAACTACGGAATTTTTTTAATACCAAGGGATTAAATGAACCGTTATGGGACTTTTAATCCCTAGAGATTAAATGAATACTTGGTAGTAAATGTGTTTTCTTTTACTTCTGCCATTAAGAGAGTAAAATGGCTCATTATTGTTTGGAAGTGCAAAAACTTTTTTATTTCCCTTTTCCGGTCACGCACCTCACATTCCCGGTACCCCCACTTAGGATGTACTGGTGTTCCCATTACAATGTATCATTAAAATGAAAATAATTTTGATTCATACAAATTTCAAATATATTTAAGATATCATCTTTAATTTGAACATTTAGATGATTTTCATCTAAAAACTCTCCAACCAACAATAAAGTTTCTTTTGGTTGTATTTTAGAAAACATACTTTTTACATCAAATGATGCCAAAATATAATTTTTCATACACGGTATATTTTCTATTTTTTGAACTAGATCAACAGAATTTTTAATAGAATATTTTGAGTTATAATTATTAATTATCTCATTATCTGGCTCATTAAATATCTTTTTTTGTTGATCGTATATTTATAGATGTCATTACTGTGACATTGTATACGCGAAATTGACATGTAAAGACCTACTTTACGTAATCATTTACTTTACATTACGATTGCAGTATAAAGGCAAAAAAGTTACAAATAACATTTTATTTTTAACTTTATTTTAAGGGTTATCTAACATTTTGAAATTAAAATTTATTTAAAATAAATGTTATTTATAATTTTTACACATTTTTAACTTCGATTAATTAGTAAAATAAACTGTACTATTTAATATTTATAATTTCAAATGGTAAACATTACTTACTTTGATAATCAGTAGATGGCGCTGTATTGATACACAACGTGAAAGAAATGAATAATTTTTAAAAATATAATTGTATAATTATTGCTTTCAATTAAATTAATAATTAAAAAATAATTCATTATAAATTTTAATAAATGTAAACGTAAATGCAAGTGATAAAATATTGTAACCAACTCGTTGGTTAATTAGGCGTTTAATAAACTCAATAATAAAAGCACTTTGTCGGAGGTTGGCCGGACTAATTAATAATATGTAACACTAAAATATATTTATTAACTATATTTTACGCAACTAAATTAATAACCAAATGTGGGCGCTTTTAACTAATGTATTCAATGGATGTGTCTTGTATAACGGATGTCGGCTATCTGACCCCACTTTACCAAAAACAGTACACTCAACATCATCTTCCCAAAACTGCCCACTCAACACCATTTTTCCAAATCACCTCGTCAACATTATTTACCACACTTTCGTTTATTAAACGCCTTTATGAATATGTTGGTTAAAATACTATAAAATAGAGTGAGTTCTTTATTTTAATATTAAATATTAATTAAAATAAATAAAGTTTTAAGATATAGGCGACGAGCGAATTTTACTGTAGCGCCCCCTGTGGCAGTAATTGGCAAAACATACATTGAACGTAAAATATTTGAATTCAAAGTTTTGTGTATTTATTCGAAATTCTTGTTATGAATACTTCAAATAACAATAAGAGAGCGTCTCATACTTCTTGTTCTGTTGTTGGAAGCCAAAAAAACTGTTTCAACACAAACAGAGATATAAAATGTTATAAATTTCCTTGAGAATCCTATAAGGTAAAAAGGCGCAAAGCGCAGATTAAAAGCGATTGGAGAAAGTTTTAAGCATAAGAATTACTATTATTAGTGATATATTTAAAATTTTTATTATATTATTTATTCTAGGCCCGACGTGGAGTTTGGGGACCAAAGAAACACGATCTAATTTGACCGGCGAGATGTTAGCAATAAGTTTTCCAGCAATAAGTATTTTACATGAAATTCTCCGTAAGAGGTTTTTTCTAAATAACTTCCTTCCTTATCAATTCACAAAAGAAATAAATACACCCACTTTGCTTGCCCGTCCCGATTAAGTGTTTTATAGCACCCCAATCAAACCTCTACCACGTTTTTTCAAATTTTTAAAAATTAACCTACAAAGACAAATGATATGTCTATGTATAGCATTTTTAATGTAGATGACGATGATATTGGTCACTTTGCTTGTCCGGACCAATTAATTGAGTAATTAAGAAAAAACACTTTTTCGAAATTTATGAAGTTTGAACGCTAATTTATTGACGCAGTATTGTTGCATAAAAAAGTAAATTACACTAAAAGATCAGAAATTTAATTGTGATTACGGTGGTATGTCCCACTTTGCTTGTCCGTCCATAATTAATTCGCTATTAGCCAGCAATTACTTTTAGAACGCCAAATTCCAAACAAATATGCGGCGAAAGACAATCAAAGAAACAATGTTTAATTATTAACTCAAAGAAACAATTTATATGTCCAGAAACAGGATTTTTAAATTGGGTAACGATGGTATTGGTCACTTTGCTTGTCCGGGCCAATCAAATGACTAATTAACAAAAACCACCATATTTTCGACATTTATCAAGTTCAAACGCCAAACAATTACCCCAGTATTGTTGCATAAAATAGTTAATTACACCAGTAGATCACAAATTTAATTGTCATTACAGTGGTATGTGACACTTTGCTTGTCCGTCCATAATAAATTCGCTATTAGAACGCAGCATATTTGTTTGGAATTTGGCGTTATAAAAGTTATTGCTGGCTTATAGCTAATTAATTATAGACGGACAAGCAAAGTGTCACATAGCACCGTAATCACAATTAAATTTCTGATCTTTTGGTGCAATTAACTTATTTATGCAACAATACTGCGTTAATAAATTAGCGTTTAAACTTCATAAATTTCGAAAAACTAGTGTTTTTTTCTTAATTACTCAATTAATTGGCCGGACAAGCATAGTGACCAATATCATCGTCATCTACATGAAAAATGCTATCTACAGACATATCATTTGTCTTTGTAGGTTAATATTTAAAAATTTGAAAATACGTGGTAGAGGTTTGATTGGGGTGTTATAAAACACTTAATCGGAACGGACAAGCAAAGTGGGTATCACCACTCTATAGGGATTTAATGGTCCTTTAATTTGGTGTATTTATTTTTTTTTGTGAATTAATAAGGAAGGAAGTTATTTAGAAAAAATCTCTTATGGAGAATTACATGTAAAATACTTGCTGGAAAACTTATTGCTAACATCTCGCCGGTTGTAATTTGTAGTGTGTTCATTTTGTTGAAAGTTAATTTAAAACTTTATTTTTGGATTGATTGTTGGTAATAACTGCTTTAAATAAAACTTCTTTCTCCTACTTCTGTTTCATTGTAAGTTTCATTAGTTGAAATCCCAAAAGAATGAAACACACAGCAAAAAAAATAAAAACAGTGAAAATATCAATGCAAAATGCAAAAATTGCAAACGTCATGTTTGCGCTTGTCCGGTTTTAAAAGAATGATTTTAAACATTTGTTAAAACCTGATGGTATTTCTGCTTCCTTGGATAAACCAGAGTTTTACTTATTATTTTTTAAAGGAAACATTTTTTTGAGTGTTTTTCCATTTTTATATTTTATTTGGCCACATTTTGCAGTCGGCTTATATTCCAACCACAAGCAACCTTTGTTTTAATTTGTTTTGCCGTCTTTTTCGTTTCTTTTAAACCCAATAATGGTCAGCATAAAAATTTTCACTACTTTTATGGTCAAAAAATATTGGGAAAAATTCAAAATAAATTATTTTCTCCATTATAGCTCCAGCAATAAACTTTAAATACAAGAAACACAAAAATTTAACCGCACTTCACAACATAGATTTATTTAGATTCCCTGTATTTTTCATGATAACCCAATGGCAAATGGACCAATCAGAACGCTTGTCAGGATAAAGGGGAAATATGCTGAATTAGCTGAATTCGGAGGCATATTTTGCTGTCTACTTAATTAATATTCGCTCGCATTAAATGCATGTGGGGACCCTGTTGCATTGTGTGGCTAAATAATTAGCCATTTAATTCTAGAAATTTAACAAGTATTTATTAAATATGAACAAAATATTATTAAATTGAATACTTCATTTTAAAAGTAAATTAATTAATTTAATTTCAAATAAATGGAAAATTTAGCTTAACAGCTATTAACAAATAATGTTTACTTTTTTACAGAAAACGAAATCGATGATTTTGATACTTTGGAAGCCATTCGAGTTATAATTAAGGATTAAAAATAATTTATTAGTGGTGTCTCCAAATGCTTCTGATATAAGTTTACTGATGCAAAACACTTAATCTGAAGTGGGTTTTTGTTTCTCTGGCGATAGTTATCACATCGCCAAAACGTCATGGTTCGAAATCGGTATTTTGTTTCTTGAAATATCGCTATTAACATGCGGTATCCCATGGATACCTATCGCAAGGAGTAATACAGGCGAAACGGTGTTTCGCATCGTTCGTTATCGTACACATAACCTCAAAATTTAAAATTAAATGTGGTTGTGTTTAGTTTTTCGAAGTTTTAAGATTTAATTAATGGTGTTTATTAATTTTTAATTGTGGTTAGTAGTTTTAAATATGAAATATAATTAACATAAAAATATGAAAATTAAAATGGAATTATTATAAGTAATTTTGTGTGTGAAGAAAAGTGCAAACAACTGTAAAATGAATGGAATGAAGATACTATGAAATGTAATTATTATGCATATTCAAATTAATATCTTTTCGTTTGTATAAAGATTTTTTTTTCCAAAAGTGTATTATTAAAAGATTTTCAAGTTCGAGGTAATTGAGGATGGATAATATGCTTTGTGATTTGCGGAAACAAAAATTGAACACTGATGGAGAGTCATTGAGACTGTAAAGCAGTTGAAAAGGTAGGATACAATTTTTAGTCTCTATAATACCAAAATTTAATATTCATTCAGGCAGAGTTAAAGCAAAAATGCTAAAATTTAACAAAAAGTGATATTGAACAGGAGGATATTGCACATTGCGCAGTTGCATCCGAGTCGGTTTGGGAACAAAATTTTGGTAACAAATTGTGCCTGTCTAAAACGGCCTTTAGGTTTAGACCTAAGGTTTTTTCTCTCACCGGGTAAATAATAGAAAGTCATAACTTCAATAGGTAGGTGTCGAGTGTGGATTGGTATTGTTTAATGCCTTTTTTAAATTTACTTTTATTCAAAAAACCTATAATTTCCAATAATGGAAGACCGAATATGTTCCCATTTTAAACTTTATAGTTAAAATCCATGTAACAAATAAGTCAGGCTATCATCGGACTCCCACTCAAGCGTGGGACCTTAATAAGAACGATACTAAAAAGGTGACTTATTCTTGACTCGGACTAAACTTGTGGTTCTCTGGAGTTTAAAAGTAGACCAATATATTTTTTGAGTTTTCTTTATAAATACAATACCATTCAAGACTAACCGATGATTTTCAAAATAAAAAGCTATAACGTTTGGTCTAAATTGCCCTGCATTAAATAATAAAGAAAGCAATTTCTAAAGATAGTTTCAAAATGATTAATTTGTTCAATAGATTAATTGTTTTGAAATTTAAGTAACTTCCTTATTTTTCAACACAATATGTGGAATTTCAATATTGGTGCACAGGCAGGAGTCTGTTGCCTTTTCCAACAAAAAAGATATAATAATCAAAAATTATAGAAGTATATTTTTTAGTACAAACTGAATAAATATGTTTATATAAATAATAATGTATATTAATTTTTAGCCCCTAACCATGGATGCAACAATCTGGATGAGCTTGGAGTGGCATTTTTTCCTTTTGATGTAATTATGCTCAAGATTTTTACCTGGATTACATATTGCCATAATAGCACATAAGTAAAATCAATGCAACTGAGTCCGTGAGTCGACTCAAGTAAAGTCTTCCCAACATAACATACAGATGTTTTTTTGTTAAAGCGGTAGTTTTTTTATGTATTCGAGAATGTGCCATAATCTCTTTAAACCCCAACTCCGTTATAGAAAATAAAGTTGAAAGTTGTACCAGTCAGTTAAGAATTTTAAGCAAATTTGTAGAAATATGTGCTACCCCTGGCACAAGTTTCTGCTATATGATGTTGTATAGCGGATTTGGGGTTTCAAAAGAGATACCGGAGGCAGTTTTTTATTTTTCGGTCAAGTTTCAGCATTACAAATTATAGCTCATTTCCGAATATAAAAAAACAAATAACATCACTATCTTATGTTAGGGAGACTTTAGTGACGTCGGTTTCCCTACTAATAACTCAAGGAAAGTTTTAATTATAATTATAAATCTAAAAAATAAACTCTAAATAAAATGATTTGATTTTATCAATTTCTTGGTACCTTTCTTTTATTGGGCCATAATGGCTCACATCAGTAAATTTATTCCAGTGGAACATGTTGGTCACAATGCTACTTCATTGATAGCCAGCGATAGCTGAGCTGCAACAGTTTAGTGCCATCTCTGGTAACTACCCTGAGCAAAAAACATCATCGCTGTGAAAATCCTTGTTTATTTTGGAATCTTTTGAACGTTTGCCTCTACCTACCTCTTGTTGATACGAAATAATTGTTTAAATCTAAAATATTTCTGCCTCTTTGTATATCCATTTTATAAATTCTAATACTCAAACCTCTACCTTCTTGAAATTTTTAACTTCTTAAGCTTATCCTTTAATTTGGTTTTGTAATTTGTTTTACTTTTGGCTTTCTTTTAGAGCTTATAAAAGTGATGCTCGTCAACAGATATTTTTCCTAGAGACTACAGGAATTTGCATTAATAAAAAGAAATGTTTTACTTGCCAGTTCGAGTAAATCGGAGTAAGCAGCAAACTTTAAGATTTATTTTTACCACTAGTCACTTCTCTATTAACTGATAAATGTGTTAATGCTTGCCTTATTTAGTAACAGACTGATTTAATGGTATGAAAGAAAAATGTGTTTTTTATTAGAAATTTAGTAGTTTGCCGATAATCTGGCAACTCGAAGGTTGAAGAAATCTTTATAAAAAGTACTTTTTCCTCTGGAAATAACGTCTCTATTCTTCGACTTCATTCACTATAGGTAAAAACTTAGTAATTGCACTATAAATATCTAAATTACAATTCACAAACTTGCGTTGCGTTCGCATTATGTATTTTGTAAAACTTTTTTGAGGTTATGTTTTTGGTTATTTTGATTTCTTGTGTTTACATTTAAAGGACGTGAAGTTCGCCCGTATATGAAAATGTATAGAATATAGACAAAATATCATCGGCAACGTCGCTTGGCGATATCTCGATTCTTTCCGCTTCGCAAGCCGATATGTCAGGAACCAAAATACCGAGTTATCGAACGAGGTGATAAATGACTGGCGATACGTATCGCTAGTGATATTTATTACCAGAGAAACAAAATCCCACTTCTAGTTACACACATGATTATAACCGTAACTACCTCGTCTACCTTCGATGGTTCTATATGAACATAACTAATAATAATAATATAACGATAGCTAAAAATGTAACAAATATAATGATAATATAAGAGTAAAACTTATAAAACTTTATAGATTTTGCCTGATGATGTACCAATAAAGGTATACTAAACTAGTTGAAAAAATGAATATTTTATTTTTTTAACCATAAGGAAGTATAAACTCATCAAAACAGATTACCGCCTTATATAATGGACATGACGCTGATTTATAAATAATTATTATTATCATCCATATGTATTTTGTATGTTGACTGTAATTATCAAGATTACCTTATTATTGTACGAGTCTTTAAGACAAAGATAAAAAGTCGTTTTAAGATATTTGTTCAGCGATTGTTGGTTTTCACGTATTTTATTCAAAGGACTTTATCGGATTTTGGGTACATTTCCTCCAACGACGAAACTTATACTAATATGTAAATACCACTCAAATATATAATTTTGAAGACATATTAAGATTGATAGTGGCTGTTCACGGCCAAATAACGTATTTGAAATTAATTAATTTTTGCACAATTAGACAACGATGTCATTGTTTTCTAACAAATGTTTGCCTATGTCATATTTTTACTTTGAATTATCAAAAATAATACAATAAATTTAATACTATTAAATACATATTTATAAAGATTTCATTGTATATTTATTTTTAAGTGTATATTTTTGTCAAATATGCGCATGTTTTAATAATTTATTTTTTTAATTAAACAATTATTCCATTGTTGCCGTGTTTTTGCAATTTTTTAATAAATAAAGACTTCCTGTTTTCTGGAGCTCTTATATTTTTACTGTAAATTAGGGAGTAACGGTCCTAATAGTTGTAATGAGACTTGTAATAATACGAGGCCAAATAAAAATAAAATCAATTTTACAGGAAATCTCAAGTTTTTTTGCACAATCATGCAACATTGAACTTTTTACCTGCTCAAATTAAACGTTAAAATTAAAATTTAAAATCGCATTTATTAATAGAATTTTTATAATTTGCGTCTATAATATTGCTTTTAAGACACCGCTAGCGGTTTCATAATGGGCCATAGCGCGCTCATTATAGCTGATTATAGCACCAGCTTACGAAGTTGATAGCATTGATCTGTCAAATTTGTGGTATTGATTATCGTAAATAAATTTAAAGATTTAAAGTACTTGCTATGTTTTTATGTCTCCCATATTTTTGATAGGATACAGAATAATTCCTCACTCCTTTTAAATTATTAATTTCCAACAAAAAATTAAATTAAATAATCTTTAAATTTAACTGTCAAATATGGAAAGTCAAATATGTGGTATTAATTTTTGTAAAGATATGAAAAGATTTATCAAAAATTAAGGGCTTACTATTTTTTGCTATTTTCAGAATATCTGGTAGGATACACGATAACTTATCACTAGTTTTACACTAAAAATCTGCAACTTAAAATCTAAAAACTAAAACCTTAAATTAATCTGTCACTGTCAAGACTTCTATGTCTTCTGTTGTTATAACAACGATTCAATAAGAAATCATTGTCACCAACTGCTAAAAAAATAAAGAAATATTTGTATGTCGAATAATTTCCAAATTTATTTAATTTTTGTGCAAATTATAAAAAAATAGTATGAGCAACTAGTTCAATAGTCAATTATTGCACCCGTCCATTAAAAAACTCGCCGCTACGCGGCTCGTTTTTTAAACTTGGACGCATGTAATAATACTTGACTTATGAAACTCGTTGCTTAATATACTATTAAAACCGAATAAATTATTACCTTTCTTTTAATTTAAACGTAAATTGAAAATAAAGATTATTCATCTGACAGTAGCTTTGTCAAACTTGTCAAAGTTTGAATTTTAGCGTGCACTGTTGCAGAGATAAAAATAATTTTTTAAAATAATATAAAATCTAATAAAACCGTTTATAAGGTATATTTTTTATAGAAATTAAGTATGTAATTAATATTAGGAGTATATTAGTTCATTTTGATAAGTTTAGTGTATTTTTATTTTTACCCAAGAACCCATATGAAAACGATAACGTCCTTTTAATAATTTTTGTACGGTGTTTGGCGAAACGCTGGCAATGTTTAATTAAGATCAATTATTTATTAAAGTAGTATCCGAAAAACCTAAAATCATTGTTATATGTTATTAAAGTTATTTATTTCTTTTATATGTTTAAATATTCAAAATTCTTATTATGTATATTCAAATTTTGAAATATTGATTAATTTACCAAACATATTATTTAAGAAACATGTATTTGTTTTTTTTTTCTAGTTTCATATTTGTATGTGTTTTTTTTTTAATTAATTTTTGTATTACTTTTAATTAATTAATTGTTAATTGTATACAGAGCGGTCATAAAGTAAATCCCCCCCCTGCTAACTTTTGAAGGGTTATGTTTTTGATTCTGAAAATTTGTCTACGGAGGAATCTAATTGCGAACTTTCTAATAAAGGTATTTTTGATTTTTTGGAACTTCTGGTTATACCGGAAGTGGATGGCAACTTTCTTATATTAAATGGAACACCCAGTATATTTTTGCATTTTCGTGTTCTCCATAAAAATACCATTAAATTGACCTAGCATACCATTAATACTTTCGGAATTACGCCCATTTTAAAATCGTATTTTTATGCAACTTCATTTACACCGGAAGTTGGACCCAACTGCCCCAACTTCGTTATCTTCAATGAAATATTTTGCAATTAAGTTAATAATATTAAATTTAAACAAAATTATGTTTAATAGTAAGTTCGTTAATTTTGCTGATTACCATAACCACCTTCCACGTTTTGACAGTAATAAAATCTAGAGGAAATCTCTTGGATAAAAATTTTGTTTAAATTTAATGTTATTAACTTAATCGCAAAAAAAAATCATTTAAAATAGGGAAGTTTGGGCACTTGGGTCCAACTTCTGGTGTAAATGAAGTTGCATAATAATGAGATTTTCAAATGGGCGTAATTCCGAAAGTATTAATCGTAGACCAAATTATGCTAGGTCAATTTAATGGTATTTTTATGGAGAACACGAAAATGCAAAAGTATACCGGGTGTTCCATTTAAAATAAGAAAGTTGCCATCCACTTCTGGTATAACCGGAAGTTCCACAAAATCAAAAATACCTTTATTAGAAAGTTAGCAATTAGATTCCTCAGTAAACAAATTTTCAGAATCAAAAGCATAACCGTTCAAAAAATTATACGAAACTTTTATTTCGTTATAAGGAGTAAAAATACATTAAAAACGCCTTCAAGGTGAAGATTCTCAAAAAAAATTCGTTACATAGAAGTTCGTTGTAGGGAAGTTCAACTGTACATGTAGATGAAAATAGGTAAATTGTCGACAAAAAATAATTTTTTAATAAAATTAAAACAATCATAAAATCTTAGTGTTAGCAAGTCAACAAGGCAAACATTTATTTAAATTTCGTTTAAAAATCCTTGCTTTTTATAAAATTAGATGATATTTAGGTTTCTAACAAAATTGTACATATAATTTAAGCAATAATCTCTACTATGTCTAGTAATTGTTTATTACTTTTGTAACGGAGTATTAAATTTCTCAAGTTGTTTTGTTTAGACGGTTTTGGGATCAACAAATGGTTGGGTAAGGTTGTTGGATGATAGGATATAGGATTCAACGGCATTATAGAACTACAATTGCAAGCAGAAAATTTCTTTGGAAATTATGTTTCAGTGTAATTCATGTTAAGTAAAATTGATGTTTATACATTTTTTTTTCATATTTTTGTTCAGAAAGTTTTAACCTAAAGTATAATGGTATATATTCAAACAATACTTTTTACTCTGTTTATTCAATATAACAGGTATCAAATCAAATTCTTCAATTTGTTTTGATATGTAATAAATTAACGAGTTTGGTAATATAGTGAAGCTTCCTGCTGGATTGTGTTCGATAATTCAATTAGTCCGAGTCGGAGTCTAGTATTTATATTATCGTTCGTGGCGTTGTAGCGTAAATGCGGGTTTGGGATTCGTCCTCGCGGTCTCAAAATCAGCTGGTAATAATTAACGTAAACTATCGTTCGTGGCGTTTAAATACCGTAAATTTCCAATAATTGATGTATAAAAGTAATTGTGTCGTGAGTGCACCGAGTGCTTCATTTTTGCTATTTTGATAATTTCGTAATTAATATAATCTATATAACCTGATTAGATCCGATACGCGGTCTTTGTTATATTTTTATTCACAGTCTATATTGGGGCCTTGTAATTTAAATTTCAAGTAAAGGTTTCCAATTTTACTTACAAACATAGGAACAATACCTTGTATTTAATTATCGGACCTAATTATAAATCACCCTACATGCAAATCAAATGTAGCTCCTGTGAGAATTGCATCATTCTAAATGTGTAAATTTGTGATGCTTTGATGTATTGTTTTTCCTAAAAGAATAAAAAAAAAACACAATGGTAAATTATGGCTATTGTGTCTAAACGAAGAGGATTAAAATCAATAGTTTTTTGAGAAAAATAAAAGCACCCAATCTGGTGCTGATAATGGAATTGGAATTGAAGCATTTGACTCTCTTTTAAAGAAACATCTTCAACCACTTCAAGTTAAAAATTAATGGTAAAAATTCACTATACTGGGTGATTCACATTTATTAAAGCATTCAAAGGACGTTATCGTTTTCATATGGGTTTTTGGGTAAAAATAAAAATACACTAAACCTATCAAAATTAACTAATATACTCCTAATATTAATTATGTACTTCATTTCTGTAAAAAATATACCTTATAAACAGTTTTATTAGATTTTACATTATTTTAAAAAGTTATTTTTATCGCTGCAAGAGTGGACGTTAAAATTCAAATTTTGACAAGTTTGGCAAAACTACTGTCAGATAAATAATCTTTATTTTTAAGTTACGTTTAAATTAAAAGAAAGGTAATAATTTTAAAATATCGGTTTTAAATTCTATTAATAAATGTGATTTTACATTTTAATTTTAACGTGTAATTTCAGCAGGTAAAAAGTCCAATGTTGCCTGATTGGGCAAAAAAGTTTTGAGATTTGCTGTAAAAAATATTTTTTTCTGTTTTGATGCGTTACTAGTCGCTAGTAAAACACTAACAGCAGTGCTTTACTAGCCAGTACCGCACTGCTATCGGTGCGTTACTGAGTAGTAAATTTTATTTTTCGAAGTTGGTAGCACTGAAGTTTATTGATTTTAAAGTGGCAGTTGCCAAGCGATTTACAGGTTATTTGATGATTTGACAAACCTGACATTAGAGTTGCCAACTACCAAAAAAGTTACTAAAATTGAAAACTATAATATTTTATTTTAAATAGATAAAAAGGCGCAAAATAGAAAAAATAGTATAAAAAACTCGTTTCATAAGTCGATAGTAGCACTTGTTCATTAAAATACTCGTCGCTACGCGACTCGTATTTTAAAATTGAACGCGTGCTACAATATGCGACTTATGAAACTCGTTTTTTAATATACTATTTCCGATGACCATATGAGAAAATCGTATATGTCATTCATATTAGTAGTTTAGAAAATCGTTCATTTCAACACTAGTGACTTTAACTTTCCATTTTGTAACTGTCAAATAGTTCTTGTAATTTGCGATAGAGGCGCTGCGAAGGAATTCCGAAAGCCCTCTCTTGGATTTTTTTGAACTTGCAAAAAAATGATTGTTCAAATAAAAATTTATATTTAACCCCGCCAATATTACTAATTTTATTATTAAAATCATTATATAATTCACTTTTGTGTAAATTTTAAATAAAATAGGAACATTTTTTATTCGTTTCGATAAGTTGCTTCCGTCAAAACAGCGCCACCTACAATTATTTACATTTAACTAAAAATAATCGATAACTTCAATGTCAGCTGCTGTTAACATAGGTTATGTTATGTTGTTACTACAAAATATTAATAATGGTCGCAAAATTACCGTGGTCGTCGGAAAAATAGCGTACACAACTCGCAGAAAGTGAATTTCGTTGCTCGTGTAATATCCTCACTCGGCTAGCGCCTCGTTCGGCTATTTTCACACTCGCACAAAATTCGTCACTTTCTAGCTCGTTGCGTAATATACTATTGTATTTTTATTTGGCCCCGTATTATTACAAATCTTATTACAACTATTAGGACCGTTACTACTTAATTTACAGTAAAAATATTAGAGCTCCAGTAAACTGGAAAAGTCTTTAATTATTAAAAAATTTAAAAATTGCAAAAAAAAATAATTGTTTAATTTAAAAAAATAAATTATTAAAACATGTCTATATTTGACAAAAATATGTATACTTAAAAATAAATATACAATGAAATCTTTATAAATATGTATTTAATTATATAATTGTTATTGTATTATTTTTTATAATTCAAAGTAAAAATTTGACATAGGCAACCATTTGTTAGAAAACAATGACATCGTTGTCTAATTGTGCAAAAATTAATTAATTTAAAATCCGTTATTTGGCCGTGAGCAGCCACTATCAAGCATAAAATGTCCTCAAAGTTGTATATTTGAGTGGTACTTACATATAAGTATAAGTATCTACCCAAAATCCGATAAGGTCCTTTGACATAACTTTTAATATGCATTGGACTCAAGTCCACGATTTTTTTGAAATTTTTTTATTGGTTCTAAGGGGTATTTTAAAAGATCGTTGGTGGTAAAAACAATGGTCACTTTTTTATTACTGGATTTTTATGAGTTTTTTTTTTCTAGATATCATTCTGTAAATTTAAACGAAAAAGGTGCTCCTATACAAATTCGATAGAATGAACCTTTTAAGAGAAAATCGCACCTAAATATATGGGCAGCATTGGGTAGCGCACTTGTACCTGAAAAGAGGACGCCAATTATCCCGAAACCTTAATCCGGTAGTTCGCTAGCGCACATCAACTTTCGGGGTTGACCTGCCGCGCTAATGATCATACCTTTAAATTTTTCAAAAAATGTGAAGATCGCGTTTCAAAACTTTAGCAAAATTTCTATTTACTAGCAAAAAATAACTAAAATTGTCTAACACTATAACCTCACCAAATTATCTTACAATATATATTTTAAAAACTTTTTCCGCATCAAAACGTATCAAACTCAACCCAAACCTAACCTAACCCGACCGCCACAGAATGTATTTTAATTTAGGTAATCCTTTCGGTACCTGTGCCCTAGGCAATGCAGCCCTTTAATGGCAAAGTTTTATGACTTGCGGTCCACCAGGATGTTTAATCCGTTTACCTGATTTGGTGCGCTAGCCCAAATCGCCCGACATTTTAAACTTGAGAGTGGCTGTTCACGGCCAAATAACGGATTTGAAATTAATTAATTTTTGCACAATTAGACAACGATGTCATTGTTTTCTAACAAATGGTTGCCTATGTCATATTTTTACTTTGAATTATCAACAATAATACAATATCAATTATATAATTAAATACATATTTATAAAGATTTCATTGTATATTTATTTTTAAGTACATATTTTTATCAAATATACGCATATTTTAATAATAATAATTAAACAATTATTCCGATGTTGCCGTTTTTTGCAATTTTTAAATTTTTTAATAATTAAAGACTTTGTTGTGAACCACTTTCGTGATTCACGCGTCGGGTATGCTTGGCCTAGCCTATAAGTTGTTTCGGCCGTGCCAAGACTTTCAGGGTAAATTCGGTACTAAAAACTAAGAATCATCACAGATCGAAGAGGAGTTTCACTTGGAATAAAATTCTAAGTTGATGTTTTAACTTTGATGTATTTTATTTAAATTCTTATGTCGATCGTTGTTACTTAAACTAAGGTTACAAATTGAATCGGTGTTACTTGAACTGAAGCTACAATGTGGATTGGTGTTACTTGAACAAAGACTAACATCTTGGTCTTCAACACTGACCAGTACTTAAAATTAGAAGGGATGAAAATCAGGTATAACTGGAAATGAACAATATAACAATAAAATTAATGTGGTTGAAATAGGAATTACAATTTAGGACATCTAATGGGTTTCTAATTTTATTAATCAACAAGAAGAACTTTAAAAAATTTATTTTATTGATCACAAAACACGTACAATAAGTAACAGCAATTCGGCCTTTATTATAACAACTGACTTAATTATGGATAAAAAATGCTTTTATATTAATAAAATGATAATACTGTAAATTATTGAAATTAGAACATGCAAAGTAACATATAAGATTGTGCTGGTGGCGTCTGACGAACTTGTTATCAATGGATGAAGTTGTACATTGTTGAGTTGTTGTTTGAGTCCATGAATATCTTGTAGTTTGATTTTTTCCAAGTGAAGGCTGTTTGTACCATTCATTTTGTTTCTGATGTTGATATTTAATTTTGGCACGATTTAGGGCTCGTGTGTAGTTTCATCTTTGGTGTTAAAAATCCGTTGGTCGTCTACTGAGATGCTGCACGAGACTGGGATTTATAATTGTAACATATCGTTTTTCCGTGCAATCTTCGAGGACTTGAGTTCCATCTTCTTTTGGGATGACAATAACATAACGCTATGAAGGGTGTTCAGTTTGCCAAACATTACGGTGTTTTCCAGATTATCGATAATTGTAACGAGATGTTGACCGTTCAAAATTATTTGTTGCGTTATTGACTGTAATTGCAAATAGTTAGAGAAATCATAAAGATATTTAGTTAGCATTTCATTGAGTTCATTAATTTTTTGTTCAATTTTGATTTGATTTTTGCTCAAGTTTTCTATGATTTTATTAAATTTTTCAATCAATTCTTTATATAAGGTGATTTGTTGATATTGGTTTGATTGTAAGATTTCAGCATCCTGTTCTAACTTTTTAATATTAGATTCGTAAAATTTGCCATCTTCGTTGTCCCAAGTGTTCCGTATAACCATTTATGGATTTTACCTACGACATTTATTAAGCCTCTTTTTGACCTATTAATTGGTTTAAGATTTTCTAATTTATTCTGTAGCATCATTGATTATATATTCTGCTTGTTCCAATAACTCTGCTATTGGAAGAAAACTTATGTCGCTTGAAGTAATGTTAAATTTTGAAAGTTTTAAGGAAGCTAATTGAGATTTTAAGATAAGTGTTTGGTTAGAAATGGAGTTAAGGTCGATATAGTGTATAAAGGTGTGTTGGGATGTTGTCAGTTTTGCGTTACCTAATTTAATTGGCAGAATTCCGGATGTGATTGGAGTGATTTTTGATTTCCTGGCATGTTATTTGGAGGATCCGAAGGATAATGGCTGAAACTAGGGCGGTTTTCATCCTGTAAAGGATTTGTATGAATTAGATTTTTGGGTTTCCTAATTATATTTTTATGTAGTGTTCCTTTTGTAGTTACTATTTTCTTTCCATCATCGCTTATAACCTTGCTTTTAATACAGCAGGGCTTGTGCTTAGCACCTCGGGATTGTTGTTTTATGAAGACAGTTTGGTCTTTACTGAATGTAGCTGGGTTTTCGCGTTTTTCGTTAATTTTTGAGATTATTTGAATCATTTTCTCTTCGTTTGTTGTTTTAACCTTATCGTGGAGTATTTTCAAGATGTTTTTATGTTTGTTCGTATAATCGTTTAACATGTCTTCTTCTGTGGTTTCCATGGTCTTATCTGTATTACCGTAAACGATTTTTAAAATCATTTCCTTGGTCTGTTATCATGGTTTTTGGGATACCCTGATGTGAAAAGTAAGTAAGAATGTTATTTAAGACATTGATGTTTATAATGGAGTCCATTGGATAAGCCTGTCCATATTTGGAAAAGGCGTCAAATATTGTAAGGAAGTTTCGGTTGTTGATTCGAAATACGTCCAGATGGAGAGTATCAAAAGGTTTTGAATATGTTGGAGTTGATTCAAATTTAATTTTTGGCGGGTTTCTGTCATATTTTCCTGTTTGGCATATTTTGCATCTGTTTATGTAGTCCTGTACCATTTTACTCAAATTTGGCCAATAGTAATTTCTTGTGAGGAGTTGTGTTGTTTCAATTATTCTTCTGTGACAAGATTTAGTTTCGCTGGTATATTGTATTTTTAAATTCTGTTCATTTGGGTCGGTAATGTTCAAAAGAATTTTTGTGCAGTGAATTAATTTCAGGGATTTTTGTTTAAAATGCTTTTGGATTGTCACCACTGTTTTTGACATTGTCTCTTCATTTTCGAAATATATTTTAAAAATTTGATAAGTTCGGAATCGAAATTGTTTTTGGGGATGGATGCTATTTGCCTTTCCTTGTTGGTAAAAATTTTGAATGTTTTAAGAATGTTTGGTTTGTGTCGTTGGTTTTAATTATAAGTTGATTGTTGTATAAATTTAGTGGTTTCTCGGTGATGGGTATTTCCAAAATGGGGTTTTCACCTGATGGGTGTACTGTCTGATCGGTGTCGGGTGGTCTGATCTGCAAGTCTTGTATTATCTGCACGTTGTTTGGTTGTATTCCTAATACTTCTTCCAGTTCGGCTATTGGTATGTTTCCAGGTTGATTTTGAATGAACCATTCGATTTCATCGAGATTATCTTTCAAGTTTTGATGAGTTTCAAAATCTTCTGCATTTGCAATTGCGGATTCTGTTTCCAAGTTGTTTAACTCGATTCTGGAAAGAGAATCAGCATTCGTGTTGATTTTTCCTTTCTTGTACACTATGTCATAGTTGTATTCTTCTAATTTTAACCTCCATCTCACGAGACGAGAATTTGGTTCTTTCAAGGAGAAGAGCCATTGCAGCGGCTTGTGATCAGTCACGATGGTGAATTTGTTCCCAAACAGATATGGACGTAAATACTTAGTTGCCCATATGATTGCGAGTAGCTCCTTCTCAATTGTAGAGTAGTTACACTCGGCTGGGTTGAGTGTTCTTGAGGCGTACGCTATTAGCAAGTCTATCTGGCCTTGTGATAGTACGGCTCCGATGGCGAAGTTTGAGGCATCAGTTGTAAGAAGAAAAGGTTTCTGGTCCGGGTATTGAAGGATTGGATCGTTTATTAAGATTGATTTACATGTTTCGAAAGTTCGGATAAATTCTTCATTGTGAGCTATCTTGGCGTTTTCTTTAGACAATTGGTGAATGGCTTTGTAATTTTTGCGAAGTTGTTGATGAACCTCCTGTAATATCCTAAGAGACCTAGAAAAGATTTTATCTCCTTGACTGTTTTAGGGATTGGAAATCGTTGGATGGCTTTCGATTTTTCTCGGGTTTTGGTTTTGTTCCTTGTGGTGTGACTACATGGCCTAAAAATTCAACTTCTTTCCTTAAGAATTCGCTTTTGTCGATCTGGATCATAAAATTATGACTCTGTAATTTTTGGAAAACCTGTTTCAAATTTTGAATGTGTTCTTCTAAAGATGTGGAAAAAATTATAATGTCGTCCATATATACTAGGCAGATTTTATTTTGGAGATCCTTTAGAACGTTATCCATGACTCGTTGGAATATCGCTGGAGCGTTCTTGAGTCCAAAAGGCATTCTGACGTACTCAAAGTGTCCGTTTTCGACGTTGAAGGCGGTCTTTGGAATTGAGTTTTGATGCATCTCAATTTGATGAAAGCCAAGCTTATCGAGGATGTCGTTTATGTTGGGGATTGGATATCGATCAGTTGTGGTTCTTTCATTTAATTTTCGGTAATCCACCACTATTCTCCATTTTTGATGTCCTGAGGCGTCTGCTTTCTTTGGAACAATCCAAATTGGTGAGCTCCAGGGGCTTGTGCTGGGCCTTATGATTCCGGCTTCTAGCATTACGGTGATTTGCCTGTGTACCTCGTTCTTATGTACAAATGGGTAGCGATAAGATTTTGTATAAACAGGGGTGTCATCCGTAGTTTTTATTTCGTGTTTTATATGGTTTGTAAATGAAAGTTTGTCGTGTTTTTAGTGAAATATGTCTCGAAATTGGTTACATAATTTTAAGGCTGGGTTGCACGAACGAAGTTTAAGCCGAGTTTTAGTTAAAACGGTTTTAACTAAAACGACGGCTTAAGCCGACGGGCGGTTGCACTAAAATTTTGAGGCGGCGGTTTAGCTAAAACTAAAAAATTAAATTCCTCTGTAATCAACGCCCAAACGTTTTCTTTTTCTCCAGTTTTTAAGCGGTCTGTCTCCTTGCATTCTATAATTCTTGCATTTCTAAAATTGGGAGAAACGGGAAAAGAAGTAAGGATAAGATCTTAAGGAAATGTTAAAATTTATGGTACGAGGTATGATTTCATTTTGAATTTGGTTACATAAAACAATTATGAATTTATTTGCCAACTTACTTTTTTACCAAACTCAATAAAAACACCTTTTCCTTCTTAGTGTAATTCTTGCACCTTTTAACTGAAGCCATAATCCTAAGATTCAGAACAATACTAAAAAAACACAGCACTATGCACAGCACACTTTTTATAAAATGTCAATATCTCGTTTTATTTTTGACATATCATTGACGTTCGTGCAAAGGGGTAGTTTCAGCTAAACCGCCGCCTCAAAATTTTAGTGCAACCGCCCGTCGGCTTAAGCCGGCGTTTTAGTTAAAACCGTTTTAACTAAAACTCGGCTTAAGCTTCGTTCGTGCAACCCACCCTAAGAGTTTATAGCGTGTATTCAGCGACCGTGATGAAAAATTTAGAGACGTCATTATCGTTAATCACGTGATTAAAAAATATTTCTTCATAAGAAATATTTTCTTAAAGACGTGATTAACTTTAACGACGTCTCTAAAATTTTCATCACGGTCGCTGAATACATGCTGTTGTCTTTCCCATGTATTCAAGTGATCTGTTCTTATTAGATGATTTATAGAGTAATTTTGGGTGTTGGGCTCAGGAGTAGGGGAAGTATCTTCGAAGTTGAAACGTTCGTAATTATTGTTTGTAATGGGTATTGCCTTTAGTGGATTTTCTAAGGTAAATACGGTGTTTTGATCTGAGTAATTGTGAATTTCGACTTTTGCATATCCATTTTCGGCTGTTGTTAAGGATTCGGGAATGTACAAATAATCTGTTCTCACTTCGGGTATTAAAACATCACCGTTACATTGTGAGTTTAATTAAAGAAATTTCGTGAGAGTTGATTTCGATTTTTCGTGCGACTTCGAACGAAGCTTAAGCCGAGTTTCATTTTTTATCATTTTTTCAAAATTACTCCCTTATAACAGACTATATACATCAAAAAAAAATTCTATATGATAAATAAATTCAATTTCAAGGCAAAACAAGACCGTTTTTGTTAAATTTTTTATTACAAACACCAAAAAATCAATTTTTACTAGCGAGGAGTACGCATTTCAAACATTTCGCAGACTATCCTCTTAAGCCGACGGTCGGTTGCACTAAAATTTTGAGGCGGCGGTTTATGGGGTCATTCTGAACAAACGCTGTAAACTTAACGTCGATGTTATTAACATTTCACTGTTATGTGACATAACTAATGGGCTTATTCTGTACAAAAATGTTAGCGGTAACAGCGCTGTAAATTTTCAAGGTCGATAGATGTTATGAAAATGCAATTCTGTACGTTTTTACTGTAAGTTACATCGCTGTAAAATAACATTTTCGCTGTTAGCGTAACGCCGACGAAAACAGTCGATGTTAGGAGAACTTTGATACTGTTAAGTGAAGTTTTATGAAAATAATAATTTAAAATGAACAATATTGTGCCATATTTATTTTTGTAATAATATAAAATATAATAATACTATCTGAAATAACAAAATAAATAATATTCTTCCAATAATAAAATAAATAATACTCTTTTAATAACAAAAAAATAATACTGTTATAATAATAATAATAATAATAATACAAACTAAATAATATTTTTGTAATAACATAAAATATAATAATACTGTCTGAAATAACAAAATAAATAATATTCTTCCAATAATAAAATAAATAATACTCTTCTAATAACAAAAAAATAATACTGTTATAATAATAATAATAATACAAACTATCTTTGGCTATAATTTGAAACAAAAAAATTCAAAATAATCTTAAAAACATGGTTTATCTTAGATCCGAAGAAATGTTTTAACTGTTATTAAAATTAAATGTCGGGTTTTCAAACTTATATTTTTCAATTTCAAAATTAAGTTTTTTATTTTGAAGTTTTAATTTTTCAGTCTCCACAGTTCTATATGTTTCCGCCAATGTCTTAATTGAAGCTGCAATATCTTCATTTGGTTTTACACTATTCTGAAATGCTTCCAATATATTGTTGGCTACTTCATTTAACGGAGCTGCTCGTCTCTGTCTGGTTTTGGCTTCAGTATTTTTTACAATTCTTTCATTGTCAGCAATAGAATTTTCTTTATTTTCAAGTAGATCCGTTGTAACCACTAATACCTCATTTTCCATGTTATTTAATAGTATCGGAGTTACTTCCTCCGCTGTAGATATTTCTTCTAAATTTAATTGAATCCCGCCTTCCTCGACATCTTCAACACCGGTAACGGTTACCTTTCCCCACACAGATAATCCTCTATCCTCCAAAGGCGTTAATTTCAAACTGGATTCTGGTCCCCCACCTGTACAATTTCTGCTAGTTTGTATTTTTCTATATTTCGATCGTGTAGAATTCTTCCAATCCTTGAACCTCTATAAATTATACATTTGTAACACATACATAAAACATTTTAACAAAAATACCCTCTTCCATTCGTCCACAGGTAATTGTGGTCCATTTCCTGTGGCGTTTAGCTTTTCTCCGAGCATTTTCCACTTATCATCTAAATAATTTTCACCCAAGGTAGGATTAATGGTACCACTTCGAAAAACATAATCCCCCTCCATTTCACTTAAATAGAGTTCATATTGCTCATCTGAAGTTTTCCTCTTACGTTTTTTACTTTTTCTAAAAATATGAATTTTTTACAAATTACAAATATGAAGCTGATTACTGATTAAAACTTTAAATTAATCACATGCATATTATATTAACTACTTACTGTTCATTTAATTGTGTTATGTTTAAATTTTCATTCATATTTAAAATAACTAATAACATTAACTTTTCAATAAAATATATTTCACTACAACCGATAACCTCATATATAACCTTAAAATTTGGATATTCCTTTAACTGTCATAATACAAATGAAGTTAGTTGCGATGTAAAGTTGCGCTGTTAAAAACTTTTTAACATCGGGTTGTTCAGAATACAATTTTTAACCGCGCTGTTCAATTTGACGTAACATTGCGATTTTAACTACATCGATGTTAAGTTTACAGCTGTTACGAATATTTGTACAGAATAAGCCCATAATGTCAAAACTAACAGCGATGTTAAAAATCGTAGTCTGAACGATTTAATTTTACAGCGCAAACTAACTTGATTTTTATATTTATTTAACGTCAGTTCGGTAGATTTAAAAATAATTTATTAAGAAGATAGTCGGCGAAATGTTTGAAAAGCGTACTTTTCGCTAGTAAAAATTGATTTTTGGGCATTTGTAATCAAAAATTTAACAAAAACGATTCCTAGTTCCATTCAAATTGAATTTAGTTTTCATATAGGATTTTTGTTTTTCATGTAGAGTCCATAGACTGATAAAAAAATGCGTTTTTATAATTTATAATTGTTCAAAAAGTACGCCCCTATCATAGACTCTACATGAAAAACAAAAATTGTATATGAAAACTAAATTCAATTTGAATGGCACTAGGTATCGATTTTGTTAAATTTTTTATTACAAATGCCCAAAATTCAATTTTTACTAGCGAAAAGTACGCTTTTCAGACATTTCGCCGACTATCTTCTTAAGAACTTACGAAACGTCAAATATTTTGATCGACGTTATTTTAACAGCGAAAATGTTAGTTTACATCGCTGTTAAATTACAGTAATGTGTACAGAATAGCATTTTTTTAACATCGGGGTGACATTCGAAAATAACATCGACGTTACGGCTAACATTTTTGTTCAGAATTACCCCATTAGCTAAAACTACCCCTTCGCACGAACGTCAATGATATGTCAAAAATAAAACGAGAAATTGACATTTTATAAAAAGTGTGCTGTGTTTTTTTTTAGTTTTGTTCTGAATCTTAGGATTATAGCTTCAGTTAAAAGGTGCAAGAATTACACTGAGAAGGAAAAGGTGTTTTTATTAAGTTTGGTAGAAAAGTAAGTTGGCAAATAAATTCATAATTGTTTTATGTAACCAAATTCAAAATGAAATCATACCTCGTACCATAAATTTTAACATTTCCTTAAGATCTTATCCTTACTTCTTTTCCCGTTTCTCCCAATTTTAGAAATGCAAGAATTATAGAATGCAAGGAGACAGACCGCTTAAAAACTGGAGAAAAAGAAAACGTTTGGGCGTTGATTACAGAGGAATTTAATTCCTCTGCGGAAAGTGGACCGCGGGACGTTTCTCAGGTTAAAGCTCTGTATAAAAATTTAAGGCGAGGAAAGACATTGTGGAGGTAAATGTAAGTAAAACATACTCGTAGTAATTTTCTGTTGGTTCTTTTCTGTTCAGTAAATTTATTGTAATTATCATTTTAGAAAAAGAAATATATTGATACAATATTGATAAAAGATCTAAAACATCAAAAAGTTAATGAAAAGGTATGTTTTTGATAATTGTTTATAAAAAGTACAATACAAAATTAAAAATTTTAGATAGAAATGCTTAAAACTGGCGGAGGCTATTTTAAATCCCAGCTCTCGGATGAAGGAGCACGATTGTTGGCGGAGTGTGTAGGGGACAATATGTCACCTTTGGAAAATCCCTACGATGATGCGGCTGTTTATTATGGTAATTCCGAATTTATTTTATAGTAATTTTTTTTAGTTTAGTGTAAAATACATTCACATATTTAAAAATTTTGTTTTCTTTTTGATTAGGAAATGAATTATCCCAAACCTTTCCAAGTCCTGAGGTATCTCAATCTGATCCGGGGATAAGTCCTATAATAATTAACATCATACCTGAACCTGAATCAGAATCAAATGCAGTGGCAGAACGAAAAAGGACAAAACGAATGAAAAAAAAATCGTTAAGAATGCTATATTTTATAAGAAAATTTAAAAATGCTAATGAATTTAGGTGCCTAAAAGATAAACACAAAATTGAAATAGAAATAAAAAACACAGATTTGGAATTAAAAAAACTAGTAATATTAAAACTTAAAAAGCAATAATTGTAATTTAATTAGTAACTAGTGTGAATATGAAACTACAATTTGCATTTTTAGTATATTTATTTAACTAGTTGTAATATAAAGTTAATAGTCTTTTAGGACAAAAGAAAATAATTCATGTGATAAATGTCGTTTCAACCAAAGCTCTTCGCACTGCTGAATTATCATTATGAATAAGATCTGCTACAAAATCTATTGGATTTTCAGGTTCATAGGGTATATCATCATCATCAAAGTTATCCTTAAGCTCAATTGCAATGTTGTGCACAACACAACATGCTACAATTATGCACAAATTGGTGCTCATCTTATTTCTAAGTCCTAAATGCAAGCATGCAAAACGTTTTTTTTAAATGCCAAAACACCTTTCAATCGAGTTTCTGGTATGTTTGTGAGCTTGATGTAAGATTCTTCACTTGCTGAGGATGGGTTTAAAAAGGGAGTGAGCAAATAACTTTTACAGGCATAGCCATTATCTCCCAGGAGATAATTTGTCCCGTAAACACCAGCTTCAAATTCCGCATTTACCGGAGAATCATTAAATATGGTACTGTCGTGCGTAGACCCAGGCCATCTGGCTATTACGTTTGTAATTTTTAAATTGGCATTACAAATAGCCTGCACGTTAATTGAAAAAAAACCTTTTCTGCATCGAAAAATTTCAGAATTTTGGTTGGACTCTGGTTGTATTTTTATATCCGTGCAATCGATAGCACCAATTACACCTGGAAATTCATGAATTCTATAGAATTCAAGCTATGTTCTATGTCTTTCCTCGTATGATCTTGGCATATTTATATAATGAGGCTTAAGAAGAGCAATCTGGTGACTTACTCTTTTAATAATTCTGGATACCGAAGACTTATGAATATTGATTGTATCCCCCACAATATTATGAAAAGCTCCAGTAGCGTAATAACGCAACGCTATTAAGAATTGTTTTTGGCATCAATAGAAATACTTCTTTTTGTGCTAGGTTCTATTGCATTACCAAATATTTCTAAAAGAGCTACCACTGAATTTTAATCTAAATCTTGATTTGAAATCATAATCATCATAAATTTCGAATGGATCTTCTCTGTTACGAAAAACTCTTGGCCTGGGAAGTCTAACAGGAGCAGGAATGTCTTCATCGGAGAGGTCGGATAAGGTACTCAGGTCGGATAAGGACATGTTTAACTAAAACTAATAATTTTTTTGTTACCTTTTTACATGCTTATAAAGTATATTCGAAAATTGGCTTAAACCGAGCTTAACCTCGAGTTTAAACCGCAGCTTAAACTCTTTCGATTACGTTGGGGGGTCTTTGAGGCAGGAAGGCTAAAAATTCTCTTCCTCTTGCTCAGTGGAAATGTAGGTTTTGTCGTCTTCATATTCGGGAAAATCGTTTTCCTGGTTGAAGGAATGAGATGGTCCTTCTTGAGGATCATAAATGTTGTCATCATCTTGGTATTCTAAGTTTTCGTCAGTAATTTGGTGGAGTTCCTCAGAGAAAAAATTTCGGGAGCCAGAACTTACAAAGTTGTTCCTTGGATAAGGTCTATTTTGGTTAAATTGTTGAGGTCGTTGAAATGTGTTTCGAGTACTGACGGAGATGGGCTGAGGTCCAGATTGTTGATTGCGATTATTTTGAGGGAGGGAATCTCGAGGTTGTTGACATCGGTTGATGTAAAGATGATTGGTTTTGACCATTTGGTCTAAAACATTTTGTTGGGGTCCAAATACTTGGCGGTTTGTTGGAAATCTTTGGTGTGGAATTTGCCTAGGTTGCATCTGAATTGGCTACTTGGAAATGAAGGCATTTGGGGCAATATTGGGTTGTGCATTGGTTCTGAATTAAACATATTTGGTCTGGGTGTAAAATTTGGTTTGTTTGGAATAACAATTAGGAGTATTAAATTTTGGAGGGTACTATCCAAAGTATACTGGCATTCTCTTCCTCAATTACGAAATTAAAAATAATTCGGTCATCTCATTATTAGCATCGAAATTTGGAATTGTATCGATGTTTAATTTTAGTAACTGGTAGTCGAACTGAACAACATTTTCGTTATTAGCCATGTCTTGATTATTTAAATTAAAATAATTTACTTGATAGATTAGCTGATTGATTTCAGCGTCGTTCATGAAAAAATAATAGCAAAACGTATTTCAAATTTTAGATTATTAGTAAAAATAATTTAGAACAATTATGTAAAAATTGTTTTAGAAAATTTCGAAAAGAAAATAATTTATTTAAAATTTATTTGAAAATTTATTTGAAAATTTAATTGAAAATTTATTTGAAAATTTATTTGAAAATTTAATTGAAAATTTATTTGAAAATTTAATTGAAAATTTATTTGAAAATTTATTTGAAAATTTATTTGAAAATTTATTTCAAAATTTGTTTGAAAATTTGTTTGAAAATTTGTTTGAAAATTTATTTGAAATTTATTGAAAATTTATTTGAAAATTTATTTGAAAATTTATTTGAAAATTTATTTGAAAATTTATTTGAAAATTTATTTGAAAATTTATTTGAAAATTTATTTGAAAATTTATTTGAAAATTTATTTGAAAATTTATTTGAAAATTTATTTGAAAATTTATTTGAAAATTTATTTGAAAATTTATTTGAAAATTTATTTGAAAATTTATTTGAAAATTTATTTGAAAATTTATTTGAAAATTTATTTGAAAATTTATTTGAAAATTTATTTGAAAATTTATTTGAAAATTTATTTGAAAATTTATTTGAAAATTTATTTGAAAATTTATTTGAAAATTTATTTGAAAATTTATTTGAAAATTTATTTAAACAGATTGCAAAAATTACCCAATATTATTTAAAATTATTTAAAACAATCTAAGGGTTATTCAAAAATTTCAAAAAGGGGAAAAACAGAAGGATTTGGCACTAACCTGTCAGTCAAATCTGTCTTCTGGAGTTGCTCTGCTTTTTGCTCACTTCTTCTCAGCGTGCAGAGATCGAACTGCTCTCCAATATGATCAACGATTCTTGATTCCGTGCTAATCGTTGACACCAAAATTCGTTAAGAGTTCGGTCTCGATGCCGTGAAACTAATTTAAACGAACCGCGGAATCCTACAGACTGCGCCAAATTTATTAATCAACAAGAAGAACTTTAAACAATTTATTTTATTGATCACAAAACACGTACAATAAGTAACAGCAATTCGGTCTTTATTATAACAACTGATTTAATTGTATTATGCCCTCTTCCTTCATAATCGATTTTGTAGTAGCTTACTCTACAAATTGATTATTTCAGAAGAGGGCTACATACAATTATGATAGAACTTCACTTGGGTAAGTTCGTTTAATCTAATAATTGTATTATGCCCACTTCCTTCATAATCAATTTTGTAGAGTAAGCTACTACAAAATTGATTATTTCTGAAGAGGGCTACATACAATTATGATAGAACTTCACTTGGGTAAGTTCGTTTAATCTAATAATTGTGGATAGCAAAGTAACATATTTTTAATAATATAAGATCCCAGCAAATACAGTAACATCGGCCAATTGGCGGTTATATTACGGCACGGTCGGCAAAGTGTCGGCGTCGATTGGAAGATTAGGGCCTTCGATGGCTCTTAACATGTTGCCCGGCAAGGTAACCCAGCTAACACAGTAACATTAGCCGAATGCTTTTATGTCGGCAAAGCATCGGCGTTGAATGCAAGCTAAGGGCCATAAGTGGCCCGACACTAGGCTTAGATACATATTTTATTTTCATTCGAGCTTTGCAAATATTGCAGTGGCAACTTGATGGGCCTTAACACGATTTCTGACATTAAATTTATTTCCTTCGGTTTTTTTTTCGACTAGTTTCGAGTGTTTACGAAATATATTCCGGCAATCTAAAATGCTCCAAAGTCAAATATTTGCTTATTTTTAGTAAGATAGATATATCTTTTTGAGTTTCTTAGAATATTTTATTTTCGTTGATTATGTTTATGTTTCGTTTGATTATGTAATAGAAATATGTACTTTTATTTTTTTTAATATTACAGATAAGTTATTTAAAATTTTGTATTTTTTTAATTTTTATTATTATTTAACGCAGTTTATTTTTTAAAATTGTTAATTTTCATATGTAAAACAACGACTGAAATCGTGATTATAATTTAATCACGATTTTACAAGTTGCATGTCTTAGATTATACAAAGAATGATAAGAAAATAAGAATAATACTTTTAAGTTTTTATTTCTGAATTGTGTCTAGTGTGACAAGGTCAGTGTTGGTCCAGAGTGCTAAGGCGTCAGTCTCTCAATTCGAGAATGCGGGTTCGAATCCCATCCCAGCTTGCCGTTTTTCTAAGCTTATAGTCTCGGTAATCAAAAAACGAAAATCAGAAATCGATACTTGGCCGCGTACAGATGCCATCGATTATTAAGCGAGGTGGCGTATAGGGAATAAATGCATTAAATTGTATATAATCATTATAATAAATATTATAAAATTATTTTTTTTATAACCCAATCTGAAGTGTAGTGCACAAAGACAATGTGCAGGCCCATTGCTGGCAATGCGGCGGTATGAAAGCAAAATGATGTCGGTACATAATAGGGCCGTTGCGGTAAATACATTTCATCGCGGCGGTAGCAGTGCGTTCGGCCGCCTTTCGGCCGGAGTGACCTATTGAAATTGGCCCAACATCATTTGCCAGTGAAGGCCCGTTGTACCCAGTATGGGAGGCGTATATTCGGCCGAATGTCGGCCGACTTAATTTTGCTAGCTGGGATGCTTAATTAATACGATCTTGCTGACGTTTCTTCGCTGGCAACGTTCGGTCCTCATATTATGGGATTACGTATTACGTAACTACCTAATCCCTTTACTACTTTTCTTCTTTAATTGATAAACACGATTATCGCTGGAAATCCCGAAAAGAACCCATTAAATCTCCCAAATTGTAATTCTTATTTCAACCACATTAATTTTATTGTTTTGTTCATTTCCAATTATACCTGTTTTTCATACCCTCTAATTTTAAGTACTGGTCAGTGTTAAGACCAAGATTTCACCCTATTCAATTTGTAACCTTAGTTTAAGTAACACCTATTCAAATTTTAGTTTTACTTCAAGTAACACCCATTCAGTTTGTCGCATTAATTTAAGTAACAACAAGCAACATTAAGTTATTCACATAAAAATACAGTTAAAACATCAATTCAGAATTTTATTCCAAGTGAAACTCCTCTTCTATCTTCTCGATCTGTGTTGATTCTTAGTTTTAAGTACCGAATTTACCCTCAAAGTCTTAGCACGGCCGAAACTACTCATAGTCTAGGCCAAGCATAGCCGAAGTTTAAATCTCGATAGTGGTTCACAACAGTAGACCATACCAAAAAATTTTGTTGAGAACATAGAGGCAGGTTTTTATCTAAAATTCAATAAGATAATAAGATTTTTTCTTCAGTCACTAGATTGCCAGGAAATAATCCAAACTTTGTTCTTTCATATGGCGGCCATATTGGAATTACACATATTTGGAGTCAGTGCATTTTTCTGAGAATTTTGATATACCATATGTCACATTTAATAAATATATTACGGAAAATGGGACAATTAATAAGACGCATAAAGGATTTCATGGAGTGCTCGAAACTTATTAAACTTATTAACATAGCAAAGCATAAAAAAATGAACAGTTGTAAACTGTCAATACCTTGGTGTTATCTTCGTATTTTTTGTTTTTGTTATTGTTGACATTTGTATAAGTTTATTAATTTTGGATTTTGAAAATAAAATAAATTATATAAATACATAATATGTACTTACTGACAGTTTACAACTGTTCATTTTTTATGCTTTGCTATGATAAGAGCAATTTCCTAAACGGTAAATATAGTGGTTTAGCTCTGCAGTCATAAAAGCTAGTATGAACAACATTTTTGTATAATTTTTTTAATTTTTAAAATGCGGTTTTTTGCAAATATCTTTAATTTTTCAAATGAGATGATTGTGGGGCCACCCCCTATTTCGATACGTTTTTTTAAATCTTTTTATTTTATCAATTTATCAGCCCCACTATCATGGCATTTGAAGAAATAAAGATGTTTGCAAAAAAACGCATTTAAAAAAATATAAATATTTATTTCTCATAAACGGTTGAATGAATTTCATAATTTACAATTTATTTTATCTATTTAAATTATTTAAGAGTGCAGTTTTAATAGATTTTATTAAAAAAATTAGCAAAAAAAATTCAAAATTTTTTTTGAAAGTTCAGAAAATTTTTATTTTGTCATAAACATACTTGAAACTTACCAATGTTTAATAAAAATTATAAAAAATAGGGCGTTACTTTTAAAATAGGAAAGTAGATGGCATTTCCGGTGAAACCGGAAGTGAAATTAATTTTTTTTTTCCGACGACCGTATGAGAAAATCGTATATGTCATTCATATTAGTAGTTTAGAATTAGAAAATCTATCATTTCAACACTAGTGACTTTGGTTTTCTGTTTTGTAACTCTGAAATACTTCTTGTAATTTTCGATGGAGGCGCTGCGAAGGAATTCCGAAAGCCCTCTCTTGGACTTTTTTGAACTTGCAAAAAAAGGACAGTTCAAATAAAAATTTATATTTAACCCCGCTAATATTGTAATATTACTATAATTAACTTTTGTGTAAATTTTAAATAAAATAGGAACATTTTTTATTCATTTAACATTTAACTAAAAATAATCGATAACTTCAATGCTGATGTTAACACCGGTTATGTTATGACTATTTAGTTGCTACTACAAAATATTAATAATGGTCGCAAAAATCTCCGTGGTCGTCGGAAAAATAGCGTACGCAACTCGCAGAAAGTGAATTTCGTGCTCGTGTAATATCCTCACTCGGCTAGCGCCTCGTTCGGCTATTTTCAAATTTCAAACTTTTATTTACACAAATTTGAAAAATAGAGGGGTGGCCCTAGTTTAGTGACACCCGGTATAAAACCAATAAATAAAATTAACAAATCAAGCAAATCTTTTATTAGATCTTAATTCAACATTATTTTTATAATATGATTATGATCTTTCTATAAAACAATACCACACCTAAAAAAGAAATTCGTAAATTTATTAATTTTATTTGATTATCAACATAATGCAAATAAAATATGTATTATTTTATATAACATTAATCCTGCGCCGTATACTTCGCACAATTCGCAATTCACAATTATAAAACAAGTAACAAGAATAACAGCTGTGATTGGAGAGCGGAGACCGTGAGCCGCGAGAATTAGTTTTTTAAAAGGAGGCGCTAACTTACAATGTGATATGCCAATTTTATTGGATAACAGTTAAACCAATAGAAAGTCTTCTTATTGTGTGTCGCAGCTGTTATACAGGGTGTCCAGAAATTAAGCGGCCAAACTTAAGGAGGCGATTCTACAACTAATTTTAAGAAAAAAACTTCCTATAAACATGTGTCCGATTTCGCTTCCTAAGGGAGCTGCAGCCCTTTAACTATTGTGACTAAAACTAGGTTTTTTGTCATTTATTTGAAAACGGTTGGTAATAAAGATTTGAAATTTGGTGTGAAGACTAATACGTTTAAGATATAATTTCTCAATTTTTTTCAGATTTTTGAAAGCTCTGAAAAGGTCGTTTTAAGGGGGGTTGGGGTTATAAACAGCTTCAACTTTTTTATGGTTAACATAAAATCATTTTTGTTTTTATACTAATATCCCTTATTCAATTCTAGAAAATAAAAACTTCCTACGAACTATGCCCGATTTCGCTTCATAAGGGAACTACAGTCCAATAAAGATGGTGATAAAAAATAGGTTTTAGCATAATCCGTAACAAAAATGCATATCGCGATATTCACTGTTTGAAACAGTTGGCATTTTATGTATTGAATGCTCTTTACTCGTCCAAACAAACAAAAAGAGACTATTTTAACAAAATTTAAAAGTGAATCGTATGTTTTTTAAATTGTATTCGTCTTTTGTTTGTAAGCCGCCTTTAAATGATAATACTAAAACCTATGTTTATCACCATCTTTATTGGACTGTAGCTCCCTTAGGAAGCGAAATCGGGCATAGTTCATAGGAAGTTTTTTGTTTAGAATTGAATAAGGAACATTAGTATAAAAACAAAAATAATTTTATGTTAACCATAAAAAAGTTGCCGCTGTTTATAACCCAAAACCTCCTTAAAACTACCCTTTCATAGCTTTCAAAAAATCTGAAAAAAATTGAGAAATTATATCTTAAACGTATTAGTCTTCGCACCAAATTTCAAATCTTTATTACAAACCGTTTTCAAATAAATGACAAAAAACCTAGTTTTAGTCACAATAGTTAAAGTGCTGTAGCTCCCTTAGGAAGCGAAATCGGACACATGTTTATAGGAAGTTTTTTCCTTAAAATTAGTTGTAGAATTGCCTCCTAGAGATTGGCCACTTAATGTCTGGACACCTTGTATTCAGGGTGTCCCATTTTAATTAATCCAGCTGAATATCTTGAAAACGAAGCGATTTCCCCAAAAATGTTTCAGACAAAAATTGTAGCGGCTCGAGGGGGACATTTAATACTGCCATGGGTTTTTAATTGTTTTGGGGTTTTATGGGGGTTTTATTGAAAAACATTTTTTTTTTCAAATGGGAACCCCCATTTTTTATTGTAGATTCGTAATCTATGGAAAATAATAAGAAAGTTTTGGATGAAACTTTTTTTTCTAAAATTTTAATTTTTCGCTATTGTATTCACCAAAATGAACACAAATTTTGGGATTTTCGATACAGTTTCACTAGAAAACTAAAGCTTTATAAGAAAAATCGTAAGAGACAAAAAGTGCTTAAATTAAGGCAAGGATTAATAAAAAATATTATTTTATTTTATTAAAAAAATAAATAAATTTAAAAAAAAGTTTATTTTATTTTTTTTATTTTTTAAGAAAAATATAAAATTTAAAATAAAGTCAAAGGTTGGAAACAATAGGTGTCAAAACGGTTTTTCAATTTTATTTGCAATTTAATATGTTAAATAATATTTTTCAATTAAGGTTTCTAAAATTAAAGGAATTTCATTTTTAGCCTACTTTGTGTTTCGCACATAATTGTTATATTGTGACAGATTAGTTTTTTGTAGAAGCTCATTGTTATTGTGATTATTTAAAATCAGTCTCTCATAAAATGGCTGATTATTCACCTAGAGAAATCGTGAATATTATAAATTATAAAAGTAAAATTGTAAAAGTGAATTGATAACTATCGGCACGCAGCACGTCTTTATGCTGAGAGATTTCCACAATTGCGTCATCCAAATCATACAAATTTTAGGAGGCTCGTGAAAAGAGCGGAAAACGGTTCTCTTAGAAGAAAACGTAGTAAAACTGGTCCTAAGATGCTCCCCTCATTGATAGCATTAGCTTCCGTAAATGAAGATCCACATACATCTACAAGAAAAATTCAGCGTCTTCATGGACTTCCTAAATCTTCTGCCAACAGAATTTTAAAACACCATAAATCACACCCATATCATGTTCATTTAACCCAACAAATTAAAGAAGATGACTACATCCGTCGACTTAATTTTTGCATATGGGCTACGAATCAAGTTAGAAGAGATCCATTTTTTTTAATCACGTACTTTTTACTGATGAAGCAAAATTTGACAACATGGGTGGAGTAAATCTTCATAATGCTCATTATTATTCTGAAAATAATCCACATTGGTAAAGAGATCATAGATTACAGTAGCGTTGGTCTATAAACGTTTGGGCTGGAATAGTGGATGTACTCATTGTGGGACCATTTTTTTATGATGAAAATCTTAACCAACATGTTTATTTGAATATAATTCAAAACGAAATGCCTACTCTTTTAGAAGATGTACCTCTAGATTTAAGACAGCGAATGTGGTTTCAACAGGACGGGGCTAGACCCCACACTGCCAGAATTGTTAAACATTTTTACATAACCAATTCCCTAATATGTGGATTGGAATAGGTAGTGAAGTACACGAATGGCCAGCAAGATCTCCGGATCTTACAAAAATGGATTATTTTTTATGGGGTTACATAAAAGATAAGGTTTATGAACGACCAACTACAACTAGAGAGGATATTATGATACTAATTACGGACGCTTCTCGAAGTATCACTCCTGAAATGTTGAGAAATGTATCATTGGCTTTTCGCACACGAGTAAACATGTGTATTGAACAAAATGGAGGAATATTCGAACATCTTATTTAGACCAGCTCTCGTAATTTAAGAACAGATCCAAATATCTTTAAGTGTATTAATTAATTAGCGTTGACTTTATTTTAAATTTTATAAGTAAAAAAAATATTTTTCTAAAAAAATAAAATAAAAATAAAATAAACTTTTTTTAAATTTATTTTTTTTTAACTTTTGAATTACTAAGTGGAATGGTGCCGCCGGTGCTTTATAAGCTACGCGACATCCTGGGTGTATCAAGCAGCAATGCAGTCCTCTTCATTGCACTTTACGAAGAGGACTCAAGTAAGCAGTATGTGATGCTGATGAGTGCTAATAAGCACGAAACGCAGCGTCCATCACTCTGCAAACTTGTGTTATTGCTGCTTGGTACACCTTGCCACTAATAAAGGTAGATTTAAGGAATTATCCTTCAGTTGATTAATTTTATTTTTTTTAATAAAGTAAAATAATATTTTTTATTAATCCTTGCCTTAATTTAAGCACTTTTTGACTCCTGCGAGTTTTCTTATAGACCTTTAGTTTTTTAGTAAAACTGTATCGAAAATTCCAAAATTTGTGTTCATTTTGGTGAATATAGCGAAAAATTGAAATTTTAGAAAAAAAAGTTTCAACCAAAACTTTCTTATTATTTTCCATACATTACGAATCTACAATAAAAAATTGGGGTTCCCATTTGAAAAAGAAATGTTATCCCATAAAACGCCCATAAAACCCCATAACAATTGAAAACCCATGGCACTATTAAATGTCTCCCTCGAGTCGCTACAATTTTTGTCTAAAACATTTTTAAGGAAATCGCTTCGTTTTCAAGATATTCAGCTGGATTAATTAAAATGGGCACCCTGTATATGCGCCATCTATTTCAGAAGCCGTGAACTATATTTTGCTAAACGCAGCATGTTATTGCGCGCCAAATTTGAAATTCCCATATAAAACAGTAATTCCATATTTACTACTGGAATTAAAACAAAAACAATTTTTTTGGCCCGAGTACAATTATAGGTTCTTTTGCATGATATCGCATAAATTTTAAATCAATAATTTTAAAATTTAATGAAATATAAACACTTATTTTTTTCAAAAAAAAAATTAAAAATTGGCTCTTATGGGATTACATAGATAATTTAATAATTAATACGTACATAAAATTTCATAAAAAAAATATATTTACTCCCATTTGATATGGAATTTCTATAATTCCCTAGTCTTAATGTTATTAAATATTATTCGCCCCCTAAGCGAAAAAGGGTTACCTTTTTTTTTCCTTTTTTCATCAGATCAATATCAACAATTAGGATGTAATGTAGTATCAAAAATTGAAAGTTGCAAGCTCAACTTGCCCACAACGGACAACGATCTCAAAACAGCCGAGATATGCTGTTTTTTCTCTTTTTTTGGCATCATATCGAACCGAGTTTGCTTTTTTGTTTTATAACTAGACCCACAATATTTTTCCTTGAATACGTCAACATTACGAGATTTTTAGCAGCAAAACAGTAAAAGTTTTAGAAACTAATGTGACACTTCGGCCAGAAAACATTTTTTCCACTAGGAATATGAAAAAGTGCAAATGGAGTTTTTTTCACCAAATGTAAGTTCTACCATTTTAGGGGAGGATATGAAGTTAGGTTACTGTTTTTGGGCATTTTAAAAGAAAAAAATCACAGATACCAACCGATTATAAATTAAAATTGTCAGATTATGTTATGGCTGAAATTACCTCGTCTGCACAAAAATATTTAATTACCCTCGGACTGTAATGTTTTATTAAAAGGTTCTTAAATCCATACACCAGATAGATTTAGTTTCTTTATTCTTCACGCATACAACTTAAGACAATTGTACTTGTCTTCACAATTATTACCTTAACACTAATTACAGTTCAACTTGATTAACTAATACTAACTAAGCATTTCCCACTCTACTTGTCTTATGCTACCACTACACCTCCATTGGGAAATTTAAAAGAATTTGTTTAATTTTTTTTTTCTTTTTGAAATAAATTCTTTTGACTATAAATAATTACCTTTATTTTACTACTTATTCATTTAATTCTTAACCTACCATAACTATACTATTAATTACAACTTAATGTGAGCTAATCACATTTTTTATAAATGCTACTCAAGCGAATTCTTTATACCCGACAAGTTCATGTTTTGATTACAATTAGATACATAAGTTTATTTTTTTTTTTTTTTTTTTGTTTTCACACAAAATATGGTTTTGTTCTATTTTTATGCACAATCAATTCCTTTTTATTTTTTAACACTATCACGTTTGGTTCGCACTCTTTTATCACTTTATACGGTCCTTCATATACCGCACTTAGTTTATTTCCCGATTCACTTTTTAATAAAATTAGGTCATTTGCTTTATAATTAACAGGATTTACATTTTTATCATACCTAGTTTTCCTATGAGTCTTACTTTTAATAAGGTTATTTCGAGCATCTATATTTGCTCTTTGCAACCTATGTTTTAGTTCTAAGGGATAATCGTTAAAATTATACAATGGATCGAACTTATTAGTCAAATTACTTGGTAACGTACATACTCTTCCGAAAACTAATTCGTATGGTGTATATTGGGTTTCTGTATGAACAGTTGTGTTATATGAAAAACACCAATAGGAAATCCACGTGCTCCATGAAGAACCTTGCGTACTTACTAACGTCCGTAAATATGCTCCTAATACTTTGTGGGAATTTTCTAATGATCCTATGCTTTCATGATGATAAGCCGTGCTTTTTAATTGATTAATGTGCAATAATTTACATACTTCTTGCATTGTTTTTGCAATAAATTCTGTACCACGGTATTCCGTACCGTAATATAAAATTTTCGACAAAAGCCTTGGCAACTGTTACTGCGTCTTTTGATTTGAGAGGATAAGCTTCTACAAATTTTGTTAGTTCACATTGGAGCGTTAATATATAAGAGAAGTCGTTATCATCTGTTTCAATAGGTCCAACGATGTCTAAATACACTTTTTCGAAGGATGAGCTAGCTGTAGATGTTATGCACATCGGTTCCTTGATGTACCTTTGGTATTTATTCCGTTGACAGCTATCACATCTTTTAACATAATTTGTTACATCTTTTGTCATACCTGGCCAAAAATAATATTTTTTAATATTGTTTACCATTCTTTTAATTCCTGCATGTCCGCTAGTTGGTAGTAGATGAAAATCATTTAAGATAACCTTTTTGGTTTCTTGGTCTATTACTCTTGTTACTTCTTTTATGATACATAAACGGGGACCGGTCCATTTGCATTTTCTTCCTATTCCATTGGCCAATTCATCAATCATCTTCTTATTTTTTTCATTCTTTATTATAACTAGTTCTTTTATATTCATTTCTTTACATAAAATTTCCAAATCTCTCAACAATACGTTAATAATATATTTGATTTTGTAGCTACATGATTTAAATTTCTCACTTTATCTATATTTTGGTTAAAATCTATTATTAATTCTATTCCTTCTTTTGGTTTTTTAAGAATTTCCACTACATTTGGTTGCGCAGGCCAAATTTTTGTAGAGTTATCCTTTCTTGTTGTTACGTTAGTATTTTCGTCTAAATCCTTAGTTTTTCCTTTGCTCATAGCCCTTGTCATTACTGCCATTAAATTTTCATTCATATCTTTCAGTTCACTCGATGTCACAATCACTCTCGATAATGCGTCTGCAGCTGCATTATCGGTTCCTCTTACATACTCAACATGAAAATCATATTCTTCGAGACACAAGCGAAATTTTGTTAACCGACTGGATGGATTATTATGATTAAATAAATATATAAGTGGTTTGTGATCAGTAAGTATTTTGAAATGTCTTCCAAACAAATATGGACGGAAATGTTTCACGGCCCAAACGATGGCTAATAATTCCTTTTCAATAGTCGCATAATTTAATTCAGCTTTATTTAAGCCTCTGCTAGCGTAAGCTATTGGTTTGTTGTTTTTGTTTGATAAAACTGCTCCTATTGCCATACCTGATGCATCTGTTTGAAGCCTAAATTCGTTAGTTTCTGAAAAAATCAGGATATTGTAGAATTGGGGGTTGCATTAATGCAGTTTTTAGAAAAGTGAATGATTTTTGACAATCATTCGTCCATTCAAATGTAACATATTTCCTACTTAATTTGTTTAAAGGTGCTGCTTCTTCTGCGAAATTTGGAATATATTTCCTATAATAATTTGCAAATGCCACAAATCTTTTAACCTCATCTGAACTTGTTGGTACCGGATAATTTTGCATAACTTTAATTTTATCAGGATCCGGTAGAATTCCTTCTGAGGTTATCATATGACCCAGATATAATATTTCTTTTTTCAAAAATTCACACTTTGATGGGTTCAGTTTTAAGTTAACTTTCCTGAGTCTTTCAAAAACTTTAATTAAATTATTATTGTGATCTTGTAAATTTCTACCAAAAACAATTAAGTCGTCTAGGTATACAAAACATTTTTCGTAATTTAGACCTGACATTGCTACCGTCATAAGTCTCGAAAAATTACTAGGACTTATTTTTAAACCCATTGGTAACCTCTTCATTTGATATTGACCCCGATTTGTTGTAAATGCTGTACATGGTCTACTTTCAGGATCAGGTTCAACTTGATAATATCCTTGACTTAAATCAAGATGACTGAAATATATAGCGCCTGATAGGGAATCCAGAATTTCACTAATATTTGGTAAGGGGAATTTATCATCTTGGATTCGTTGGTTTAACAACCTGTAGTCTATTACAATTCGCCATTTCTTCTCGCCGCTATTATCCATCTTTTTGGGTACAATAAGTAATGGTGAAGACCATTCGCTCTGTGCTTCTTCGATTATGTCATCTTTAAGCATTTTATCAACTTGCTTTCCAATTTCCTCTTTAAAAGCTTGTGGTAGTCTGTAGGGTTTTACATATACTGGGTTAACATCCTCTTTTAATTTTATGGATTGACTATAGATGTTTGTTGTTGTTAGTTTATCTTCAGGCAAATGAAATATATCCGCAAACTTGGCACAAATATTTTCAACCGCTACTTGTTCTTCTTTAGTAAGATCCTTCAAATCAAGAACGCTGAAAAGTTTCTTAATCCGATTGACTGTAGTAGAAGTAGTATTAAAGTTACAAATGTTGTATTCGCTTAGATTTTGTAGATGTGGTATACAATTCGTCAATGAAACCTCTTCTTCTCGTGTATTAAGTATTTTAATTGGAATTTTCCCATTATTCGGTTTCGCCACACTTCCAGCCATAAATACACCCAAGCATAACTCTTTCGGGACAACCACACATTCATTTTTCATAGTGGTGGAAACATAATGTATAATTTCACATCTAGGTGGAATTGTTAAAATTTTATTATTTCCAGAATTAAGGGACAGGCTAATTTCTTCCCCCTGATTATAGAGCAATAAATTATTTTTCTCAAAATTTATAATACCCTTATATTTAATAAAAAAGTTTTGTCCAATTATTCCTTGAGATGAACATGGTAAATTTTTAAACACGTAAAATTTCTCTTGAAAACATATTTTACCAATATTAAGTTTTAAATAAACATAACCTTCTGATATTACCTTTCCTCCAATGCCATTAATTTTAATTATATCTTTCTTAATTAATATATTACTACCTAAACATTCATACTTGATTGCACATACAGATGCACCCGTATCAACTAAAAATTTTAAATTTTTATCATTCACACAAAATGTTACCTCACTCATTCCCGAACACATATAAATATGATTAGTTGACATTCTCTCGAAAAAAATAATTTAATTCATCTGATGCCTCTGTGTTTTCCGACTCATTTGAATTATTTCCCGCGAAATAAATATTATTTCTTCCCCTATTGTTTTGATTTTGTCCTCTTGATCTTCCTCCTCTATTATTGTTGTTATTAAAAGTTCCTCGTTGAGTGTAATTATTAGAATTTCTGCCATTAAAATTCGAAAACGGTCTTCCTCTGTTAAAATTCCGATGTGAATTATTTTGACCTCTGTTGCTTCTATTTGAGTAATTATTTCCTCTAAAACCTCGTTGATAGCCTCTTCCTCGACCAAAACTTCGTCCTGTAAAACTCATCACTTGATTATTCTCATTTCGAGATATTGTTTCATCTTGTGCAGTTCTTATCGCATCTTTCAATGAAGTAAAATTTCTTGAGGAAATTATTGTACTAAGTTTTTGGTTCCTTAAACCATCAGCAAATCGTTTTATTGCATTCTTTTCATTTATCGGTTTTAAAATTGAAAATGCATTGTTATCTCCGTTAGCTTGAGCAATAGTTAGATCCACGAATAATTCCTCCAATTCACTACCAAACTCTTCAATAGATTTATCTCCCTGTCTTGCGCGAGTTAGTTTTGTTTGTAGCGCTGTATCCGATTTTTGGGTTAATAAATTTCTTTTTATATCCGTAATTAACAGTTGACAAGAAGGGTAAGTCGTTGATAATCTTAATTTAGCACTCGGCGATAAGCGCGTTTTTAAAACAAAATTTATTAATAATGGTTTATCATCATCATCAAGCATTGAATCATACAATTCCACTGCGTCTGATAATTGCTGCGTTTTTTGTTCTGTGCCATCCATAGCTGGCAAAAGACTAACAGCCGTTTTTAAATCAAAAGCAGCCATTTTCGTAGTATCAAGGTCCTTTTGAGAAGCAAAATCTAAAATTTTTTGATAAACACTGTTTATTGATTTTTGTGTTTCTGTAACTTTTACTATATCCGAATCGTGTAATTCAGAATGATTAATTTGATCATTAATTTGACTAATAATTTCGGTTATAGGCTTATAAATTAATTTAGCTTCGTTTATTTTCTGATTTAATATTTCACCTTTAGTACGTCTACTTGGCCCTATCTTAACTAAATATGTTTTAATTTTATTTAAATCATCAAGTAATTTTAATAGTTTATTTAAACCCATTAGAAAATCCCTAATAATTTTACTAAAAATACAATTAATATCTTAATATTAAGAATCATCAATAATTTAATCTTAAGCAACTTTGTAATTATTTTTAAAGAACAACAATTAAACTAGAACGATAATTTTGTAAAATTGGCGATTTCAACATTGTTACCCAAATCACTCTGTTGATCCTACTTTGAAGTTTGACCTGCAGTTTCGTCATTCTCGCCTTCAATGATGTCCAAGTTCCATTGCTGAGTTTGCTGATTCTGCATTGTTACCAATTACACAGTTGACACACTTTATATTTGTTTATAATTATAACTGAAGTCACTTACACAATACTTTTAATTTTTATTAATTAGTTTAGTTTATTTTCGTCGATTTTTTTTTTCCACAATATTCCACTGAATAGCACTTTTTCTTGTTGTTTACTCTTAAACTTCTATTGTTTGAGATTTTTTCAATTCACTCTTGTTAATTTCTTGCCTTATCATTTTCCTAAGGAAGGTTTTACACTTTTTAAATATAATTCCAAAAATTACAATTACCACAATCACCAACAGACTAATTAACAGCCATTCTGTTAGGTTTAATTGTTGGGAGACTTTGGCATCCCCACTTGCAGTTTGAGCGATTATAACTTCTTCTTTTGACTGTGTTGATCCCATTTTTATTTAAGTTCTTTTTTTTTTTCTACTTTCTCTTAACTACTGGTAATGGTGTGGCAGGATCGCCATGTAATGTTTTATTAAAAGGTTCTTAAATCCATACACCAGATAGATTTAGTTTCTTTATTCTTCACGCATACAACTTAAGACAATTGTACTTGTCTTCACAATTATTACCTTAACACTAATTACAGTTCAACTTGATTAACTAATACTAACTAAGCATTTCCCACTCTACTTGTCTTATGCTACCACTACAGCTGTGCTAAATACCCAAAAATATGTATTTAAATATAAATATAAATACTTTTAGAAAAAAAGTATTTAAGTATAAGTACAAAATACTTCAATATTAAAAGTATTTGAATACAAATACAAATACTTCAAGAATAAAAATTATTTAAGTATAAGTATAAATACTTAAATATTAAAAGTATTTAAGTTTAAGTATAAATACTTAATAAATACTTAATTATAAAAAAGAATAATAAAAATATATATAAAAAATTGATTTTCATATTTATCAGTTTATGAAATAGAAACTAACCTGTTTTCTCTTTGTCAAGTCACTCAGCTCAAAACTACAAATCTAGTAAATTCAAAACTCACGAACTCACAACCGAAAATACAAAATACAAAATACTAAAAAACATACAAAATAGTGCTTTGTACACTGTCTGTTCCTCGGTTTATGGCAGCGTGAAACATCAACTCAGCATTAGGACCATGTTAGGACCGGATTTGGAGAACACGTGCATTTTTGCTTACGTAGATAAAATTTATATAACTTATGAGAGTACTTATTGGTATAAATAAAAATACAAAATAAATACATGTACTTTCAAAATGTATTTAGATATAAATATAAATACTTTCAAATTATTTTAAACATATTTCAATATAAATATAAATCCTTCCCCAAAGTATTTAAATATAAGTATAAGTACTTAAAAAAGTAAATAAATACTGTATTTAAATACATTCCCAACTTTGCCCCCGGACCCCGGATAATGATGTGGCGCCAATAATATTTTTCTAAAAGCCTAAAAACGTTAGGTCATTCAATCGTATGCACGAAATTTGGCAAAGGTGGGACAAAAATTGGTGTATGATTATGAATCATCGGATTTTATATTCGAAATACATATGCTTTAAAATCCACTTATAGATTTTTTAAATTTTTCGACTTACTTAAAAATTTGTAAAAAAGTACAATTTTGATAATTTTGTTTTGCTTCCTCCTTCCGCCGATTTTCTTAATGTTTGCTTGTTTAAAATTTTTAATTGTAACGAAAATAAATAAGGTAACACTGGAATACAATATATTTACATTAAAAAAGGTAAAATTAAATAAACTTTGAGGCTATTTTTATAAACTACCAAAGTTCATGAAATCTGAAATCTCATATAATTGGCAGAGTAAATTTAGTGTCAAAAATATGTTTTCCTCCATTTACATCAAAAATCATACCTTTCGCTCTGATATACGTCACAATACCTTGTGATTGAGTGAAATATATAAGAAACAAAGTAATACATAGTGAGGCATATAACGGGCGCGTTCCAGTAATGAACACTAAAGCCCACGACCGCAAAATTTTCCCGTTCCACTAGCTCAAAAGGTCACCATTCAACAAACAACCACGGAAACCCACGAATAAATACGGTTGTTGTGAGCTTCTTGCGGCCGCCATCGATGCATGAAAGAAAATATCGCGGTCTTATGTAGAGCGATTTTGCGGTCGTCGTGGGCTTTAGTGTTCATTACTGGAACGCGCCCAACATATAACACTTATTTGTCAAAGTGCTGCCAACCTAAGTGTGATTCATTGACATGTACAATAACTTTTAATTATTTCATCTATTTATAATAGTTTTGGAAAAGTAGGAAAAAAATTTGTATGCAAAACCACAAGTTGCATAAACATTTTACAGATCGCTAAATCACACATAACATACAGGATAATGTCGTTTCTAGCAACGTGATATTTAGCGAGTTGTAAAATGTGTACGCAACGTGATAATTACCTCGCGACCGGGTCTCACGAATTCGCGAGCTAAATAGTGCTGGTGTCATACGAGTATTAGGCATTCGTTCAGAGTGGAAAATCCGATCTCTAATACATTATTTTTCGCACTTTTTACATAATTAACTATTTACTGCCAGAATATTTTTTTACTGCTACAATATTTTTTGTACTGCTAGGTGCTAATACTACCCAATTTTTTTACAACCCAAATAATTTGTTTCAAAAAAAAATGTACTTTTCAAAATATTTTTGTATTTAGGGGTTATGATTTTAAGAGAACAAAAAAATTCAGAAAAACTGCTGAAACATGTTTGTTATCGGATAAAAGTAATTTTGTGAGAAAACTTGACCGATACAGACGGTCGATGAGTCAAAATTTGCAGGATTGTTTTCCCTATCAAATAACCGGAAAACTATCGCGGACTCGCTTTTTTGATATTTATTTCCTCCGCCTCCGCCTGCGCCTGCGCCAAAACATTACACTTCCAAGTGATTTTTGCGAAATTTCTTTTATGTTTTAAATATTTTCTTTATGTTTTTAGTCATGTAGTGATTTCCATATAGAAATATTTGTAACTTGGTTAATGATCAGGGCCGCGTTTCCCACTAGACAAAGTAGGTACTTGCCTAGGGGGCCCGTATTTGAGATTATTTTAAAAAAAATTATTTTCATTTTGCCCAGATCATATAATAAAAAAAGTAGAATTAAATTATATCAAATTTTTCTATAAAAAATAAGAATTTTAAATAAACATGGTTAAAAAGTGTTTTTAAAAAGAACAAGGGGCCAGGGGCGGATTTACATACGGTTTAATAGAGCTGCAACCCAGGCCACCCTCTCTTATTAAGGACCCCAAGAAAACTAAATTGCAACTTTAAAAAAATAACATTTCGGGACGAGTAGTATCCCGGGGACCCCATAGCAATTTATGCCCCCAAGTGCTAAATCTGTCCCTGGATATATTTAAATCGACCGCAAAATTAATTCTAGCTCACTTGGTTACTTTTTTTATAAATTTATAAAAATCATTTTACTGTTTCAACAATAAAATATTGCAATTTTTTCAAAATCCATTTTTTTTAATTTTCCCCTTGTTAACAGACTCGAGTTTATTTTTTGCAGAGTTTTCTAATTTACTTAAATCGACCATAAAATCACTTGGTTATTTTTTATAAATTTTTAAAAAATATTTCACAGCTTCAACAAGTAAAATAGTGCAATTTTTACAAAATATCAATTTTTTTAATGCTTCCCAGGGATTTTTTCAACAAACTCGGGTAACATTTTTCAGAATTCTCTAATTAATTCAAATAGAATGCAAATTTAATTCTAGCTAGCTTAGTTACTTTTTTATAAATTTTTTAAAATTATTTTACAACTTCAACAAGTAAAATAGTGCAATTTTTTCAAAATATCAATTTTTTAATGTTTCCCAGGGATTTTTTCAACTAATTCGGGTTATTTTTTTTCAGAATTCTCTAATACCGTGCGGACATAAAGTAAATCTCTCTTAAACAATAAGAGTTAATCACAGGTGTCTAGAGCGTTATTAAAGAATGATTACGCGTCCTAGGCGACTGTAACTAAGCCCGTTATTAAAGACGGGTGGAGGGTGGAGCATCTTTATGCTTTAATAACGCGTGATTATTATCGCTTGACAGTTCTCGATTTTATAATTTGAATTGTTTTCTACCTTAATTCCATATTAAATAACGTATTTTAACATCGGACTTAATAAACTGCCTCTATGTTGTTAACAAAGTTTTTTGGTATGGCTTATAATAAAGAAGTTACAGTTATATTTTGAAAATGGCACTTCTTGGTTTTTTCAAGATGGCGCGGAAGCGACGAAAAAATCAACTGTTTTGTCAACGAATTATAGTATTGAGCATACAAATATGCACTACTTTGTCCATTTAATCGACTTTCTATCTCCAATAATAACAAAGATACCCATAGATTCCAACGTTAAATGGGACACCCTGTATATAATTAAATTGGTTAAACAATATGTAACCAATATAGTATAATATGTTTATATATTGGGCGAATATAAAATATTGGTACAATTAATAAAAGACCTTTTCAGTTGATCGGACAAATTTATTATTTATTAATTAATACATACAAATGTGCTAACGTTTCGCCTCCACAGCGGGTGCTTCTTCAGAGCTAAAAAGAACAGGAACTTTATGGAACGATTTCAACAATTATATAATTTAAGAAAATTACGCTTATTAAAATTACTATTATAAATGAATATACTGGGTTAATTATCATATCATATTATAATTTATGCATACCTATTTTATTTTTAACAAATTGTCAAAAATAATACTAATGATAATCAAAATCATGCGTTTTCATTAATTACCAGTTTAATAAGATGGATCAAACACTGTTTAGGTATGTTCGTAAATAAAGAGAAAACATCGAATGATACTAATACATAGTTTGGTGGAAGAATGATATTATTCACTGTATTAACTACTTCATATGAATTAAGAACTTTATATTCAAAAGTAGATGTGTATCCAGTTAGAGCGTTATGAATTAATTTTGCAAGGTTGAGGGATGGTGTCTGTATACTTGACACCACCGGTCTCAGTGGGTAATTAGCTTTATGGATTTTGGGTAAACCATAAATGTTTGGAACATTTTACTTTTGTATGTATAGCTAGTTATAGACACAATAGAGAAAGATTGGCAGATAATTAAAGATTACACAAAGATCAATAAAACCAATTTTATCAATATAATAAATTACATTTTTGAATCAAGTTATTTTAGTTTTAAAAATCAATTTTACAAACAGAAACATGGCACTGCCATGGGAAATCCAGCTTCCCCAATCATGTCAGAGTTAGTAATGAATAGAATTATAAAAGAATGTCTAAAGAGGTTGGATTTCGATGTACCAATTTGTAAAATATATGTTGATGATTTATTGTTATCACTCCCGAAGGATAGAGTAGATGATACTTTAGAAATATTTAATAGTATCCATGATAGAATAAACTTCACAGTTGAACATGAAAGGAAGAATGAACTTCCTTTCTTGGATATTTTGCTAATCAGAAATATTGATAACTCTATTATTACAAATTGGTATAGGAAGCCCACGTACGCCAATAGATGTTTAAGTTTAAGATCGTGCCATCATATGCACAAAAAGTTGCTATCGTTAAGCAGTTCTAAAATAAAATAACACAATTAAGCGATAAAAAATTTCATAATGAGAACTTTGAATTTATAAAAAACATCCTAAAGAATAATCATTACCCTTCTCGTCTTGTGAATAGAATTTTATATAGTACTGGAAGAACTGACAACTCCATAGAATTAGAAAATAACAAAAACTACTGCAGATTTGTTAACTACCCTACGGTAACTGAAAAAGTTAACAGATTACTAACTAATACTAATGTTAAATTGGCTAGGTATAAAATATATACGTTTAACGACTTATATTCAAAAGTAAAGGATCCTATAAAGAAAGAGGATAAAATAGATGTAGTTTACGCAATTCCTTGTAATGATTGTGACAAAATGTACGTAGGTCAAAGCAAACAGTAACTCAAAAAGAGAACACAACAACACAAATGGAGTTGTGACCCGGTAAAATATAAAAAGGGTACAGATGGAGTTACGGCCTTGACCAAACATTGCATAGAGTCAAAACACAATTTCAACTTCGATAACGTAGCAATTCTAGACGTTGAACATAATTATCATAAGAGATTAATCAGTGAAGCAATATTTATCACAAATAATAAGTGTGTTAACTTTAAAACAGAGACTGATGGGTTAAGCGCAATTTATACAGGTTTAATTAGTAAATTACGGGATAAAAGTAATAAGCCCTGTGGGTAATTAAAAAAAACCACGTTAATCTTTATAATGATAATTTGTAACGGTATGTAGAGTAAAAAATAAAAAAACCATAAATGATTTGTAAATGGTTCTGATTTTTAGATGTTAAGTTTTTAATTTTTAATTTTTTAACACACAGTATATAAATGTCTAGTTTTTATTAGTGATCGTTCTGTATATAGATTTCGATGAAGCGCCATCTAGCGGAACTTGTGGAACTACATATATTTGAACTTTGTACCTAACTGATGCCACTGGGATTGTACTCAAAAAGCACATGGCCCAATTTGTCCTCAAAATTATAATTAACAGCTTAACTTTCAACCGAATGGTCAGAATTGATATAAAGTGTTTGATCCATCTTATTAAACTGGTATTTAATGAAAACGCATGATTTTGATTATCATTAGTATTATTTTTGATAATTTGTTAAAAATACAATAGGTATGCATAAATTATATTATGATATAATAATTAACCCAGTATATTCATTTATAATAGTAATTTTAATAAGCGTAATGTTCTTAAATTATATATTTGTTGAAATCGTTCCATAAAGTTTCTGTTCTTTTTAGCTCTGAAGAAGCCCCCGCTGTGGAGGCGAAACGTTAGCACATTTGTATGTATTAATTAACAAATAATAAATTTGTCCGATCAACTGAAAAGGTCTTTTATTAATTCTCAATAACGGACGCTAAAAGGCATATTGGTACAATGATGGTTAAATGTAGCTTTAATATTGTGTGCTAGTGGGATCGTTCATCGCGATTCGCTATTGCCTTTTCGAAAACTTAATGGCGGCCGCTCAACAGTTCCGCTAACGATCCGAGAACGAGTCGGAATTTTAGATGCACAACAAGGTGGAACGAGACAAGGATACCTTAGGGACATTTCATTTTAGAACTAATAAATAATAAATATCCCTGTTTCTACATTCCTAAATATTGTTAAATACAACAGATAACCCCACATAACCCTTTTTATTTATATTGCCGATATTGCCATAATTTTTAATAATAAAAATAGGTTTGGAATTTCATGTCAATTAAATAGTTCGTACAAATCATTCTAACGAAAGTTATTTTTCGTAATGGATTTGGGGGGAGATGATTTAATTTTATTTGCCGGAATGGGGTTACTACTCTCAGTATACCTCCATTTATCCGAGAAAAGCAATCTGACAGCAAAATCGAGCACAATCAGCTGACAAGATGACGTTAATGCGCATGTCGCTTCGAAACCATTCCACAAAACATAAAAGTTGGCCAAGTTTTCCGTCTCGACCCGGACTCTGAGTTAAAGCGGTTGCACAATTGACGGAACGGATGCGTTACGGTTATGAAAAAGAGAGATAAAACATCCGAGTCCCTTGTGAGCGAGTGAGTGGGGATGCAATTTGCTATTTTCATACTCCTTCACTCACTCACAGGGAACTCGGATGTTTTATCTCTATTTTTTTATAATCGTAACGTATTCGTTCCGTCAATTGTGCAGCGGCCTTTAGATCGATAGTCGCATGCGCTTACTGTTTGGACTCGTTCTCGGACCGTTTGCGGAACTGTTAAGGGGATCCCGGACTGCCGCGACCTTTCTCTCTCTTACTCACGCAAATAATTTATTTATTTATTTTATTTATTCATCCATCAACGGGAATAACCTCCCTTTATACATAAATTGATTTAATAATTTTACATTTTGTAAAAATAGTAACTTAACAGTAAAAGTGAAGAAATTAACATCTATACTTATAAGTAGATATACAAGAAAGAAATATGTACCAAAAAACAAAAATATAGGTAGCCTTTTTTACAAATAGTCCTCAATGCGTATATTCGCCAGATTACGCTTAAATTGATTAATATTAGACGAAAACATATCGAAATGAACGTAACTATTGATAGAATTAGCTATTCTAACCATTCTTGCTACAGGGCTATTATAACCATAATTTGTTAAATGTATATTTGGTCTAAATAAGACAAAGCTCCTTGTGGATACCCCATACGCTTTAAAAACAAAATTTAACATGTTTAACAATTCTGGTACATCTAAATAACCGTTGACAATTTTGTACAAAAACGATAGGTCGGCCAAAACTCTTCTTGTACTTAGTGAATCGAGATGCAATGACAACAAAATATCTCTATATAATATATCTCTCTTAGGCATTCCAAGCTTATATGCAGTTATTCTTAAGAATTTATTTTGAACTCTATCAAGAGCATAACTTAAATTATTATAACATGGAGACCAGACCGTAGAAGCATATTCAATCTTAGAGCGAACTAAAGAGCAATATAGGATTTTAAATGTTTCAGCTGAGAAATCCTTACAAATACGAGATACCAAACCTAACATTCTGAATCCCGCGGCAGTTATATTATAAATATGTATATTAAAAGAAAGCTTTCTATCAAAGGTTATACCCAGATCTTTAATGGTTTCAACAGGTTTAATTATATTATCAAAAATTTTAAATTCAAAAGAGATCAATGCTTTCAATCGACAAAATGTCATATGAAAACATTTATCAAAGTTAAAATGTAAGTCGTTGATCAGACACCAAGCTAAAATATTATTTATATCAGATTGAATGTGATAAGTATCATTTATTGAATTTACTGTCTTAAAAATTTTTAAATCATCCGCGAATAACAAGTAATTACAGTTTCTTATGTATTCACCAATGTCATTAATAAATAATAAGAACAAAATTGGACCACAGTGAGTTCCCTGGGGAACCCCTGATGGTACATAAATGTCCTTAGAAATAGAAGAATGATATTTGACGCGTTGTGTTCTATCCTTTAAGAAGCTATCAATCCAATTTATAATACTTACGTTGAAGCCTAAAGCCCGAAGTTTAGCAATTAAGATGTTATGGTTTACGCGATCAAACGCCTTCGAAAAATCTGTGTAAATCGAATCGACTTGACTATGGCTTTCAAGGGCGTTTGTAATATACGTATGATAAGCTACTAGATTTGTTACAGTAGAGCGGCCTTCTATAAAACCGTGTTGATTTATATCAATGATATGGCGACTTATCCAAGAAAGTTGAGCTGCAACAATTTTATCTAAGATTTTAGGAAATGTGGATTGTAGTGAAACTCCCCTATAGCATTGAACATCATTACGATCACCAGCTTTGAAAATAGGACAAATGAAGCTTTGTTTCCACATCAAAGGAAAACTTTCTTCCAATATAGATTTGTTAAAAAGTAGATAGATTGGTCTCGAAATTGTAAAGATGCAACGTTTAATGAAATAGTTACATAAACCGTCTGGTCCACAAGTCATAGTATCTTTAAGAGAGTTTATTTCATCAAATACCTGATTGATACCAATGTTCAGAAATGAATTGTAATCAACTTGATAATTGTAATAAAAAGTGGGCGCATCGATATAATTACTGTTGTAGACAGATTGAAAAAAGTCCGCAAATAAATTAGCTGAGTCTAAAGTATTATTACTAGAGTACTCTTTATAGCGCACACATTTAGGCAAATTATTATTTTCTTTTAGATTATTAACATATTTCCAAAAGTTATTGTGTTAACTGAAATATTTTTTTCCATATCTGTAACATAAGATAAATGTAATTTATCACCAAGCTTTTTACATTCAGTTCGTAAGGATTTAAAAGTTAAAAAGTCCTGATATTCGCCAGAGGATTTATAAACTGCATGTGCAGTTTTTTTCCTCTGGATGAGTTTAATGAGAGTACTGTTAAACCATTTAGGATACTTATTTGTAAATACTTTCCTTATAGGAACATGCATATGTATGATTGTGTTTAGAACATGATAAAACTCAGAGGTGCAATTATCTACATCTCTAGATGAAAACATAAGGTCCCAGTTGATTAAACATATGCAATCATTAATCGCCATGTAATTAGCATTCTTAAAATCTAAGACATATTCTACGTAATTATGATTATCACTTATATCATTAAATAAACTAATTTCGTAGGCCGAATGGTGTTCACTAATGTTAGAGATTAAGTCTGTAGAAGTAGACGTAGAAACATTGTCTATGTTAGAGAAAACAAGGTCTAAAAACACATTTCTAGAGTTAGGTACGTCGATGTGTTGCTGGAAATTCCAAAAACCATAGGACTCCATTAGTAATTGAGTTGGTTCGCTAATGTCACCATGTGCTACTACTGCAAGATTTTTATTTTACCACGAAACATTTGGCAAATTGTAATCACCACAAAGTAATATACTACAGTTTGGATAAGTTTCCATCAAGAAATCAAGGGATGAGCAATGATTTTCGTATTTAGATAATGGTGATGCTGGAGGAAAGTAGATACCACCAATGATGAGCCGCCCTGGTAAAAGATCTAAGAGAATAAATAATTGTTCAACGTCGTCAGCGGGATTTTTAATTTGAACTGCATTTAAGGAAGATTTAACCGCAAACATTACACCACCGCCACGAGATTTAGCACTACTTTTTAAGGATCTATCACAACGAAAAATGTCATATCCTATTAAACCAAATTCACTATTACCTATATCCGGACACAACCAACTTTCAACTAAGACTAAAATGTCATAGTTCGAACACAATATGTTTTTAGATAGATTCTGAATTTTTGTTTTAAGTCCGCCGACGTTTTGGTAGTATAAATTTAGGCTGTTGATGGATTTCCTGCTACGTTTTTTGGCTTCTGGTTTTGTTTAGACTTATTCAAAGAAGGTTCCATTATTTTTGGCATACCATTTATATATTTTAGATACAAATCAGTTTCCCCCTTTTCCTTTCTTGATTTTAGCTCCATTTTAATTCCCTTTATGTATTCCCTTTGACGAACAGTGTAATCAGATGCAATGTTTAGATTATTATCAGGAAGATGACGTAAATTTCTAAATATCTCCATAGGCTTGGAAGAATCATTAAAAATTGCCTTTACAGGTCTGGGATTCGATTTAGATCCACGTTTTGACGGACCAACTCTGATAAGTTTATTGGGATTAAAATCCACATCTACGGATTCAAAAACTTTTTTAATGCTTTTCATATCATCGTTTATTCTATCCGTTGGAGAGGAAGAATTTGACTCGGGAAGATTATAAATCATGACATTTTTGCTTCTCATTTTTCGATCATCAATCTCCATTATTAAATCATTTTCGATGTAGTTATTAGTATTATTACTTTTAGATTCCATTGCCCTTTTTAGGGTAAGAATTTCTTCCTTCAAAACCACATTTTCTTTTTCAACAGATTGGACTCTATCATGTAGGCCTTTAATATCAGCTGATAGTAATTCAAAACGATTAAACATTTCTGTTTTAAATAAGCTAAATTGATCTTCGATAAGCTTAGCCAGCATATTTTTAGATGGGATATTTGTAGACGTAGACTGAGCTGAATTTGTTAATACGTCTAGATCATTTTCTTCATTGTTGCAAATTCCACAAACCCAGCCAATTGCTGATTTCTTTTTCTTTTCTTTCAAGAAAAATTTTCCATCTGCTTCTGATAGATTCGTGCATTGAATATGATGCCATTTATTGCATTTCCCAATACATTTAATAAAATCTGATGTTGGATGTATTAATTTATTACATACGCCACACGACATAGGCATATTTAATAAGTGATTATTATTAGGAGAGGAAATTACAAATAAAACAAAGAAAACAAAGGTAACTCTTCACACCACCGGGCCGATAGTGGTGACTTTAAAAACAAACAAGACGACCGCGGAGTAAAAGGAAGAAAGGAGAGAGGTTAAATAGACAAAGGCATAAAGGTCAAAACAAAAAAAATATTTTTGGGTAATGAAGGATCGAACTTCTGCTATTTAGTTACGTTTGATTCAGTTCCAAACGCTTAACCGTGTGGCTATTGGATCTTCTACAAAACTCCTAAAATATATGGTATTACTCGCAAAGTAACACCATAACTTTATGCAAATACAATTCCACAAGCAATGATTATATTTATGGAAAGTGAGGTTAAAATATTTAATTGGTAAAAACACCAATTAAAGAATAACCATTCAAGCTGGCAACCTAACCATTAAGAAATGCACTCTTAAATCATCCATGCGCCAAATAACACGTAATTATATAAGGTATTTACCACTTAACTTAAAATCTATTCAAAGTAAACACACACACTTTTACTGAACGATAACATATTTTTGCTAAACATCATTTCGTAGATTTCAAATGCCACATTTATGAATTGACCAAAATGGATCAATTTTCACATATGTGTTTGGAAAACTTTATTCTGCGTAAGCTTCTGACCAAATTTAAAAAATAATTCAGAATCTTTGCGTAAATGTTGTTTAAGTTTCCTGAAAGATAGACAAAGTTTACTGGTGTAAAAACTATACAAAATATTAAAAAAATCAAATTTGGTCAGAAGCTTAGGCTTCCAAACACATGTGTGAAAATTCATCCATATTGGTCAATTCATAAATGTGGTATTTGAAACCTACGAAATGATGTTTAGCAATGATTTGCGTGAGTAAGAGAGAGAAAGTCGCGGCTGTTCGGAATCGGCTTAAGGCGGCTGCACAAATGACGGAACGAGTACGTTGCGAGTTCATTACGTTACGAGTACGTTACGAAATGAAAATAGTCAGATGCACAACAGACGCTACGAAACCGAAATAGAACGGTAATGTGATTGGTTGGTAGTTGGTGGCTGCACGCAGCTCCACGCTGAAAATTCCTATAAAATGCATATGTGCTATACGCTACGGGTACGGAAAAGATAAAACTTCACCAACTCTACCCGTACTCGACGCGTCTCTCCGTAGTACGAAATCGTATTGTGCATGATCAGATGGAACTCCTATGCATCAATTTTCAACACGAACTCGTAGCGCACTCGTAGCGCACTCGTAACGCACTCGTTCCGTCAATTGTGCAGCGGCTTTTACTCCTTCATGGGCGTAACATGAAAAAAGGGACCCGTTACACAATAAGGAACCTAAACAGATCCTTGTGGAACCACAGTTTTAATTTTTTCAAATTTACTTAAATTGTTATCTACACAAGTCGTCTGATATCTATTAGTTAAAAATGTGATATCATTCTATGAGTAGTACCTCTAATTCCCATTTTATAAAGAATGCCTAAAATAATTTTATTATTAACACAATCAACCGCTTTTTGAAATTGCTATTATAATTATTTTTGCATTTAAACCATTTTAGATAAAATTAGTGAGGTCACTAATTAAAGCTTGGAAGCCATGTTGAAATAGTGAGCCATAACCCATTATAATATTTAAGTATCACTCATAATATTGCACAGACTAATTTCCTTAAAGCAATTATTATATTCGATAATTCATAATAACTGAAACTTAAAAACCTATCCAATTTTCAGTTTTTAAGTTTCTTATTATAAATTTAGAATATTCAGATGTACATCAAAGCATTTATGTTTTCTCAGAGAAACAATTAATTGTTAAGCCCTTGCATAAACGCGTATTTCTGATGAATGCAGATTTCGTAATAAATTATTCTGCAGCACGTTTGAGGTAGCATTATTTAATATTTTGAGTGAAAGTATTAAAATTCGATATAATAAAACAAAAAAATCTTAATAATGAACAAGCATTCGGCATGCATTAACGAACTTAAAAGAATTGGGATTCTAAGTAGAACCGCGGACCGATAGTAAACGAATATTGTGAGCTTCTTCTTGAATTTTGGGAAGAAATCTTCACCCATAGTACATACATGATACATAATCAGGGTGAAAGTACCAATAAAAATCTTCGTTTCTGTTATACTTTAAAATCTGTATCGCATGGATTACGACGGTATTAGCTGCTGCAACAGTTAAAATGCGCCTTCAAAATTTACGATATATGCCCTGGGGATGAATTTTGCAACTGTGTATGAAAATTTATGTAGCAGAATATACTTTTTCAGTGTCGCCATATTTAATAGGTTGGTAGGGGGCCTGAATAAAAGGGAAAAAGTGTATATTTATCTACAATAAAATTATGGATTATTGAAAAAATATTTATTGATAAATAAATAAATTAATTTTACAGTAAGTGCTCAAAATAACTACCATTTTCATTACTACACATATTCCCAACAAAGCAAGAGGTTATGGCACGCCAATGACCTGACCTTAGAATGTCAAATTATCTAGGCAATTTTCATACACAGTTGCAATTTTTATACACAGTTGCCAAATTCAACACCAATCATTTTGGGACACCCTATATAAACCAAATGATTTAAATCATTCTAGATATTTATCTTATCTTATCGTTTTGATATGGGAATTTGGGCAGAAATGAAATAAAATCAAACTTAACCAAACGAACTATAATATTTTAAATATAAAATATCATCGTCAATTTTGTTTATAAGATGCTGTTAAATAATTAAACTGTATGGCAAAAATCTATTATTAAGCTGGCAACTGCGGCTATTCAAATTTTAAATTTTGACAAGAGTGACAATTATTGTCAAAAAATACATACAGGGTGATCATTTGAAAACGATCCACACTTAAGAGTAATTTTTTGAGTATGTTAAATAGGGTACCACGCCCTCTTATATAACTTATAAGCTACTTAATATTTTTGTACCAAATTTTGGTAGCATTAAAAAATATGTATAATGACCAATGTATCACAAAAGAAATTAAAAATATTAACAGTAAGTATGAAGTTAAGCTCGTGATACATAGGTAAGGCATAAAATATGAATCGATTGGTACCATAAACATGCCAAAGAAAAATTTCTTAAATTAGTTATTCGTGAGGTACGAAACGTTGTTTTTGAACAAAAGTTCTCCAATTTAAATGCAACAACAAAAAAAAAACTCATAAACATAAACAATATGTACAATAGTTTTCAATTATTATGCAAAACTGTGTATATTGTTGTTATTATTTATTTAAATTGAGTATTTAGTTTTTAAATCGGTGCGCGGCGCGAGTAAGGGTACGTTTATAGTAATAATGAAAGAGCAATAAAGTCATGCATAGAGCAATGAAGTAAAGCAATAAAGCAAAGCATGCCCGGCCATACTAAAAAACACGACCAGTGATGAACGCTAAAAATATTCCGTGATAAATATAAAAGCAATTATATAATTTAGTATTAATTAGGGTAGTGCATTGAAAATAATTATTTCTATGTAATTACTCTCGTACTTTAAATTCTATTTTATTAGAATAGGTTAGGGGATTGGAAATAAATAAGAGATATAAAATTTTCTATGCCCCGAACGTATTCAAATTTTAAATTTGTAGTACGATATAATTATTATAAGGATAATAGTTTATTTTAAATTATTAGCTAAGTAAATTTAACTAAAAATCCGAAGAATTGCAACCGCGTGCCGGCCGACCAATCAGAGACCTCCGCATAGTGATCAGAGTCATGATAAAGCAAACCATAAAGCAAACCATAAAGCAAACCGATTTGCTTTATGAAAATGCATCATTGATCGTGCTGCATCACTATGCGCGCTCGTATTTGAAATACATTGGTTTGCTTTTTGATCATTGCTCTACTACTTGCTTTACGAAAAGATTACTTTACTGCTTTATCAAATGCTTTATTACTATAAACGTGCCTTAACATAAATGACCCTTAATAACTCTAGTATGACGAAATATATAAAAATTCGACGAATCACGTCAATTTTGTTTTCGAGGGGGAAACTTAATTACATATAAAAATAACCGCTAGATGTCTCTAGTTTTGTCAGATCCACGTCATCTTCAAAATTTTAAATGGCAACCTCTAACATGCAATACCTCATTTTAAGACTGGGGAATTGTGAAAAAGACAGGGAAACACAGCAACCGTTTGTTATTTTAATATTTTTACATAGTAATCATAAAAAATAATAAATAAAAACTATCTGACCGTTATAATTATAAGTAGTACTTTAAGTTTTACCTAATTTTTCTTGTAAATAAAATTCTGGGAAAGCGTAGAAGTGGAAATACGATGAAATGTCGAAAAAAATGTGCTAGTTCCACTTCTACTCTCTTCCAGGGGCACATATTTAAAAAAATATGCTGGAACCCAAAGAGTTATTTATAAGGAAGGGGATCATGTAAATTTTATTCAGTTTTGTTAATGGTTACTATGCAAAAAAAATAAAATAACGCATGGTTGCTATACTTCTCTCTCTTTCTCACAATTTCCCCATCTTAAAGGAAATTAATAGTATATTATTCAACGAGCGAGTACTGATTACTCACGAAGGCCAAAACAGGCTATTTACTCGCGAGTAGAATACTATACTTTTTCTATGACTATTTGGTAAACGCAAAAATATTTTTCTAAGAAATTAGGTTATTTGACGTAACAACGTCTGCATTCATTAAATAATAAAAAAGCTTGTATAAGTTTTGAGTCACCGGTAGCTCAGTTGATTGATACCTCGACTGTGGATCCAAATGTCCCGGAGGTGGAAGTCTGTAACCCTAACGAGTTGATCTCGGTTGTCAAATTTTTACGTTAGCTGAGTCGTTAGTTACTAGTTTTTGTAAGTCTATAACACCTAACGACTTACGAAACGGGATGAAATTGCAACCGACTAGACTTACAACGTTGCCGTCATTATTTTACGAAATTTGTCTATGGTTTAGCAGTTTTTGAACGCATTTTGAATAAAACACACAAAATAATTTTGGCATGTAATTAATTGACGTAAAACAATAATAAAGTTTAAAGTGGTTTTTTTAATAAAAACAATAAACTAGTGTATATTAGTCTTTGTAAATGCCTTGTTCCAGTTTTAAAGGAGAGGTGCTACAGCTCGCTTCCTACTTTTGTTGGAAGAGGAACGATATTTAAGAAATGTTATTATAATTCTTCAATATGGTTAGGAAATTGAAATGCGCATCCAAAACCATATATCTATATGCTTCAGTTATGTTGTAGCAGTTTGAGAAAGGGTGGAAAGTAATTTCTCGATTTCAACGATTTTTTCGGCGAAGGAACGGTATGCGAAAGTGTTTTTCGCTTAAAAGCTGATGATACCAACTTAGACGACAAGTCAGGAAGAGGTCGATCTTCAGATTTTGCTAGCTACGTCCTTCTAGCGGTTATGGAAGAGGACAAACGTTGCCCCTCTAGAACACTGGCTGAGAACTTAAATATTAATCATTTCATCTCTGTAAATTCGGCAAGGTGTGGAAATTAACCGGATTTTTCCGGACAAGCTTATTCATACAATAACAAAGCCCAAAGAAAAGAGTTCGAATTTTTACCGATTTGCTCCAAAAAAAAACGGCGAAGCCACGAAAAAAGAATTAAGAAGGAAACATGAAAATAGAGATAAGTCCTTTTGTCTGCTTGGTAAAATTGTATTCTAACTACAACGTGATTAAGCTGCAATCTTCATTGGTATACCTAGATTACATACTAGATCGTAATTTCATCATGATTTTTTTGTATACAAATTTACTAATTTTTCCACGGCATTTATATGCCTTTCATGAAGTTTATAATTTTCTTTTAGTAATTTTTATTATTATTTATTTTCATTTACGTTAACAACGCTTCAAACACGGTTGCCTCCCCCAAACGACTGAAACTCGTTATCAAAAACACGTTACTAACGAGATTTATGCTTACAGACTACCATTTTTGTCAATCTCGGTTAGGAACGAAACTAATGACGTCAAAACAAACAAATAATGACGTGCTGACGTGTAAAGTCGAGACGTTAGCTGTTACAGACTTCCACCTCGGGTTCAAATCCCGATCACTGACGATTATTTTTAGAAGTTGTTTGAATTTGGTAACAGAGAATCACTAGTGAGTTTTGGTTACCGGTAACCAAATCTCACCGGTGAGAGTAATAGCTATCATTACTTATCTAGAAACGCGTTCATAAAGTACCCATTATACAATAGTCATAGAAAAAAGGACTTTAAATTGGTGTGCAAAATTTTGAAATCGGATCTGAGGTGGAAGTCTGTAACAGCTAACGAGTTGATCTCGGTTGTCAAATTTTCACGTTAGCTGAGTCGTTAGTTACGAGTTTTTGGTAGTCTGTAATTCCTACCGACTTACGAAACGGGACGAAATTGCAACCGACTAGACTTACAACGTTGCCGTCATTATTTTATGAAATTTGTCTATGGTTTAGCAGTTTTTGAACGCATTTTGAATAAAACACACAAACTGATTTTGGTATGTAATTAATTGACGTAAAAAATAATAAATTTTAAAGTGGACTTTTTAATAAGAACAATAAACTATATAGTATATAGTTTTAAAAAAGAGGTGCTACAGCTCTTCATTATGCCAGTTATTTTACAAGCTTACAGATTATCAGATGCTCGAGTAATACGTTTTGCCTTTATAATACCTATTTCATAGAATTATTCACATTCAATAAAGTTTTGTTAGAGGAAATTATCAATTTAATAGAACCTCTGCGGCGTTCTGTTATTTGAATTTGTAGCTTAAATTGACATTTTTCATAGTACCTATAATTCTTCAATATGGTTAGAAAATTGAAATGCGCATCCAAAACCATGTATCTATATGCTTCAGTTATGCTGTAGCACAGAAAGGGTGGAAAGTAATTTTTCAATTTCAACGATTTTTTGGAGAAGGAACGATATTCGAAAGTGTTTTTTCGCTTCAAAGCTGATGATACCAACTTAGACAACAAGTCAGGAAGAGGTCGATCTTCAGATTTTGCTATTTAAGTCCTTCTAGTGGTTATGGAAGAGGACAAACGTTGCACCTCTAAAACACGGGCTGAGAACTTAAATATCGATCATTTCTCATCTCTGTAAATTCGGCAAGGGGTGGAAATTAACTGGATTTTCCCGCACAATCTTATTCATACAACGTCATGGCCCAAAGAGTTTTTAGAGAATTTTTACCGATTTGCTCCAGAAAAAGCAGCGAATAATTATCATTCCTCAACCTAATAGATTTTTGATATGGATTGTAAGATACTCAGCATTAATGCTTCCAATGCCGCTGAATCACACGTCACACAATGCCTTCATTTGAAATTAGAGCTACGTAAAAAAAGAATTAAGAAGACGACATGAAAATAGATAGGTCTTCTGGGCTGCATGGTAAAATTGTATTCTATCTACAATATGATTAAGCTGCAATCTTCATTTGTATGCCTAGATTAAATACTACATCGTAATTTCATCAGGATTTTTTTGTAAATAAATTTACTAATTTTTCCATGGCATTTATATGCCTTTCAACAAGTTTATAATTTTCTTTTAGTAATTTTTATTATTATTTATTTTCATTTAAGTTAACGACGCTTCAAACACGGTTGCCTCCCCCCAAACGACTGAAACTCGTTATCAAAAACACGTTACTAACGAGATTTTAGCTTACAGACTACCATTTTTGTTAATCTCGGTTAGGAACGAAACCAATGACGTCAAAACAAACAAATAATGACGTGCTAACGTGTAAAGTCGAGACGTTAGCTGTTACAGACTTCCACCTCAGAGGTGGAAGTCTGTAACCCTAACGAGTTGATCTCGGTTGTCAAATTTTCACGTTAGCTGAGTCGTTAGTTACTAGTTTTTGGTAGTCTATAACACCTAACGACTTACGAAACGGGACGAAATTACAACCGACAAGGCTTACAACGTTGCCGACATTATTTTACGAAATTTGTCTATGGTTTAGCAGTTTTTGAACGCATTTTGAATAAAACACACAAACTGATTTTGGCATGTAATTAATTGACGTAAAAAAATAACAAAGTTTAAAGTGGTCTTTTTAATAAAAACAATAAACTAGTGTATAGTCTTTGTAAAAGCCTTGTTTCAGTTTTAAGCGTTCTGTTATTTGAATTTGTAGCTTAAATTGACATTTTTCATAGTACCTATAATTCTTCAATATGGTTAGGAAATAGAAATGCGCATCCAAAACCACATATCTATATGCTTTAGTTATGCTGTAGCACTTTGAGAAAGGGTGGAAAGTAATTTCTCGATTTCAACGATTTTTTCGGCGAAGGAACGATATAAGTCAGGAAGAGGTCGATCTTCGGATTTTGCTATCTACGTCCTTCTAGCGGTTATGGAGGAGGACAAACGTTGCACCTCTAGAACACTGGCTGAGAACTTAAATATCGATCATTTTATCTCTGTAAATTCGGCAAGATGTGGAAATTAACCGGATTTTCCCGCACAAGCTTATTCATACAATAACAAGGCCCAAAGAGTTCGAATTTTTACCGATTTGCTCCAGAAAAATTTTATAAATATTTTTAAAGATAAGGACGTACAATGGTTTTTCCTAGAATCAAATCTATAAAATAAAAAAAAATCATACAATCTCTTTAGAAGAATTAGTGCGATTTTCTTAGAACTTAGCGCAACGCAGAGCCCGGAATCACTTGTAAAAATTGAAGATAATTTTATTTCCAATTCCAAAAAAATGTATTTTTTTATTAAAAATATTTAGCTGCACTTGGATATATTATATTTATGTTTACAATTAAATAATACGTTTGGAAATGAATGGATTTATTTGTGACACGTAGGTGAAAAATTATCCAATGTTGCCAATGTTTTAGAACATCCGAAATGTACTGTAAAAATCGTAACATTTTATTTTCAAGATGTTCTAGTGAACTTTCGTAAACTATAATACTAATACCGTTTTATCAAGTAATAAAAATTTCAGAATCTTATGCAATTAAATAATTTTAAAATATTAATTGTGAATTTACTATATTAATTTCATAAAACTATACGCTAAATAATTAAAATAAAATATTTATAAATATGAAATTAAGTACATAATTAATACATTATTAACATCAGTAAATTAAAATATTTAGATGATGTGGGCAACTAACATTGCATTAATGCAATGTTAGTTGTTGCATTAATGCAATGTTAGTTGTTAGTTAATCCCGACATCGTTGTCGAATTGTGCAAAATGGTGTTAAAAATTCCCAACTTCAAAAGCCTTTTCTGAAGCTTACAGATATTTTCATGACCAAATATTTTACAAAATTAAATATTTTACTTTTCCATACATGTGGTATGAATATCAACCTTTATGTATTTTGTTTTTCTCCAAAATTTACAGTTTGGTATTAACTATTTAATACAATAGGCTAGGTTCTGTACAACAACGATCATTTTTCTAATAGGTTAAGAACAAGGTAGGATATCTCTCATATAAAAAACCTCGTCCATATGTTCATAGGATTTTCAATATGTGTCGCTGCTGTATTAGTTTTTTAGGAAACTTTATTTACAAAATACTTCCCCTCTATGATTCCCCTTAATACAAAATAGTAATTCCCCAATTACGAGTGCACGGGAAATGAAAATTTTCTGTTAATGACTCCAATAGATGTTTTTGAATACAAAAGAGTATGCGGTACTCATTTTGAAGGGAATCTGCCCAAGGGAACCCGCCTACCAAAGAATTTAGTGCCGACAATAAATTTACCTGGTAAGTAGTATTAAGTTAATATTATTATCGGTTTTAATAATATTTTTAATCAGATCCAATAAAAATTACATGTTCTAGGCTTTCTCCAGAGGTGGAAATCACTTTATTTCCGAACAATGATGAAGAAACTGGACCATCTTTGTTAAAAATTGAAAACTTTTTTGGTAATTTTAAATTTAGCTTTGAATTTGTTTAACACTATAGCTTGTATTACTCCACTAAGGCTAAAAGCGGATCTTATTGAATATTTACTGGAAAGCGGGTAATACGAGCCTATTTTGCAGTAATCTATCAATTTCTAAATAATTATCCCCAAAATTATTTGATAATATAGAATTGCCTTCAAAATATTTCTTCACTCCAAAGGAATATTTACTTACTTTAATGTTTAGGCAAAAATAAAGCTTTTCATAAACTGTTTTGGTATTATTTTTAAATTAGTTTCAAAAAGTTCCTAAAACAATTTCTTTTTGTTTAAGATTGCATTGATAGAAGTTAACAAAAAGTTAAAATTTAAAATTCAAATAGTTTTCATTAATATAAAAATAAATTTCTCGGAATTTTATAACTCCCGCCACTTTTGTTGCAATTAGTTCCTGGGATTTATGGTACGAGCGCCAGGAAAAAATTTTGTATTTAAGATAGCTATCTATGGTTAAGAACGGTTAAATATATTATGTATGTTTAAATTATTCAAATCTGATTTGAGGTTTACACTTTTTTGTTTTTATTTATTTCAATAGATTCTTTTAAGAGTCGTTTGGATAAGTTTTATTAATTACCTAAAATTTTAATTTTCTTAATGTCAAAATCAAATTCATGTTTGTTAATAATCGCATCAATACCTAATGCAGTTTTCTCTATATTAGTTTTACTTTTACAATCATATTTATGAGGATTTACCCTAGTGCATATCCAATTTTTGGTCTGTCGTTTGTATACTTTTCACAATCTTTGCAGTTGACTTGGTAAATGATATTTCTTTTACCTTATTTCTTAATCTTATTCTTTATTTTGCTACAAAGGTTTCCTATAGTTTTTGAAAAGGTGTGTACAGAACGATACCACATACTCCTGAGACCAAAATAAGATGATTTAACCAAACCTATTTATATACAAAAGTGATTCGTAAAGGTGCTACAGATCATCAAAGATCTTAAAAATATTTCCTTATTTTTAATTACAGAAAACTGGCTTATACAATCATAATAAAACTTGGTATGTAGCTATGTAATGGAAACAGGTATTTCTAGACAATATGCTTTTACTTTTTTACGTTATGTAAGTGGTTAAAATTAGGTCATCTCCATGCAAAATTTCTTATAACTTTTTAATGGGTGAATAAAAATCCTAAAACTATGGAGAAATATTAAAATTTTTCGCCAAAAGGTCTGTACAAAGTAAAATTACATGTTCTTGACACCAAAATAAAACGATTTAACCAAATTTATTTTAATTCAAAAGTGCTTCATTATCGACCTTGAAAAATGTTATCTTTTTAAATATCTTTCACGGTTACTAGAGGCTTAAGGAAGCACTTTTGCAAACAAATTTTGGTCTCGGGAATATGTAGTGTTAATTTGTACAAACCTTTAAGCGAAATATTAAAATATTTTTATAAAATTAGGTTATGTAGCACATGGGAATTATTTGTAAATAGATAGTAAAAATTTTGTAGGAAACAAAAATGTTTATAATTACCCTGTTTAGCTACAAGTAAAATTCTATGAATTTTTATTCAGCCATTAAAAAATTATAAGAAATTTTCATATCGATGACCTATTTTTGAACACTTACATAACGTGAAAAAGTAAAAACATATTGTTTAGAAATCGCTTTTTCCATTACACACCACATACCAAATTTTATAATTTAAGCCAATATTTAGTAATTAAAAAAAAAACAAAATATTTTTAAGAACTTTTATGGTTTGTAACACCCTGTAGCCCTGTACAGGATATTTACGGTACACCCGTTAATCTTTTAAGAGGTGATACTAGAGGTGAAAATAACTAGAATGCCAAAAAATCGTCTTAGTAAAACTTTCTTTATAAGAGAGTACCGTTACAGCTTAGACCCTATTGAAGATGCTGCCAAAAATTGTGTTTTCTTCTATAATACTAAAACCGTAAGAAACGAGGAAGGTGTTTTTTTTTTTCGTAGAGAGTTGAAATTTTGCAGGTGAAAGGAGGAGAAAATTTTAAGAAAAAAGTTTAAATGTCCCTTTTCGATCGGTCCACCCCGAAAATAGTATATTAAAAAACGAGTTTCATAAGTCGCATATTGTAGCACGCGTTCAATTTTAAAATACGAGTCGCCTAGCGACGAGTATTTTAATGAACAAGTGCTACTATCGACTTATGAAACGATTTTTTTATACTATTTTTTCTATTTTGCGCCTTTTTATCTATTTAAAATAAAATATTATAGTTTTCAATTTTAGTAACTTTTCTGGTAGTTGGCAACTCTAATGTCAGGTTTGTCAAATCATCAAATAACCTGTAAATCGCTTGGCAACTGCCACTTTAAAATCAATAAACTTCAGTGCTACCAACTTCGAAAAATAAAATTTACTACTCAGTAACGCACCGATAGCAGTGCGGTACTGGCTAGTAACGCACTGCTGTCAGTGTGTTACTAGCGACTAGTAACGCACCAAAATAGAAAATAGTTATTTATGCATCAAGGGAGCAAAGTGAGTAACCCCAGTAGCACAACAATATTGGTACAACCATGGCCTTCAATATTGGCTGGAGATGCATTTGTTCAGATGGAATTATGTGAAATCCAATATTGGCAACTCAATATAGGCAAAAAACGAAGCCCCAATATTTGCTTACCTTTATTCTCCCAATATAGTTTACCTATTGCCTGCCAATATTTGTTTACTGACATACGACAATATACCGGGTGGAAATGAAACTAGGGCCACCCCTGGCATTTCTTTATTTATGGAAATAAAAAATTAAAATTTTAGTATATTATATGATCTAAGAAAACGAATCTTATGGATCGAATAAATTTTTAATTTTACTTCCGGTTTATCAGGAAATGGCATCCACTTTCTTATTTTAAATATAACCCCCTGATTTTTTCTACGTAAAATCAAACATTAATTTTAAGTATGTTTATGACAAAAAAATATTTTTTTTCAAAACTTCAAGAATAAAATTTGAATTTTTTTTTGGTAAAAAATTTGAGTAAAACATACATATGGGATATCACAGTAACCGGAAAAATACCCTCTATATAATTAGGGGGTGGCCCTTATATCATCTCATTTAAAAAAGTAAAGATATTTCCAAAAAACGCTTCTTGAAAATTAAAAAAAATAATATCTCAAGAAAGGTGAAATAAATTTTATAAATTACAATTTATTTTACGTATTTGTATTATTTAAAAATAGTTTTTGTAGGTTTTACTCAAATTTTTTACCAAAAAAAAATTCAACATTTTTTCTTAAAGTTTTGATATAAAAATTTTTTTTGTCATAAACATACTTAAAACTAACCAATGTTTGATTTTACGTAGAAAAAATCAGGGGGTTACATTTAAAATAAAAAAGTGGGTGCCATATCCTGATAAACCGGAAGTAAAATGAAAGATTTATTCGATCCATAAAATTTGTTTTCTTAGAAAATATAAGATACTAAAATTCAAATTATTTATTTTTATAAATAAAGAAATGCCAGGGGTGACACTAGTTTCATTTCCACCCGGTATAGTTGCTTTTATTGTACCAATATACTTTAGCCAATGAACCTGTTATGGGTTAATGGGTTTGTATTTTATACCAATACATGTATTTCTAATTTATACGTATATTGTATTAACCAAATAAAAGCTTATAAAAATAAGAAATTTGCTAATTTATTTAAAAGCAATTAGCTAGAAGAACCTAAAAATCCCCAATAGGTAATTTTCAGCATTCTACACTGTTAGATGTTAATCGTGCATCGCATGAAGCGGTCAGGATTTGTGTAGCATTATGGTTGCATTCAAAACCCGGCTCACTATTTATACTATACACTGACCGAATTCTCTGCGTAGAACTTGAAACGCCATCTAGTGATAATTTTGGAACTAAGAATACAGAACAATTCACCTCATAAAAATGGATTTTGCCCGAAAAAATATCGCTATGAAAGGTATTAATAAATAAAACACTCAATAGTAAAATAATTGTATGGTAGGTGAAATAAAAAACGGTTAATTTTATAATTAATTTTTAACAGATTTTGTACGGAACTAATCTTTTTTGTTTTTTATGTTTTCAATATTAAGAACTGTATTTACTTTTAATTGTAAAACCAAATTGGGCCATCAAATACAAGTTGATAAAAGATAATAGATTAAAAAATATTATTGAACCAATTTTGGGTCAATATATAAATACCAATATATTTTTAAATTGGTTAACCAATATCAAACCAATATAGTATCATACGTTTATATATTGGGCCAACATTAAATATTGGTACAATAATGGTTATATAAAGGTGGAATATTGTGTGCTACTGGGAATATTGGTCCATTAAAATGGATAAACATATGATAAAAAAATATTGAACCAATCTAATTCCAATATATTTTACTATTATTTTATTACTCCTTCATTTTTTATTAATATTTTAAATTAAGATTTCACCTCTATCATCAGTTATGCTCGTACATTACCTTTTAACTTCCATTTAATTCATTTTATTGAAGTGTGCTTAAAAACAATAAGCATACCAGAAAAAATATTTTTACAGTAGTGATTAGATTTCCAAAAACTATTTTGAAAATTTTATTTATTCTCGAAATTGGTCGATTTTTCTTGCTTTTTCCGGTTTTCGTCGGCGTCAACTTTGAAAAATCGCACCCACGTCCAGTTTTAAAGGGGAGAGATCAAATTTGGCCCCTTTTATTCTCACATCCTGGGGATAGACCGTGGCCGTTTTTAAGTCTCCGGGCGCAACCGTGTGGCGCCCCGGCGCCGAGACGCGTAGTGTACGAATTTAACGTTTTCTCGGGCGGGAAAAGTGCTCAAACTGTACACCTTATATTTGAGGATCAGCATTTGTAAAAAAACGTTTTTGATTTACAAAGTAGATACCCGTTATTATGGCCATCAGTGCCTTTTTCTTGATATCTTGATTTTTTATAATAATTTGGGGACTTTAAATTTTCATTTCGTTTTTCTTACTTTTTCGACGCGGACTTTGAAAATTCCTAACTTTTGATAGGGGATGGATATTACGGGGCTATATTTTTATTTTACTTATTAGATTAATATTTATAAGCAAAAAAATCTACACCTCTAAATTTTTTCCCTTTGCTTTAGAAAAAAATCGAACGTAAAATGTTCAAATTTTACTTCATTTTTATAAAGGGTGTTCCATTAGAAAATTTCGTTTAATTGTTCAATTTGCGTTTCATAAGGCACCCTGATAAAAAGTTATCACACACTTAAATTTGACATGATAGTTGTAGACTAGACGATGTTGAAAATTTTTGGACAAAATGTCAACCCAAAATGTTCATCTGTTTTAAAGCAGTGATTTTTCAAAAAAGGTTCTATTTCTGGCTTAAATGGCAAATATCAGCAAAACGAGTGAAGATAGACCCATAAAAGTTTATACAAAGTGTAATTATTCTTTGACAAGGAACCGAAAAATGTCATAATATACTAGGTGTTCGATTTAAAAAAACATAACTTTGATCCGCCATCTTGAAATGGACCTCGGTATATTATTAAAATATTTTGATAATGTGCGCTTAAAAGTATTGTACATTCTATCGAAGACCGCATGTCGATATCTTTTTTTCATTTTAGACTAATGTTACTTCCTCGTAGCGTTGGGACACCCTGTATGTATTTCTACGTATTGTTTTAACCAAATAAGAGCTTATGAAAATAAGCAATTTGCCAAATTATTTAAACAAATAACAAATTGCTAGAAGAACCTAAAAATCCTTAATATAGTATATTGCGCAACGAGCTAGAAAGTGACGAATTTTGTGCGAGTGTGAAAATAGCCGAACGAGGCGCTAGCCGAGTGAGGATATTACACGAGCCACGAAATTCACTTTCTGCGAGTTGTGTACACTATTTTTCCGACGACCACGGAGATTTTGCGACCATTATTAATATTTTGTAGTAACAGCATAACATAACCTATGTTAACAGCAGCTGACATTGAAGTTATCGATTATTTTTAGTTAAATGTAAATAATTGTAGGTGGCACTGTTTTGACGGAAGCAACTTATCGAAACGAATAAGGGCGCGTTCCAGTAATGAACACTAAAGCCGACGACCACGACCGCAAAATTTTCCCGTTCCACTAGCTCAAAAGGTCACCATTCAACAAACAACCACTTAAACCCACGAATAAATACGGTCGTTGTGAGCTTCTTGCGGCCGCCATCGATGCACGAAAGAAAAAATCGCGGTCTTATGTAGAACGACTTTGCGGTCGTCGTGGGCTTTAGTGGAACGCGCCCTAAAAAATGTTCCTATTTTATTTAAAATTTACAGAAAAGTGAATTATATAATGATTTTAATAATAAAATTTGTAATATTGGCGGGGTTAAATATAAATTTTTATTGGAACTATCCTTTTTTTGTAAGTTCAAAAATATCCAAGAGAGGGCTTTCGGAATTCCTTCGCAGCGCCTCTATCGAAAATTACAAGAACTATTTGACAGTTACAACATGGAAACTTAAAGTCACTAGTGTTGAAATGAACGATTTTCTAAACTACTAATATGAATGACATATAGTTTAATTTTTTTGCAAACAGGAATGGTGTAGACAAGCAAATAGCTTCGCTCACTCTCTTTTACATTTAACCACGGCAACTTTCGCTTGAACGTATGTTGAACTAAGTAATGCAGTACGTGCTTGGTTAAGGTAGCGGAATGTAATGATAACGGAGAATCCACTTTACTATCGTATGGCCTAGCATTTTAGAAGGCGCGATTAACTGAGAAATGGGCGGGGCTTCTCATTCCTCATCGGAACGCGGAGCTGTTCATTTCATTAGATTTCTCTACGTTCGTGATGCTGATCGAGAGCAGAGTGGGAGTCCCTAGTCCCTACCACAACTTTCCAACGAGCGGTGGGAAAATTCAGCGTCGCCGATTTGATTCACTGTCAGTAAGGTTAGAATTCATGTTTGCTGAGAATTTAGACTCTATACGATTTTCTCATATGGTCGTCGGAAAAGTAATTTTCAGCATTCTACACTGTTAGATCGTAATCGTGCATCGCATCATGCGGTCAGGATTTCTGTTGCATTCAAAACCGGGCTCGCTATTTATGCTATACACCGATCTAATTCCCTGCGTGGAACTTGTAACGCCATCTAGTGATCATTTTGGAACTAAGAATACAGAACAATTCACCTCATAAAAATGTATTTTACCCGAAAAAGTATCGCTATGAAAGGTATTAATAAATTAAACACTCAATAGTAAAATAATTGTAGGGAAGGTGAAATAAAAAACGGTTAATTATATAATTTTCTCTTATTTCTTATCTTTTTAATTAACCTTTTAACAGTTTTTGTACTGAACTAATCTTCAATTTTATATTCATTATATACCTATTGCATTTTTTTTTTAAATTAAATATCAAAATTCAAACTAATCTTGCGTTATTATTTAAATAAATTTTTATAATTTGAAAATCGATTTTAAATATTCTTTGTAGATATTCAGTGATCTTAAATATTAAATTATATAAATAAAAAGTAAAAATTACAAATAATTATTATAAATAAATAAAAATCTAGTAGTTCCCTTCCAGCTCATAAAATAATATGTATGCCTCACCACTAACTGCGTTTTTCGCAGAAATGGTCGTTACTCTTGAATCATTATATTTATGCCATTTTTCTGAATAAGAGTGACGACAATAAGCAGTGTAATGCCCACTGTATGTTGTGCCGCTGTGGTTACTCAGAGCTTATAAATTGTATTGGTATCATATTGGCATTTTTTTAAATAAACTGAATTGTAAAACAATAATTTTTCATTATTGGTCCAGTTATAAAAACTATATTTGATTTAGATATTTTTATTTCACCTTTCATTAGTTTTTGTAAGAACATAACCTTCAATTTTGTAATATCCATATTTAAAAAAATATATTTTTACAATATTTGCTAAACTTCTATACCTACATATATTTTGTAATTTGGTTATGAATATTGTCAAATCTTCAAGTAATCAAGATTTAACAGAATTAACATATTTGCAATATTAGCCTAATCATAAAAGAGAGATTATTATTTTTTCTTCCTGGAATTGCAATAACCAAAGGCAAAAAAATATTTCTATAATTTTTGGCATTTTCAGATTTGTTTTCAAATATGGGTAGCATATTGGCATTTCTTCTAATAAACAACGTTTCAAAACAATTTTTCCAAGATTACACCTATCATAAAAAATGGTTTTTTTCTTTTAATTTTCATTAGCTATTCCACCAACATAACCTTAAACCTCATATTATTCATTATACATATTTTGAAGTTTCGTTAAAATAGCAAAAAGAAAAAAATATTTTTACCATGTCGGCCAAATCTTCATAAGCCTATATATTTTTAAAAATTATTTTCAATATTGGCATCATATTGACATTTCTGGAAAAAAACAATATATCAAAATACATATTATGTTTTCAATATTGACCCAATCATATCAAAAACTGTATTTACTTTTAATTGTAAAACTATTGGGGCATTAAATGCAAGTTGATAAAAGATAATAGATTAGAATATAATATTGAACTAATCTGGGGTCAATCTACAGGGTGAGTCGAAATTAAACTGTCAAAATTTTTAGGCAGATTCTACGACTAATTTTAAGATAAAAATTTCAAATTAACTTATGTCCGATTTCGCTTCCTAAGGGTAGGTTTATTTGAAAACGCTTTATAGTAGAAACTTCAAATTTGGTGTGAATCATAATACGCTTTGGATATGTTTCCCTGATTATTTTGAATTTTTTTGCATGCTTCTAAAGGGTAGTTTTAGAGAGGGATGGTAATAAAAACTGTGATAACTTTTTAGGGGTTCATTTTTAAGATTTTTTTTTCAAAATAATGTTGGTCAAACAATTTCAGATAAAAACGGTATTCTTGTACGAACTCTGTAGAATACACCTTTTTAGAGAAAAAATTAGGGGGGTCATCACCGTTTTTTGATCATATCTTTTGTTCCTTTAGGTTTTTGTTAATTTTAAAAGTACTATAATAATCCTTGATCAATGTTCTACAGAAAAGGTACTCTTATTGTATGTCGGTCCAGTGCTTCATTTCGCAGTAAAAGTAGATTTTATAATTTTTAGCTAAAAATATAAATTTAAAAAGCAACATCAAATTAGGCTTTTTAATGAAAATTTCGTGATTTATGTGAACACACGCAAAGATCAAATATAAAAGTTCTAAGCAGCCTTTTATATGTATTTACTATTTACTAAGTAGTGTTTGACAGTTACTCGTATTATAGCAATATTAAAAATGCATAGATTTTCAAATGCGGAATTACCAGACATGCATCTTGCAGATGCAGCAGCCCAAATATTTAGTACATGATATTTTAAGTAAACTAGCCCACTTTGAAGTTGTTTTTTAAATTCATATTTTTAGCTAAAAATTATAGAATCTACTTTTACTCCGAAATGAAGCACCGGACCGACATATAATAAGAGTACCTTTTCTGTAGAACATTGATCAAGCATTATTTTAGTACTTTTAAAATTATCAAAAACGTAAAGAAACAAAAGATATCATAAAGAAAAGTTGATGACCCCCCATATGTAATGCCCCTGAAAATATTTTTTAAACTTTTATTGACCGAAATTGTGTATCCTAATGTGAGAAAACTGTGGCCAAAATTTCAAATTAATATCTCTTATAATATTTATTTTATTTACAAAAAAATATTTTTTTGGAAATTTTTTGAAGTGGCATAACTTTTTAAGGAATCATTTCCGGACAATACTTTATAAGTCAAAAATGCTTAGTTTCACTTCCTCTATCACCACAATAAATTTGCCACAGTTATTCAGGAACACCCTGTATAATCATAAATTAAATTGAAATCAATTTAGATCTTGTAGAGTTGTATTTAATTTTCGTTTAATTAATAAAGGGGCTGCAAAATAAGTTGTTGAGTATTTCTACGTTGACCTGCAAGTTTTCTAAAATGCATCAAGCGCTTGCGAATTTGATTTTGGGAGTACGTGAGTAGGTTCAATCGGGGTCATTGTCAACTGCAGGCACTGTGAGTTGAGGCGCCGCGCTATAATTAGGTATGTAAAGTTGCTCCCAGCTGGAAGTAGGACATAGAATACGCAATCGTGATTACTTTTGTCCTACTTCCAATTGGGACCAACTGTACAAGTGGGTTGTAATTACTATTGTTTTGCGCGGAAAACGTGAGGTTGGGTTTCATTTAAGGGTTGTATAATAACCCAGGCAGAGTTAAGATGAGTTATTCAGCAATAAGTAGTTATACTGGGTTGCGTGAGTGGACCCAGTAAAGTGAGTAGAAATGGGTTGCGTGGGAGAACCCAGTGTTAGTAAAAATGGGTTGCGAGGGAGAAGCCAGTGTTGGTAGTGAAGGGTTGCTAGGTAGGACCCTAAAATGTGTAGGGTTGCTAGGTTGGACCCTAAAGTGTGGAAGGGTCGCTAGGTTTGACCCTAACATGTGAAGGGTTGCTAGAATGGACCCTATAATGCGTGTGGTCGCTAGTTTGGATCTAGAAATGTGTGGGGCTCTTCTAAAGAACCCCAAATTATTAAGGGTTATCAAGACAAAATGTAATTTGTATTTTTTATGTAAATAAATACGTTTACAAAGGATGTATGTAATGTGCAATGCAATATCTTCCAGATATTGTACCTTTAGTCCTCCGGGCTACAGGTAAATTGCATCTGTGTAGACACAGTATTTTTTCGATATCTTTTAGATATTGTACATTTTTGTCCTCCGAACAAAATATAATTTGTATTTTTTGTGTAAATAAATACATTTACAAAGGATATATGCAATATACAATGCAATATCTTCCAGATATTGTACATTTAGTCCTCCGGACTAAAGGTAAATTGCATCTGTGTGATATGGTATATTTTTGTCCTCCGGGCAAAATGTAAATTGTATTTTTTATGTAAATAAATACGTTTACAAAGGATGTATGTAATGTGCAATGCAATATCTTCCAGATATTGTACCTTTAGTCCTCCGGGCAACAGGTAAATTGCATCTGTGTAGACACAGTATTTTTTCGATATCTTTTAGATATTGTACATTTTTGTCCTCCGAACAAAATATAATTTGTATTTTTTGTGTAAATAAATACATTTACAAAGGATATATGCAATATACAATGCAATTCAAATTCAAATTCTTTATTTGTTTAAAAAATACATAGAGTACATAACAATGTCAATATTTAAAATACCTAAAACAATATTTAATTTAATTAAACGTGAACAAACGTAAATACAAATACAGTCACAATTACAGTTACAGTAAGTGGAGCAATTCAGACAGATAGCATTCTCTTTATTGTTATTTTTTATTATTTATTTCATTTTTAAACTCTTCTAACGAATAAGGACACATGTTGGCTAGAGTAAGTTTTAAATCAGATTTAAATAATTTTTCATTTTTTGATTGTAAATCCGACGAAAGTAAATTGTAGTACCTAATTCCAAGTGCTATGGGCGATTTAGTACATGTTGTAAGCTTATATTTTTTTGGTCTTATTCGGTTATTTTGTCGAGTATGGTAGTTGTGATAGTCACTATTTACTAGGAAAGAATTTTTACTTTTGTGTGTATAGCATAATAACTTTAAAATATAGGTAGCCGTTACAGTGAGTATCCCGTGTTTTATAAAGTAAGGTCTGCAGGAAGTAAGTGGCGGAAGATTAAATATTGCTCTGATAATCCTTTTCTGGCATATTAGCACCTTGCCTAAATGAGTACTAGATCCCCAAGCAATTATGCCATAAGAGAATACCGAGTATGCCAATGCATAGTATGATGTAAGGAGACCACTTAAGTTTAGGTTTAGTTTTATTTGACTTCTGGCAAAGAATGCCTTATTTAGCTTATTACAAACACTATCTACATGGTTAAAAAAGTTCAAATTCTTATCAATCACAATACCTAGAAAATTTGTCGAATTACTCGCTGAGATTGTGCTGTTGTTTAAGTTAATCTTATCAATGCTTGGAATTCTAGCATATGTACTGAATTCCTTGTAAACAGTTTTTTTTTGAATTTACAATAAGGCCATTTTTTTTACACCATTCGTTAAATTTTAGGAATAAATTGTTGATCTTAGTTTTTAATAAATCAGGGTTGGCGTCAGCTATAATAACGGTTGTATCATCAGCATACATATATGTTTGGAACTCCATAAGATGTTGAGGTAGGTCGTTGATAAAAATCTGAAACATTAGAGGACCTAGGACACTACCCTGTGGGACACCTGTAGAGATGTCGTAAGATTCGCTCAGCATACCGTTAACATGAACTTGTAACGTTCGGTCTGATAAGAAAGAAATCAATAATTTATTTGCAATTCCTCTAATTCCTATAGCGTCTAATTTCATAGCCATTATATTAAAATCAAGCATATCAAAGGCACGAGTTAAGTCAAAGTAAACTCCTATAATCCTGTCACCTTTATCTATTGAATCCCATATAAATTGGGAGCATTCTACCACAGCTGTTTCAGTGGAGTAATGTCACCGAAACCCATGTTGTGATTTACTTATTAAATTATACTTATTTAAAAATTCTGTTAGACGAGTGCTTAGTGCCTTTTCAAAGATTTTTGAAAAGATACTTAACACTGCTACTGGGCGATAGTTTTCGGCAATATGATGGTCTCCTTTTTTAAAAATTGGTGATATTTTGGATTTATCTTCCAGATATTGTACATTTAGTCCTCCGGACTAAAGGTAAATTGCATCTGTGTGATATGGTACATTTTTGTCCTCCGGGCAAAATGTAAATTGTATTTTTTATGTAAATAAACACGTTTACAAAGGATGTCTGTAATGTGCAATGCAATATCTGCAAGATATTGTACCTTTAGTCCTCCGGGCTAAAGGTAAATTGCATCTGTGTGGAGACACAGTATTTTTTCAATATCTTTTAGATATTGTACATTTTTGTCCTCGGGACAAAATGTAATTTGTATTTTTTGTATGCAATGCAATATGCAATGCAATATGCAATGCAATATGCAATGCAATATGCAATGCAATATGCAATGCAATATGCAATGCAATATGCAATGCAATATGCAATGCAATATGCAATGCAATATGCAATGCAATATGCAATGCAATATGCAATGCAATATGCAATGCAATATGCAATGCAATATGCAATGCAATATGCAATGCAATATGCAATGCAATATGCAATGCAATATGCAATGCAATATGCAATGCAATATGCAATGCAATATGCAATGCAATATGCAATGCAATATGCAATGCAATATGCAATGCAATATGCAATGCAATATGCAATGCAATATGCAATGCAATATGCAATGCAATATGCAATGCAATATGCAATGCAATATGCAATGCAATATGCAATGCAATATGCAATGCAATATGCAATGCAATATGCAATGCAATATGCAATGCAATATGCAATGCAATATGCAATGCAATATGCAATGCAATATGCAATGCAATATGCAATGCAATATGCAATGCAATATGCAATGCAATATGCAATGCAATATGCAATGCAATATGCAATGCAATATGCAATGCAATATGCAATGCAATATGCAATGCAATATGCAATGCAATATGCAATGCAATATGCAATGCAATATGCAATGCAATATGCAATGCAATATGCAATGCAATATGCAATGCAATATGCAATGCAATATGCAATGCAATATGCAATGCAATATGCAATGCAATATGCAATGCAATATGCAATGCAATATGCAATGCAATATGCAATGCAATATGCAATGCAATATGCAATGCAATATGCAATGCAATATGCAATGCAATATGCAATGCAATATGCAATGCAATATGCAATGCAATATGCAATGCAATATGCAATGCAATATGCAATGCAATATGCAATGCAATATGCAATGCAATATGCAATGCAATATGCAATGCAATATGCAATGCAATATGCAATGCAATATGCAATGCAATATGCAATGCAATATGCAATGCAATATGCAATGCAATATGCAATGCAATATGCAATGCAATATGCAATGCAATATGCAATGCAATATGCAATGCAATATGCAATGCAATATGCAATGCAATATGCAATGCAATATGCAATGCAATATGCAATGCAATATGCAATGCAATATGCAATGCAATATGCAATGCAATATGCAATGCAATATGCAATGCAATATGCAATGCAATATGCAATGCAATATGCAATGCAATATGCAATGCAATATGCAATGCAATATGCAATGCAATATGCAATGCAATATGCAATGCAATATGCAATGCAATATGCAATGCAATATGCAATGCAATATGCAATGCAATATGCAATGCAATATGCAATGCAATATGCAATGCAATATGCAATGCAATATGCAATGCAATATGCAATGCAATATGCAATGCAATATGCAATGCAATATGCAATGCAATATGCAATGCAATATGCAATGCAATATGCAATGCAATATGCAATGCAATATGCAATGCAATATGCAATGCAATATGCAATGCAATATGCAATGCAATATGCAATGCAATATGCAATGCAATATGCAATGCAATATGCAATGCAATATGCAATGCAATATGCAATGCAATATGCAATGCAATATGCAATGCAATATGCAATGCAATATGCAATGCAATATGCAATGCAATATGCAATGCAATATGCAATGCAATATGCAATGCAATATGCAATGCAATATGCAATGCAATATGCAATGCAATATGCAATGCAATATGCAATGCAATATGCAATGCAATATGCAATGCAATATGCAATGCAATATGCAATGCAATATGCAATGCAATATGCAATGCAATATGCAATGCAATATGCAATGCAATATGCAATGCAATATGCAATGCAATATGCAATGCAATATGCAATGCAATATGCAATGCAATATGCAATGCAATATGCAATGCAATATGCAATGCAATATGCAATGCAATATGCAATGCAATATGCAATGCAATATGCAATGCAATATGCAATGCAATATGCAATGCAATATGCAATGCAATATGCAATGCAATATGCAATGCAATATGCAATGCAATATGCAATGCAATATGCAATGCAATATGCAATGCAATATGCAATGCAATATGCAATGCAATATGCAATGCAATATGCAATGCAATATGCAATGCAATATGCAATGCAATATGCAATGCAATATGCAATGCAATATGCAATGCAATATGCAATGCAATATGCAATGCAATATGCAATGCAATATGCAATGCAATATGCAATGCAATATGCAATGCAATATGCAATGCAATATGCAATGCAATATGCAATGCAATATGCAATGCAATATGCAATGCAATATGCAATGCAATATGCAATGCAATATGCAATGCAATATGCAATGCAATATGCAATGCAATATGCAATGCAATATGCAATGCAATATGCAATGCAATATGCAATGCAATATGCAATGCAATATGCAATGCAATATGCAATGCAATATGCAATGCAATATGCAATGCAATATGCAATGCAATATGCAATGCAATATGCAATGCAATATGCAATGCAATATGCAATGCAATATGCAATGCAATATGCAATGCAATATGCAATGCAATATGCAATGCAATATGCAATGCAATATGCAATGCAATATGCAATGCAATATGCAATGCAATATGCAATGCAATATGCAATGCAATATGCAATGCAATATGCAATGCAATATGCAATGCAATATGCAATGCAATATGCAATGCAATATGCAATGCAATATGCAATGCAATATGCAATGCAATATGCAATGCAATATGCAATGCAATATGCAATGCAATATGCAATGCAATATGCAATGCAATATGCAATGCAATATGCAATGCAATATGCAATGCAATATGCAATGCAATATGCAATGCAATATGCAATGCAATATGCAATGCAATATGCAATGCAATATGCAATGCAATATGCAATGCAATATGCAATGCAATATGCAATGCAATATGCAATGCAATATGCAATGCAATATGCAATGCAATATGCAATGCAATATGCAATGCAATATGCAATGCAATATGCAATGCAATATGCAATGCAATATGCAATGCAATATGCAATGCAATATGCAATGCAATATGCAATGCAATATGCAATGCAATATGCAATGCAATATGCAATGCAATATGCAATGCAATATGCAATGCAATATGCAATGCAATATGCAATGCAATATGCAATGCAATATGCAATGCAATATGCAATGCAATATGCAATGCAATATGCAATGCAATATGCAATGCAATATGCAATGCAATATGCAATGCAATATGCAATGCAATATGCAATGCAATATGCAATGCAATATGCAATGCAATATGCAATGCAATATGCAATGCAATATGCAATGCAATATGCAATGCAATATGCAATGCAATATGCAATGCAATATGCAATGCAATATGCAATGCAATATGCAATGCAATATGCAATGCAATATGCAATGCAATATGCAATGCAATATGCAATGCAATATGCAATGCAATATGCAATGCAATATGCAATGCAATATGCAATGCAATATGCAATGCAATATGCAATGCAATATGCAATGCAATATGCAATGCAATATGCAATGCAATATGCAATGCAATATGCAATGCAATATGCAATGCAATATGCAATGCAATATGCAATGCAATATCGAAATCCATATGCTTTAAAAACCACTTAAAGATTTTTTTTTAATTTTTTGACTTACTTAAAAATTTGTAAAAAAGTACAATTTTGATAATTTTGTTTTGCTTCCTCCTTCCGCCGATTTTCTTTATGTTTGCTTGTTTAAAATTTTTAATTGTAATGAAAATAAATAAGGTAACACTGGAATACAATATATTTACATTAAAAAAAGGAAAAATTAAATAAACTTTGAGTCTATTTTTATAAACTACCAAAGTTCATGAAATCTGAAATCCCATATAAATGGCAGAGTAAATTTAGTGTCAAAAATATTTTTCCTCCTTTTACATCAAAAATCATACCTTTCGCTCTGACATACGTCACAATACCTTGTGATTGAGTGAAATATATAAGAAAAATAGTAATACATAGTGAGGTATATAACACTCATTTGTCAAAGTGCTGCCAACCTAAGATACGACTTCTGTGATTCATTGACAAGTACAATAACTTTTAATAATATCTATTTATAATAGTTTTGGAAAAGTAGGAAAAAAATTTGTATGCAACACGAGGGATAAATGTATTACCCGTATAACACCTGTTCTATTTAGCTCGCAAATTTGCGAGACCCGGTCGTGAGGTAAAAACCACAAACATTTTACAGATCGCTAAATCACACATTACAACGTGAAAATGTAAAAATGGTTTTTTCTGTCTTCATCTTAAAAAAATATTCGGCCCCTAAGCGAAAAAGCGTTACCCCTTTTTCCTTTTTTCATCAGATCAACATCAAAAATTAGGATATAAAATGTAGTATCAAAAATTAAAAGTTGCAAGCTCAACTTGCTGTGAATTTCCCTGTAATCATCTCAGCCTTGCCTTACCTGGCAATGAAAAAGAATTATAATTTAGAAAAATAAAAAAAAAATCTAAAAATAAATGCTCGAAAGGACACGTGAAATAAATTTAATTAATTATATGGTTGTTTTTGGCTTATGGTGACGGCACAAACATTAGTACCAAGTTTAAATATGTAATGTTAAAGAAAATGATGCTGAGTTAGTTTTGCTTGATAGTTTAAAAATCAACCAATTTGGCAATTGTAAATAATGCAAAATTGGCTTTGTTTAATTAATTATCCAATTGGCATTATTTTTATTCCAGATGTGACCATACTTGTCTAGATTGTGTTTATTGAATATTTGTTTAAGATTTAAGTAAAGGTTTATTTTTATGGCTAGTGTGCATGTTTTCTAGGGAGAATATTTTGGCCTATGTATCATAAAAGGGAGAAACTTCATAACAAATAATATTTTTTTTGTAATATTCAGGTTGCTTCAAATTACGAATAGATACGGGATATTTATTTCCTAAAAGGTCTTGTGTTGTTTTTACCGCAGATCGTAGGAAATAATATTAAAGTTGTCGAATTTCAGTTTTCACACCATGTGTTGGAATGGTCGAATGGACCAACAGCGAAAGTAGTTTTTTTTATTTCAAGTCTCTAAGTTAATTGTTTTCTTTACTTTTCGCATAAAGTGAATTTCTGGATTATTAAGGTTTCTATTGGTTCTTATTAATTAAGATTATGTACTTCATTACTTGTAATAATTTTCCATTTCTTGAAAATTTAGATTACCCTTTAACAAGTTTACAATTAAAAGATTTTTTTATTATAATTTTTATACTGTATTTGTCTGGTAAATACTAGGCGTGTTAATTTTCTCTTCAGTTAATTCAGATTTAGCTTTCATAGATTTCAACTCGATTATCTCAATATTATTTGTTTTTGTAATTCATGATTTGTAACCTTTTTTTTTTCTTAATCATTATTCCTTATTTTTATTACCTAATTATATTTAATATTAATTGAATTTTGGTTTTAATATTTTATTATTATAAGTTCCCAATAAAACCTTAAATAATTATTTAAATAAGTTTAAATAAAAGTGAACTTGGCTCGATCAGGATTTTGGATAGACTAGTTAAGAACAAGTAAGTAATTTTGTTAATTTTGAATTTAGTATTTTAAACCAACAAAGAAGAAAATAATAACTCAGCTTGTTTTTTCTTAAACATCAAGTTGGTCACTATTAAGTTTCATGTAAACGTCGGCTTAACCCAATATAAAGAACCCAATAATAATTATTAATAGTTATGAAATTATTGGCTTAGAGGACCAGGAAAAATAAACCCAAAGATTTATTTAATAAAACATTAATTTATTGCGACGTTTCGGAGAACATTGTCTCCTTTATCAAGCTAAAGATACTATAAGAATACATACAAATAGCACTTAATTAACAAATATTTTAACGTTAAGATTAATTAAAACGATATGATTTGACATTCATCCAATAACCATGTGGTTTAATTCAACAACCATGCGGTTCTTATAAGTTATGTATAGAAAAAATTACCTTAAAATTGTTGTTTATAACTAAATCTTTGATACTTAAATACTAATCCATTGAATCGTACAAAGGAAATGAAAATCTGTAACTTGCTACGTTTTTTAATTACTACTTTGTTTAACATCGAATTGCGCAGTTGACTCTATCACTGTCAAATCATAAATGAGGATTTGACATTTCTTACTCCTCGCAACCTCCCATTGTTGCTTTCAGTTTGTGGTTACTTATGTCTTAGGTATGTACAGGGTGTTGTTAAGTTTTAATACAGTGAGTTGGCGTATTTTAATAAATTAGTTAAAAGTTAAAAGTAATTGACTATTACTCATATCTTTGTACATATCTATATAATTGCCAGATTTTTTTTATTCTTTAATTGAGAATTTATTTTTTGTTCCACTTTTAATCTTTGTACCTTAATAAAATGTTATTTTTTATTATATAGTATGTATAATATTTTTAATGTATTGAATTTATTTTATATAATAAAAATAGAGAGCTACTGTTTTTATATCAAAATTACCGAAGTCCCATTTTTTTACTACCCAAATAATTTGTTGCAAAAAAATGTACGTTTCAAAATATTTTTGTATTTAGGGGTTATTATCTTAAGAGTACAAAAAATTCAGAAAAACTGCTGAAATTTGTTCTATGTTTTAAATATTTTTTATGCTTTTAGAGATGTAGTGATTTTCATACAAAAATGTTTGTAACTTGATTACTGATCAGGTGCCGGCTTTCCCACTAGGGAAAGTTTATTGGGCCCGTATTTAAGATTTTTTAATAATTTTTTTATTTTCATTCTGCCCAGATCCTATTATAAAAAATTAGAATTAAATTATATCAAATTTTTCTATAAAAAATAATAATTTTAAATCAACATGGTTAAAAAGTGTTTTTAAAAAGAGGGCCAGAGACCGGATTTAAATACGGTTTAATAGGGTTACAGCCCAGGGCCCCCTCTCTTATTAAGGGCCCCAAGAAAGCTAAATTACAACTTAAAAAATAACTGCTAATAATAGCAATTTTTGCCCCCAAGTGCTAAGTCCGTCCCTGGTTATATTCAAATCGACCGTAAATTAATTCTAGCTTACTTGGTTATTTTTTTCATAAATTTTTAAAAACCATTTTACTGTTTCAACAAGTAAATTATTGCAATTATTACAAAATCTCATTTTTTATTTAATTAAGACTCGAGTTTATTTTTTACAGAATTTTCTAATTTACTCAAATCAACCACAAAATCACTTGGTTATTTTTTATAAAATTTTAAAAAACATTTCACAGCTTCAACAAGTAAAATAGTGCAATTTTTACAAATTATCAATTTTTTAATGTTTCCCAGGGATTTTTTCGACAACTCGTGTTATTTTTTTCAGAATTATCTAATTTGTTCAAATCTGCCGCAAATTTAATTCTAGCTAGCTTAGTATATAAAATTTTTAAAATCATTTTACAACTTCAACAAGTAAAATAGCGCAATATTTATAAAATCTCAGTTTTTTTAATGTTTCCCTTGGAATTATTCAACACACTCAGATTTAGTTTTTACAGATGTCTCTACTATATTTAAATCGACCATAAATTATTTTTGACTCACTTATAAATTTTTAAAAATCATCTTACAGCTTCCAAAAGTAAAATAATGCAATTTTTACAAAATCTCAATTGTTTTTAATGTTCTCCTAGGAAATTTTCAACAACTGTATCTTTTGCAGTTCTGATTTATTCGAATCAATCATAAAATTAATTGTAGCTTCTTATTTTATTTTTTTTTATAAATTTTTTTAATAGTACAGTGTCAAACTTCACTAACTCAAATCTTCAAGGGACTTCGAGATATAGAAAATTCGAGTTATAGAAACAAACATTTATTTTTAAAAATTGGAATACAGGGTGTTTCTAAATATATGCAAAGAAATTCTACAGGCGATTCCTTGACTAATTCTAAGACAAAAATAAAGAATAAAAATTTTCTCAAAAGTGCTCTATTTTTTAGGTATGGGGTGTCAAACTTTCTATATTTTTTCATTTTTTGAGTATACCTTCTTTGTTTTTCAAGATAATTTGATCAAATTTGAAACACACTCTAGTTATTATAGTCGTAACAAGATAAAAATATCAAATATCGAAATAAAATACAAGGGGATGTATTTTGAGGGTATAGACCACATTTTTTATGCCATAACTTTTTTGTGCTACTCCACTTAACATTTTAAATGAGATATTCTAATTTCTTGCTATTTTCTGAAAATTTTTGATCATTTTAATTTTTTCACAGCTGGTACGGCTTAGAACTTATTTAAAAACATGTACGAAGTTGTATGCCAATTTTGCATTAAACAGAGGTGGCTTTTTTAAAATAATAAATACCAGAGACTTCCTACAAGACTATTTGACCAATTTTAAGACGAAAACAGAGAATAAATATTTTCTCTAAAGTGCTTCGTTTTTAATTTAAATTAAAATAAAATTTAGAAAATAAACAAAACTTATTTACATATAGGATTACACTTTTTAGGGACAGTTTTCCATCTACTTTTGTTTCATTAGTTCATTTAGTGCATAAAATACATTTGTCTTTAATTGAATAGGAACATTTTCTAACAATGCTAGCAGCCGATAGTCGATAGTTGAAAGAAAATTTAAAATGAACACATCTGGTTTTAAAAATGTGCATTTGTATAATTTTATGAAAGCATATTTTATTGTATCAATTTTAAATAAAATGATTTCTTTTCACATTTCAATCTTGTTGTGTGTGTTTTCGAGTGAATATTACCTTTTCTAATTACGTTAAAATGAACTACACGAATGCTGAGATGTGCGATATGCATTTAGTATACGCTTCAGCGAATGGTAGTTCAATACTTGCCCAACGTATCTATCAAGAAAGATTCCCAAACCGCCAAATCCCTCATCATTCGATATTTGGTCGTCTTCATCAAGGTCTTTGTGAAACTGGAAGATTTGGTAAACATTCAGCTGATAACGGGCGACCTCGAGAAGTTAGAACTCCACAATTAGAGGAAAGAGTGTTAGACGAAATTGATAAACATCCTGACACAAGCACTAGGAAGATTGCTCTTCCTCTAAACGTAAGCCATGCTACAGTTTGGAGGATATTAAAAAGTCAGCTTTTATATCCATACCATATTCAACGAGTACAAGGCCTATTACCGAGTGACTTTCAAAAAAGAGTAGAGTTGTGTAGATGGATAAGAGTAAGACTTGCAGAAAATCCTCAGTTCTTAACTCAACTCTTCTTCACCGACGAGGCTAGTTTTTCCAGGAATCAAATTATGAATTTCCATAATAATCACAATTGGGCGGAGGAAAAACCACATGCATTAGTTACAGCTCGTGAACAGCATCAATTTTCACTTAATGTGTGGGCTGGAATTATTGGAGATCGGCCCATATTTTTTACCAATGAGGCTAACTGGAGAAGTCTATCGCGATTTCCTTGAGCAACAGCTGCCAGCATTGTCGGAAAATGTTCCTTTTCGATTAAGAAGATAAATGTATTTTATGCATGATGGTGCGTCTGCACATTCCAGTATAATTTCTCGACAGTATTTGGACAATTTATATCCTAATCATTGGATTGGTCATGGAGGCCCACAGCCTTGGCCACCTCGATCTCCAGACTTAAATTCCCTGGATTTTTTTCTATGGGGTCACCTAAAATCAATGGTTTATACAACACCCATTGAAAATGTTGAAGAACTAAGGAATCGTATTGTTGCATCCTGTGAAATAATTCGAAATACCCCTGGTATTTTTGAACGAGTTCAAAATTCAATGCTGAGAAGAATAGACGCTTGTATTGAAGTTGGCGGCAGTCATTTTGAACAGTTGTTATAATTTAATATTAAAGTATTCGAGGTCAGCTCAGCCATTAAATAATTAAAATTATTTTTACACACAATTTTATTAATAATACATATTTAATTTTGTTATCATTTTTATTTCACAGTAATTTTTAATTTATTATTTTTTGTGGTGCAAAGCTAGTTCGCCTCCTCGTGGTGCACCCTGGGTAATTCTAAATGAACTAGCGAAACAGAAGTAGATGGAAACCTATCCCTAAAACGTGTAATCCTATAAATAAGTTTTTTTTATTTTGTTAATTTTATTTTAATTTAAATTAAAAACGAAGCATTTTAGAGATAATATTTATTCTCTGTTTTCGTCTTAGAATTGTCTTCTAGGAAGTCTCTGAGATTTATTTTTTATATATATACGAATATATAAAAAAGGAAAAAGAAGTAACAAAGAGAACTACAGAGGCATCACGATAATTGACTCAGACTACAAGGAATTCAGTAATATAGTAGTTGGAAGACTGGAAAAAGAATTAGAAATAAGACAGGCGATTCCAGAAGCGCAAGTAGGATTCAGAATGGGCAGAGGTACAACAGAACTCCTGGTAATATTGAATTATGCTATAGCTCAGGAACTAGAGAAGAAAGGCGGCAAACTCTATGTACTGTTTGTGGACTTAAAGGCGGCTTTTGACACAGTAAACGGAAAAATGCTAATGCAGAAGTTGGAGGAAATTTGGATAACCGAGCTAACCAGGTGGATGATACAAGGCATGTACAATAATACAAGATGCAGAGTGAGAGTGGAAACGAAGGTGTCGGAGGAGTTTAAAACGAAAAGAGGGCTTATGCAGGGGTGTCCGGTAAGTCCGATACTATTAAATGTCTTTACGGCAGACCTAGAGAACGTGCTAAGAAATGGACAAGCAGGAAGGGTGGTAAATGGAGGGAAGAAGATATGGATGTTAGCATACGCAGATGACATAGCAACGATAGCCAAAACAAAAGCAGAAATAGACGAAATTATCAGAAGGTTAGAAAGGTACATGGATAAGAGAAAATTAGTAGTGAATGTAGAAAAGACAAAGATGATGGTATGTACAAAGGGAGGAAGACAAAAATTAGAGAGTTTTAGGTGAAAAGAGCAAGAGATAGAACAAGTAAAGGAATTAAAATATCTGGGATACGTGATGACACAAAATGGAAAGCATACGGAGCATAGAAGGTACTTATGTAAATGAGCGCGGATAGCATGGACCAGGATATGGGAGCAATGGAAATCAAAAGATAGCAAACACATTTATAGGTGACATAACGATTTGGAAAACTTGTGTCAGAAGCATTCTTCTATATGGGGCTTAGAGGAACAAAAAGATGTAGAGAAAATGGAGATTTTAAGAGTGGAGAGGTCAACACCGGATGCGATTATACTACAAGAAACAGGGAGTAACAAAGTATGGAGAGAAGCCATAAAAAAGGTCACAGATTTCGAATTTGGAATACACATGAGATGGAATACGGGAATTGTAGGAGAAGTGAACAAACAAGCGGACACAGAGGGGACGAAAGGAGTCAAAATTACAAAATGGGGGCAATGCAGAAGAAAAGCTTTTGAAAAGATAGGATCGTCATTGGAAGAATTAAAAACAAGAAAATAATGTGGAATCAAGTGGGGAGGAATGGTCAAGGAAATATTGAACGATGGCGAAAGACAAGAACGACAATGTAAGCTGAAAAGAAGTCGATATAACCCAAGCTACATCACAAGGCAGGCAATAACTGGACGACCTAGTTATTTAAGCACACAAAAAGAAATAGACATACAAATCATGGCCAGATTTAGATGGACAAGCGAAGAAAAAGCTAATAGATATTGGATGGCAGAAAAAGAAAAAAAGTTCACCCTGTGAGAAGAAAAGGAAGAAAGATGGTCACATTGGAGAGTAGAATGCAAAGAGTTACGATGGGAAGAGAATACCGAGAACATAACAGAAAAGGAATGAGAAGAGATGTTAGGAGAAGCGGGAGATGGATGGAAATATATAAAAAGAGTCTGGGAAGAGAAAGAACGAGCTAAAAGAAGAAGAAAGCAAATAAGTTGAATGTTTGCTGTACATATAACATATAATGTATATACAGGGTGTCCCAGCGCTGCGAGGAAGTAACATTACTCTAAAATGAAAAAAAAATATCGGCATGCGGTTTTCGATAGAATATACAATACCTTTGAGCGCACATTTTAAAAATATTTTAGTAATATACCGGGTGTCCATTCCAAGATGTCGGACCAGTGTTATATTTTTTTAAGGAACACCCAGTATATTATGACATTTTTGGATTCCTTATAAAAAAATAATTATACTTTGTATTAACTTTCATGGGTCTATCATCACTCGTTTTGCTGATATTTGCCATTTAAGCCATAAAAAGACCCATTTTTGAAAGATCACTGCTCTATAACAGATGAATATTTTGGGTTGAAATTTTCTCAAAAATTTTTCAACTTCGTGTAGTCTACAACTATCATGTTAAATTTAAGTTTGTTATAATTTTTCATCAGTGTGTCTTATGAAACGCAAATTGAACAATTAATCGAAATTTTCAATTGGAACACCCTGTATATTTTAACATCATTCGATGGCATTTTTAACAAGCTTTCTACTGATATAATGGTTGTATGGTCGCTTATCAATGGTTTGGGAGATATTAATATACAAACTGAGAAACATTGAAAAATACACAAAATAGCACTCTTCATGATTTTTTTTAAGGTTTTTTTTAAATTTGCCTAATACTTATTTGTGTCTTTCTCTACTTTGCTTTTTTAATAATATTTTCATATTATAGTAAAAGTTTTTGTTGTTTTACAACACAAATAAAATCGAATCTTGCAATTATCAATTGTGGTTTTCTAAATCTCAGTATATTTTGAAATTTTAACAAATAATGTTACCAAGGAATCCCTTATTTTGTTGAATATCGTTTTTACGCTCTTTTCTGATAACCAGAAGCGGATTTCTTTTAGCTTCACCAAGCGCTTACAGCATATTTTCCATTTCTTATTTAGAAGAGTTCATTATTTCGGTTTAGTTATTATCAAAAGTACAGAAAAGAGCGTTAAAACAAAATTCCATTAAATAAGGGTTTCCTTGGTAACATCAGTTGCTAAATTTTTAAAGCATGCTGAAACTTAGAAAACCAAAATTGATAATTGCAAGTTTCGATTTTATTTTTGTTGCAAAAGAAGAAAAACTACTATTGTAATAAAACAACATTATAAAAAAGCAAAATAGAGAAAGATAGAAATAAATATTAGGCAAATTAACAAAAAAAATCTCAACATAATTCATCAAGAGGGCTATTTTGTGTATTTTTCACTCTTTCTCAGTTTGGATATTAATATCTCCTATACTATAGACATTCGACCATACAACCATTATATCAGTAGAAACCTTGTTAAAAATGCCATCGAATGATGTTAAAATATACAGGGTGTTCCATTTGAAAATTTCGTTTAATTGTTCAATTTGCGTTTCATAAGACAAAAATTATCACAAACTTAAATTTAACATGATAGTTGTAGACTACACGATGTTGAAAAAAATTTGAGAAATTTTTAACCCAGAATGTTCATCTGTTTTAGAGCAGTGATTTTTCAAAAATGGATCTTTTTTTGGCTTAAATGGCAAATATCAGCAAAACGAGTGATGATAGACCCATAAAAGTTTATACAAAGTATAATTATTTTTTTATAAGGAATCCAAAAATGCCATAATATACTGGGTGTTCTATTTAAAAGAAACATAACTTTGGTCCGCCATCATGGAATAGATACCCGATATATTACTAAAATATTTTTAAAATGTGTTCTTAAAGTATATTCTATCGAAAACCGCATGCCGATATCTTTTTTCCTTTTAGAGTAAACTTACTTCGTCGCAGCCCTGGGACACCCTGTATACAGGATGTTTCATTGAAAACTTCAAATGTCGTTTGTTTCATAATCAAATTTTTTTTCAAAATATTAACCGAACACGCCGATTTTTGTTTTGAGGGGGACGCATTATAAGACCGATTTAAGCACTCTCACGTCACTCTTAAGCGGGGGGCGTTAACCGCCTAATTTCTTAAATGGCAACAGGGGTTGAGTAATATATCATTTGAAAGCTGCTTTTAATTAGAATTCAACGGTATAAATTAAATTAAAATTGATCGATTCGTTTTAAAGAAAAAAAAATAAAAACCTACTGTTATACTCAAATTTATAGTTTGCAATAAAAATTTTCCAATGTGGATTTTCTGTACTCCAATAACGACAGTTATGTTTATTAACTTCACCCCTCAAATTAAATGTTGCTTCATCACTAAAGCAGATGTCTCGTAATTGGTTTGGAGTATTTGATAGTCTATTAGGCATAACTTCACAAAACTCTGTTCGGCGATCAAAATCATCTTCACTTAATTCTTGATGACAAGAAAATTTATACGGGCGATATTTTAAATTTTTTTAAATTCTCCAAACCTTGGTACTATGAAGTCCTATCAATGTAAATAAGTTTCTTATGGAAGTTTGCGGATTTGGAGATGTTTCGCATACTACAGTTCTTTTTTTATTTATTAAATTATTTCAATTTTTAAATCACATTTTATTTAGATTTAAACACCAGTCAAATCATGTGGATAACATAACAAAGAAATTTATTTATTGTTCTTTTGCGTTTAAATTGAAAAAAGAGTTTTTAATGTTTTTCTTTAAAACGAATCGATCAATTTTAATTTAATTTATACCGTTGAATTTTAATTAAAAGCAGCTTTCAAATGATATATTACTCAACCCCTGTTGCCATTTAAGAAATTAGGGGGTTAACGCCCCCCGCTTAAGGGAGTGACGTGAGAGTGCTTAAATCAGTCTTATAATGCGACCCCCTCAAAACAAAAATCGGAGTGTTCTGTTAAATTTTTGAAAAAAAAATTGGTTATGAAATAAACGACATTTGAAGTTTTCAATGAAACACCCTGTATATATATGTATCTATCTGTATTTTTGTTTAAATATGCCAATAAAGGTTTATTATTATTAGGATTAGACCAGTTTTGTGGTATTCCGGGGCCCCCATAGCAATTTTTGCCCAGGACCCGCAAGTGCTAAATCTACCCCTGCTAGGGACCTTTGATTAAAATTTGTGCTAGGACCCGAAAAGGTCTAGACGCGTCCCGGTACTACGGAAATATGCAATTAATGATAATATTTTATCTATTATCGAGTCATATCTGAAGGATAGAAAATTGTTTGTTGAATATGATGGACATACATCATTCACTTTTAATGCAACTTCGGTGGTTCCACAAGGATCTACCTTTGGACCACTTATTTTCAACCTATTTGTCAATGATGCATGTTCTACATTTATTTCACCACATCTCGCTTATGCTGATGACTAATTCCTTAGAGTATGAGTGTGATGTTAATAATTGTTCCGACGACTCATATGAGAAAATGGTGTATGTCATTCATATTAGTGGTTTAGAAGATCTATCAACACTAGTAAGTTTGGTTTTATGTTTTGTAACTCTGAAATACTTCTTCTAATTTTCGATAGAGGCGCTGCGAAGGAATTGAGAAAACCGTCTCTTGGATGTTTTTGAACTTGAAAAAACCGGACAGTTCAAAAAAATATATATTTAACCCCGCTAATATTACTTATTTTATTATTAAAATCATTATACCGTGCGAACATAAAGTAGATCCCCCCTGCTAACTTTTGAACGGTTATGTTTTTGATTCTGAAAATTCGTCTACCTAGGAATCTAATTGCGAACTTTCTAATAAAGGTATTTTTGATCCGGTTATACCGGAAGATGACCAACAAGTCATGAAACAGCTACAATTGAAAGAGCATTTAAAAAAATCGAAGACGCAAATCCCTCATCATCCAGCGGATTGCTGGAGTACGCCAAGGATAAAACTTCGGCATTTGATTTGTGGATTACACATAAGTACGTTCCAACGAAAAGGTATCGCCAGCCAGTTGCTCACACTAAAGTCACTTCTAAGTGAAATTTGATGCAAAAAATGATACGCTTCCAAACCACTCTTTGCGATTTGACAAATTGGTCAGAAAATTTCGTTCAACGGGTCGTAAATTAGAAGAAATGGATACCGTCTGTCATCTCTTGCTGACAATGCCCCCTGAGTATGACAATGTGGTAACTGCAATTGAAACTTTGACAACAAAAAATTTATCACTCGCATTTGTCAAAATTAGATTATTATATGAGGAAAACAAAAAGAACGACACGAAAGAAACCAGCGGCAAAGAAGTTTCTTCCTCTACAGCCTTTGCCATGCAAACAAAAAACAACTTCTCAAGACCTGGAAATCAACATGGATATGGTGGTTTATCACAAAGGTATCCTTTAAACTGGAACTATTGTAAAAAACAAGGTCATCGTTGAAGTTAATGCTATCAAAAGTTATATCAAAAATAAATATAGTCAGAACGCAAATGTAACAACGGCACCAGAAAGTTACAGCAACTCAAATAAGTATTGCTTCTCAGCTTTGACAGGTAACCAAACAAGCAATAAAGTTAAATGGTTCCTCGTTTCAGGAGCAACGGAACACTTAATCAATGATGGTGTTGAATTAACCAAGTCAAAGAAACTTGAAGTATCAATAAAAATCAAAGTTGCAAAAACTGGATCATTTTTGAAAGCCAACCAAACCGGGGAAATTCAGTTCACAAGTATGGTGGATGGGAGAGAAAATACAATAACGATAAAAGAAATTCTGTCTTTGCCAAATCTAAACTACAATTTGCTAGCGGTAAGAAAACTCGAAATGAATGGATTCCCAATAGTATTTTAAAATAGGCGTGCTTTAATAATGAAAGGAAATCAAATTATCGCAATTGTTGTCAGAAATGAAATACAATTGTATGAGTTGAACTTACAAAAATCGTTGTGGGGTTATCTCAGCATGAAAAATGAAGAATTACAACTTAAGCACTAGAGGATGGGACATCTGAATGTTGTGGACGTTAAGAGCAATTTCCTAAACGGTAAATATAGTGGTTTAGTTCTGCAGTCATAAAAGCTAGTACGAACAACATTTTTGTATAATTTTTTTGTAGATGATTTAGAATTCATTTCTTTAATTTTTGCCAGAAGGAAAAAAATGGAGAATGTACAAAAAAAATATATTGATCTAAAAGTACCTTAACTTTGGACCCCTCTAATTTATTTTGTGCTAGGTTGCGGAAGGTAACTCTCTGGCAGGATATAGCCTAATCAATTTAGAATATAAATCTGAAAAAGAATTGAAAATCTAACGACGGAAACTTGAGACTGTAGAACTAATGCTCGATTTCATGATTTTTCACAATTTTTTCTCCCAAACTAGCGCGCCCTCTAGGGATTCGCATTAATTATCATTAATTCGCTGATAATTTGCAAAGAAACTCCAGAAAAGTGGGATGAATTTTCTATTCACTGTAATTATCTTCGACGGAAAATTTATCGCGGGTGTCTAGGAAGATGCTCTTAAGAGGATGCAAAGTCAAACCGGTGGAATGAAGATTAATCTTTCAAGTGAAACGAAGAAATTATGTATAGTGAGCATCGAGGGAAAACAAGCTGCCCAACCACACAATCAAGAGAGACAACGAGCGACACGACCACTGCAGTTAGTGCATAGCGATCTTATTGGTCCCATAGGTTAAGTTCCTTGTCTTATGATTAAAAGAAATATGTACTCATCTTTATCGATGGCAATACACATTTTACCGCGAGTTACACCTTGAATTCAAAGACAGAGGTTTTGCATTTGTTTTTAAGATTTATCAAGCAATGGCGACTGCTCATTTCAATACCAAGATAAGCAGGTTCAGGTGTGACAATGGAAGAGAATATATTTCAAAAGAAATCAAGTTTTTTTGTTGAAGTTTGGAAATTCAGTTTGAATTCACGGTAAGATACACCCCAGAACAAAGTGGAGTCGCAGAGAGAATGAATTGCACCAATTTGCACAAGGAACAAGGATTTGCCAATTTACCTCGAAGACTATACCATATTATATAATGGCACTGCATACAGAACCATTTGTAGAAGATATACCCAAGAAATTTGAGGAAGTTGCAATACGCACTGACAAAAATGTGGAATCTGCTGTGAAAGAAGAAATGGACGCGTTAATTAAAAATAAGACTTGAACATTGACCAGACTTCCTCCATGAAAACGTGCAATTAATAATAAGTTTATATTTAAGGTCAAATACGAAGTGGACAAGAACTTCAAGAAATATAAGGCGAAGAACTTCAAGAAATACAAGGCGAGACTAAGGATTAAGGGATGTGCACAACAACAAGAAAATAACCAGAGGAAAATTGATTATGTCAAAGACGGTTTGAAGATGAAATATCGTATTAAAGGCCTTGGCACTTCTCGAATTTTCCATGGTATCAATATGGAACGAACAAACAATGAACTTCGTCTGAGTCAACGCACTTATTTTGAAAAATTGCTGGAATGCTTTGGAACGAACAATTATAAAATAAGTCTGCTGCATCGTTTTTACATTTATATTTATTACAAATTATATATAGCAATATAAGAAAAATATTTTATAGCAATCTAATAGTCTCCAACATGAAATATCAATCTCATTCCAATTGCATTGTGTACATCGACGTGGTTATGACATGCCCTACAACCTAGAATACAAATTAGTGATAAGTTAGGATTAATTTTTGTCTTGTAGAAACTCACCAGGATTATGGTAAGAGTCTTATAAGAACATAACTTTCTTCTGGAACGGAAATGGTGTAAAAAATGGAAAATTCCTTGGTAATTTTTTATTTTCATCCAAATTTTTGAAAATTTCCTTGTTCCCCAGTTACCAATGTTGCCATGCCCCATCACGTTGAACGTATATCCACGTACGTGCATTGGACATTGAATGGGCAACACCTTTAATTTCATTAAAAATAATTAATTTAACTAAAGAACTAAAAGGTACCTATAAAATAATTAAGATTTTATATTATAACAAATCTTGTAAAATCAGTAACTTACTTTAGCTAAATGTAAACATTCGCATTCTTTACAAAAATTTTTAGCAATGCAAATTGTTCCGTTATCCAAACCATGCTTTAACAAGGTAAATTCTAGGCATCATAGATTTTATTCATGAAAGAGGTTTCTAATTCCGCATCTAACACTCCTCTATATTTTTTCAGAGCATATTCAATTACGTCCAGTGATATAAAGTGCTTAAAATCGTTTAAATTGGTTCTATTTTGGAAATAGATTTGAAGTCTTCATAGTTACTGCAAATGGATTGATTTGTGGACAAACAATTGAAGATTTGTAAAGAACAAAATTTATATTTAGGTATATTAACTTTCACTGTGTAATTTAAAATATACAATAATAATACAATAAAAATACTATAATAATACAAAAATAATACAATAATAATACAATAAAATAATAATAATACAATAAGCAGGGAGGCCCATATCACCTCTGGCCTTTGGTGAGTTGCGAAACCACTTCCCCTAGCAAAGATGCACATGCATAAAACGCTGGCAGTAGCGAGAAAATGCAAACCCACTTAGTTATGATGATGGAGAGTCCAAAAAGCCTCGGAAAATTGCCGCTTCCTGGGGAGCGCCAGGGCATGTCTGGAGCCGATGCTGGACATAGCAGCATGCAAGTCATCGGTGGCAGGTGGCTGAGGAGATGGGCACCTGCCCTGCCATGCAAAAAGCAACTGCTCCCAATCCATAGGGCACCCAAGAACCACTAGTCCAAGCCGATGTCAGGATTGCTGGTGTAAACAACACTAGTCCTGCTGGTATTGAAGCTGAAACAAATGTAACTAATAAACGTAAGAAATGGACTAGGAAGAGAACAAAAACTTAATGCGTTTATATTACAACATCACCAAAAATGAAACTGATATGACACTATATAGACATAAACTGCAGGAATAATATACAAATAAAACGAAACATCTGATAATATTTTTAAAACCCTTAAAACTAACCAACAAGAAGCTGTAGAAGAATTTATTACAGCTATTACGGATGAAACATTACCTGAAACTATAAATGGTAACCGGAACCCAGCTAACTATGTAGGTGAACAGACTGAGAACACAATAAGCATTGGCCAACATATAAAGGCGGATCAAAACATACATGATCAGTATATACGAATCTATGAGAAGTACAGAGACCTTAGGCCATCTGCACGACCAAATATACCACGAATTAATTGCTCGAAAAAACTACTAGCAAGTGTGAGTGATATAAATACCATAATAAAACCACTGCAAGTCTGACTGAAATCCGAAATATCAAATATTGTGCTGCTTACACTGCAGTGGAACACATTGGTATAAAAATTAGAACAGCAGACAATAACAACAATACAAAATTATGACATAAACCCCCATGGGAAGTAAGACTTGAAAAGAATATACCAGCAATTAGAAAAGATCTAGGGATACTGACAAGTCACTTTATCCAATAAGAAAAATAAGAGCATTCAAGAAATAAAACTTAAATATCAGAATCATTCAAACAGAGATAAGCCAAATAAAACCTTTCAAGAGCTAAAAAATACAGGGCTTCAAAAACTACGCATGTATACAGGAAGGTTACAAAGATATAAAAAGAGTGAAAAAAAGACGAAAAGACAATAAAAGCTTCATAGAAGACCAAAGAAAGTTTTATAAAAATTTAGATCAATAGGATATACCAAAGGAAGTACCAAAAAAAGAACACATAGAACAATATTGGAAATCTATCTGGAATCAAGAAGGAGATTATAATAGAGACGCTAACTGGGTATCAGAAATAGCTGGCATAAATGAAAACACAGAAACAGAAAGAAATTGCTTAGTCTCTGCAGAAGACATTATAAAAAGGAACAGGGAAGCTCAAAATTGGAAATCGCCTGGACCTGATAAAATACACAATTTCTTAGCAAGAATATTTAATTATCTATTAGCAAACCCAACCTTATTTCCTGCTGACCTATGCCATGGAATAATCTTTTTGATAGCAAAAGATAAAACTAATTCAAGTGACCCATTGAAGTACCGGCCAATAATTTGCTTGAGTACCCTAAGCTCTTTACTAGCTGTGTTGCAAAAAAGATTAACAAACACTGTGAAATGAATAACATAATTCACGAAAATCAAAAAAAGGATGCATTAAAAATTCAAAAGGTTGCAAGGAACAATTAATCATGGACTCAGTAATAATGAAGCAGGCGAAAAATAGAAACAGGAACCTATATGTATATGACATACGTCGATTTTCAGAAAGCGTTTGATTCTGTGCCACATTCATAGCTAATTGATGTTCTAAAATGTTCTAAAGATATATAAGGTATAGTTTAATTTTTTTGCATACAGGAATGGTGTAGACAAGCAAATAGCTTCGCTCACTCTCTTTTACATTTAACCACGGCAACTTTCGCATGAACGTATGTTGAACTAAGTAATGCGGTACGTGCTTGGTTAAGGTAGCGGATTGTAATGATAACGGAGAATCCACTATTACTATCGTATGTCCTAGCATTTTAGAAGGCGCGATTAACTGAGAAATGGGCGGGGCTTCTCATTCCTCATCGGAACGCAGAGCTGTTCATTTCATTAGATTTCTCTGGGTGCGTGATGCTGATCGAGAGCAGAGTGGGAGTCCCAGTCCCTACCACAACTTTCTAACGAGCTGTGGGAAAATTCAGCGTCGCCGATTTGATTCACTGTCAGTAAGGTTAGAATTCATGTTTGCTGAGAATTTAGACTTTACATCCAAAAATAATAAATCTGCTTACTTTTATATATCCAAAGTGGAAGTTCGACCTTAAACTCAAAGATAGATAGAGGTATATTCCAAGGGGATTCACTAAGCTCGTTATGGTTTATATTAGCGCTAAACCCTCTCTCTTAGACAGCTAAGAACGTTATTAACAAAATAATACGGATATCACCACCCAAAATCCTCAGTTGAGCGTCTGATGCTCCCCGAAAATCAGGGGGGCGCGGAATTACGAACCTAGGCCAACAGTATGATGCGCAAATAAAAAACTAAGAACGTATTTTTATACTAACGCACAGTCCGAATTGATCCAAAATTAAATTAATGGATACCATGCTAAATATCTACATGGACTTTTGTCCAGAGCAGTTGGAAATACAATGGTCACAAAAAGAACTTCATGGCAGATATCACCATTTCATTAACCAAGATCATGTCGATCTTGAAGCGTCGAACTATTGGTTTAAGAGAGGGGACCTGTTTGCAGAATCAGAAGGGTTCATGTGTGCCATTCAAGATAAAGTAATTCCTACAATAAATTATAAGAAATACATCCTTAAGAATACTGACAAAGTAGATGTATACAGAAAGTGTGGAAAACCAAACGAGACAATTGACCATATAATCAGTTCATGCACCTACCTCGCTAACACGGACTACCTAAGGAGACATAATCAGGTAGCAAAAATATTGCATAAAGAAATTGCTAAAAAGTATAAGTTAGATGAAAATTATGAGCCGTATTACAAACACTTACCAAAAAGCGCCCTAGAAAATGAAAACTGTGAAGTACTCTGGGATAGATCGGTGATAACTGACAACAATATACCTGCAAACAGACCTGATATTATAATTACGAACAAAAACATAAAAACCACTTACCTAATAGATGTAGCCGTAGTGAGCTCTCATAATCTTGAGAAAGCATATGCTGAAAAAACGAATAAATATATACCTTTGTGTGCTGAAATACGCAAAACTTGGAAGCAGGAAAAAGTTAAAATAATACCTGTAATACTATCCAATACGGGTGTTATCCCGCCTAGTTTAAAGGAGTCAATGAAGGCGTTGGAACTCTCGGAATTTTTAATAGCTAAATTTCAAAAAGCTGTCCTTATAGAGACCTCTCATATCAAAAGAAATTTTTTAAGTATTGATTAAATATAAATATAAACTTGATAATAATCCGTTTATATTTTAAATGCCAGACATGAGATCTGAGAAAAAAGAGATAATACAATATAAATTATAAAATATAAATTATTATTTTTATATTTTATTAATGTATATCTTAAATTTTATATTTTACATTATATTTAGTTGAATATTTAAAAATCTTTAAATAAAATGCAAATTTTTTGAAAATGTAAACTCTGAAAAACCTTGTTTAAAATATAGTATAAGGTAAAAGATTATTTTTTATATAATCTTACAAATTCACCAGAGATCGTTTCCAATTTAGCACCTTTAAACTCGTGTTTTCCACGAATTTCCCTATTTTAATAGAGCTGTGGAATTAATACCTTCACATAACCCACTTCCTTTGACCCAAATTTGATAGACACCACTTTCTTTATTAGATTCCAAAACAAAATCAAAGCGCTCACCATTTTTAAGAATAATATTGTCGACTACAAAGAAAATTGACTGCTTTCTATGGAATTAAATAATTTTTAATACCTGTCTCAGGTTTTATATCGACAGCATCTGCGCTTCAAAGTAGAAATTTGTGATTTTTTATTTTGAATTCGAAAAGGACAACCTTCAGCAGCAGCATGAATAATTCCAAACCTATATCTTTCATTCTGAAAATTATTAATATTATTTATTTAAAATCAGAATGCATTATTTAACCAATTACCTACTGGTTTCACATGAAATACTTTAGATGGTTCCTTATTTGTTGATCCATATCCATTAATCAAAATTGTTGAAATGTCATCATCGAAAGGCACCTTATTTCTTAAAAGTTTTAGAAAAGATAATTCAGTTGGTGTACTTGAAACCAATCAGTCAGATTTATTACGTGCTCAATTAAATCATAATCGTAGAATTCGTGTGCTTATTTTGCGATTTGGGTTTTTATTATCCAGTGTCCATATACTCCATTCGTTCTTCGTTGTTTGCATATCTGTAACCAATTATTCACAAACTCATTTCTTAAACTATATTTCTTACTTGAATGAGAATCCTTAGTTGCTTGAAAGTTGTATGGAAATACAGATCCAGGAAGAATTGGATCTTGAGTAATCATTGGAACTCCATTAATCTCTGGAGTTTTACGGTATTTCATTCCATGCCATTGTACTGTAGTAGTTTCAGACTCAAAATTTTGAATATCCAAAATAATTGTATCACCTTTGCATACCTTACATTTTATAGAAAAAACAGTTTTGGGTAAAAGTAGTAGGTACATAGCTGCCATAACACTGGTCAACAAATATTCACCTTTTGTGTGTAATGATGATTTTTTATAGGTTTTAAAAATACAGTTTTTGTGAATGATATTAAAAGTTTCTGGTTAATACTTTTATAGTTACTCGATCAGCGATATCCGATAAGGATTCCCAAGCTGGGTTTTCCAGATCACTAAGTTTTTCTTTAAATATTTCATCAATCATAAATTCCCTTTTGTGTGGACCAACAACTATATCCACTTTAATCTTCGCCTCACTGATTTTAGGAAATCTATTACCTTTCAAGTATAAAAATCCAGCACAATCCCGATCCGTTGCCCATTGCTTTCATAAAGTTTTTCATAAAGTTTTTCATAAAGGCCAAGTTATAATCAGAGGTGGCAAGATTATACAGGGTAAGCCATTTGCAAACGGTCTATAGCTTCTTTGCTATAAAACATGCCGATTTGCGGTTTTCATCAACATATAGATACATGTATGCTCCATAATTTAAAAATATTTTTGATATATACAGAGGGTCCCAATATAGACTACTGAAACAAAGTTATATTTCTTTAAACGGAATACCCTATATATTTTTACGCTATTGTATACTATTTCAATAAAGAAAAAAAGCTGTGGATGCATTTCAAAATGCTCTCTACCAAAAATTTTAGAAAAACTCGTCGTTTCAGAAAACGTGGAACTTTCATTCATAGCATGAAGAAAATATACAGGGTAAGTCGAAATTAAACGCCCAAATTTTGTAAGCTGATTCTACGACTAATTTTAAGATAAAAACTTCAAATTAACATATGTCCCATTTTGCTTCCTAAGGTAGTGAGGAAAAATATCCTTAATTTAATGAAAACATCCAAAATAATCAAATAAAGACAGATATTATTAGCTACCTAATAATAAAAGACGTGTATTGTATAAAAAGTAGATACCTAACGTGAAACATTATTTCGTAAAATATCGTTAAAACGACAAGCGCGTGGTTATGTGCATTTTTCTCTAAAATGGTGCATTCTACAGAGTTCATACAAGAATACCTTTTTTATCTGAAATTATTTAGCGAACATTATTTAGAAAAAAAAAATCTTAAAAAATAAACCCCTAAAAAGTTATCACAGTTTTTATTACCAACCCTCTCCAAAACTACCATTTAAAAGCATTCAAAAAATCATAAAAATCAGGGAAACATATTTAAAGTGTATTATGATTCACACCAAATTTGAAGCTTCTACTATAAAGTGTTACCAAATAAACCTACAAAAACCTTCTTTCTTACACCACCTTTGAAGGGTTGCAGCTCGCTTAGAAAGCGAAATCGGACATCGAACTTCCATAAGTCGAACTTCTATAAGTCGAATTTTTTCCATTACTCGAATTTTGTTTTTAATGTGTTTGTAAAAATATTCGTTTTTAACCTTGCGAAATAATTTCTATATCTTGAATTTTCTGTATCTCGAATTTTTTCCGCGAATAATGGTGATTCGACTTAGGGAAGTTTGACTGTTAATTTAAAGTTTTTTTATCTTAAAACTAGTCGTAGAATCGGCTTAAAAATTTGGCCGATTAATTTCGACTCACCCTGTATAGGGTGAGGCAGAACGCAAAAAGTTAAAAAAACTATTTATAACGTAACTACGTTTTTTTAAATTGAATACTCCAATTTTTTCAATTTCTTCATTCAATAGCATTTTAGATAAGCTTTTCAACGATAAGAGATTTGTATGGCGAATTATGAACAGTTTTCGATCTTAAAATTAGTAGTATCATCGGCTCAAAAAAATTGGCGGTTTAATTTCGACTCACCCTGTATATTTAATTTAAAATTTATATTTTTCTGTAAAATTTGAAAATCAGTTCAGTAAACCCAATTCTTTTTAGCGAACAGACTTAAGATAAAACTTCCTTCTTAAAAAAAGTACATCTATTTTAAGAAGATAGTCGGCAGAATCTTTAAAAAGCGTACTTTTCGCTAGTAAAAATTGATTTTTGGGCATTTGTAATCAAAAATATAACAAAAATTCAAATTGAATTTAGATAACATATAGAAGTTTTGTTTTTCATGTATATTCATTCATTCATTTATTTATTAAAGGACTTTGCCTTTACATACATACAATTAAATATACAAATATATATACAAACAAATATACAAAACAAAATATTTACAAATATACAAGCACTGAAGATTATGAAGATTAAACAGAAAAAATTACATACATGAATGAAGATGATTCATGACAGCCTTTTTGAACAAAAAATAGGAACAACGAAAAACATCAATATCATCACAAACATCATTCAAGGCTCTGCAACATTTGGTAAGGGGACAATTCTGACCATAAATTGTGGCATGGTGCTCAATGAAAAATAAAAAGTGCTGGCGCAAGGTGCGGGGAGGAACATAAAATTTTAAAAGACCTAAAATAGGCATACACAGGATTATACCCTTGAGAACTTTGAAAATAAAACATGCACAAAAATATGATCTGCGTAATTTTAAGGGTAATAAACCAAAGTACGATAGGATAACATTATAAAATGAACTATCATACAATACCCTTGATTTGAAACATAAAAATTTAACAAAACGTTTTTGAATGGCTTCAAGTTGATTGACATACATATATATGAAATACAGGTGACCAAATAACGCAACAGTAATCGAGATGCGATCTAATAAGCGTACTGTAAAGTGTGATAAGTGCTCTGTCAGAAGAGAAGTGAGCTGAACATCTCTTTATAAATCCCAGCATTTGACTAGCCTTATTGGTAATTTTATTTATGTGATTCTTAAAAGAAAGCTTGGAATCGAGGATCACCCCCAGATCACTTATGACAGAGACCCTTTCAATAACAACATCGTTCAAATAGAAATTAATAATATTTGAGGTGTGCTTACGACTGAAAACTATATTTTTACATTTTGAAACATTAAGGGATATACCGTTGGAAGCACACCAAGAACAAAAGGCGTCAAGGTCGAGTTGAAAATGGACTAGGTCAATGTCTGACTTTATGGCCATGTAGATCTTCAGATCATCCGCAAATAATAGAAATTCTGAAAACTTAATTACATGTTTAATGTCAGTAGTAGCCCTTGACTTACCCCCACTCCTCCTTTTTTCAAAATGAACACCTGCGGCACACCTGACAATGAGGGATGACTTGCCCCCACCTCTATTGTGTATTCTGGGTGGTTGGTGATAACGATGGTTGAGTTGCTCCCACCTCTATTGTGTATTCTGGGGCGGTTACTTTGTGCAACTTAAGTCACATTACACCTGTGGGATAAAAGGTGCATTCTAACAGACCATGCCTAATTTAATTCGTTTATGTAATATTGCTTTCATTTAGCTACATATGTATCAATCTTTTTACATCTTAAGCCAAATTCCTCTATTGTGTATTCTGGGTCGGTTACTTTGTGCATCTTAAGCCAAATTACACCTGTGGGAATAAAGGTGCATTCTAACAGTCCATGCCTTATTTAATTCGTTTATGTAATATTGCTTTCATTTAACTACATATATCAATCTTTTTACATCTTAAGCGAAATTCCTCTATTGTGTATTCTGGGTCGGTTACTTTGTGCATCTTAAGCCAAATTCCTCTATTGTGTATTCTGGGGCGGTTACTATGTGAATCTTAAGCCAAATTATACCTATGCACCTATGCATTCTTGCAGACTTTTTATTATATTAAAATTTTGAAATATTGATTCTTTTACCTAATATATTTTTTGCTGGCGAAATATATAATTTGTTTTTATTTCTAGTTTCATGTGTATATGTTTTTTAAAATTATTTTTTGTATTACTTTTAATTGACTCATTATTAATTTTATGTTGAAGTTTTATATTTCTAATTTTGTAAAATATTTCAATATTTTATAATTTAAATATAAAAGATGTCAGCCGTATCAACAACTGTATCAACTCCAACTCCGATGTCCAGGTATGCTTAACTGTTGTTGTATACACAAATGATAAGAGTAAAAGGGGATGTTGTCCAGTTATCTACTTCCTAGATAGAATAAATGTAATTTGTAAAATATTTTATAAAGTCACATTCCAAGATGGCTGCCGTGACAAAAATCCGAGCGATAAAAAATTTCCTTTTTGATCTTTAAATATTTGTACCAAGTCCACCAAATTTCAATTTTTTATCCAGCCATTCGGGCTTGAAATTTTTTGTAAAATTTTTTGTAAAATTTTTTTGTAACATTTTTTTTTGTAATATCTTTTGTAGTTTGTAGTATTTTTAAAGAAAACTTTCAATTTTAATAGTACAAATAAATTTTAAGTTAATAATAATAATAATATCCTTTATTACCCAACAGCCTAGACCAATTACAAGGTAACTTACAAGATTATTAAAATAAATAAATAAAATCCATACATACAGATATATCAAAATTTAAATTAAGTAGTAACAAATAAATACACAATGAGTTCTAGTAATTAATATTTAAAACTTTAAAAATATTCTTAATAGTGATTTTAAAACAGTATAAATTCATACCAAAGACATCCACATGTTCCTGAACAGCATGGAAATTTTTAAACATATTAAATTGTGGTGAGTTATTGAAATGATTGGTTTAGGATTATTATAATAAAATGTTAAACTAGATCGAGAATTAATACGAGGAACATTAAGTGTAATTGTTGCTAAAATGTTTGAGTCATCAATCTGACCATTAATGATTTTATAAAGGAAACAATTTGACGCAATTCTATGATTTTCGTGAATAGTTGTAAATTCAAACTCACTTAATAGTGTTCAGTATGTAATACTTATATCTGGATATACTTTTCATAACAAGGTGACCAGATTGCTGAGCAATATTACAATTTACTGCTAATGTATGAATTAAATAACATTATTAGAGTTTGTATTGAGAAATCTTTACTATTTCTATCAATGAACCCGAGGGTTTAAAGCTTTCATTTGATAGATTTGTTCATGTTTATTAAATGTTAATTTCTGATTAAATAAAACTTTAATTTCTGATACTCTAGTTAAAGTGTCATTAGATATTGAATATGAGAAGGTAATTACATTACGTTTCCGTGCATATGATGCAATACAACATTTTTTGATATTCAGATTTTCAGAAGTTTACATTAATTTTTTTTACGAGAATTTGTGTACAAATGCACTCATTTTTTATATCATCGTTTAAGTGACATAAATGTCCATCAAAACGAGTGAAAAAAAGTGGAGGGGTTTCTATAAGGGCTTAGTGCGATTTCTAATTCGTGACGTAGCTCATTTTTACTATATAAAGAGCAGTACCTTTGGTTGTCCTCACTCAAATTTACGGTTTTTGCTTGTAGTAAGTGCTAACAGAGTAATAATGATCCTTACAGAAGGGAGTTTATTACTGCCATTCATCCCTCGGAGGATTTCGTGCAATTAGGAGTGCGGATGGCCTATTTCAACGAGGTTTTCCAGTACTTCGCATGTACAAGGTGCTATTTCGACAGTATAATCTACCAGTTTGAGATGGACCAAATAAACCACTTAACTTTCAACCATAGGCATGCCAATAAAATTTTTATTTGCAACAAGTGCGGGGCTTCGTGCCATAGTGACGTGTGCTTCGACGATGACCCCTTGACGCCGGACAGTGGCGTAAATACGGTTATAGTAGCCACCGTAAAAAACCCATACCCTGCAGGAGCAGTTCGAATTCCTGGCACATTCCCCGAAATAGTAAATGGTTGTATTCTATACTATATTTAATTTTAAAAATAATATTTAAATCAAAAACACCTGCCTTTGTCAAAAATGTTATATACGAAAATTGTGTTGTCACAATAAGATAATTTTAGTATATTTTAGTTATAGGAATAAAATTAGTATTAGTTGAATGTATACTTTAAAATAGTTTATAAACTATAATGTATATTTTTGTAATATTTTTTTATTTTTATATACATACTTTATTTTTGATTTTTTTTAAGACACTTATTGATACTTTTTTAATAATATGTTTTTCTTGTAATAATCTTTTATATTGCGCCGGGCGATAAAATGTATCAAACCCAACACAATTAAAAAAATCTATACGAAAAGCAATCTGTTTGAAATTTTGAATAAAAAATTGATTCATTATATTTTGTTTTTCTAAGCAATTTTAAAAAAAAATTTCCAAAAGTGGCAATATCAAAAATGTTATACTACTATGAAGAAAAACCAAAGTAATGCAAATAAGTTATTTATATAATTTTTTATACGAGCGTGTTTTTTATATCTCAAAATCTATTTTATCATGTGCGCTTTTTCCATGTGTGCATTTTTCCGTGTGCGCTTTTTTCGGTGTGTGCATTTATCCGTGTGCGTTTTTTCCTTGTGCACTTTTTTCTATGTGCCCTATTTTCCATGTACGCTTTTTTCCGTGTGCGTTTTTCCGTATGCGCTTTTTTCCTTGTGCGCTTTTTCTTTGTACGCTATTTTCAATGTGTGCATTTTTCCGTGTGCGCTTATTTCCGTATGCGCTTTTTTCCTTGTGCGCTTTTTTCTTTGTGCGCTTTTTTCTTTGTGCGCTATTTTCCATGTGTACATTTTTCCGTGTGCGTTTTTTCCGTGTGCGCTTATTTCCGTATGCGCTTTTTTCCTTGTGCGCTTTTTTCTTTGTGCGCTATTTTCCATGTGTGCATTTTTCCGTGTGTGCATTTATCCGTGTGCGTTCTTTCCGTGTGCGCTTTTTTCCGTTACCGTACATCTTTTTAATGTGTTGTCAATTAGTAGGTTTTTGTTCGTTTATTTTAAAACAAATTGAAGTAGAGTTTTAAAATTTGGTATGAATCATAATACAGTTAGGATACGTTTTCTGGAATTTTTTTTTTAATTTTTGCATGTTTTAAAAGGGTAGATTTAGGGACAATTAAGGTTAAAATGGTCATAACTTTTTTGTGGATAACTTTTACAAGATTTTTTATAAATTAATGTTCCCCGGTTAATTCTTAACAAAAAAAAGGTGCTCTTATTTAAAGTCGGTAGAATGGCCGTTTTCGAAGAAAATGCCTTTTATTTTATTACTGGTCAACACAATTTAAATTTATAAAATGATGTTAGCCATGGATTATTTATTTTATTGTATTACCCAAAACTGATTAAGAAATTTAAAAAAAATCACGAAAACGTATCCTAACTCTATTATAATTCATACCAAATATCAAATCTGTTAATTTGTACTTCAATTTGTTTTGAAATAAACAAAAAACACCTACTTACTGACAGCACTTTCAAAAGGCTTTAGCTCTCTTATGATGCGAGATCGGATATATGTTTGTAAAAACTTTTCTTGTTATATTTATAAGGGGTATCTATCCTTAAGAGGTTGCGGAAAAGTTTTGAATCACCCTGTATATAACTTATAATGAGAATTATAATACTAATTTAAATAACTTATTAATTACAAAATCATAATTTTTCAAATTATCAGTAAATAGAGAAAGAAAATCTTTTAATTTACCATTATTAATTACGACTTTTTTGGACTTGATTGCATGTGCAGCACAGGTGTTCTTTTGTCATGGCACACGTTTCTTATTCGAAGCTTAGAATTTTTACAGAGGGTACTTAAAATATTTCTCACGGATTAAATTAGGCGGTTGTGTTATTGTACTATAAAGAATAAGGGTACCGAGATTAGGCACGCTTCCGACTCTTTTTAACGAGGTGTGATATATATTTGGACTTTTGAAAATAAGGTAACATGAGATTATGTTATTGGCGCCGCCATCCTTTTAATGAATTGGCCTAATGGTTTACGACGTTCTTTTAACCACTACATTATTACAACTTACAACACATAGTACTTAATAACTTATCACGTTGTGTTAATTAAATGCATTAACAGATGACTGTACAGTTTCAATTTTTTCAGTTGTCATTACTGCAAACAAAATAAATCATAGAACTAAAAAGGATTGAAAAAAGCAATCGTAACAGATTTTGAAGCCAAGATTCCTACACGATTTTGCCGACCCCAGCCCTACCCATCCTTATGTAAAGTTGCTCCCAGCTCGAAGTAGGACAAAGAATACGCGATCGTGATTACTTTTGTCCTACTTCCAGCTGGGAGCAACTGTACATAATTTTTATTGCCTAAAATATATCTCACGTGTAAAATTATGCAGTTGTGTTATTGGATTATTGAGAATAAGGGTGTCGAGATCGGGCACACTTCCGACTCTTTTTATAATTCTTCTCATGAACTAAAATTACGAGGTGTGATATTACCGTTTGATTTCCAAGCATCATCTGGTTTACTATTAAGCTGAGGTGTTTAAGAGTTTGATAATTAGATGCATTTTGCTTTTTTACGGTGGCTACTATACCGTATTTACGCCACTGTCCGGCGTCAAGGGGTCATCGTCGAAGCACACGTCACTATGGCACGAAGCCCCGCACTTGTTGCAAATAAAAATTTTATTGGCATGCCTATGGTTGAAAGTTAAGTGGTTTATTTGATCCATCTCAAACTGGTAGATTATACTGTCGAAATAGCACCGTGTACATGCGAAGTACTGGAAAACCTCGTTGAAATAGGCCATCCGCACTCCTAATTGCACGAACTCCGAACAGTAGGTCCTGATGGTGTTCTCGATGGGCTGTCCCGTTTGAAAGTAGGTAACTATATCGGTATACCTGTCGGAGTTGAAAATCCTCCGAGGGATGAATGGCAGTAATAAACTCCCTTCTGTAAGGATCATTATTACTCTGTTAGCACTTACTACAAGCAAAAACCGTAAATTTGAGTGAGGACAACCAAAGGTACTGCTCTTTATATAGTAAAAATGAGCTACGTCACGAATTAGAAATCGCACTAAGCCCTTATAGAAACCCCTCCACTTTTTTCACTCGTTTTGATGGACATTTATGTCACTTAAACGATGATATAAAAAATGAGTGCGTTTGTACACAAATTCTCGTAAAAAAAATTTAATGAACTTCTGAAAATCTGAATATCAAAAAATGTTGTATTGCATCATATGCACGGAAACGTAATGTAATTACCTTCTCATATTCAATATCTAATGACACTTTAACTAGAGTATCAGATATTAAAGTTTTATTTAATCAGAAATTAACATTTAATAAACATGTACAAATCTATCAAATGAAAGCTTTAAACCCTCGGGTTCATTGATAGAAATAGTAAAGATTTCTCAATACAAACTCTAATAATGTTATTTAATTCATACATTAGCAGTAAATTGTAATATTGCTCAGTAATCTGGTCACCTTGTTATGAAAAGTATATCCAGATATAAGTATTACATACTGAACACTATTAAGTGAGTTTGAATTTACAACTATTCACGAAAATCATAGAATTGCGTCAAATTGTTTCCTTTATAAAATCATTAATGGTCAGATTGATGACTCAAACATTTTAGCAACAATTACACTTAATGTTCCTCGTATTAATTCTCGATCTAGTTTAACATTTTATTATAATAATCCTAAACCAATCATTTCAATAACTCACCACAATTTAATATGTTTAAAAATTTCCATGCTGTTCAGGAACATGTGGATGTCTTTGGTATGAATTTATACTGTTTTAAAATCACTATTAAGAATATTTTTAAAGTTTTAAATATTAATTACTAGAACTCATTGTGTATTTATTTGTTACTACTTAATTTAAATTTTGATATATCTGTATGTATGTATTTTATTTATTTATTTTAATAATCTTGTAAGTTACCTTGTAATTGGCCTAGGCTGTTGGGTAATAAAGGATATTATTTTCTGTTTCAGGGCTCTAGCGTCCCGTTTACGACTTATACCGGTTCTTTCGAACAAGGTATAAGTTTCCTATTAAATTTCTCCTAACACTTTTCTTACAGTACGACAAGTTGCCAGGATAACCGCTTTTTGCGCTTTAAGGTAAGTATTTTCTTCTATTTCTAATTTTTTAAGATTTTGTTTCAGGCTTTTTGGAATCTCTCCAGTAGCTCCAATAATTATTGGGATAATAAAGACTTGTTCCTGGTTCCACATTTCCTTAATTTCTTCAGCCAGTGGTAAGTATTTTTCAACTTTTTCTTTATATTTATTCTTTACATTAGCTGGTAGGGGGATTGCTATATCGATTATGTATGTATGTTTTAGTTCTTTATGTATTAGTATTATGTCTGGGATGTTGTGTTGTATGTGCTTATCTGTGATAACTTTCCAGTTCCAATATATTTTGTATGAATCGTTTTCAATAAATTTTTTAGGTTGGTATAAATAGTAAGGCTCATTATCATCATTAAGTTCGTGGTTTATACATAATTTTTTATATACAATTTTAGCGACGTTGTTATGTCTTTCCGTGTACTCTCTTGGCGCTAATACCGAGCATCCACTTATAATGTGGTCATTGGTTTCTCCTTTATCTGCACATAATCTACATTTCTCGTCTATTTCCTGTTTCATTATGTGTTTTCTATAGTATTTTGTACTGATGACTTGGTCCTGTATGGAGAGAATAAATCCCTCTGTTTCGGAGTATAAATTGCCTTTATATAGCCAGGAGAAAGATGCTATTTTGTCAATATGATCTAAAAGTGCTGGGTATTTGCCATGGAGTGGTTTTTGTTTCCACGCTTCAATTCTACTTGCTGTTGTTGTGATATTTTCCTGAGGGTTGTACTCAGTGTTCTTTAGTTCAGAGTTCTTTGTAATAGAACGAAGGTCAATCGACATGGGTATTTAAAATTAATAAAGGTAGTCTTTGTTTCTAAATATGACTTACTAGGGTCAATGAGGTACTTCACTAGTCATACATTTTTTCTGTGATAAACTGTGATAACTAAACAATTAATTTTAAAAGTTTTTTAATTATGTGTTCAATTTTAACCAAATTCTTTTACTCTTGTACAATCCTATTTGTTAGTCATGTTTTTTCTTTTTGTAATTTTAATGTTTTTTCTAGCCTTGAAAAAGACAAAAATCAATAATCGAAACGTTGGCATAATGTATTAAAAATAAATACACACATAAGGAGTTCGTAAGCCGTTTTAATTCACCCTCTACAAATTATATTCACGAACGATTTACTTCATCTCTTCATAATCTATTATCAATCAAAAAATAAATAAAAATAAAAAACACAAGTAATATTCAATTATTTTTATCATCTCTTTTTCGTGTTACCAATTTTACATTTACTTATAAGATTATTATATATTACGTTGAGATTATTTAAGTCGGTTCTCTAATTTATACTATTGGCATGTTTCTTGATCTCAATTGATTTTCTTATTATTCTTTTCTTTAAATTATTTTCTCTGGCTAGAATACACACATTTTCTATGTCTAGTTTGAAATTATGGTTTTCGTTGATTGCATGGCTTGCTAGAGCAGTTTTGTCCACATTAGATGCTTTATTGCAGTCCAATTTATGGTTCTGCAATATGTCTTTCAACCAATTTTTAGTCTGGCCAATATAACATCACCTTAGAAAATAGTACATTACCAACAGTTTTTTGGTTATAAACAACAACCCTAGAATTAGGGAAGTAGCTCCCAAATAATTTTTCCAACTGAATAGATAATTTATCGATATGTGGAATCTTAAAGTAATTGACTTTAGTATCTAACGGCAGTTCATTACGAATATTTACAGGATTATTATTATGTAAAAACTTATTTAATATAACTTTAGGGTAATTATTTTTTCTAAGAATACTGTCCGCAATCAAGAGATTTTCCTCAATATAACAAGGATCACATAATTTATAGATCTTATATCTAAAGGACTTAACAATAGCTATTTTTTGGTGGAATTTATGTGAAGAATGATAATTTAACACCCTCCCAGAACTCATTTATTTTCTATACCAATTACATTTTATTGATCCATCAACATCTCTAGTTAAACATACATCTAAGAAGGGTAATTGATTATCAATTTCACATTCATGCGTAAATTTAATGAGTCCATCAAAATCGTTAAAAACATTCACAATTTCATCAATAGCTGTATCAGTATTCGGGATAGAAGCAAATATATCATCTACATATAAGAATACAAAGTCAATATCATAACTTAGTTTAGAAATAGATTCCCTCAAGAGCTCTGTCATAACTAATGCCGCAAATATTGGGGACGCAGGATGTCCCATTGCCGAACCTGACTTTTGTTTATATATTAAGCCATCAAACACAAAATAATTATTATCAAAGCAAGATGTGACTAATTTTAAAAAAAAATTACACGGTATGTTAGTATAATCTTTAATGTCTGACCAACGATTAATAATAGCTTTCTTAGTTGATTCCAATGAAACATTAGTAAACAATGAAGTCACATCCAACGACACAAATCTATAATTCTCTGATACATTTTTATCTCTAATTACATTAACAAATTCAGCAGAATTTTTTTATATTATATTCAAAAGACAGGTTTGACAATATACTTCAAATGAATTTTTCTAATTTATAAGTTGGTGATCCAATGGCGCTAATTACAGGTCTAAGTTTAATATCAGTAGTATCTTGTTTTATTATGTTTTTATCATTTATAAGGTTAAGTTTTAGTTTATTTTATTCATAAAATTGTTAATTTGTTAATAGATTATTGGAACTAAAACGACATTTTTATAAATGTTAGCTTTTGCTTTTTGACTTTTTTTTACAAATTACGAACAATAATTTATCTATTATTATTTCTATTTATTGGGACTTATTGTTTATGTAATATATTTACAGATATTTACAAGATATAATAGTATTTATATTTAAGTAAAATCAAAATTTGGTTTCCTATTTTTTGTTTTTTGAAAATTTGAACGTGCACTTAATTTTTTTCGTGCAGTTTCTATAAAATTTATCAAATTTCGACATATTTTTACAAAATTTTAGCGAAAAATAATTTGTATAAAAGTTAAAGAACACTTAAAGAGGAACAATATTTTGTTGTAAAAATAGATCGAAGTCCATGTTTCAAAATGACATAAAAATTGTTGTTTAAATGTTTATAATAAGGCCAGTATAAATTTCTAAAAATATGTCTAAATGTGATAAATTTTATAGAAAATTTCCGATGAAAAATTAAGGGCACACTCAAATTTTCAAAATAAATATCGTTGTATTCTTTAACTTAATATTAATCCAAATATCAAAATATATAGAGGGTGTTCCATTAAAAAAACGCATACGCATCCATAAACCAGACAATTTTGTAATTTAAGTTATTTTCCTATTTCTTAAAATAAAAGATATATCTTCCGATTTCGCACTAAAAACTCACCCTGTATAATATCTTATAAATATCTGTTAATATATTTAATATGTTTTTATCATTTATCAGGGTAAATTTTTAATATTATAAGGTTAAGTTTTAGTTTATTTTATTCATAAAACTGTTACTTTGTTAATAGAGTATTAGAACTAAAACGACATTATTATAAATGTTAGCTTTTGCCTTTTGACTTTTTTTTACAAATTACGAACAATAATTTATCTATTATTATTTCTATTTATTTTGACTTATCGTTAATGTAATTTTTTGTTATGAATACGCAATAGTAATTTATTATATTATTTAATGTTATAAACTCAAATTATGGTTTATTTTATTCAAAATTTTTTATAAAATGTTGACCAAAAATCTACCTATTTTTAATCAGTTCTGTTTATCAAATATATAAATAATAAATATAAGTTACCTACCGTTCACCCCATTCCCACGACATGGAGATCATCACCGATCTTACGCAGCCTCATGCATGTGTGTGCTTAATCAGCCCTTTTAGTATTTATCTTTATTTTCTATTCCTCTATTGTAGTCTGTAGATTAGGAAAGTTATATAAGTTTTATTATAATTATTGTTCAGAGTTAAAATTATAGAGCAACCATTAACTTGTAACCTCTAATTTTGTCAAGAAAAAAAAAACATTTTTAAAAAAACAATTGTGCTTCGAAGTTAATTATTTGGCGCAGTCGGTAGGATACCCCGAAAACTGTCAAGAGAATGTTGTTGGTTTTTTCGTTTTTACGATTAACGGGGTTGAAACTCCAAGAAGATTCCAAGGCGGAACTTGAAGCTCTCCAAACATCGAGACACTTCGAGATTCAAAAACTTTGGTATGACGTTGGAGATTTGGATGCTTATGTAAGTACAGAATTTATTTTACGAGGTTTTGCTTTTTCTCTTGATGACCGAATTAGCGGAAAACTCAAATCTTAACTCTCAACCTAAGCCTAGTACTAGTGATCCACTTAGTGGTAGAGATCGTTCACGTTCACCTATTTCCCGACAAGACGATATGGCTTTTAAAACGGAATATCTACGAATTTTACGGGGAATCCGAATTAGTTGCTAGGTTACTAAAACCTCTTATCGTAGAATCAATCAATCAATGAATATGATGATTTTACTGAGGAATATCCTAATTCTAATTTAATGTCCAATAATTTAAATAAATTTGACCTTTCACAAATCCGTTCAGATCACATGAACAGTGAAGAACGAGAAGTAATTAGTCGATTAATAAAGGAATTCGCTGACATTTTCCATGTTAGTAAGTTTTACAATTAAATAATAGCCGATAATCACTTAAGGTCTATTTATGCAGACACATTTAACATTTATGATTTATCATTTAAGATTTATCATTTAAGATTTAAGAAATAAACGTGTGCTTTTAAATGAGACCGTACATGCACCAAATTTAAGATTTAAGTTTTATCATTTATGGTGTAAGAGAATTTTATCTTCATCTCTTAAATCTTACGGCATAAATTTTACAGCATTTTTTGCAAGCTGCGCATATTCGTACGCCATTTAGGCGGAGCTTATACCCTATTGTTTACTATTAACTTCGATTTCGGATTGATAAACGTGCATAGGTTTAGCTGCGAGAACCGCAAATTTTATTGATAATAATTAATGCACGCTGCAATGACGAAAACGGGTCAATTCTATTTATCTATTACTTCTTATCCGATTTTTCTTATAAGTTTACTTGTTTTTCAAATTTAATTTATAAAGATGTATATTAAATACCTATATTTTATAGAACTTTTACCATTTCAAAGTTATTTCAAAACACCGAAAAAAATCCGAAAATTTCGTAGTTTTTCATGCTGGCGTAGGTCGATAACTAGTTTTAATTAGGGTCCATAACATACCGAAAAAACAACACTTTAATTTTTCTAAATTATTTTTAAAATTTAATTTTAATTTAACCAAAAAGTATGATAATTAATATTTATTTATGGACAAAATAAATACTCTTGTAAATAGTACAAAAATTTTCTTTAAAAAAATAATAAAAATATAGTAAAATAAAAAAAAAATATTATAAAAAATGAAATAAAATTTTCGTTTTAAAATAAAATAAAAATAGTTGGGTGCGAATAATGCCAGCTGAAGGAACATTGAATTGGCAATGGGATTCCATTTCAAAAGGTTTCTTACCCGATTTATTTTAATTTTTATTATTTATAATTTATATTTTACAAATAAATTTCAAAATTTGCATTAATAATAATGCTAATTTTTTATTTTAAAAATAAACCTTTTGAATACACCCTATTATCTAGTACTTCTATTTTTACTTATACAATATATTAACAAAAAAAAACAAATTTAATTTAAATTGTAGTTGGGTTAATTAATTAGCAAATTTAAATTGTAATTGTGTACAATTAATTAATTTGGAACAACATGTGCGTGCACTTATCACTCTTTTTAGTACAAAGTACATCTTAAAAAGCAAAGGCACTAACATACGTGCAACATGGGTTGTCTAGTTTATGCAGAAATTATGGTTTAAAACGCTAAAAAGATGAATATTTTCATCTCTTAAATTTAAAATAATAAATCGTCACGTGACATGAAAACCACTATTTTATTGGTTGTTTGTTAAATCCTTAAATTCTTAAATGATAAATTGTGCTGCATAAATCGCCTCAATTCTCTAACCTAAAATTGCCTTAAATTTCCTTAAAATAATTGATTTAGGTAAAGAATGCAAGGGAATATGGAACTTATTGACCTGTTTGGACCAATCAGCGTTCTTGTTTGTTAAATATTAAATCTTAAATCTGAAGTGCATAAATCCACCTCTTTTCCTTAAGTGATAAATTATAAATGATAAATCTTAAATGATAAATCATAAATGTTAAATGTGTCTGCATAAATAGACCTTTAGAATTTAAGAACTCTGTCATTAAGGAATTATTAGAATTACACAAAATAAATTTGCATTTTATTAGTTCAGAACATCAGGGTTTCCAATGGAATAATCGAACGAGTTCATTCCACTATTATAGAACATATTAGACTACTTAATAATCGTGAAATCTTTAAAAAAGAAACAATTGAAAATAAAGTAAATTGTGCAGTCCTTGCATACAATAATTCAATTTACTCGGTAACTAAATTAAAACCATGTGAGATAATTTCTGTACATTTTAGTGAATCTAATGACCCGTTATTAAACATTAGTTGATATTCAAGCACAGTTAGTAAATAATTATATAATAAATCATAGGGATAAATTAAAAATAATGTATAATGAAATTAATGAACGAATTCGGACTAATAAGGAAAATGTAATAAATAAAAGAAACGAAACTAGAGAGGACTTGCCAGAAATACCACAAGAAATATTCGTGCAAAATAAACAAAAACAAACTAAAACAAAAAATAAATTTAAAAAACAAAATCTGGAAATAATTAATCCCAATTTAAAAACTGCTCAAATTGTTACTAAACATCATAATACTGTTGATAAAATCCATTTGTCAGATATTAAGAGACCTCGCGTTAAAAATCCAAAAATAAGGAAGCCCACTAAAGGATTTAAAAAATCTTTAAACTTTGAAAGTTTTGAAACTTGTCTTGGCAATTCCAACATTTCTTTTAGCTCAAATATAACTGAGGTTCATGATAATTTATTCTGTGCCTCTGCTGATTTTTCACTCGCTCACTGCGTGAGTAAAGATTTGCATATGGGTGCAGGCATAGCTCTAGATTTTAAACAGAGATTTGGACAGGTGGAACTTTTGAAGGCACAAAATGCTTCATTACATTCCTTGTGTTTTGTTCATGATCAGAATAGATATGTAATTTATTTAATCACAAAAGTCAAATATTATGATAAACCTACTCACGACGATCTATTTAAAACACTAACTAATTTAAAACACTTTTGTAAAAATAAAAATATAACTAAATTAGCAATTCCAAAATTGGGATGTGGTCTGGACAATTTGGATTATGAAATAGTAAAATCAATGATCCATTATCTTTTTAATGATTTGGCTGTAACAATTCATATCTATTTAGGAATACCTTTAAGTGATAACTCCATTTCAGGTCCCTCATGGGAGCAGTAACCCAAGCGGTGGAAATTACAAATCTAACAGAAAACTTGGGGATTCTTCCAATCAACTTAGGTGCAGCAAAGTTGCAAAGAACTGAACATGCGATTGTTCACTATTATAACCTAGAATCCTTATATGTAGAAATTAAAAAATTAAATGTGCAAAGTGAATTCTTAATGAAGGTAGTTAGGAATACTTCAAAATTCACTAGAAATTTTGAAAATTATAATAAAATATTAAATTACACAAAAAACTCTATTAATGATAAAATTAATAGCATATCCTTACGGGCGCATATAAATAACAAAAGAATGAAAAGAGGTTTGGTCGATGGTCTTGGAACCGTTATTAAAATGATAACCGGGAATCTAGATTCAAATGATGGAGAAAAATATAATAAGATACTGATTCATTTGCAGGAAAATGAGAATAATATAAGAAATCAATTACAAATCGGATATAGCGTAACTACAGAATTAATCAGAAAATGAATGAAACTTAGTTCTAATTTTTATCACCTTACTCTTGAAGGGATGGTCCATCGCTTCTAGTACATGTATACATTTAATATTTTGCTGGATATGTTGGGGAGTTAATTTCAATCGTCTGCATTTAATTAAGAAGTGTTGTCTATTCTTGATTGATGCTAATTTCTTATTGTAGTTACTAAGGTCTTTAAAAATTTTTGTAATTTTCATTTCATATTCATTCTTCATATCATTAAAAATTCCCATTTCAACCAGGTAATTAAAATCAGAGTGATGCTATCGTCCGTATTAATCAAAATAATTTTGTTGGAAAATAATAACAGTCTTTCGGACACCAATACTTTTATTAATCGAAATTATAAAAATGTTTTCATTGCCGACGTTTCGCCATCAATTTGTGGCTTTCTCAAGGCTAAAAATGACAAAAAGAATACAATAGAACCCAAACCCAAACAGTAAGGGATGATGCTGATACTCCATATTTCAAAATGATTCATATTCCGGGTATGTCTTATAATTTAAAAGGAGCACTTGAAAAGTGGACTAAACATTTAAATATAAAAATTGTATTTTATAACTCCCTAACGGTGAATAATATCTTCACGAGGCTTAAAGACAAAGTTGAACTTAAGGATCGCAGTCATATTGTTTACAAAATACCCTGTGCCGATTGTGATAAGTCGTACATTGGCCAAACCAAGCAATATTTGTATAAAAGACTCCAACAACATGAACTGAGTTGTAAGAACTCTAACAAAAAAGAGTACGAAACGGCATTAGCTACACCTCATCAAGATACCCAACATGTATTTAATTTCAACAAGACAAAAATTTTGGACACAGAAATGAATCTTTTTAAAAGACAATTTAGTGAAATGATTTTTATTAATAAGGAGAAATGTGTTAATTTTAGGACAGACGTAGAAAAACTAAGTAGTGTTTATAGAAATATTATCTCTTATATTGATTAAATGTAATTTTTGTGTAGTTTTAGATTTGTTGATAAGATGTATGAATGTAATTAGGGTTGCATATGATGAAATAACATTTTATATAATAATTTAATTTTATTGCATTTAAAATAATTTTCAAACATCTGGTTAGTATCAGTATTGTTAACAACTTCATTAAGTTCAGTTGAGAAGTTTGATGTAGATTCAATTTTTAATTGGATATAAAGTTAATTAATAGTATAATAGTAATGTTAATTTCTATAATTTCCAAAACTGTTTCTTTGCTACCAATTTTATTAATTTTATAAAATATTCAAAGGTAAGATTAATTTGTTAGCAAAATTTTTTTAGTATTTTTTTAGTATTTCATTAATGCACCTGATTGCTAATTTTTTACCTATGTAACTATTGTAACTTGCACCTTGTATTTTTGCGGTGTAGTTTTATTCTATTGTATTCTTTTTGTCATTTTTAGCCTTGAGAAAGCCACAAATTGATGGCGAAACGTCGGCAATGAAAACATTTTTATAATTTCGATTAATAAAAGTATTGGTGTCCGAAAGAGTGTTATTATTTTCCAACAAAATAACTATCAGCTACCATTAGATTTAAAAATTGAAAATATTATGGATTATGAATCAATCATAAAAGTAAATTGTAACGTTGAGCCAAACAAAATTACTTACTTTCTTTCGGTACCTATCAATTATGAAAAAACTTTTGAACTTTATTACCTAACTCCTATTCCAACTAAACACGGGTTCAATTATGCTACAATTATCCCAAATATTCGGTATTTATTAAAATCAGGAGATGAAGTTTTGCCTCTGAATCAATTATGTACAAAGAGCCCTAAATCTTTCCAATGCTCTTCGAATCTGCTTACAAACCATCCAGCAGATTGTGAAAAACGTATTCTACTATCCGGAGATGCAAGCAAATGCCAATACACTATTGTTCATATCACGGACAATCATTTGGAGTTATTACAATTAATCAATCAATATTTAATTGTATTTCCTCGGTTAGAAGAAGTTAAACTTGAATGCCAGAAGGAAGTTCAGACGAAGCACTTAATCTGAATCTATCTTGTAAAACAAGGAAAATGCAACTTATATTTTCGAAATAAATTTATTAATTACCAAGAAGGCACTTATGGTACCCCAACAATAATTGAGAGTAGCGTTCTTCAAATGACTAACTCAACGTTTAATGGTTTGGAAATTAATCTTAAAAAATTAAACTTAGAAGATATTCCTGTGGTTCAGCAGCTACCCATTGTCTCAAGAACCTCAACACTTCTAGTACCAAGCATTTGGTCTTCTATTTTGTATTTGGTAATCTGTGGAATTTTGGTTATTTCGGACTTCAATGGTTTAGAAGACGACAACAACCAGCATCGAGTCCTTCACCAGGTCCAGCAGCACTTCTGTCTCTCCCAAGGGATGCCAGAAGGAGTTACCTACCGTTCACCCCATTCCCACGACATGGAGATCATCACCGATCTTACGCAGCCTCATGCATGTGTGTGCTTAATCAGCCCTTTTATTATTTATCTTTATTTTCTATTCCTCTATTGTAGTCTGTAGATTAGGAAAGTTATATAAGTTATAATTATTATAATTATTGTTCAGAGTTAAAATTATAGAGCAACCATTAACTTGTAACCTCTAATTTTGACAAGAATAATAAAAAACCATTTTTAAAAAAACAATTGTGCTTCGAAGTTAATTATTTTATATATGAAAATATAAAAATGCTTTTATTTTATGCTTATTTTTAGTAAATTTGCGACAAAATACCTATTAATTGACATTGTAAATATCATAAAATGAGAGAATAGTAAAATGAAATGTTATTTAGTAGAATTATTGTTAGCCATTTATTATAATTTGCAAAGCGCCGCGCCGCCGAATGAATGGGATTAATTGAATTGCGTTGAAGGTCTGCCGGCCATGATACTTGTGAGTGGAGTTTCGAATGCGGCTGCTTGATTTTAAGAAATGAATTAGCTCCGGCGGTCTATTGTGTCCTATGCCTAGCTAATTTAAACTGTACACTACTGTATCCCTTGGAAAATATGACTTTCCTTCTATACTTTCCTCTCGGACACATGCAAGACACTCCGTCATTTTCTCTGTGTCCGAATGACAGTTTATAAGGCCGATGGCATCATAGTGATACCTTATAGGTATCCCTCGAAAAACAAAATTTCTTTCCCTTATCCACGAACCTGATATAAAAATCATAAAATAAAATACTAACCTCTTAGATTAGTTCAAGTTAAAACTTACCTCCCAATGGTTAATTATGAATAACCAACCTAGCTTCCACATTACTAATTTCTCTTCTTACTTGGAGATCACAAATTCTGGACCACTTGTACATCTTTCTGCTAACTTACGACGAAAAATTTACTCTCATTTTTCTTGTTGGATCAAGTTATTATACAGGGTGGCCCAGATTTTACTTCCCGGGAAATATCTCAGTTATTTGAAGAGATAAAAGTATAAATCAAAAAGTGCTTTGAACGGCAGCACTTATACTTCATAATGTCATTCTAAAAAAAATATTGGTGTTAACCACTCTTAAGATGCCATCATCATTTTTTTTCTTTAATGGGACACCATATTTTTTATAATTGATATTGCATCTACAATTTATTCTAGAAACAGTGATATGCTACATTTAGTATTTTAAGTACATTTTGTAAATAAAAAAATTAAAATATTGATCGAAATATGTACTATGCAAAATTATTTATTTAGATTTTTAAACAAATTTTGTAATTTACAGTTAGGTTCAGTTAGATTAGGTTGAGTTAAGTTAGTTTGGATTTAAAAAAAAATTCTTAAAAAAAAAACTAAATAAATAATTTTGCATACTACTTCGATCAATATTTAATTTTTTTTTACACAAAATGTACTTAAAATACTAAGTGTTGCATATCACTGTTTCTAGAATAAATTGTAGATGCAATATAAATTCTAAAAAAATACGGAATCCCATTAAAGAAAAGAAAATGATGATGGTGTATTAAGAGTGGTCAATAAAAATATTTCTTTTAGAATGAAATTATGAGGTATAAATGCTGCCATTCAAAGCACTCTTTGATTTATATTTTTATCTCTTCAAATAACTGAGATATTTCCTGGGAAGTTAAAGCTGGGCCACCCTGTATACCTAGACCGATTAATTATCAAAATACGTAATTTCCTGAGTAAAGCATGGGAATATTTATGAAAATCAGAAAAGTAACGGTCATAATACTACATTAAAATGCAAAAAACGGTCTTTCAATTTATCTTATCTCCGAAACCCTTCCTGTAGCTGCAATTAAGTACCCTTATCACAAAAAACAGCACATTTTTACTTCCTTTCTCAACACTTTTAAAACAAACAAATTCTAGGATAATTATTTAAACTAAGAAATTAAATTAAACATTTATAATTTTTTATATATTTATTTATCATTTAAATTACATTTTCAAGTTCGTCTATTTCAAGATGAAGGCGTCCGTCCATCTCGTACACCATCAAATAAGTTTTCGATGCGTACTTTTCCATAAATTCAGCAATCTTTTCCGCAGGAAAATGCTTATTGTACCTCTTCGGTAACCACAAGTTGAACACATTTATGCAAGCACCTTCCTTTTGGTACGCGAGCGTCACCAAAATACTTGTACCATATCGGGTCTCCTTCAAGGACAACTCTTTAATTATATACTTTTCATTGTTGAATAATTTCGACAATTTTATCACAGGCTCCAATCGACACTCCGAATTTATTTTACGAAAATCCATATTTTAATGTATTTATTATTAAATTAACTTTATTTAAACGCTTGCTCTCGCGTCACGTCTACACACCTCAATTTTTCAATTTCTAATACACCCCAAACATTATCCCCCGTTGTATTTATACTAGCCTTGTTGGAAGAAACACTTGCATCGGTGGATTGTTTTATTTTGGCCTTTTTTCTATTTCCACATGTACGGTATTTTTGCAGTGGCCATACTTCCTAAAACTTTCTTCAAGTTTAACCATAATTTTATTATTAAGGCGGTTGAGTTTTCAACTGCAGCCTCATTGATGGAATCATTTTTGTCGTTAATGGATTTTACTGCCGTAGCCTTATTGCAAGGACCACTTCCAATGGTAGATTTTTCTTTTTTGGCCTTCTTGGACGAAGTTTGCACTTTCTAAGATAAATAATATACAATAATAATCATAAATAATAATAATAAATTATAGAAATAATAATAAATAATAATAATAATTAATAAATATGCAGGGCGGTCAGTGCACCAATCCATCTCCTCCTGACCGTTGGCGAGTAGCGACGCCACATTTCCCGAGCTATGAGATGAGGCCACAACCACCAGCCAGATGTGCTTTCTGCGGGAGCAGTTTCATACTGCCGGGGACTAGCGACCCCGCAATTTTTTCTGAGCTAACTACCTATTGGGTTGGCAACCCATTGGTATGAAAGTTTTATTGCTATACGCACACGTAATAAACGATATTCGGGCGGTACAGACCAACAGGCCGGGTCTGTTCGGAACCGTATTGATCGGCCTGCCGTGGATGATAGTGGACCGAGTGGCGCTACTCCACGGACTGGAACCACAAGACCTGCACTCGAACCGGAGACAAATGATTCAATTGCCTCACCTGAAAGAGATGTTTCGGTAGCAACCGCACTGACCACTCTTGCAGGCCGCCCTAGGCAGCGCTTTAAATGGACTGACGAGATGAATACTTACCTTTATCGCTGCTAC